>JARHVA010002448.1:1512500-2217500 GCA_037957365.1 Torreya grandis
ATTCATTTGTATTAGTAGCCTTATGTGTTTCATAAATTAGGTCGCATGCATGCCTTAACACATCCATGTATAATTTCTTAAAATACATATAAATTTTATGGATGACTCTTTCTTTGAGTGGAGATAAGAGACCTCTAGTGAAGATGAATTGATTTTACAAATCCAAGGGTTTATAAGATAAATAATGCATATTATTTTTCAATCATAGAATGTAATATTTGATGATCTTATCATGACCCTATTTTAGACCTTGTATATTTCCAATGTGAATTTAGGTACCATTTTTTTCAATAATATCATAAGAACACATCTTATAATATTTTGAAGTAAGGTAAGGAACCACTAGGTAAACTATAAAACCAATTTGAAGTATCTCTTTTGAGACTTATATGAAAATAGAATGCATCCATCATTGCCCCATTCTCTAAATAAAGTGTGTATTGAGTTTGTAGCCACATAAATTTGATCATAGGTACTTGACATTAATAATACTTGACACATTCCAAACCACATGACTTGTACACAATTATATGACTCTTAGTCTTTATTCCTTTAAGCCTTTTTACCTATATCGGGGTTAGACCCTTTGTCAATTCCAAATGATTAATTTTCTTAAATTCACCTTTAGATTATCCCCTAAAAAGTACACAAGTCTTTAATTATTTTATAAAATTCTACGCCAAGCAAATAGTAGAGTAGTGTGTTACTATCCACATAGGTCAACCCCATCCCACTGTAGATGATAAATTATTGATCATATATGTTAAACTAGTCTTTTACACTTGTAAACTATCACTCAAGGCTCTACCCTTCAATTATATACATTTTTTGCAGTCGATAAGCTTAGCTTCACTATTTCATTGGGCCTAAATTCTTATCTTGTAATACTCCCTGATATTATGATTACCTAGATCACATGCACCCCATGGTAAACTTGAATTATGATATACATCCTTCATTATTAGTTATATATCTTTACAAACCTTTCATATTCCTGGATAGATGTGTTCAAACCATGTTAATAACATTTATGCTACTATTCGTGATCCAACACAAGCGTCCTTACTTTTTAAAGATTCAAATTTATAAATCTTCTGATATATACAAAGTGAACTAATAAGTTTCATTAACCCTTATGTGGGAATATTTTAAAAAGGTGTTGTATACATAAAATTAAAATAACATTCATTATCATAGAGTGAAAATCAAGACATATTCAAGAGATTACCAATCACACATTTAGCAAAGACACCTTTCAAGTATTTAAAACTACCCTATTCTTCCCTATTTTTATATTAGTCATAGGAACAGTCATATTACATGTCTAAATCATTCAAAGATCAGTCCATGGACCATATTTTTCATGTTATAAGACATATAATTTACATGCAATTGCATAAAGTATATCTCACCCTTGTGCACACACAAGCCAACACATAAGGGATAAATACATATGTTTGAGGCCTTCTTCAGACTATTGATTATGTAGGTAGTGATCATTGATAGAGGATTCATTGAGGTTAGCTTGACTTTGTGATCCCACTTACCCATTTTTCTCAAGGTAACCTGAACTAGGGTGAAGAGTTAGGGTTCAATATATATTATGATATCAAGACCATGTGAATGTGATTTAAAAACATAATCTGAAAAGTGATAGAAAACCTAGAAAGGCCTAGGTGGAATTTTTAGTCAACAATAAATATTATGTATAAGATAGATGTGTTGAAGTATGGATAGTAACATCAATTCAAGTGTCTCAAGGGCAATGCAAGTGTTTGTTCTAGACAAATTATAATTTTCAAAATTGGATGACTACACCAAAATACTTACGCAAGCTATTTCTAAACATACCTTGATCAAATCTACCTATGCTTCAGTGTATAAGCTAAGTATAATTTTTCCTTTGTATTATTATTATTATTATTATTATATTAAATGTGATACTTTCTATATTTGGCACATGCTTAGATTCATTATTTCTTATTAGAATATCTATAGAATCTAAATTCATTAGTTGGACTACTTTTAAAGAGTAAATTATCCCTTATTTGATTAGGCTACTCTTTGTTTCAATCCTTATTTTCAAAAATAGTTAAACATTTGGTGAACCTAACCTTTGAGTCTAATTGAACCAAACCCTAACTTTCCCTAGGGTTTTAACTCTCTATAGTTTTATATTATTGCATTTATTTATTTTTATAGTTTTTAACTCTCTATAGTTTTAACATAATAGAGGTAATAGAAGAAAATGAAGGGGGTAGTTGAGCTAACTCTAGATGCACTAGGCATTGCCTACATAGTTCCATGGACACTAGGTCTAACATAAACTTCAAGACAAATGTAGTTCTCCTAGGAGATGGGATAGAATAAAATGATGAGAAAGAAAAACATGATTTTGTGGTAGAGGAATATGGGAATGGTCTCATAAAATGATGAGTACGTGGGATAAATCCTAGTGGTCATTAATGTATCAAAGTGGAATACATAATGTGTAGAAAAGAAATCTCACAAAATTATGAGACTGTAAGGCTTAGGGGCTAATAAAGATGGGGAAACTAAATGACAAGTGAAGTCTTGTGAAATAGTCAGGGTTCCTAAAATCCTTAAGGCAAAGAAGTGGTTGATGATGATTTTTAGGATTTTTAGAGATATTTTACAATTTTTTTTGAATTTTTTTATGTATCTCAACTCAATTTGAGAATTACGAGATACTAAATGATCCAAGTTATAAAACGATGAGAGCATTCAAACTTGAAATTACTCGTAAAACAATGAGAGTGTGATAAAAGGTGACTAATCCGACCTTAACATGAATCGAGAATTAACTACATAGTCCCAAGGTGGGACCTCAAGTCATTTTAGTTTTGCCTTATAATGGAGGAACCTGACTAGTTAGTACCTAGTTCACAAAATAGGCAAAATGGTCAAATGGCACAGTACGACATAGGAATGGCAAGGTGGGACTTCAAGGCATGATAAAAGGTGTTATGCCTAATTTTCCTAGAGGTGGTTATAATTAGGAAACAATGACATAAATCAATGATAATAATTTTCCCATAGTCATTTATAATTAGTAGTAAGATGGTGGGTCTATGATTTTCCCAAACGCAGTTATAATCATGAAACCTCAAAATGAAATGAAATAATAAATGAAGGATGCAACTAACAAATCACTGTCATATTGGTCCAAAATATGGCCTCTATTTAGAATCCTAAATCAACTATTGAAACTTGATCTGAATCCCCTCATTGAAGGTTTCCAAAGAACCAATGAAACAAAACCAAGGTCAAAGGGTTGGGGTAGGGATGGTAAAAACAACTTTGGTTGATAGGAAAGGTATGGTAGAATGGTATAGGGTATGGTACAAAAAAGATCATAATATGATACAATAGAAATGGGCCTCATAGATAATATTTTAGGTCTCTCAAGTGAAATAATGCTTGAGGTGTATAGTGTTCATCAACTCATCAAGTTCATCCCTATCTATTGTAGCGAGCATGTATGCTCTAGAGCCATAATTTGCAACAATGATATAGGGACCAATCCATTTGGGTTTGAAATTTCCTTTGTGATTCTTCTTGGTTGTGGTATTTTGTTGGTTTTCTTCAATAAAAAGATCCCCAAGTTTGAACTCTCAATGTTTGACCCATTGATTATAGTGTTTACGAAGTCTATTCGAGTATGCTTTAAGCCTATTGATCACGACCATGCATTTTTCATCAAGTAACTCTAACTCTTACAGGTGTGCTACTCGATGATCTTCATCATCCATGACATGCTTCAATGAGATGCACAAAGAAGGTAACTTGACCTCAATGGAAAGAATGGCCTCAGTGCCATAAACTAGGGAATATAGAGTGGCTCTTGTTGGGGTATGATAATTAGTATGGTATGCCGAGAGGGCATAGAATATTTGGAGGTGCCAATTACGACCAACATCATTAAAAATATTTTTGAAGATGTTGACAAAGGTTTTATTGGATTCTTTTTCTTGGTTTTTACTATTGTAGTGTCAATATACACCCTTGGAGAGGGTTCTTTAGGCTCCATCCAATTGAGCTACACTATGGGAACAACATTAGGTTGTGGGTCACTTATAGTGGGGTTAGACCTCTGAATATGGCCATATTCTTTTTGATGTATCACCTATACTAATGTTTTCACTGAAAAAAGGGTTATAAAGGGGGAAAGGGCTCCTAAGAAAATTAACTAGGTGATGCACCAAATTTATTTGAGAACTCACATAAGCATGAAGTAAACACCAAAGAAGCATAACACAATGCTAGCTCACACAATCTCATAAAACTTATATAGTTGCATAAACTTTTCATAAATTAGGTTCAGAAAGCAATGAATGAAGGCAAAGAGAATTTTTAAGACTCATTGAGAGCTTGCATCAATAATAGAAATAACACTAATTTAGACTTACAACTATCTTGAAGATACGTATAAATGAGCAAGAAAGAAGGATAATGGGCATGGAAGATTCTCCTTCACAATGTCATCATGCACAAGCTTTGCTACACACAAATTAGAGGGGATAGATAGGTAAAAAAAGTCTTTATTACTTCAAAAGGTCTTTCATACAAATTTTGGTAGGGTCTAGCCTTATCAAATGAGAGTCTCTACTCTTCTAGAATTGAGAGATAAATTCTTATCAAAAGTGAGAGAGTTATAATGTATCAAAAAATGAAAGATATAAAGAAAGGGTAAGGAGAGAGTGAGCACGTTATCCCAGATCATTAAATGAGCTGCCACCTTTTGATGAATGTTTCACCATCTTTTGATCAAATCAAAGCTAATGTATCATAGAGAAGATAGCCTTCATTTATCCCAATAGCCTCCAAATCATTTCATTGGCTGAGCATTATAATAAGGTCAAGCTCCACCATCCAACAAAGGAGATCATGATAGGTAGCCCACTTCATTTAGAAGGGGAAGAATCAGGTTTGGACCACTCTTCTTGGTTTGGCTTTGACACTAATGAATTGGATCCTGATGAGGATAATCCTCAAGTTGAAAATATAGTAGACCTTGATTGAACTACTAAAGGTCCATTATACATAGATGAAGAAGAGGATTAAAACTAGGTGCCTGAGGTTAGTCTACTTCAAAATAAGGTGTCAATTGAGGATAGCCCTTATATGTTGGAGCAAAAGGAAAGTAGATTAGAGCTTGAGCAAATAGGTGTGATGTTTCAGACCTTGGACGGTCAAATCAACCCTCATTTTTAGTTGAAAGACAATATTAAATCTTGAGAGACATTGATGAAGGAGAAATCTCAAGTGCTCAAGTGATGCAGTTTGAGAAGCCTACCAGTGAAGAGCCTGAAGAGTTATGACAGTGGTTCAATGCCATAACCAAAGAGTTTAAAGAGGCTAAGAGACATGTCCTTCCTCGAGGAACCTATGAGCATTCTGTTATAAGCATGATTATTCCTAATTTACACAAGGACAAGGTGGAAGAACATGGTCTTTTTGAACCATCAAGTGAACCAAGTACAGTTGCTCCCAAGAGCCTAAATGAAGTCTTCATGCAACGCTTTCTAAAGGGTGATGAGCAACATCAAGCAAGTGCTCTTGTAGTCCAACATTAACCAAGCTTGGAAGACTTGGACCGGTATGTCTACATTGGAGACATATTTATTCCATTTCATCCATTATAGATCATCTCAAAAGGATTAACCATCAAGCTATTTGGTTAACCATTTTTGGTACCTCTAAAGCAAGGTATTTTTCATCTTGGTTTGTTACAAGTGAATGATACTAAAAGTTTCCCATTTGACCTAGGAGGGAGGTTATTGTAAATTGTTATACAATATTATATATATTAGAGTAGATTTCATGCTTTTCTCTAAGTTCATGTGTGCACATTTGTTTAGGAGGTTAGTTGCTATTTTTTATTTTCTCCAAGTGCATGTGTGCACTTGCCTTTGTTTATTTTGTTCTTATTGTTCTTTTTACTTCAAGAGGAGTTATCTAGAGGTTGGAAAACAATTTTCACCTTCAGATCAATATGTTGAACCAGAGAGGAGACTCCATGCCCAATGGATTAGTCAAGGCAACCAGTCTATTGCATAGCAGGCATGCAACCCTAAGATGTCACCAAATATATTGGCCAATTTTGGCCTACATACAAAGCTTCTACCTAAATGGATGAGCTGAACAAAATTTTAGATGGAATACGTGGTCTAAAGATCACATGTAGCTCGTAAAATTTTTAAAAACCTTTAAGTAAACTTAAAGTGTAGTTTGTCAAATTTCGAGGAAGTGGGTTCTCATGGTGATCATGACCTTCATGGACATCAAACATGTTTTATAGGTATCATAGACTCATTTTGAGCCTTGAAATTTCTTGCATAAGCATAGAAGAGCCAGATCATCATCAACATGTCATGTAGAAACAAATAGGTCAATCTGATTACAAATTTAAATAAATAAACTTAGGGATCCTCTCAGGCCAAAATATTGCAATAACATGATGCATTTGGTGCCAAAATCATCCTCTACAAATTTGGTATCTTGATGATCTTGCTATCTCAAGATATAGGCCTTTAAAGTTAGACTTGTAGAGTGAAACATGCACAAGGATGTCAAGTTAAAATTGCAATTATTAACCATTTGGATTTGAAAATCTTTAAAAAGTAAGATGTGCTTATAGATATCAAATTTGGACCTCATAAAATAGACATTTGAATTCAAATGTCTCAAGAATAGTCAGCATTTGATCAGATTAAAGATCTAATAACGTGCATTGACTGACAAGGCCAGTGGGCCTCAAAGATCTAATGGATCACATTTGATCATGTATCAAAGATCAACAGTGAGCTTTAATTTAAAAGGTTAAAGGATCTCTAGGATGAATGCAAAGTGATAAGGGGGATAATCTTTGGAGCATAATATAGATCCAATGGTGTACAGATGAATCTTGAGTCAGTGGGTCTAGGCAGATCAATGATGTGTGATCCATCGTATAAAGTAGATCTAACAATGAGTAATGGGTCAAAAGGTCAACAAATCTCAAAGACAAATGTATGGATGACAATTGTATTAATCATGTTAAATTGAAAGAAGATATATGGCTCACGTTAATTTGTATATAAAAGAATCAATGGTGCATGTGTAAGCCAAGAAAGTAGATCCAATGGTGCACAAGCAAGCTGATCGATGATCAATATCAAAAGTCTAAAACCAAGGACTTTAATAGAGAACAATTACAACTAAGGTCTAAACAGAAGCAAGTCCTACAAAGATCATCCTTCACCATTAGATATTGATCGAACATCATCAAGTAGATATAGTTATGCAGTCAAGGTTGTTAATGGTGAAGTTATATTGCCATCAAAGCTTAGATGCAGGATAAGTTTGTTTAGACCTAATATAGTTCAAGAACAATGCTATGTAGTATGTGGATTTTCATCGATGTTATAGCTATATGAAAACCAATAGATTGGATTAGTTTTCAATCTACAGTAAATACCTATGCTCAGATGGAGTAGGGGTAGATATATAGTTATGAAGAAATGTCTCATTTGTTGAAATGGATATATCCTCAATAAAGTAGGTACTTACGACCACTCAAAGCAGACATGGCATAACTCTGTCAGATCTGTAGATATGAAGATTTTGTCTACATAAATAAGTCAAGTGGAAGATGGCATAGAGTCCCAAGTTGGAGATTTGGTGGTTAGACAAAGTAGATGGAACATTTAATATATTTTCAAGGTGCTTAAGGGTTTCTCTTCATTAAATGAAATCATGAATCACCACCTTTGACAAACTCTTATCCTCTAGTGTGTTGCTCAATCAATGAAATGATTTAGAGGCTATTGGGACAAAAGAAAGATTACTTGTCAATAAAAAATTGGTGTTGATTTGATGAAAAGGTAATGGTAGCTCATTTAATGTTCTTGGTTAATGTGTTCCCTCTTCCCTCTTCTCCCTTTCTCTATATTGCCCATTCTTTCTCATTTGTAAAAGGATGCTCATTTTTAGGAGTATCAGGGGTCTCTTTAAGATATTGTAAGATATTCTCCTCTTGATTAGTCTAAACCCTATCAAGAATTTGTAAGAACTATCTCTTCATGTATTAAGGGACTTTTTTTACCTATCTCTTGCCTTGGATTTGTGTTGAGCGAGTTCTGCATGATGGCCTTGTGAATGAGATTCTTCCATATCCAATCTCCTTCTTTTTGACCTCTTTTAGGGTGTTTTCAAGCTATCTACATGTTTGGATTAGTGTTCTTTTTACAATTGATGTAAGATCTCAATGAATTTTTAAAATTTATCTTTGTTTGCATTCATTGCTTCCTGAACCTAGTCCATGCAACACTTATGCATTAAGCTAGCATTATCTTCTGCAGATCTAGTATGGGTTCAAGCTTATGGGAGTTTCCAATTTTTATTTGGTGCATCACTTGGTTAACTTTATTAGGAGCCCTTTCCCCCTTTCTAACCCTTTTCCCTTCAGTACCATTAGTTTAGGTGATCCATTAAGAGGAAGATGGTCTTCTTTGGAGGTTAAGTCCCATCATAGGTTACCCATAGCCTGGAGTTGTCTGAATATTGTGGATTAGTTGGAGGGAGCATGAAGAACTCTCTCCAAGGGTGAAAATTAATTCCATAATAGTACCACATTTCAGAGAATATCATATAAAGGTTTTGAAATTGAAATGTTGCAGGTCCAATATAATAAAAGATCATTTACAAAAGGGTTAGTTTTAGGTAGTTGTATAGATTGGGTTGACTCATCAATAAGTGTAAGTGCTTCAAGAAGGTGTCATGGAATCCCATAGGTCATTTCTAAGATTAGGTAGATTTAACATATCAAAAATTGATGAAAACTAGTTTCTCTCTCGTATCACTTCTTTGAACAACTCAGAAAGGGTCAACAATTTTCCTTTGGTATGGACTAGAGAAGAAGAGTTGGAAGGAGTGCACTTGGTGAATGTTAGGGTTCCCTATAAGCTTTAATTTCATGGTCATAGTTCCAAGATTTATGGATTATGATTTATGAATAATCATTAAGATTGTTAGTACCTCCAAGCTACCTGTGTAATCCGAATGGTTCAATTTTTCTCATCTGGTTGCACTATGGAGATTGGTCTATGTGAAAAAAATAATGTATGTAGACTTGTAGAGAATATCCACCATGTCATATTGATTTTAACCTGGTTTGCAATGTGTGTCCATGAAAGGTAAGCAAAAGCATCTCATTGTGATAAAAGTGAATATAAATGGTTTGCAGAATAATATTGTGATAGTTGAAAAGTTCATCTTTCTATGAGTAGCTTCAGGTCAAGAGTAATACACTTGTTTTCAACCCCTCAAAGCATAGTTGGTCATATTCTCCATCGAAGGTTTGTATTGAAGAGGATCATGGATAGAAAGTAAGGTTTAAGACAATTAATATAGTCAAGTAGCCCTAAAATAGATAATTATAGGTTACTACTAGAAACCCAATTATGTACAGACCTAAAGAGGGACCAAAACATGTTTGGAACAATTTGAGCCTATATTTCTATCTAAAACAAATTCATGGATCAGGAGAAGATCATTGTGTGAGTGGTGAGACCATTACCTACAGTTAAGCCTAGATGGAAAAGTTTAGAGTTGAAAAAAAATACAAATGAGAAAGTTTACCTTAATTTCTTTGAAAAGAGATTCTTCTCCACATAGTATCACACCATGGTGAAGGTCTATGAGGTCTAGGCAAGCCTCATAATTTCATTCTTGCAACCTAGATGGAGAGGTCACATCTTGACATAAGAGGATATTTTTAGGCCAAGAGATAATGATGGTTAGTGAGGTTTAAACTCACTCAAGTTTATAACAGAAATAATCAGAGACCTATATTGCCATTAGGTTAAAATGAACCTAAAACACTGCAACTTACAAATGACACCTAGTGTATTGATGATAAGGAATAAGGAAATGGTTTTAAAGTAGAAATAAATCCATCCAGGTGTGTGATAAACCTAGTGATATCAAAGGAAAACAAAAGTGGCAAGTATAGTGATCATACATGTATCACCACCTAAAGGAATCCCTTAACTTCCCTAATAAGCACCTACAATCTGACTCAGGAAACACACTAGCCTTAAGATAATGAAGAATGCAGGTTCAATTGGTAGGCAAAGGTATAAGATGGATGACTATGTATAAATCTCTCTTATCGTGACAATATCACACTTACATGTTATTATTAGAGGCAAATATGAATAGAGACAAAGATAGCTAAGGGTTGTTAATCCCTATCAAAACCCTACACATAGTCACAGGCCTAGAAGCTAGTCTTAAGAATTTGAAGTATTAAGGCCTCTAGAAGCATGGTTAGGGATTAAAACTTGGTACATAAGGTAAAATGACTTGAAAAATATCTCCATGGTCTATTTTAGGTCATACTAATAGTGAAAGTGCTCACTATTTTGTCTTAGACTTGAGGCACTCCACAAGTAAGGAAATATATAGACCTAGTACATTGATGGTGAAAAGATGAATGGTAGAGCCTTGAATGACTATAGGATGATTTGTAAGATTGAATTGGAGGTGAATAAGTGTTGAGAAGGTCCTATAGTCATTATGAACACTCAAAAGTGGTCACATACTCAGAAACCTAGTCTATTCCTACTAGACCTAAGATTGGACATGAACGTCATGGCTCCTAATGACACTCCTATGGTCATGTGATATTCCTAAGCAATTTGAGAGCCTTCATGAGAGAGTGTGTTATTGATGAGACTCAGTTGTTTATAGATAATAACTCAAATTTGCCATTTCTAGCCTCAATTTATCTCAGGGGTGTCTAGAATTCAACTCGTTACCTGAGAGACAACTTTTTTCACTCACATCTATACAAAAAAGATGCATGGGGTATTGGGAACTTAAAGAGAGTCGAGGGATTTCATGAAATTGAAACTAGTGGCATTGGTTTGAGGGTTAAGGGCTTAACCTTTATGAATCATTGTTAAGAACCTAAATGACCTAAAACCCTTCAAAACCCTCATAAGATCTCAATGAGAAAGATTTAAAGAACAATGCATCCAAAAGGGGTTAATTATCTTGGAAAATGATTTGAATCTATTTATCACTCTCTCAAGCTCCCTACCACTCAATTGATTTGTACCATCACTTGTACGGATGAGTCAAATTATATGTTTTCTATAAGATTTATAGTGATTTGAAGGTGAAAAAGGGAATAGAATGGTGAAATTCATGGTGGAAGGTGTGTGGAGATGTATTTTGACCCCTCAGACCCCATTCTCACCTTAGTCATGCATGGAAACCCATCTACTAAACTAGTTATTGTAGGTCATTTTGGATAGAATAATGAGAAGCAACATAATTACCAAGTTGGAGATGAGGAGTGTGATATTGAATCTTCTCGAGGTATACCTAATATAATAGAAGACAAAAAGGTTCTAATTATGTGTCTCACATATCTATAATGAATTGTCTTGAGTATATTCAGTTCACCCTAGTGACAAGTATGAGAATTTAGGCCTAGAGGGCTAGTGAGTAGATGAAAGGAAGTTAATGATAAGTGTCAAAGAGAAGGTTATCAATTGAAGGGGTACATAATGACCTACACCAATCATGTTTCCTCATTTTAAGTCAGTGCATATGTGTCAATGACTTCCAAGGTAGTTCTAGATAGATAAGTGTACTCACCAAGAAGGCAATTTCAAGAAGGATAATGAAGTGTCCCTACACCAAATTCAAAAAGATGTCATGTTTTAGACAGACATTTATCCTAGAGAACCTCATTATATATGTTCTAACTCTTTCTCATAAATTTTAATTGGTCTTCAAGACTTGACACTTGGCATTGTGACTCTTCAATGTCACTCCTTCTCTCTCCTATTTTTCTATATATTAAAGCCATTTTGGCATTGTAAAGGATCCAAAATTGGTATGGCAAATCCCTACTAGTTTGCCATATTGTTTTGACCCTTTGAATAAAGTTATTAAGATGGTTTAGTCTCTGAAACTCTTTCCTAAGTATGTCAAGTCGTCTATTTGGATGAGAAGTGATGATTATTTTTCCTTGCTTCCATTCTGCTCTTGTATGTATTATGTGAGTAATACTTATTTTAACAGGTCTCATGAAGTTTAACTATTTTTTAGGTGTAATTTAAGTGTGATGACAGATTAGTAGTGTCTAAGATTAGACCGCCTATTCACCAACCTTTGTAAATGCATAACAATCTACCTTCATATAGAAACATTTATGCTAGAAGAACCTTAAGTTGAGATCAATTTTAGTAATTTGCCTTCATAGTGCAAGTTTCAAGTATGTTTGTGGAAATACCCTTGGTGTATCACCTCTATTAGTATAGGTTACTTTCATATTTCATTCTCTCCTTTTCCCCTTAACAAGTGATTGGACTAGTGTAGCTGAGAGCCTAAATAGTTATATCAAGGGAGCTAGCCCATAATCTAGAGATCTATATCTTATAAAAATATATCTATACTTAGATATAGTTCCATAATATCCCAAATTTGAAAGGTCTGATTTAATTATATAGGGTGAAAATTTGGGCTATAATAGGTCCCAATGTCACAAGAGGAGAAGATAGTAGTCCAAGGTGACCTAGACGTTTAGTGGAATTTTGATCGCACAATGAGGAGCATGAAGAGGACCCTCATACATAAATTTGTCTAAGATGGGAACCCAGTAGTCTAGCAAACCTAGAAATATTTAGTCTCCCTAATCGAAGTGAGGACCCCCACTAGGGAGGAGAAGGCAACCGAACACCCATTCTCCATTCTTTAGGCAACTTACAACATGTCGGAGAAGCTCCTTGAGGATATGAAAAGTTAGGTTCAGACCCTAGAGTCTCAAGTAAACATATCCTTCCCCATCAAGCTAATTTATTATGTCAAGGATGCCCTCTTACTACTCTTCTTAGTTCTGTAGAAGATGGTAGAGACTATGGCAGAGACCAATGTGTTCATCTAGTGAACTCAGGATTACCTGGAGAAGATCACAGAGATTGATGGGAAATGCAAGAAGCTATTGGTGATAGTCAACAAAGGCATGCTTCCAAATTTGAAATTGATGTTCACCTCAGACTTGGGACTATATCAGATGTACACCAAGAACATGAAAATGGCCATGAAAGAATGGCTAGCTATGGCTTGAACCATGATAGGACCCTTCGAAGAGGGCAAAAAACAAAATATTGGCATACTTCAAAGAAGTCAATATCTCTATGTTGTTACATCTAAATGGTACCGTGATAGACAAGGGAGAGTTTGGATTCCATCTAGGTCACTTTGATTAGATCATAAAGAACAAGGTCACTAAGGCAATCAAGGAGGGGGCTCAGGCAGTTCTTGATCTTTCAACGCAGTCCACAATGAGCATCAACAGGTGTCTAAGGTACAAGTGTTGATGGAGGCTCCCTTCCAAGTGTCCTAGAGTCTGGTGACCTAGGCTAAGGAATTATTTAGAGAATCTCTGATAAACCTCATTAAGCTAGATCAAGAGTTTGAACTTATGGCAACTATGCTGGAATATAGGGATATAAGGTCAAAGTAATTAATAGTCAAATCCTCACAACCACTGTCATGTATCAGTCGAGTGATCCCTGATGAATATTTTTGATTTCTTAGGGAGATTTTGTTTTGATTTTTGAATTATGGTAGTAACTACCATGAGTAGCCATCATGGCTCAAGATGGAAATCTCACACTATTTGGAGGTGCATCCCATCCTTATTTATAGAAGACATAGTCATATTGTAATTAAAAGGTTAACTAAATTTTATTCAAAAGTGTTGTCAGATTTAAGCCAAGATTTCACCTACTTTATCCTTCACCCCTATGGACTGTAAAAGTTGGCCATGATCAATGTTATTTTAACAAACTTGCCTTTTTAATGAATACAATTTCATTTTTTTGTAATATGCTTATTATATGTTTCAAATTATCTTTCATCTCCATTTTGAATGATTATTAATGTTAGATTAGTTAGACTAACACTAGCCATTAAATGCATGTTATGGTTATAATGTGCTTGTTTATTATAATCCCTGTGTGAACTCTTTTATTTCTTTTCTCACAGTACTATTAACTTGTGTGCTAGTTTACAAGTTACCATTGGAGGTTTATGTGTGATCTACTATAAATTTTAGTACTTATATTTAGTGAGGATTTATAGTCGAGGCATTCTCCCATGTTTCCTCAGACTCTTCCTATTATGTGTTCTTTGAGGTAGAACTTTTAGTGAAATCTAGTCCATAGTTGTATAATTATGGCAATGGCATTTGGTTTGATGGTCGAGATATTGATATCATTATAATCTAGAGTCACTCTTTCATGCCTTACTCCCCCCTCTTTTTTGTTTAATTTTAAATATTGAACTATGTTTTCCCCTTGTTTTTAAAAAATATAAAAACATAACATACAAACATCAATCACAACTCTGGACAATTATACCTTTATCCAAGAATCTCATATTAAGCTTCCAGTGGTGGCATTGCATCTCTTGGAGATTATTTTACACAGATTATATAATGAATTCAAATACCCATATTTGTGCCCTAGGATGATCCCAAATCAGTCCTAAAATATAGGATGAAATCCCATTATTGTTCTCATCTTCCTCTTTGGGATACTCAATCTCATGGGTATTTCATGAACTAGATTTTGGACCGAACAATAGCTAGCACTAGAAGGAGGGCCTTTTTTTAAGGATAATTGTTAGAAGGCTTGAAATAATTGTTTATTAATTAGATAAAAGACAATAAGAGTTTTTGTATTGAGTGTTGTCTTGTTTGAAACTGTGCTTGTTAATAATAACATACTAACTAATGTGTGATTATGGTGTATTCTAGAGACTAGTTCACTTGTCACCAAGGTTAGGTCCCGTTGTGGCCGATTGGTGGCTTCCCCCCTAATTTTTCAAAAAAAACCTAGACTCAACAAACCTATACCTATCATGATTCCATCTAGCTTATCCCCATAATCTCTTCCAAATTTATAGCCCAAGATGGCCTAGTTGGTTGGATTTGCCATTAACATATCGAGAGTTGTCCATAATTTACTTAGAAACCCCAATCTTTCCCATTTCACTCTTAGTGTGGGACACACTATTGAAGATCACATAAATTCCTAAAGAATTTAGCTAAGGCTATTGAATGTAGAACATGAGGACATGTCATATAGGTTTTCTCCTTCACGTTGATGGACTCAACATATTATTGGTTCCTCAACCTCCCTAAAGACTCTATCCCTAATTTGGACCATTTCAGGACTGCCTTCCTCACCTAATTCAAGAAAGTGATAGACCCCAGTGTCTTATACTAGTAATTTTATTATATTAAATGGGATCTAAATGGGCCCATCAAGAACTTCAATGCTAGGTTTCAAAAAATATATAGCCCTGTCACTGTGCTTTATCAATTTAACCTCTAACTAGTGATTGTAATGTATAAGAATGTGTTGGACCCTTGAAAAACCATGTTTTTTAAGAGTGACCTGACAATAATGGACCTATCCCTGGATTATATAGGAGCCATCAAGCTAGATAGGTAATTGAACCCCCAAGGCCAAATGATGACCCCCATTCCTAATGTGATACCATAAATGCATGCATTGATCTTCTTACCCAATGTTAATCATCCTTCCCCAATGCTTCAGCCACTCTCTGTAACACATCAACTCCCATTGGGCCATCTTACTTCAATCCAAAACTTGAGTTTTCTTAACCTAGGGGGCCATGAATAGATTCCTCAAATACCACACTAGGTAATGTTGGCAGCAATTAACAATACCTAAACTATAACCCAAGAATCCACAAAGAACGAGTTGGATGCCATTCAGTGAATGGTACAAAAAATTAACAATTTCCTTGGGCTATAAAGGCAGGCAAGTAATTATAATATAGAAATTTTTAGAAAAAACTTCACATATCAAAGACCGAACAAACCTAAAACCATCCTTATAATCCCACAGAACCCTCACCCAATAGGTTGCCCAAAATTAATATCTTTAAGATAGCCTTACCTAATTGGTGTCAAGTATATAACATGGCAGACCATGGGGTGTTAGACTACATTGAGATATTCTAAAAGGAAATGAAATAATATGAGGTGGTCCCCAACCACCTCGAATCATCCATCATGGGTAAATCCCCTAGCATTGTTATTGTGATAGAATAAACAATACAATTGTAAGACTAGCCAAATCTAGGTATGAGACCAATAACAAAGACATTCACCATGAAACAATGAGAGCAAAGTTGAACACACCATAACATAGATGTACCATGAGAAAACCTCATGAAGAGGTAAAAATCCACCAAAATTATTCATTAATTTAGAAATAAAATATACTCAAAACAAGTTTTCTCTTCTTTTTCTGCTATCTTTTTTCATTACATCTTACAAAATAAACTGTTTATTATATAGGTAAGGTAATCTACCCATTATAAATAACCTTTTCCAACCACCACATTAATGGGTCCAACCTCTCGAAAAGGTCATTTAATATATTTTATTATTTATTTATATGAGGATAAATTCAAGATAATTAATAAAATATATTATTATTTAACTAATATAATTTAATGTATTAAGGGTACATAAATAACACTACTTAACCATTAATTTTTCTAATACTTTTCCTTAATGTTAAGTGGGGATGCATAGTGATTTTTAGGAGGTAACAAGATAACAAACTTACACTCCATGAACCATCCACATGATGAGTTTTAGGAGGTAATAATTGAAAGAAACATCATTCATCATACCATAGTCACCTTTAAAAGAATTATGCTATGTAAACATAGTCACTTAAAAGTATTACACTATGTAGCCGCAATCACATAGTCACTTTTGAAATAATTACACTATACAACTATAGATACCCAAGGTATTGCACTATGTAACTAAAATCACGTAGTCACCTTTAAAGGAATTACACTATACACTCATAGATACATAAAGGTTTTGGACTATGTCCCCATAAGCACCTTTAAAAGAATTGCACTATGTTATCCTAACCCACTTAAAGTGAGTTTAGGCTAGCATGATTGTGAGACTACATCCTACAGTGAGAATACATCCCATAATTTCTCATGAATAATCAACCAAACATATTGGAGTATTTTATAACCTAAAGACCTCCATGCTACTATGTGTTGGGTACAATGTAGACTTTCATATGAAGTTTACCAAAATCACATAAATTGATATATTACAATGATTTACAATGAGAAGAAGTATAGATAGATAGAAGGAAACACATGACCCATATGGCTTTTAAGAAGTGACATTATCATGCACACTCCCCCTTAATGGCAATTTTGATAAGCCCAACATTGAATGAAATTCAATAGGCTTTAGTTTTTTGGTGCTACATTAGATTTTTTATTAAAGCTATACAATTTTAACTATCACCAAGAAGGTTTGTACAATTAGGAACTTCCACATGATGTTATTCTATCATTCTTCATAGTCACAAGAATATTTTAGCAACTTTCACATGAAGTGATCCAAGTGATCGCACCTACACCAAATATAAATACACATCCCTAAGTAGACTCATCATAGTATGGTTAACATCATAATAACCAAATAAATTAGTATAATCAAAGAAAAAATAATATAAACCAAAGTTTACAATTCTTTTTATATACCAAAGTGTTGGCTTTGCTAATTTCCGTTGATCCAAGTATGGATCCTACATGAATTTGGAAGCAACACCCATATATTATAAAATATCTATCCCAATAATGGTTAAATAAATCAAAATACCAATAAGATATTTGTAAATAGAGGTTAGTTTTATTGCACATAGTTTTTGGATCAAGCTTTAACACAACCTTCAATAGAAGTATATGTAAGCTTGCAATCAAGCATGTTAAATTTAATAAGTAGGTTTTGTGATGCACATACAATAAATTCACTAATAATTTGATACTAATTTAACCAAACATTACATATATTATTAGGAATAATTCATATTATAATTCGAGTCATGAATATTATTATTTTTTTTTTAAAGTCGACACTACAAGTTTACTTTTTATACTAAATCAACAAAAAAAGTTTATAAATCAAAAATTTTAACGTGTTTTATACTTTATTTTGAAATAAAAATACATATTATAGCAAGTAAACAACACTAGCCACTTTAGTTGATTACAAAACAATTCAAAATTATAAATGATTACAACAAGGATGAAAGTTACAAGTGTCATAAAAGTGGACATAAGTGTCATAAATAGTGTTAAAAATTACATTATTTGAACAAATTATTATGAAAATAATATAAATAGGTTTTAAATCAACTCAAGGACCTTCTTAATATGTTTGGAATGTGCCAAAACCTATAAATGGAGTGGTTGGATGACTATAGTTGACAAGCAGTGGATAGGGTCAAAAGTCGAATAAATTGTCACACACAACACACATTCTCATGTGAATGATCATGCACATTAAAAAAATAGTTTTTAATAATAAACTAAGTTTAGTAAAAAAGTAAGGAATGAGAGGTTTTGAACACAAGACCTCTCTCATGCAAGTGTACTTAGCAAAATGAAGCTAGCCAACTCACTTACTAAACATGTTAACACAATAAATGCGCTAACTTATGTTTAATCTTTTTTCGGGTCTGATTTTTATTTTTATTTTTAAATAAATCAATCAAAATTAAATACTTTTATTAAAATAATAAAATGCGAGTATTTATTTAAAATTTGAAAAAAAAAATTAAATGCATATTTTGGGGTCCACTGCTTGGGTGAAAAATAAAGCATTAAATAAAAACTTCATTTATTAAATAATTTATTTAAAACTATTGACATACCTTTTTATTTTCCATTTGCATGTGCTAACCATATTAATGGCGTTGAAGGAGGATGCAGGGGAGCTTGCAGGAGCTATAAGAGGCCAAAATGGGTTTCGTAAAGCTTGCAACCACCTCCAAATGACCCTCCAAAGCATATGGAACCTTCAAAATTCAATTTTGAGCACATAATATAACTACTACAATTTTTAGGCCATATTATGATGCCTAGGGAAGGTATAAAAACCAAAACTCTTCTCTGTTCCTTCAAATAACCTTCCAAATAATTTTATAATACCTCAAAACTGATGAAACACATTTTACAGATCTAAAAATGAGTAAGAAATGAATAATCCAAAATTTTCATTCATCAAAAGGCCATACAAGTTTGAACTAAAATACCAATGGAAGTTTGAAAAAGAAAATAAAGCTGAAAGAGTAGAATGCAGGGTTTGGAGAGAGTTTAACAAGCTTAAATATGATAATTTAGCCTCTTTAAGGATCAACATCAAGAAGGAGAGGATCTAAATCATTTTTTTTAATTTTTTTTTTAAATCCTTCATGGAGGCCATACAAAGCAAGCTTGAGAGCATGAAAAAATAAAAAATTTAGAAGAGATGTCTCTGAAGCCTTGAGGAAGCTTTGGTGGCTTGAAAACTGGTTAAATCTCCTTGAAACACAAGATCTATTCAACATAGACTAGAAATAGAGATTTTAACCAAAAAACTTAAAAAAGGTCTTAAAAGGTCATACAATAATGTCTAAGCACTAATCTTCTCACTTGTTGGATCTCTTAATGCTTTCAACTTCCTGTAAGTGCTAGATATACAACTTAGAGAGCTTTAAACACCTTCATACAGATTATTAGTTCAAAAAATAAGACAATATTAAGATTTTTAATGTTTAAAGAAGAATTTTTAGTCCATTTTAAGATTTTTAGTTAGATATATCACATGAAAATAGGCTTAAAATATGAAAATTTGCATAGATCTAAGATCTCTAGGCTTTTAGGAGAAGAAAAAACAGAATAACTTATATTATATAGATGAAGAAGCTTGAAAAAACTTATGAACATACCATGACTTGGAATATGGATGAATATGGACTTGAACACATGCCAAAAACTTGATCTTTGATCTTGCCTCTTGATCACACATCAACCAACTCTGATACCATAACATAATAAGTAATACAATTGCAACACTAGTCAGATCTAAATGTGAGTCCAATAGCAAAGACATTCACCATAAAATAATGAGAGCAAAGTTGAACATACCATAACATAGATATACCATGGGAAAACTTCATGAAGAAGTAAAAAACCCACCAAGATTATGCATTATTTGAGAAATAAAATATACCCAATACAAGCTTTCTCTTCTTTCTCTTATCTCTTTTGTCATTACATCTTACAATATAAACTTTTTATTAAATAGGCAAGGTAATCTATCCATTATAAATGATATTTTCCATTCACCATATTAATGGGTCCAACCTCTCCAAAGATCATTTAATATATTTTATTATTTATTTACGTAAGGATAAACTCATGATAAATAATAAAATATATTATTATTTAACCAATATAATTTAATATATTAAGGGTACATAAATAATACCACTTAACCATTAATTTTTCTAATATATTGTGTTGGAGACCATAAATTTATCTAGCTAAGAAAAAAATGTGTTGGATGAGGGTATTAATAAGGTGCAAGCATTTTAACAATTCTAAAGGAGCAACTACGCAACTACAATAGCCCCTCACTACCTCAACTCCCCTAAACAATGGTCTAACCCCACTTGACCAAAATGTTAGGAATAAAGCCCCACCTCTGAGACCTCAAGAATCTAAGGCTCACACAAAAACCCCATAGATCTAAAGTAAAAAGGGTTATAACATATTATAAGACATGAAGAAGATCAAAACCAACATCACACTTCATGAGCTTGCTCAAATCATTGAGCAATATGACCTCCTGCTAAAGTCCTTGACTCAGAAATCGATCCAACTGACCCAATCAAAACCAATATCAATCCACACCAATGTGTTCATTCATAAGAATAATATGGATGTGAACCCCCTTCCTCTTAACCATTCAGTTATTTGGAAATAACCTACTTAATTACCTAGTAGATTTAAAATCCTCGACCAATATAATGCTGACATGCATATATGAAAAGCTCAATTTGGTCCCTATCAATTCAGATAAGGTAGTAATCTAGATCAATAAGTTTGAAGTGAAAGTGATAAAGAACTGTTCAATGTCCACATATAGTTGGAGTTTGATCCTAAGATTCAACACTTCATGGACATCCAAGTGGTAAAGATTCCAAAGCCCATAGCATGTTCCTCATTAGAGATTGGTCCAAATCCCTAAATGGGTATATGACCAAAGATTTCTCCCATATGTGGTTACCATGAAAGGGAGTGGCCAACCATATATAGGTAGATAGAGAACCTTGCATGAAACACATGATAACTGAGTACAATGCCATGAATGAGAAAGTAAACCTAATATCTTTAGATCTAGGAATCTACATGCTAAGCACAAAGTCACCTAAAGACCAAGTTAGCCATCACCCAAACCTGCCTGACCTATGATCTCTCTATATAGATGGAGCTCATCCCAAACAAGTTAGTGGGGTTGATATTTTGCTTATAGACCCCCTAGGGAGGAAACATTTAACATTATATAAGTTGTAGTTTCCTTGTATAAATAATCTAGTGGAGTAAGTGCTGGCCATTTTGGCCCACATACCATGCTTCTGCTTGGATACATTGTAGAATTCTAAAGATAAAAATGGAGCAAGAGTTGAGTAAGTTCTAGATGGAATGAAAGGACATAAAGGATCATGCAGCTTACAAATCTTATGAAGTACTTTAAGTTCACTTAAAATGTAATTTGTCAATTTCTAAGGATAACACTAGAGTTGTAGAGACCCCATGGGATGTCAAGAGTGATTGGAATGACTTATAAGTGTATGGCATTCATTTGGTTATTTATTATGTTCATCTAGACATTTTGGGTCTAGTGGTAAAAATTTTGAGTAGGAAGTTTGTTGATGTTATTATTTCCATGTGTGGACAAGTCAAGAAAAATTGGTCATATGGGTTTGTTCACATTAGTCCCAAGAACATATGTTCCAAGTTTTAGGTCATCCGATATAATGCATCAAAATATATGAAGGCTCAAAGTTGGCCTCTCAGGCAGTTTTGGTAAGTTTCCATACTTAGCCAATTTGCAAAAATGCTCAAGTAGAGCCGTGTGGGCAATTTGATAATGCTATATGTCACACGTATGGTAGTCAAAAAAAAATGGTCACATGGGTCTATTCAACTTAGTCCCTAATTATAACGTGTTAAGTTTTAGGCCATGCGTCTAAGCATAATAAAATTTGTGCAAATTCAAAGTTGGCTCTTTAAATATAATTCACTAAGTTTCCATACTTAGCCATTTTTGACTAGATCGTCACCAAGATGTCACACATGAGCAAATGGACCAGACAATTTGTGCATTTAATATCTTCACTCAAAAGTCTCACATGATCAACAGATCATGCACAATTATAGTTCTACATGCTAGGATTATCCTCAAAAAATTACATGCCCGCACGAGCTTTCTGGCTCAAGTTATAAGCTTCTAAAGATGGAATTGTAGAGTAGAACATTTGTGCTAACATCAAATTTAGGCTCTAGAAAATAATTATTTAATTTTAAAAATACCACTAAAGCTTAAAATTGATGTTTGTGTGCCTATCTTTGACAGGCTCACAAATGTATTTGACGGTCGCATAGACGTCAAATTTAAGATATAACAAAGAGAAATCCATTGGAGCTTAAATTTGATGATCATGTGAATGTCAATGATGGTCACATAAACATTATTTGATAGAAGTGTAAATGTCAATTTTAAGCTCATGAGTTAGTCATTTGGGTTCAAATAGTGGGTCCTAGTAGATCTAATGATGTAAGATGGGTAAACAGTCAAGGAGCTTGAGAGATTGACACATGGCATAAATGCATGAGGCTAGAAAATTGACAACAGGATCCTAAGAATCAAATGCATTTGACATGTGGCATAAGATTGGATAAAATTGACAAGTCAAGGGAAACATCGATGGTTGGCACTTGATTGTATAGATCAAGATCAAAAAAGTGAGCAAAGATCAATATATTAACAAGCTGATTTAGATATCGACAACCAATTAGGACAAAGGAGGGTCTAGGACTTTTGATGGAGGTTGAGAAGCCATTTTTTATGGAGGCAAATGGGTATTGTAGGGTCATCGATCTACCATCAAAAATATCTCTAATGTCATGAAGAGGACATGGTGATGTAGTCAGGCATAAGGAGCATAAGAGACACCATTAGAGCCTAATATTGACTTCTGATTTCATGAGTTGTAACGTACGGTGTTCATTCTTGTGATTTTGTTCACCATTACTAAAAGAAGGATCTAACATTTCAAAGGGTGCCACAAAGGCATACAAGTGGATCCTAATGGTTTCATCTCTAGGACCAACTTCATAAAGACCCCTTCTCTTCACTATGCATGCCATGATAAACTAGTTAGGAGCAATTAACAATAAGACAAGATTCTAACAGACTAGCCTAGAGGTTGTAACTACATGGATGGTGGAACAAAGCTCATAACAACTTGTCTTCACCATTGTAACAAGAAGGAGCATCATTGTAACTATGCAACCACTTGAAATAGCCCAAATCAATCAAAAGGGTTTGAATGAGCTTAATTTATGGAGGTAGTTATAACAACATTTTAAATAGATTTGAGATCATTTGATTCCCTTTTGAGTGCCAAAACTCCCTCTCACTTGCTTCCTTTTCTTTTATAAATATAGCCTTTGAGTTATTGATGATCATCTCTCAGGCTGGTATGACTAGACACTGCTAAAATTGTATTCGATACCTCTCAGAGTAATGAATAGAGTATTTTGTAGTCATTTGATAATTTGTATTGAGGGTTTTATGTTTGTTTAATATGAAAATGTGATTTTTATCTTTCTTTTGCATGTCAAAGATCAATCTAAGTGCTAACAACTTTCTTTGCAGGTCATATAATGTGTCTTAGCATTGAACTCTCAAAGATATAGTGGATAACTAAATTTAAGTGTCTTCAACCAGACCTTATTTTCATTACTTCCTAGTTTGAGTGCATCAAACTAACCTCTATATGAAATACCATTGCATAAAAAATATAGTAAGCATTGCATTAACTTCTTTCATAGTCCATTAGTGTGTTAAAGAGTCCGAGCTTAAGAGTGGATCTGATAAATTCATGGTGCATCACCATACATTAAAATAGGTTTTATTTCATGCAAATTTCTTGACTCTTTTCACCCTAATAGGTTTTAGGTTTTAGAAATAAAGGCCCAAATTATGAAATATGATGATCTAGCCTCATAAAAAATCTTATAGGTTTAGTCTAGATATAGGCATCCCATAGCCTTAGATCATTCTCATGTTAGTCCAGGTATGGGTCAGACTTGAACAAATCTGACCTCTATTGGGTTCTATCTAGATAGCTAAAAGTTATAACACACCCGGTGGGATGTCTTATTTACATAATTTTTCATATCTTAGTATAGTAGCAAATTCCACAGTTTCATTTCTAGATTTGCATATTTTTCATGCCCCCAAGAGTTATCACAATATTTTATATAAAAGAGAAAGAGACAGATTTCTCTAAGCTATCTTTCCAATCAACAAAGAAGAAGAAAGCCTCTCAGTCCAATCCTACACCTACACCTCTTATTCCTCTTGTTCAAGCCAATATTGTTCAGTCAAACATTATCATAAATCCCATGCCTCAGATGGTTGTTCCTAAAAGATAAGCCTTTGTGACATTCAATGGTGGTATCCCTTTGAACCTTACCCAATGGGATGATATTCTAGTCTCAGCTTTAAATGCTCTTCCTTATTTTATAAAATAAAATCCTATCATTCCTATAGAACATATTGCAGATATTACTAACCTATGTTCAGTGCATCATGTAACTCAGGAAAATTGTACCAATGAGATTGTTAGCAGCTTATTTCAAAGGGAAAGCACTTCAGTGGTATAGAGGGTTGGCTCCTGCATCAATTAATATCCAGGATGAGTTTGGAGAGGTCATGTGTAAGCACTTTGAGGATAAGAGTGATCATCTTTCACTTGTGGAGCAGCTTACAACAATCAAGAGATTCAATCATGAATTCATGGTGGATTTTTATATTATATTCCAGAAGACATGGGATAAAATTCTTGCAGTGATCAAGCCTATACCCAACTATGCCTTTCTATACTATCTGAAGGCTGTCAATTCAGATGTAGCTATGATGATTTAATTCATGGGAGGTAACACTCTACATGAAGCTTTTGAAGTATCAATTAAGGTTAAAACTTTGTTATACAAGCAGGCAAGTTATCTCCAAAATCACCAATGCCTTGCTTTCTAAAGATACATCCTCATGCTCCAACTATTACTCCAATTCTAGAATCAACAAAGTTTTATCAAATATAAGGTGATCAAACTAACGTACTGAGGAAGATAGAGAGTCTTCTCAAAGCTCAGAACAACAAGTTGGTTGCAATGGAGAGGCAACAATCTCCACCATATAGGCCATACCAAAATACTATTCAAAATTATTAGTACAATAAACCACCCTATCAATCCAATTAGTAAGGACAAGGGCATAAGCCTCAGTTAAGGATATACAATCCTTATGCTCCAAGTAATTCTATAGCTATTATGCCAACTTAGAACAATTATGCTCAAGAAGGTCAATGGCAGTCAGGGGATCATTCTAGTGAGATGGTGATGGCCACTACTAGAGACATGTATCAAGACCCTAGTTAGAAGCATGGTCCTTCATTCCAAGGTTATGATATGATGCCTTCTCCACCACAAGTCCCCCAAATGAGTCAAGACAACATACATGCCATGTCATTATCAGAATCCCAAAGCCAACAACAAGGGAGAATGGGTAGAGCATCAACTAATACCACAAGAATGAATTTTAAAGAAGGGGAACATGTGTTTGAGCATGTAACAACTAATATGGGATAACCTTCACAAAGGAAAAATGAATCAATTACATAAACAAGGGCTAAGAAGAGGATGTTGGAGAACAACATGGGGTAATCTAAGATTTATTCATCATCTCCACAGACTAGTCTATAACCTACTTCTTCAGATGTAGCTGCTAAAGCTCTTACAAATCAAAAAGTGCCCCAACCTCATAGACAACAGTAAAAGTCCCCCTTTGTTCCTCATGTTACTCGAATGTCAAGTGATGCCCCTACTTCCAAGGTGAAATCCAAAGGTACTAATATTCCCTTTAATATTGTGGATCATTTGAAGAAGGCTAACATAATTATGTCCATGTATGATGCTCTGTCTATCCTGGGGCAAAAGGAGATTCTCTAGTAAGTGCTCTCTAAACTTTATCATGTGGAAAAGATAGTTGATAAAGTGAACACTATTTTCATCAATATTAGTTAGCCTAACCAAGCCCCTATCCAAGTTCCCAATCAAATTCTAAGCAAAAGTCAATCTCAAAATGTTGTTCATACTTCTAAGGTTGTTAAACCCCCTATGTTATCTATCAATTATCATAGGGGACTGTTTAGTACACAATTGCATGATAGATTTAGGTGTTTCAACCTTAGTGATGCTTAAAGCCATAGTAGATAAGCTTGGTCTCAAATATTTGCCTAACAAAAAAGGTGTTCTCCAATTGGATGGCTCCCCCACTAAGATAATAGGCATATTGAAATATCTTCATATCACATTAGTAGCCTATCCAAATTGTGTCATTAATCAAGATGTAATGGTGGTAGACCTGCTTCCATATTTTCCCCTATGCTTGTCTAAGGACTTTAAAACTAATATTGGAGGATATTTCTCATCTGATTGGTCGTACATAGTTTTTAGAATGAGATATGAAACCAAATTCACTATAATATCTGAGCCTATCTCCAGGTTCCACTTAGAACCCATATGCCTAATCTTGCAAATACTAATTATGCCATATTTGAAGAGGTTAATGAACAAGAACCCCATGATCATATTGAAGGCATCTCAGATATGTACGTAGATGAGTGAGAAACTAATAACCATGGATTTGATCCATATGACAACATTGAAGAGGCAAACTTAGGAGTGTACTACATGCATGAGGAAGGTGTTGCTATACCTTGCTTAACTAACACTCTTCAAGAAGAGGATGATGTATGGAATTTATTATTTGATGGATCAAGGTCAAAGAATGGAAGTATAATGGGAGCCATGTTGATTTCACCCTCAGGTCAAAAGTACCATTCAGCTACAAGACTCCAATTCAATTGCACCTCAAATACAACTAAATATGAAGTTCTTTTACATGGTTTGAAAGAAACAAGAAAGAGAGGTGTCAAGCTCCTCCAAGTCAAGGGGATAATGAGCTTGTAGTTCAAAAAATGAGAGGCCTAAATGAAATCAAGAATCACTATTTGAAAGCCTATAAGCACCAGGTATGAGACCTCATGGAGGACTTCTTGGCATTTAATATCCAGTCCATACCAAGAGAAGCAAACCAACATGCAGAGAGGCTTACTGCCATTGGTGCCCAATATGAGATTACAGGAGGAGTTAAAAGAAACCAAAGACAAGATAAGATCAAGATTATATGTAGAATAGTTATGACTAACAATGAGTTGAGTTGGCAAGCCTTTGATAATGATGATCAAATCATATGTTTTCTAATGCAAGAGGTAGAATTCTACCATAAGAATCAAGACAAGTTCCAAAATCAATATGATGATCAGATAGTACAATTGAGGTCTAATAAGTTGCCTAAAGGGCTTGTGACATTAGAAATCATCTTCAATAAAGATGACCAAGTAAGAAAAGGTAAAGCATACACCTTAACCAAGGAAGAACATTATGAAAAGATAGAGATCTTTTAGGACAAATTGCTAAAGCTAGGAAAGGTCAATATAACAGAAGAAAGAGCTACATTTGTTGCTTTGTGCCAATAATTTTTTAATATATTTTCTTAGAAGTAAAAAGAATTGAAGGGGTTTGACCCCAAACTTGCACAACACACCATTGAATTACAAAGCAATACCAAGCCAGTTAGGCATAAATAAAGGCCTGCCAATCCAAGAGTGGAGGACCTCATGAAAAGAGAACTCTATAAATTTATAGAATCAAAGATAATATTTCCAATTAAGCATTCTTCATGGGTGGAAAATGTTGTTCTAGTGAGGAAAAATAATGGACATATTATTTTATGTGTTGACTTCAGGGACCTCAATAAGGTGTCCCTAAAGGACCATTACCCACTGTCCTCTATGGATCAAATTTTACAAAAGGTGGTAGATTCTCAAATGTAATCATTGATTGATGGCTATTTTGGCTATAATCAGATAATGGTGAAAGAGGAAGATAGGAATATGACTTCCTTTACTACAAAATGGGTCACTTATGCATATGTTAAAATGCACTTTGGACTCTCCAATGTTGAATCCACCTTCCAAAGAGTAATGAATGTTTCTTTTCATGGTCTTTTGAATGGTATGGTTTTAGTTTACCTTGATGATATAAAAATATTTTCAAATAATCTTAATGATCATCTAACACACTTAAGAATTGTTTTTGATAAATGTAAACAATTTAGATTTTCTTTGAATCCAAAGAAATGCATTTTTTCAGTGCATGAAGGAAGACTTCTTGGACATGTGGTGTCCAAAGCTAGTCTTTCCATTGATCCAGAGAGGATATAAACAATCCTTGATCTATAATTTCATAAACATAAAAAAGGATTGCATAGCTTCTTGGGCAAGATCAACTTCATTAGGAGGTCCACTCCAGGGTTTCCAAAGATGGTCAAGAATCTCACTCATATGTTAAGAAAAGGCAAAGAGTTCACATAGAAAAAAGAAGGTGAGAGAAGCTTCGAGGACATCAAGCAGGCCATATCTCATGCCTCCACACTTATAAATCTATATTTCAATAAGGAATTATATTTGTATGCCTTCTTTACATTAGATGTAATTTAAGTTATGCTTATGCAACATAATGATGAAGGTTTGGAGTAACCTATTGCTTTCTTTATTCAAGATTTGGAAGGTTATGAGGGAAGATATAGATTTGTTGAAAAACATGTACTTGTTGTTTTAATAAGTTTTAATAAATTCAAACATTTGGTTTCAAACAATAAGATTATAATAACGGTAGTTCATCCAAGTGTGAAGGATTTTATCCTCAATAGAGACTTAAACATAAAGAGAGTTGTATGGGTGACTAAGTGCATGGAGTATGACATTGAAGTCAAGGTAAAAAATATATTCTAAGGTAAATTATTGTGTGAACATCTTGTAGAATATGTGAGAGAATAAATTGAGATAGTTTTGGCAATTCAAGACACTCAGCATGGACCTAAAAATACTCTTCCTACAAGCTAAACACAGAATATTGCTAGATTTTTTCAAACATGAGAGTATCCAATGGGTTTCAATGCATCACAAAGAAGACACTTCAAGCTACAGTATATGCCATACATTATGATTGATGGAGTGTTGTTAAAAAAAGACATTGGAGGTATGCTCTTAAGATGTGTTGAAACTAACCAATTTGATAAGCTTCTCAAGCAATTTCATGATAGTATATTTGGAGGCCATTTTTTATTTAGGACCACAACTACAAAAATCATTAGAGTTAATTAATTTTGGCCCAATTTATTGAAAGATGGATATACATGGGTTAGGAAGTGTGCAAAATGTGTAATGTTTACAAGGAAATAGAAACTAGCTATTATGCCACTGAAGCCTATTTAGGTTGAGCAACCTTTCATACAATGGGGTTTAGAATTCATTGGCATGATTAATCCTTCATCTAGTGATGGTGATAAGTGGGTCTTGATAGATACATAGTACTTCACCAGGTGGGTGGAATTATTTCCCTTGAAGGAAGCAAATGATAACTCTATGCTTGAGTTTTATGAGAGTCTAATCACCCATTTTGGAGCACCTTCTACTATAATATCAGATAATGCTTTGGAATTTAATAGTAAAAATATATGTTAGTGGGATCTTGAATGAGGTATCTATCTAACATCTTCATCAAATTACTATCTACATGGTAATTGACTAGCTGAGTCCAATAATAAGAACTTAATTTGGATTATCAAGAGAACAATGGAAGATAATCAGAGATGTTGACATTCAAAGTTTTAGACTAACTTATGGTATGATAGCATCAACCCCAAGAAATCCACTGGACATTCACCTTATCTCTTAGTTTACATAAGATAAGCAAGGATACCAATTTCATTGGAGCTTCCAGTTTTGGATCTTGCACACTAACTAGAGCTTCTAGAAAGTGATGCAATAGAGGTCAGGATGAATAAATTGAGAGAATTGGAAGAGATAAGGGATGATGTCATGCATACCATGTGGTCTAACTCAAATTAATTCAATATGAATTTTGATTAAAAAATCTTCATTAAAGGCAATTAATCAAGGTGACATAATCCTCAAATGGGATGAGAACCATGCAAAACAAAGAAAACACTCCAAGTTTGAAAACCTTTGGAGTGGACCTTATGGCATCAAAATTTACAAGGAAATTAATGCCTTTGATCTTGATAAATTGAATAGAGAAAGCCTCCCCATCCCTTTCAATGGGAGGTAGCTTAAGTTCTGCTATTAGTTTGAGCTCATGTTCTTATACGTAAGTAGATAGGTTTGTTGTTTCCTCTCAGTGCTTTCGCACATTATTGTTTTTAATTGTTTTATTTGTTGTTTAGGTTTTTAATTTGTCTTTTGTTTCTTTGTTTTTGTTTTCCCCCCATTAATCCAAAAAGTGCTTTTATAAGTTCAAGTAGAGTCTCTTTATAAGTAGCTTATCATTTGGTTAGTCATCGTAAGCAAACTTGATCAATGTCTAGGTTCCATGACCAACATGTTGGTCAAGCTAGTTGAGTCACAAAAAATGTTATCCATTTTGGCCCATATACCGAGTTTATACCTGGATATAGTGTAGTGCCATAAATATCAAAAATGGATCAAGAGTTGAGCAAGTTTTGGATCGAATGAAAGGACCTAAGGGATCATGCAACTTGTAAATATTTTTAAGTACTTTAAGTTCACTTAAAGTGTAATTTGTCCATTTATAAGGATAATAATAGAGTTTTAGAGTTTTAGAAGTGCATAACATTCATCTGGTTCTTCATTGTGTTCATCTAGACATTTTGGGTCTAATGGCAGAAATTATGAGTAGGCAGTTTGTTGATGTCATCATTGCCATGCATGGATGATTCAAGAAGAATTGGTCATATGGGTCTATTCACATTAGTCCTAAGAACATATTTTCCAAGTTTTAGGCCATCTAATGAAACACATAAAAATATATGAAGGCTCAAAGTTGGCCTCTCAGACAGTTTCACTAAATTTCCATACTTAGCCAATTTACAAAGAAGCTCAAATAAGTTGAGTGGGTAGTTTGATAATATTATATCTCACATGTATGGTAGTCTCATGAGAAAATGGTCACATGAGTTTGTTCATCTTAGTCCCTAGTTGTAATGCACTAAATTTTAGGCCATGCATCTAAGCATGATAAAAGTTATGCATGTTTAAAGTTAGCTCCTCAGATAGAATTTGCTAAGTTTCCATACTTAGCCATTTTTGACCAAACCGTCACTAGGACATCATGCAAAAGTAAATGGACCAGACAACTTGTGCATTTATTATCTTCACTCAGAATCCTTATGTGACCAATAGATCATGTGTAATTGTAGTTTTACATGCTAGGATTATCCTAAAAAAATTTCATGCCCACACAAGCTTTTTGGACCGAGTTATAAGCTTCTAAAGATGGACTTGCAGAGTGGAACGTTCACACTAACATCAAATTTAGGCATAATTTCTAAATAATTTGGGCAAGGGTTGGTAAAGTATATATTAGATAGGTTTACTTTTGTTGTGTGTTTGATTTTTTCATGTGTGTTTTTTATGTCTTGTTCCTTTGGTTTGCATTTTATTTTTTTTATGTTGTTCCTCTTACGCTCATCCCTATTAGTAGTCACTCCATGTGATTACCAAAGCCCGAAAGGAATTATTGAGAAGGAGTTATTGATACAAACAAGTTAGGGATGTTGATTGAACATTTTTACATTTCAGATCTAGGAGGCCAATGATTTTAAGAGAAACAAGTGCATTTTATAACAACCCACTTCTGAATAGAGCCACCAAGCTACACTTAATGTAACATCTCAGGAAAAGATAAGACTGTTTGAGCTAATCAAGGACTGCTTGGGTATTTAGAGACTTCCTCATCATAATTTCACCCTTAGCTTCATCCCAAACCCTCAATAGATGAGACTAATAACAAAATCTTCTCACAAAAAATATTGAAAAAGTTAAGAAACATATGCAAAATCTAAATTCTGAGTTTTCCTCAAAAGGGTCAATCAGGGAACCTCCATCATAGGCTTTTTGACATAGCTGGAAGTGAAGCAAGGCTTTGAACAAGACAAAATGTATCTTTGCTAGGGCCATGGATACCAGTCTAGAAACAGAGCAAGGTCCAAGCTATCCCCCTTTAAGCCATCAAGCCATTAACACCCTTGAAGGAGCCTGATGCCCGATCCAACCTATATTACTTGAGTAGAGTCCATAATTAAATGAAAATTTGAGAATCACTTATTACACACACTAGAAGCATTTTTTAGGATGGAATACCAATATGCCACTTGCTATTACATGAATTTAGTGCCTTATTTTATGATATTTCTAAAGATCTCTCTTATAGTCTATGTTTTATGCAAGATCAAAAAATTAACTAGTTATATTTTAAGTGTTTATCACCAATTTCCCCATAGAAGTCACCATTTGTTGTGGCCAACACACTCCATTTTCATAGAAATGGGGAACCCCTCCTTAAAAACATCAAAAATTAAAGCTCTTAGATCCATTCTTTGAGTCTGATTGGCTTCATCTGAACCAAGTCCTTAAAATATTGTGTTGCCCCAATTTTTCCAAACATGGAAAGCCTCATTTATTTTATGACTAAGGTAGGCTTCCTTGTTTTAAGGACTTAAAGTGCTAACCTTGGAAGTTAACTTTCAAAAGAATTTCCTAGAGTCTCAATATTTTCGCAGAGTGATAGACCCAACATCCTATGTAGCAAATCAAAGATTGAATGGCGATCAGGTGAGTTATTAATTGGTTGCAAGTATTTTCAATTTTACTTAGTCTTTTTCATGGATTTCACAGGAATGAATGGACCGCTAGAGAATAACCACTTAAAATTTATTATAAGTGATAGACCAACCAATCTTCCTACCCAGTCATAATGTGCCATGTAGCCTGATGTCAGATTGACTAGTCTCCCAGTCATGTCATAGATGTCAGAGCCCAGGGGAGCCCAGCCTAGTCAAAGCATGCCATGTAGTTTGATGTCAAATCAACAAGTATCTTGATCATGTTAGACATGTCATATCCTAGGGGATCCTGGGGTAGTCAAAACATGCCACATAGCTCGATGTCAAATCAATCAGTCTCCCAATCCTATCAAAGATGTCAGAGCTCAAGGGATCCCAACCTAGTCAAAGCATGCCACGTACTCGATGTCAGATTAACTAGTCTCTCAATCATGTTAGAGACGTTAGATCCCAAGAGAGCTTGACCCACTCAAAACACACCACATATCTTGATGTCAAATCTACCAATCTCCTGATCCTATCAAAGATGTCAAAGCATAGGAGAGCTTGACCCGCTCAAAGTGTGACGTGCAGTACAACTAGGCGTATGAGTAGGTGGCCCCCCTAAGGCCCCAAGATGGTTAGAATGAAGTAAAAATAGAGCTTAAGGACTAATCAAAGGATGCCATATGTCCCTCAATGACACCTCACCCCTCCTAAACATATAATATGAAGTTTAAGGCTATACTTAGGTGTTGACCATAACATGAAAACCAATAAGCATATGACATGTGGCATAAGTCAAGAGTTGTTTAGGAGGCCTCAAAAAGATGTGATTACATGCCTACCACACATTGGGAATTAATGAAATATAAAGTTGGGCTCGATTAAAGAATTTTGAAATGTCATATCACCCTTGCTAAATCTGTTTGGTGGTGCAAGAACATGAACTCTAAATTTAACTCTAGATTGAGAAATAAAGAGAGGATATCATGCCACCAACCCAAATTTCAATCCATAGTAAATGAGCTGCTAGACACCATTAATATAGGGGAATGAATGTATGATTTTATAAATATCCTAAGGAAGGCTTGATAATAGTTATCATCATATACCCTTTGAATAAAATCAACTCCTTACTTTTTGATTCCCATCACATACCCTTGTGTTTTTTCCCCTATACTCAATACTTTTCTATTGGCCTCCACCTTGCTATAATGGTTGCATCCTCCTTAAACCCTGAACTGAACTTGAGTACAGAGATACCCTATTCCTAAAAGGCTTGACTCAATTCAAGCATTATAATGAGGTTTTCAAAACTATCAAATAGGTACCCAAGGACTTGGGCTCTAATAATGATGAATAGGCTGAGTTTGAAGATGCCCTTTTGGCTTATAAGAAATGCAGTCTTTATAGGGCCATGACTAAAGCTGAGATGTTCCCCTATATTGACTTATTTGGCAACTGCTCCTCATTATTAGGTAAGTGCAAGACATAGTCCATGATTGGGTCTACTTGGCCAACTCCCAACACCAAATTTTTGACATTTTTAGGACCACCTACAAAGCATATTACTCCCTCCTAAATTTCACCTTTCAAATGATGTTGTAACGATATAGACTTGGATTGACACTTTCTAAATTTACGAAGTCCTATAGGATTGGGCTAAAAATCTAGATGCCAAGTGGGTGAGAAAGGAGAATATCAATGCATACATAGTCTGCACCTTTTAGGAGGATATATGAGATGGGTATGATTTTGTTGATTTGATTATTCAAGGGATAGACTACCTGCATGTTAATGAATTATGTGTGCCCTTGCTCCACATAGTTCTCACTAGATCCAAGGTTCCAAACATGGGAGGGCTGATCAATTTCAATTTGGTCAATGCCATAGCAAATGCCCGAGCAGGGGAGAACTTCTAAATGATGAGCTATCTCGTAGATATAATCTATGGGACACTCACCTTCAAGCCATTTGCTTTTCCCATGTGGGTTCTATGGGTCTCAATGATCCATGTAGTTTTTTATAATATATATGGCCAATAGTAATAGAAACATATTTAGGATATTTATGAGTACTTCTAATTGGTTGTGTACTATGTGATCAATGAGGCCCCAATATCATGTTTATTGCAAGAAATCAAAGACTCTATTGTAGTCATTGATGACTATTGGTACTTTTGGGAGGACAACATGATTTGAATCATGGGCATTCTCCAATAGCCCCTCTACCTATCATACTTCATCCTATATTACCTAGAAAATCAAGAGATCACATACCAGTTAGTGGAGGGCATTTTTGGCTTTTTTTATCAACCACTAGTAGAAGGCATGCTTGTCGCTCACAATTACCATTGGCACCATGTATACAAGGCCTTCCTTCCTCTAAAAAATGGTGACTTCGAGGGATTACTTCACCATAAGGAGATCCAAACTCTAACATTAGGACCTAAAAAGCATGATTTGAGCTCATTTGGAAAGGTATTTGACTCACCTCAACATCAATTATGACCACCATTCAGAGGATGATGATGAGTTGTACTTAGTGCTACAAATGACCAGGCAGTGTTGGCCTAAATTATGGCCTGCAAGAAGAATCGAAAGAAGGTCTAGTTGGGGCCATATACAACCCCTCTTGCACCCACTTGTTATGTGGAGGATGTCATCCTGACTCCTATAATTTATATAAGGATTTTATAGGGTATTTCATCACCTTCTCCTCTGTGGGCACCTGCTCCTCATACCTTGACTTTACCTCTTCCTCCTCTAGTAGTGCTTGCTCCTCGTGCCCTATTTCCACCTCCTCCTCCTCCAATAGCTCTAGTAGTCTGATCCCAACTAAGTCAAACCTATGTAACTCAATGTCAAGCATCCCAATCATAGGTGGCTCAACCATTGGTACCGTGGCCCTAGTTTGAATAGACCCTAAGGTTAGTCATCAATAACAACCTAGAGGTAAGCCTAGAGTGAGGCTCCCTAAAAGAACCAATCTAGGTTCCTCATCACTCTTGCCACTTTCCAGGTTCCTCCCCTCATTCTCACCACTTTCAAGCTTCCTCTCATGGTGACATTTAGTCCCACACCCCTTCCACAAGCTACTCAAGTGGTGCTTCTTCTCTTCCCTATTGCACCCCCTCTATTGTTCACCTAGGTACTCTTAGGCTCGATATTCACAAACATCCTCACCTCTTCATTTCCAACTACCCCATCTATTCCATAACCTAAAACCTCTCTCAGACCTCCATTGGGTATGCCTCAAATCTAGGTATTTATAGGTGCACCTCCATCAATAAGCATAACTACAACCTTTAACAGTACAACTCAAGTGCCCAAAACCATCCTAATATCCCATTTATTCATTATGGAACCTCCTTAATCAATCCATCAACCTGCACAGTTGACCTCCATGGCCCCTACTATCTATGTGAGGCTTATCACAACTCCTAAGGTTGACCTAGGTAAAAGATCAAAGAATAAATAGAAGGTGACTCAACCTCAAGCTTTGGTCTAGATACCTTCTAATTTAGCCCAACCTCCTCGACTTGCCTCCATAATTCCTTCAACACCATCCATGATAGTTCCATGCATTTCTCCATAACCCCCTCTTTTCATCACCTAGGGTGCCTAAGGATTTGGTTTCAACTAGCCTATCACTTCCCTTCTGATGAATACCCCTCTCCCAAGAATCATTTCCCCTCAGATGGGCATGACCCAAGAATAATGGTAGGCACTAATGTTTTCATGGGCCTCCCCATTCATCCTTCCTCACTTTGATCCCATACCCCCTCCTCCTCCACTTCTTTCCTCATTCACATATTCTGCTTCCTCCATCTCCCCTCCACCTCATCTTCTACCTATTGCCACCATCTATGACACTCCTACAACACCTCCCAGAACCTAGAAGATGGTCCCAATGTTCTAAGAATGAGAGATAACAATCCAAGGTGACTCAAACATGTAGTGGAATTTTGACTACACTATGGGGAGCATGAAGAGGACCCTTACACAAAAATTCATCCAAGAGGGGAACTTGATGGTATGGAAAACCTCATAATATTTGTTCTCCCTAATCAAACTGAAGACCTCCATTAGGGAGGAAAAGGAAGACGAGCACCCACTCTCTGTTCTTTGGGCAACCCATGACCTATTAGAAAAGCTACTCAAGGATATGCAAAGTCAGGTTTAGAACCTAGAGTCCCAAGTAAAGAGTTCTTTCCCCACCAGGCTAATTGGGTAAGTCAAGGATGCCATCTTACTACTCTTCTTAGTTTTAGGGAAGGTGGTGGGGGCTAAGGTGGAGACCAATGTGCTCATATAGAAAACTCAAGTTTATTGGAGAGGATCACGATATTTATAGGAAACATAGGAAGCTATTGGTGATAATCAAAAAAGGCATGTTCACGAAGTTAAAATTGATGCCTACCTCAGAATTGGGCTTGTGTTAGATGTACATTAAGAACATGAAAATGAGCATAGAGGAGTGGTTGGTTGTGGCTTGAATCATGATAAGACCCTTAGGAGAGGGCAAGAAAATGATAATGGCATACTTCAAACAAGTTAATATCTTTATGTTGTTCCACTCGAATGGCACCCTACTAGATAAGGGAGAGTTTGCAGTCCACCTATGTCACTTTGACTAGGTCATAAGGAAGAAGGTCAATAAGGTAAATAAGGAGAGGGTTGGGTAGTTCTTAAGATTTCAACATAATACACAATGAGTATCATCCAGGTGTATGAGATACAAGTGTCAATGGAGGCTCCCTTCTAGGTGTATCATAGACTAGTTACCCAAGACAAGGTAATATTCAAAAAACCCTTGATGAACCTCACTAAGCTAGACTGAGAGTTTGACCATGTGGTAGTAGTGCTAAAAGTTAGGGATGTAAGTTCAAAGTAGTTAGGAGCTAGATCCTCATAGCCACCACCACATATCAATTGAGTGGTCCCCCATGGATCTTTTTGATAGCTTGGGGGGATTTTGTTTTGATTTTTAAATTATGATTATAACTACCATGAGTGGCCATCATAGTCTAGGATGGGAATCTCACACTATTTGGAGGTGAATCATATCCTTATCTATAAAAGGCATATCCAAATTTTAATTAAAGGGTCAACTAATTTTTAATCAAAAGTATTGTTAGATTTAAGCTAGGATTTCACCTACTTTCTCCTTCACCCCTTCAAACTGTAAAAGTTGGCCATGATCGATATTATTATAACAACACTTGCCTTTTTAATGAATGTAATTTTAATTTTTTGCAAAATGCTTGTTCTATGTTTCAAATTATCTTTCATGTCCATTTTGAATAATTTTTAATGTTATATTAATCGGACTAACACATTGACATTAAATGTATGTTATGGTTATAATATGCTTATATATTATAATCCTTTTCTGAACTCTTTCATTTCTCTTCTCACTGTACTATTAATCTATTTGATAGTCTACAAGTTACCATTGGAGGTTTATGTGTGATCTAATATAAAATTCTAGTGCCTATATTTAGTGAGGGTTCATAGTTGAGGCATTCTCATCTGTTTCCTCAGACTATTCCCATTGTGTCTTTTTTGAGGTAGAACTTTTATTGAAACCTGGTCTATAATGATATAATTGTGGCAAGGGTACTTGGTTAGATGGTCGAGACATTGATCTCATTCTAAATCTATAGGCACTCTTTCTTGCCTTACTCTCCCCTCTCTTTTTGTGTTTATTTTTTAATATTAAACTACCTTTTCCACATGTGTTTAGAAATCAAAGGATTATAACATACAAGTATCAATAAAAACTCTAGACAATTAGACCTTTATCCAAGAATCTTATATTGAGATTTTGGTGGTGTGACTATATCTCTTAGAAATCATTTCATCCAAACTCCATAGGAAAGTCAAATACTTACAATCATGCCCCGGGCTAATCTCAAATCAGTCCTAAAATGGAAGACAAAAGTCCATCATTGTTCCCATCTTCCTCTTTAGGAATACTCAAACTCATGGGTATTTCATGAATTAGATTTTAGATTAAACAATAGTGTTGGTAGAATATCAGTGGCCACCTATTGAGGTGGTGTAGTGTTCAACACTTATTGAGGTAGAATGTTGGTCTATTTTCGATTGCTTGCCCCTTGTTACATGTTGGAAGAAGATATTAGTTGAGGAGTGGAAGTTGTTTGCTGCATTTAGGAACCATGCATAGTTACCCCCTATTGTTGCAAGATACTCTAGGTATTTGTTAGAGGAACCTATCGTGTGTTGCTCTATAGTACACTAGACTCATTTTGGTTCACATTGAAATGCACTTGTGTGTTATCCATTGTGTTTTGGGTGAGGTCTTTTATAGGAACTACAGTTTAAAATGTCATAATTGGGACATTTCACATGTCTCCTACCAATGTACTTTGGCTAAATGGGTCTATGTTCTGGTTTGCATAGCCTGAAGAATCAGTTGTGTCCCTATTGAAGTAGCTAGCTCTATAAGTGGTGTGTTTGAAATGTCCATGGCATTAAATTTCCAAGCTAGGTTAAGATAGGTTTGGTATAATGATCTAAAAACTAAAAATGCAAGTGTAGTGCATTCGAATATCACACTATTGCATTTAAAAGATCCTTCTATTTCTTGACTTTTTTGTTTAATTTTGTATAAAGAAATTTAAACCAGAATTAAAATGAAGATCAAAATTAAAATAAACATCAAATAAAATTAGAAGAATTCACTAGCAAATTGATAACGGATTTTGGCTTCAATAGCCTACGTCTTAGGGTCCATTCGATGTGAGGACCATTTCCATTAATTTTGTGCAACAAATAGCTTACAAAATCAATACAAGTCTTCAATTCACCTTCTCTAGTCTCTGCTTGCCTATAAGAATATCTCTTAGACCTATCATTAATGGCCTAAGGACGTACAAAGCATAAATAAATTTCTAACCTTCTTAATTCTCTTACACAGTCGGCTAAATAATACCCTTCAAATGGAAGTTCGCTCCCTTTAAACTACTTCCAATCCCGTGGTTCTAGTGGTCAAGGTTTATATTTTTTTCTTGGCGGGTGCAGGGTTCAAAAGTCAACCTTCCCTTTGGTGCTTTGTCACTTATCTTTATCCCATATTGGCTGTGTGGAAACCAGTTTCATTCTTTTTTAAGGTTGGCAGCCTCCTTTATGAGTGTCAACGTCCCTTTTGGAGGAGACTTAGGCACAAGGCTTAGCATGATTTCAAACTTAGGTGCTAAGCTTGGCTAAGCCTATACTTAGGCTGACATTGGATAATTGTGGGTTAGCACGTGGTATTTACATGGCATGATGGGTTGGCATGGCAGATTTGGTTTGGTTGTGACTCTTTACAAAGCTTTAAATATATATCCCACATTGATGGGGTTTCTACAGTCTTTGTAACTTAAATACAATGTCATAAATAATGATACATGAAGATTAGGAGGCCAAGGCACCCCTCCACAAGACTATGTCGACCCTTGTTGAGGGCCCCCAATGATCTGTAAACTGAAAATACAAGTGTAGTATATTCAAAAATCACTTGTTCACGTTTAAGAGATCTTTCAATTTCTCACTTTTTTTTTCATAATTTTGTATAAAGAAATTAAAACTATATATAAAATGAATATCATAACTAAAAAATAATCAGAGAAAATTCAAAGAATTCACCATCAAATTGATAACAGAGTTCGGCTTCAATAGCCTACGTCTCTGGGTCCGTTCGAAGTGAGGACCATTCTCATTAATTTTGTGCAACAAATGGCTTCCAAAATCAATACAAGTCTTCAATTCACCTTCTCTGATCTTTGTTTCCCTTTAAAAATATCTCTTAGACCTGAAAATAATGGCCCAAGGCCGTACAAAGCAATAACAAGACTCTAACCTTCTTAAATCTCTTTACATAGTCTGCTTTCTGTGTCTTTTCAAGTAGAAATTAGTCCCTTTTATAACACTTCGACCTCCGTGGCTGAAGTGGTCAAGGCATTAACCTTTTAGGTGATAGGTCAGGATTTCAAAACTACCTCCCACCTTTTTAGGTGCTTGGGAATAGTGAAAAGGTCGGCCTTAGGTGCTTAGCATGAAATTTTGAATGTTTTCCCTCCTTTTTTGGCGCCTTTGGACTTGGTTTTGTCCCACATTTGCTGGGAATTCAGTTTTCAATGATTTAAATAGATGTTTTTGTTCCCTTTTCAAATGCCTAAGACTTAGGCACCACCTTAGGCCGTTGATTTGACTTGGTCCATGCATGGTTGGTGGGATGGGTGATGTGGTAGTTTCTTTGGCACCTTGTTTCAAAGTTTGAAAATTTCAAATAACATGTGAATAAAAATCAACAAACCAAAATTTTTTTTGCACCAAATTATTTTTCCACGTGTCAAGTGGCTATTGGACCACTTGGCATATCTTCAACAGTGCCACGTCACTTTTGACACCCCCTGTCGCAAGATTTCTTCAACTAGCCATATCTTGAGCATCGAGACTCCGTTTTTTAAAATGAAAAAAATGCTAGAAATCTCTTGATGAATTTTATGATGTGAAAATGATTTGAACAAAATTTAAAGACTTTGAAAAATAAAACGGTACATGGATCCACCTGGATCACCCAATGAGCAAATAACGGGGCCCACAGATCCTCATATGACCGCTTGTCAAAGACTGGAGGCTATCAACAAACCAAACACCAAACCAATTTTTTTTGCACAAATTTAGATTTCCATGTGTAAAATGATTATTTGACCACTTGGCATTTTTTAACAATGCCACGTCACTTTTTGACACTCGTTATTCCCCTATCATAAGAAAACTTCAGCAAGCTATATCTCAAGCATCCAGACTCTATTTTACATTTTAGAAGAAGCGTCAGAAATATCTCGATGAATTCTTCGATGTGCAAATGGTTCAACCAAAAATTAAAAAATTTTAAAAATGGAATGATACATGGATCCACCTGGATCTTATAATTTCTAGACCTATTCTAATTGGTCATCCATTGGATCCTTTCCTTTTACAAGCATACTTAGGCCATGTTTGATTATTGGTAATAAAGGTTGATTGTAACTAGTTGACGTATGTTCAAACTGTTAATTATGAGGTGTGTTTCTAGGTATTCTAATCAAACTAGACAAACTTTCATGTGGGAAGTTTGTTGGGAATTTGGCTCCTACTTCTAGCACCTTGACTAGAGTTTCATCTTTATTTTCTAGAAAATGGTGATCAAACAAGTATGGGTCATAACTTGTTAGCATTGTTACGTAGTAGGTATATTTTTATTGGATTTGTTTAATAATAGGTGTCATTTGAGCAAGGTATTGTACCATTTGTTCTTACTCTTGGCTTGGATAAGAAGGTGTGTTTACTAGGTACTGCACTAATGGGTCCTGCCCTTATTCAATATATGGAGTATTATAAGAGGTATATGAATCTGTCTCATATGATCCATCATCACCATAAGGTTCTTAAACAAAGGGGTCACTAGTGACAAAGTTCTTATAGTCTTGATTATACATGGTCCCACTATGTGCATAACAAGGCATGTTCAGATCTATGGCTATGTCTCTTAAAAATAAAAATATAAATGTTGCAAACAACCAAGGTGTGAGGCAAAGAACTTTTAACTCTATAAAAAGAGGTCCAAAGGTGAAATATCTACTCTAGGTCTAAGGCAAAGGAAAGATAAAAATGTGAAACTAGTCTATGGCAAAGTGTTTAGGCAAGGTAAAATGATCATGATCTATGTTTAATAACAAAAAGTAAATATACCAGGAATTTGGTCAAATGTCATAAAACTAGACTTCTAAACTAGATTTGAAGGTACGAAAAACAATATTTAGGTCTTTAGTCAAAAGTCGTGAAGCTAGAATTTAGAAAATAGGGATGATCTAAATAAGAACTCAAAAAATAAACTAAATCTAAGGTAACTGGATAAAAAAAACTCAGTCTATGTCTAAGGTAATTGGCTTAAAAAAACTCAAAATCATATCTAATTCCAAGGTAATTATCTCAGAAAACTTGATCTAGGTCTAAGGTAATTAGCTCTAAAAACTTGATAATTAGCTCAAAAATAACCAGGTAATTAGCTCATAAAAGACTCTTGGAAAATGAAAATATGACATTTTTGAACTCAACACAATGAACTCTAAACAAATCACATGACAACACAACACCCATAAGTCTAGGCAAATGTCTTTAAACCAAATGAGAAATCAACCCAAGTTTCACAATCCAATTGAAAAAGGTAGACCACCTAAGCCCAATTTAGACAAGGCTTCGGTGTAAACCTAATTAGTTTAGGATATGAACTATAAAAGATTAAATTTCAAATTTAATGTAAAAGATTTAGATTTTTGAAAGGTTAAATAGGATAGACTAAAACACGCAGTGTAACCGCACGTTTTGGAAATAAAAGTATGAACGGTTTCGAACTTGGTTTCAAACAAGAGAAACGTTTTGGAATAAAACCAACAGTGTAACAATGCTCCCTCAAATAAGTGGTATAAATAAAGGTTTTTGAAAAAACTCCAAGCAAATGTTTGAAACAAAATTGGTAGCATAACACCTCTTGGTTGAAAGTGGTGTGCAACACATGAAGGTTTTGTCTCGTTGTGACTTTGGCACACAAACAATGTTAGACCCAAAGATACATGCGAGTAAAATAAAATAGAAAAAGCACTAAGTGCACATCTTATCCCTAAAACTGACGTGTGTGTAGCTTTTGCCAAAGTTTCCACCGATATACCAATGCTAAAAAAGAATTAAGTGTTAATCCAAAAATTAAAGAGTGCATGTAGGTAGAGTTTTTAAGCCCCCTCTATCCCTCAAGCATTGGTATGTGGCATATACTGAGAGTGAAAATCACTCAACATTTGACAATATATTCCATGGCAAAGTAGATTTTACTAAAATCTATAAGTTTTGAAACAATTTAAATGGTCTCAAGTGTGCCTAACATAAGGGTGCATCATGTCAATTGGATCCAAACTCTCTAACTTTATATATAAAGTTCTAGTCCTTTACATGACTTCAGTAGTGTAATACTTAGTGAAGTTTGATGTTTAACGTAACTTGATCCATATTTTTTTAGAATTATCAAGCTAGTCGTTCAACCATTATTCAATCCTAGTATCATGTCCCTAATTTATGTACCCCAATGTGGAGTGGAGTTGGTATGATGCTGAGAGATGAAACCCCAGATCAACACACCTCTAAAGAACTTATGAGGAGGCAATGAACTCATTTCCACCCACAAGTCAATGTGTAAAAATAAACAAATGAAAATTGGAAGAATTTTAAAGGTCGTTTCTGGGTCACCCAAGTCATTTGGATCTCAGGGAGAGCATATACGACTTTTCTTCCATTATAAACATAACAAACAAGGTAAGAAACAAGATGTTTTTGATCACTCGAGTTCTCTAAAGTAAATGAGGGAGAGCATACATGCAAAGTTCATTTTGCCAAAAGAAATTAATCTATAAATTTGAAACTAATTAACAAAAAAGAAATAAGCAAAAAGAAAAAGATCTTAAGAGCTGTAATCTAAAGTGGATGTTCATTTTTAAAGAATAAAATAAGATGTGAATGAAATTTTGGCCCCTTGGCCTTTGTTTGCTCTTGTAAACTTGAAAATGCAAAAAACAAAAGTTGTTAGTTTAATTTTAAACACTAAAACATAAGTGTGTATGAAAATTTTGAAGTGTTCAGACCTCCCTTTATTCACTTAGTTTTTTGCAATAAAGTTATGGGGTTCAATTGATTTTATGCCAAAGAGTCAATTAATAAATAAATTTTCACTTTCAACTCTCTAGTTTTGTTTACATAAAGCAAAGTTGTCAATTTCTCAACAGAGCAAAGACATCAATTTTTGTGAAGTCATCGATTTCTTGTAGAACAAAATAGACATAAATAATATCTAGTGAAGTCTTCATTAGATAGGGGAGAAGTAGGTAATTAGTCTAGGAAAAATCACCAATTAAGGTAAAAAATAAATCCAAGTCACTGAAATCATGAGTAAATTTACCTAGCGAAGCCATCAAAATACAGGATCAAAGTCATTATTTTTGTCCATCGATGTCACCATTTACACAGATGATGATTTAACACATGCCAATGTCATTGATTTCACCACAAAGTAATGTCATCATTTCTAGTGAAGTCACCGATGTGAAGTTGTCATTTTCTACAAAACAAAGGAGAAAATAGGCAAATTCGCCATTAAGTAGGGTGAAGTCATTGATTAGTGACTAAATAAAATGATGATAATTTTAGGCATAAAACTAAAAACTTAAAGTTGTGAGTTATCTTTTTAAGAATTTTGAAGGTTCCACGTCATTCATTTGGTCCATGCAAGGTGTGGGGTCCCATTGAGCGTGTCATTATGTAATGTTAGGAATCTAAGGAGCCAAATATCATTAGTATTAGGGAATAATTAGCCCTCACATTAATTTGTATATTGTAATGTGGATAATTATGAGAGTAATAATTCACTATTACATATAATTAGTTGTTAGAATATATTGTCAATTGTATTATTGTTGTGAGTTACAACAATAGTACATAGATAAATTAGTTGTTATTTATGTATGAGAGTTTATAAGTTTGTGAGTAATAATAGGGTGTGAGAAGCTATTATTGGAGAGATTCGAGGTGATACGAGTCACCCTCTTTATAGGAAATACTTTTTCCATATAATTTTAACACCCATATGGATTTGTAATAGAGTGAATAATTGAATATATTGTATGAATTAATATATTTCTTGGGCTCTTTGTGTTCTGCAACATTAATAGATCCATTGCATGTGTTAAATTTACATATAAACTCTTCAAATACCTAAAAATGGTATCAGAGAAGGCTTTAGACCATGATGGGAGTAACTTGAGAAAGGTTTTGCTCACTATTTGTGATTTATTTTTGTGTTGTATTACTCCAAACAATGGTAGTTTGTATATCAATCTTTTGGCTCACCCATTTTTGATAACTCCGCCAAACCAAACATGCATATTGTAGTAAGATCAGATTAAATTGAGCATGCATATTTAATTCCATTCATCTACTATTAGGATTGGTTATTATTTTGTTATTAAAAATCAGATCAATTACTATTATGTTATTAGAAATCAACTACTAGCCATTGCCTATGATCATGATATTCAGGCTATTGTGATCCACATTCATCGTGCATGCTCTCTGTGGATTGAAGACTTCATAGAATATATAAAACAATCATATCTAGTTTTATCTAAGACTTATTAAGCATTGTGGCATCACAAGAAGAAGTTAGTACATTGTACCATACCTGTATTGCGCCATACATTGGAGAATATTATTTGATAACTTTTGAAGGCCTACGCATTAATCTACTTCACCAAAGACCTTTTTGATCAACATGGCCTGATGCCATTTAGCTATAACAAATCTATATGAAGGAAATAGATGATTACATGGTATAAGTTACCATTGTAAGTTTTTCACTCCTTCATACAACCAAGTTATCTTTGACATTTTATGTTGTGTCATTTGATAGGATTTAAAAATTGAGTTGTCTCTAAATCGTGTCATTGGGTGCATCGATTAGTGTTATTTTATTAAAAAGTTTTATATTAAGTCAGAGTCATTTTAATATTATGTGTCATCAAAATTAGTGTTTTGGATCATTGGTTAAAACCTATGGCATTCAGGAGGTTTAGATTTTTTTATGTTTAGTCAGGGATGGTTTTATAATATAGTATGTTGATTGTCTATAAGTTGTGTCTATTTAGTGGGAGTTGTTTGGTTTATGTATAGGCATTTTTTTTTTAGTTGATGGTCTTTTAGTAGTAAGTCGTTTGGTATTATGAGTTATAATTATTTAGCATTGTGTCTAGCCATTTATTAAGGTTTAGTTTTGATGTTCTTAATAGAGTCACATTCTTTTATGTTAAAGAAGTCATTTGTAAAGTATGTCAATTTTTTTCAATTGTGTCATATCAAAAAAATCAAAGTGTTAGTATTTTTAGCGAGTCATTAATTATGTGTTGTCATATTGTTAAAATCATTAGCAAGTCACATACAATTGAGCTTCATGACTTCATCGACTGAGTAAGTAACTTTAACTTTTGGAGGTTGGAGGACACCAAAGGATGGAGGCTTTCTATACCTCTCATTAGCCACTAATGAAGGAGCACTTCTGCTATAGTGGTGCATATAAATATTTTTTATTCACCACTTGTTTGTGTGACAAATAAGAGGCGTATTTCCTATTTTTCCATATTGTGTACTGCATAAAAAAGTTATTTAGGAGATATAGGAATGTGTAAACAATTAGGAGAGAAGATAATTGTAAAGATCCTTTGATTGCCTTATTTATTGCGATTATCGACCAGTGAAATGTTCATTGCGCTCACATAGAGTAAATGTGAGATGTGTTCTTTGCATAGTAGTGATCATGTACAACAAGATTCAGATAGTAGTATGCAGACCTAAGAGCATGCATTGGCATATAATTTTGTTCAAGATAGTTCTTGGAGATAAAGGAGTGAAATTTGAATAAATGGTTCCTACTTGAGGTTCCCACATTGTATAGATTGATGCGATTCCTTCAATGAATGGTTGATGGTAGATGTTCCTATTCTAAGTTTCCACATTGATTCGATTGATGTGTTCTCAATAGTGAATGGTTGATAAGAAGTTGATGTGTTCATTCTTTACTTTCATTAAGTCCTATAAAACACAAATTACCATGTAAAGCCTAAGAGGAAGAATTTTAGATAATAATTAGCTATCACATTAATTTGTATATTATAATGTGAATAATTATGAGATTAATAATTTACTATTACATATAGTTAGTTATTATAATATATTATTGATTGTATTATTATTGTGAGTTACAACAATAGTACGTAAATAAGTTAGTTTTTATTTACGTATGAGAGTTTATAGGTTTGTGAGTAATAATAGGGTGTGAGGAGATATTATTAGAGAGAATCGTGGTAATATGAGTCACCCTATTTATAAGAAAGACTTTTTCTATATAATTGTAACACCCGTATGGATTTATAATAGAGTAAATAATAGAATATATTATGTGAATTAAAATATTTCATGTGCTTTCTATGTTCTGCAACATCAATAGCTCCATTGCATGTGTTAAATCTGCGTATAAGCTCTTCAAATACCTAATAATTAGTTCCTTGTTAGTGAATCAAAAGAGAATTCAAATAAAACAATGCAATGGAAACTAAACCACTTTTGCCTAAGTACTAGGTTGATTTTAACACAATGAACAAAACTACAAATAGAAGATAAAACATAAAACTATGTTACCTCTTTGTCAAAACTAGTGTTCACTTATTGGCATAGAGGATGTTCTTGCTAAGCTTGTGGGCAATAGAAACTTTGATAAATGCATATTCTATCTTGATACCACTTCTCTAAGATCACATATGGCTTTGCTTGGCTTGGCCTAGTGTGAAGCTTCTTGAATCAATTTGGCATTATAATATTACTTGAAAGGCTTCTTGTAGGCATTCTTATAGAATAACCTTACACACAAAAGCTTGTTTGGAGAGAGTGAGGGCACTTGTATTTATAGGTCTTAAAACTAACTCTAACCATAAGGTGGTTAGGTTTAGTTATAACCTTGGTTGAGTCTAAAGTAACTTTGGTCAAGTTTAGGTTAACCTTAGATTGGATCAAAGAAATTATGAAGGCTTGACAACTCATAGAATATATTTATTGCCATTAAAACTCATAGAAGATATTTATGAGGTTGTGACTCACATTTCCTTTGAATTTTAAGAACTAATAAAAGATATTATTAAATCCCTTGATTTTGACCTCATCTTTATTGCAAAAAATAGAAAATATAATTCCCTAATTCAACTTAGAATTTTTACTTAAGCTAGTTAATTGAAGTTTATTTTTTAATTAATCTTGTTTGGGGTTTTTGGTATTTATGAATTGTTTTAATGTTTTGCATTAATAGATCGAAAGGCCAAGAATGTCAATTTTCTAGGTTTTAATTTGACTAGGGTTAAATCCAAGCTAGGTTATTGGTCTATATAGTGTAATACCTTAAATAAGTAACCCTCAACACATTTTAGGGAAATTACATCCCTTGTGTATATGAAATTGGGAAAATCAAGTGATTTCTAGGCTTAAATTATGTTGTTTGCTATAAATCAATCTGGTTCATGGTTTAAACATGAAAAGTGGCTAAAAAAGAGTGTCTACAAGAACAAGGTCTTCTTTGACTCCTTCAGGTTTTATAGTTGAATAGACTACCATATGTAGGATAGTGGATGTTTCATGAAGACCTGAAAGACTAAGTTTCCTCATAGTTTCTTTAGTCATGACATTAATGGTTGTTCTTAAATCAATCAAAGTACTTTGAATAAGGGTGTCATTGATGTAAACATCAACAACAGGGTTGTCTAGGTATGGTTGGGATATTACCCAACATAATATCTATAAGTTATCAAACAACATGGACAGTCTTGGGATCTTTTCATTTTTGACTAGATTTCTTAAGGCAGAGTTCTCAGATAGCTTTAGTGTAAATGGGAACATCTTTAATTACTTGAAACAAATATATTATGACACAAACATTCTTCAATTGGCCTACAAAGTCAAATTCTAATTATGGATCTTATTTTTGTAGATTAAGCCTCTTCAAAAAGGAGGATTATTTAGTGGATGTGCTAGGTTCAAGAACAAGATTGTTATTGGATGATTGTGGAATAGTTGGTGTGTTGCAGATCTTCTCAAGAGGCTTTGTTGGTTGTGTAGATTTTGGGAGAGTATTTCCTAAATAAAGTTGAATGTTGTCAACTTCAACTGAATAAGTGGGGTAAGTTATCACATCATTATTATATTTTCATTGAACCAACTTATTGTTAAGATTGCGTGCAGATTAGACAGATAGTTGTGGGAATTTTGGTAGAGGTGGAGTGGGAGTGCTTGGCATTAATTTTGGTTATTATTGTAGGGTGAGGTTGTGGAAGTTGTTAAAAGGAAGTTTTTAGTTGAGCCAAGACTAATTCCCTTGCCATGATTATTGACATTAGTTAGAGGGTGGATTTCATTAAGAGTTTTGATTTTGTTGTTACCATGGTGGTTGTTGGGATTTTTGCCAGTTGATTTGAGATTGAGGGTTTTACCAATGTCAATTCTAACTTTGGGGTTATGGTTGGGATGGTTGATTCAAGTGAGTAGATGTGTGTCAATTAGGAGGAATAGAAAATTATGAATTAAAATATAGAGAAATAATTGACATATCTCAATGTTGTAGCCTTTGTGATCATGGTTGTAATTGGGATACAAAAATGATTTGTTCTCCATCTCCTCCAATCGCATGAAGCTCTGGTGCATCAAGGTCTTTTTTTTTTATGTTGGCTACTTCGACATAGGAAACTTGGCATTTTCAATCAGTCTTCTTCTTGCGATAATCCAAACAATATACATCTCAAGGCCTGCTTTGTTTCTTATTACTTCATGTGTTCAATGTATCCAAATGTCATGTTTCATCCTTGATAGTCCATTGGTGGATTTAGATGTTGATAGTGATGAAGCTCAATTGTTATAAGTTTTCTTCATCATTGATATTGAGTAATTATTGTATAAGAAAGAAATATCTTTGAATGAAAATCTTGAGACATATCTGCTACTCATTAGATTCAATGCTTTGAGACACTCTTCTATGATTCCTTTCAAGAATATTGTATACACCTAAATTCACTCACCTACATTATCATCACTAATATTTATATTAGTTGATACTAATTCCATCTAATCTAATTTATCTCATTTATTTACCCCTATCCTAATCATTAATCTAATGCCCCCCCTCAATATTTCTTCATCTACTAACCTTATTATATCCCACTTCATCATTAATTTACCTAGTCATTTATTTATCTTAATCTAACCCCACTTACCTATTATTTGAGAATTTTAAATTTTGAATGGCCCACCTACTAGCCTATGCCTAGGCTCTCCTACACCTCTAGTCTATAATCACCCACCTAATCCCTATTTAATCCATCCCTAAGCCTAATTAATCTCTAAGAGGATTCTATAATCCTCTCTATTCTTACCCCTCTTTTCTAGAAGCCTCTAAATCTAGAGGCTTTTAAGGAATTTTAAATTCCTTGGATAATCCTCAACCCCTGATCTCCCCAAAACCAAGTTTGGATATCCACCATTGATCCCTTCCTCCTCTTTCTATTTAAACCACTCCTCTCCTCCATTAGAGCCAACTTGGGGAGTTCATAACAAATCCATGCCAAACTAATCATCAAGCATCCAACATCGTTCATCATGTCATCATAATGTCAACAATCTGAGTCCAAGGTATATCAATCCAATCTCAATTTCTTCTTATTTTCTTTAATCTATTTGATTATGGTGTAGAGAATTTAGTTTTAGGATTATAATGTTGTTTTGAATGGTTTGTTCATCTATTGGCATTGAATTCTAATGGCTCTATCACTTTACCTAGTAGTTTGATATTTGAGTGATTAAATTAGATAGTTTAATCCATTTGCTCAAAAATTATCTACATTCTAATGACCATAGTGGGAGTAATCCCTCCCAAATTAATCATTTTTTCTTGTTAGTAGTGTTTTGCTAGCTTGTAGGATCAATTGCACAAGGAAAATCTTAGATTTTTAGAAATTTTATGTGCATAAGTGAAATTTGTGACATTGCATTGGTATTCATGACTTTATCCTGTGTAGTCATGATTTTGTCCTTGAGAATTATGATTTTGCCTTTGAGAATTGCAATTTTACCTGACTTTATCCTGTGTAGTCATGATTTTGTCCTAAAGATTTTACCTGACCGCTAACCATGACAAGTTTTGATCCTTCGACAAAACCACAACTCATGACTTGCGACTTTGTTAAAATAGTTACAATTTTGCATAAGGAGTCATGATTTTGTTATAAACCGCTAATAGTCTATCTTGTAGGTTCTAAACTTTAAAAAAAACTATGACTTTATAAGTCACGACTTCACCCTGGAAGTTATAATTTTGTCTTATGTACTGGTGGTTTTGTAGCCTCCAAAAATAAGCATAAAATTATTTTAGTTTACTTTTTTTTCTAACCCCTATGTGCTCATCTAGTGTATTTTGTGTTGAAAATGAGCGTTCTTGCTCTTTGTGTGCAGGATTCAGGGAGAGAAAAAGCATCAAGAAGCAATCCAGTCAAAAAACCTCAAGCCACAAAATCACATATTTCAAATTTTTTAGAATCATGACCTTGACCTATGGAATCACGATATTGTAGTCTAAATAACGATTTTGCAATATTATATCAATTTTGCCATTATGTTTATTGGTTATCATCTTTAGTTCTTATAAGGAAGATAAATATTTGACTAATACACTCTTTGTTTTTCAGATTAATCTCAATTTGAGGTTATTTTAATAAATATCTAAGTTTTCGTTTACAAAACTTGATATATCATAATTAAATTTAAACTTATCATCTATAAATAGACATTTTTAGACATCTGTACAATTGATCATAACTTGTATATACATCTAACCTCGTAGATTACCAAAATTTTGAGGTTTTGTATTTTATAACACAATCATAACTCTCGATTTGTATCTAGTTTTAGTTTTGTCATTTACAGTCATGATTTTGTAGTCTAACCATTGCGATTAGCTAACTTTTACAAAATCGTAACTCACAATCTATGATTTTGCCTTAGAGTTGTAGTTTTGCACTCTTTAGTTATGATTTTGCACTATGTAATTATGATTTTGTAATAATTTTTGACTTCAATTTGATCTTTTTGAGTGAATTTTTTAAGTTCATTTTTGATAAATTTTGAGTCATTCTGGGCTTTCTGCAAGGCCCAAATTATCTTTGGTGTTGGGGGCTCTACCCCTCAACCCTGCCCTGTACCATGATAGGAAGCACGCCAGAGGCACTGCCCCCAAATGCCGCAAGGGGCTCTGCCCCTTGACCCCACTGGGGGTTGTCACCCCCAAACCCCCATGTCATGTCCCACTCACTCAAAAAAATTATAGAGCCAAATCATGATTTTTTAGGATGTTTTTCTTAAGGCATATTGGACTAACATCTTGTTTCTTATAGGGGTGAATCTAGAGGCTTATTTTATCTTGCTAACATTATCTATTGGTCTAACATTTTGTCTTGCAGGTTGTTGTCCTTGAAAAATGTCACTCATTTTTGGGACAACCTATGGACTATTTTGGCCTTGCACAAACCAAAACTGTCTCTTCCTTTTTCAAAATTTGTCCTAAGCATTCAAATCCCTCATTTTTCAAGCTTCTCAATTTCTACGGACTTCGCAGGAGGAAAGCTATGGACTCAACATGCTTGAAATTAATAGGTTCAAAGGGTTCGATGTCTTTAACAGGTAAATTCCTTCGAAAGAGCAAGTTTTTAGCACTTATACATTTCCAGGCTTGGTTTAATCGGTCAGTTCAATCAAATGATTCAAAGGAGTGCGCAAAAGGAAAAGATGAGCGGAAGCTGCCAAGTGTCTTCTGTCGAGACACATTATAGTTTGCTTCTCAAAGGAGTAGAACGTGCCACATGTCCCTCCTAGAGTTCCATGGAAGGTGACAAGTGGCAGCTGCGGAAGGTTTTAATATCTTTTTCTCAAAGTAGCGGAACGTGCCACGTGTCATTTGAAAAGATCAACGGAGGCTGCCAAGTGTCAACGACCGCTGTATCTTCCTTTAGTTTCATTATCAAGTGAGAACTGTGGTGGGCCCCGGATGAGTTGCTAAAAGAGTAAGCGGAGCGCTCCAAGTGTCATAGTCTGTGTGATTGCTAAAATAGAGCGACAGTAGCCACGTATCCCATTGTAACTCAATAGAGCGTGACAAGTGTCAACATCTGCACTTCAAGCTTCTTATAAGTTTCCAAGCTTCTCCCAGGGTCCCACAGAAAGTGCCAAGTGGCAATCGTAGAAGGTTGTAATCTATTTCTAAGAAGCCACGAAAGTTGCCACGTGTCCCTGCTAAAATTTGATGGAAGTCACCAAGTGTCGACATCCACAGTTATTGAGTAAGGACTGTAGTGGACCCTAGGTAAGTCGCAGGAACAAGCGGAATGTGCCAAGTGTCATCGTCCGCATAAATCCAAATGAGTCCCAAATGTTTATGTAGCATTTCTAAAGTAGTGGAATGTGCCACGAGTCAAAAATGGAACACTCCCAATTCAAAGACGCAGAGCCAAGGAAATAAAGGATCAAGCCTAACCAAAGAAATTAAATTCGAAGGCCACCTGAAAGATCCCAAAGGGTAAGTACCCTTGCGGGGGGCACTCGACACTCAGAAAGGACCTTTTCCAAAGACCCAAAGAGGCACTCGACACTCAGCAAGCAGAAAAGACACAAAAGAATTGCTAAAGAGGATGATGGACCTGCAGCCGTCAAATTTAGGACAACCAATTAGCCGTTAGCTTTCAAGCGATGACGGACCCAAAGATGTCAAATTTATGGCAATAAAATAGCTGTTGATCTTCACAGACTTTAGTGTGAACCTAAATAAATTCAAAGGCTTAAGGCCAGAAGGAAGACAAAGCCAGGAAGGGGCAAAAGAGCCAAGTACAAAAATAGACAAAACAGTCCAAGTGGTGAAGGAAGGTGTCGACTCAAGGAGTTACTCCAGTGGTTGACACAGTGTCTATGAATTGATCATCAAGAGGCGTGAAAAGTGAATGACACGACCCATTTTTCTTTACTTTGCATTGATGAGCAGACAAGACACGTGAATGCCTTGAAGGAGCGGTCTTGTCTATAGATAAATGGTGCCACCTATGTTCTAAATGCTTGAAGTCAGAACAGGAGCTGACATAGCATTATCTATCAAGCGACTTCCTCTTCCCAATGCTGGGAATGCACATGGGCCACTTGTAAAAGGGCACCAAAAGTCTTTTCCAAGAGGGGTGCCTTCTTGTTCTCTCTTCTCTATATATATTGTAACTTCTCATTTTGAAAAGGGAGATCTTCTTGTTACCAGAAGCAAAACTCTGCCCAAATTGAAAGGCATCACTGAGACTTTGAGCTCAGATTGTTTATCATATTTTTTTATTTGAATTAAAAAGCAAGTTACTTTCAGACTTTGTGCTGTTATAGCTTGTATCATTCTAGGAGATTGTTCTTATGTCTATTTCCTAAATGTATTCTTGTTTATGCAATTTAACAAGCAGAGCTAGTGGAAGTGATAAGGAAGGTGTCCTGAAGCCAGCTACTTTCAAACTTTGTGATGTCATAGTTGTCTTTAGTGTGTGTTTATTTTTTGTTCATGTGTAAAGGACCTTGGGACAACTTTGTGCCTCCATTATTCTTCGTATTTCACTCATGGGCAGTCAAGGTGGAGACTTTATGCTACATCTTAGATTGTTGGTTACTCTACACTTTGTTATCAGTTACTTATCCTACTTGAAAGATTCTTGTTGTTTGCAAGAACAAGCACTTCTAAAATAAGAGAAGTGCCTTCTGTCATTTCACTAAGATTTTTACTATCCAGGAAGGGATCTAGCTCTTGGCTGAATGTTACTTCTGAAAGAAGAGAAGTACCTTCACCAATCACCCAAGATTTATCCTTTAATCTGTGAGCATCATCTCTAAAAAAAGAGAGATAGATGGTTTATCCTACCCCCGAGTGTTATTTTTAGCTTATATTTATAATATATAGTGCCTCATTTTTAATAGGGAACCTCCCCTTGATGAGAGGAGAGATTTGTCCCCATTGGATGTCGAAAACCTGCAACTTTGGATGACCAATCTCCTTATGCTGTGGTTGAAGAGGCCTATTTTGATCACCAGTTAGCTGGTTGATAAAATATTCACCCAACAATTTTTGGTGATTTCATTGGGGACACAGTAAATTTGTGCAATTTGGAACCTCAAATTTTAGATTAAAACATCACCTGTGTCTTACCCATTATCTTTATACCCTTATCTATTATAGACTCTGGTGACTCCGTTCTGTGTCTTACCCACGATCATTATAGCTTTACCATCTTCCTCCACCCTTACACTAACTGGAAAAGAACGTGCAGTTTGAAGCTTCAAACTTCAAGGTGAAGTAGCTTCTACTCTTTTCCATTTTTGTTTTGTAATCTGACAACTCCACGTTATAGCAGAAGTCAAAAATATCAAGGTGTTATTGACCCTACTTTTGAGTTGGTGCAGCAGATTAATTTTGATTTATTTTCTCCACAACCTCACCTTCAACAAACTAGGAGTCTTCCTCCTACCCCTACCAGGTCACCAACACAAGGCAGAGCTTTTTTTTTTTTTATTGTTAGCAGAGCTTTGCCTATCCGTACACCACTCAGATTTGTTATCTCTCTTTTTCATAATCCAATCATGGCAGTTTGAGGCCCTTGGGGTAACTCTTTTGGCCCACTTAATTTGACTCCACCCCTGCATGAAATTCTACGCATCTCAAGAAAGAATTTCTTTAAATTCTTTGGGGATGGGAAAGTTCACCTTGATGAATACATTGCATCCTTCAGCATAGCCTGTGGCGTAATAGAAGTAGAATTTGAAGACATAGCAGTCAGGCTATTCATAGAGACACTACAAGGCCCTACTGCAGACTAGTTCTACCATTTACAAGCTCAGCCAGTGACTAATTGGGACACCCTTAAATATATATTTGAAGCCAGGTTCAAGCCTGTCGAAGATGTACATGCCTTGCTAGCCTAGCTCACACAGATGAAGAAGGAGCCCCATGAACCTATGAGGGACTTCATTGCCAAATTAGACAAGCTGAGGCACATAATTCCCATGATCGCCCAACTGACACCTCAGAATCTCAAGTGTTTCTTCATCAACTCACAGCTGCCTGAAGTGAGTTTCTTGCTGAGACAGGCTAGACACATAAACCTTGCTACTGCTCAGGACTTGGCTACTGAGTTAGAAGATGACCTTATCTTGGCTGGAAAGATAAAGAGAGACCCTAATAAAGATAAATCCTCTTCATCCTTTGAATACTCACCTACAGTCAACACTGACCCAATGGTGCAAAAGCTAGCAAATGAAGTGCTAGCTCTCAAAAAGCAAAGGGTGCAAGGGATGTCATTCGCTCCTGCATATAGAGAAATGCCAAGGATGATATTTTAGAATCAAGCGTACCAAGGCCACGCTACCAGAAATTAAGGACAGCTAAATCGCCTTCCTCCTCCACAGAGGAACTTTGCCCTCGAAGCACCTCCAACCAACTCAGTAGTTAGATACCTTGAAGTTGAATTGAATTTCTCATTCTAGCCTGAGTTGAATTTTAAAGATGACACTAATCTCTTCATTAAGGAAGAAGAAGAATTAGTTGACGAATCCAACATTGGTTTCCTGAACTACTAGGATGAACCCAGAAGTTAAGGCAATGCAGCTGAGGGATCATATGCTATATTCACCTGGTCCATGAATCAATCAGCTCAACAAGCTGATAAAGAGAAGACAAAGGAGAAACTTCAACCAACAATTTCAATTGCAAGCGTGGAACCACTCTGCCTTTCCAGCTAAAGGCCCTGGTAGTTGCTAGAAAGGTAAGTACCCCAAACATTTTTGCACCTTCAACTTCAAATTTGCAGTCCATCTCCCCCCTCCCAAAACTCAAAAGGATGAAATTCCATCCTCTGTGCCTAATTTGTTTCTAACATTTTATATCATTGACCATATAAAGAAAACTAAAATTCAAATGTCTGAATTTGAATTTCTGCAGTCCAACCCTGAGCAATTAGATAAACTGATTCAGTGTGTGAAGAACCAAAACATCCCTGTAGAACAAGTAATTCTTAAGGTGACACATGATCCCCCCAAGAATGCACTCACCAGGAACAATCTTGTCATTACCCCTCCTGCTGCTCCTGGTAGGACTGAACCTTTCTATGTCTCATTGTTGATAAACAGTCATCAGCTGAATAATTGTATCATTGATTTTGGAGTTTCAGACAATGTCATGCCTACCAAAGTGGCTAAACCCCTTGGCCTCACACTAATCAAGATGTTTGGTAGATGCTTCTCCATGGATAATAAACAAGTACCTCTACTGGGACAAATTAAGGATGCCTAATTTGCATTTGCAGCTTTCCCAGACAAAAAAATTAAGATGACTGTCTTGGTAGCTGACGTTCTAGCATCATATGGCATCCTTCTTGGGCAGAATTTTTGAAGGGATGTTGGTGGTGAATTGAGCATATACTTATCTGAAGCAAGGATTCCAGTCAAAGGTGTTATGAAAAGGTTGCTCGCTGAGAAAGAAGCGAAATATGTGGTTACCCAGACCTCGGCACCTGAAGCTTAAATTATGTTCAAGTCTTCAGGCATGGGTAACTACTTTCTATCCATGGATGAAGTTCATGAGGCATCAGATGAAGCTCTTGTAGATGACCACTTGAAAATGCATTCAATTGGAATAACAGGAGAATTGGAGTGCAATACCAATGTGGAAGGATCTCCACCTCCTAATGAAGAAGATTTTAAAGAAAAAATAGTGTCTAATGAGGTATGGATTTTGGAATTTGATGGCAGCTGCTCCTCCACTGATTTAGAAGCTAGAGTTGTCCTAATATCTCCTCAAAGAGATATTTTTCTTTCATCCTACAAATTGCAGTTCAGCAACACTAACAACACAGCTAAGTATGAATCTTTTTGTTTGGATTGAAAGCTGCTAGGGACGAAGGCATCAAACTCTTTCATGCTAAAGGAGATGTTGAATTAGTGGTTTGTCAGGTGAGAAATCTATACCAAACCAAGAATGAAAGATTGCGCCACTACTGCAATCTAGTCTGGGACCAAATTAAAAACTTTGATGCTTTTAGCATCTCTGCCATTCCTAGAGAATACAATGACCAGGCTGATGCACTGGCTGTTTCAGTTATTCTCTTGGTCCCCCACCTAGACTTCAAAAGAGATAAGTACATTATTGAGCTGGTCTTTAGACCAAGTGTACTTGATAATGTCAGTCATTGGCAAGTGTTTAACAATGACAACCAAATCATTGCCTTTTTGGAGCAAAAAGATAGCTTTGAACGACTGCATTTTGAAGGCAGTGAACTTCAGAAGTGTGAACTAGATCATGAATCAAATTCAGATGCAGGTGAAGAGTTCCTGCAACTTAAAGGGAATAAGATTCCCAAAGGCTTGGTTTTCCTTGAGAAGCTATTTGACAAACATGACCGATTTATCAAACAACAACAAACAGATTCAAGCTCCTCTCAGGAGTTTGATCAAGTAAATTTGAGAACCAAGGGAGATCCCAAGATGGTTAAGATTGATAAATATTGTACTCTTGAAGAGAGGTTTAAGTTCACCACTTTGCTCAATCAATACATGGACATCTTAGCTTACTCCTATGACGACCTGAAGTCACTCTGGCCTGATGAAATTTGACATGACATTCCTCTCAATGCTGATTCAGCACCTTACAGGTAAAAGTCCAGGCAGTATAATCCAAAAATATCAGGTACCATTTTATCTGAGATACAAAAAATGCTAAATGCCAGGGTAATCTTTCCAATCCATCATTCCACATGGATTTCCAATATAGTGCCTGTACGAAAGAAGAATAGCAAAATTCACCTCTGTGTGGATTTTAAGAATTTAAACCAGTCATCCTTGAAGGATAACTACCCTCTGCCTATCATGGACCAAGTGCTTCAGACAGTGATGGGTTTGGAGATGTTATCAATGCTAGATGGCTTCTCAAGATATAATCAGGTTGAAGTAAGTGAGGCAGACCAACATAAGACTGCTTTCACCACATCTTTGGGCACCTTTGCCTATCAGAGAATGCCTTTTAGTTTGAAAAATGCTGGTGCCACCTTCCAAAGAGCAATGGACCTTGCCTTCAAAAATGAAATGGGTAAATTCATTGTAGTTTATCTTGATGACTTGACCATTTTCTCTAAGCATCACCCAGATCATGTGCGCCACTTATAACAAGTGCTGGAACGCTGCTGCCAAAATTATATTTCCTTAAACCCCAAGAAGTCAATTTTTAGAGTAACAGAGGGGAAACTTCTCGGACACATTGTGTCCAAAAGAGGCATAAAGATTGACTCAGACAAAGTCAAGTCTATACAAGAGCTTACCTTGCCCACAAGTAAGACTGCTGTTCACTCTTTCTTTGGAAAGGTGAATTTCTTATGGAGGTTCATCCCTAAGTTTGCTAAGAAAACTAGACATATTGTAAACATGATGAAGGGAAAGGCCACCTTCAACTGGACTGAAAAAGGCAAGTCAGCATTTGAAGATATCAAGACTGCCCTTGCCCACGCCCCACTTTTGGTTTGTCTAGAATATAAAAAAGAGTTTACCATATACAATTATGCTTAAGAACACACGCTTTCAGCAATTCTAGTTCAACAGAATAAAAAAGGTATGAAATCTCTCATTTCTTTCATGAGCTGTCCTCTCAAAGCTCATGAGCTAAAGTACTCGAACATGGAGAAGCATGCTTATGCAGTGGTGAAGGTAGTAAATTTTTTTTGCTTTTACATCTTGAATTCACACACTACTGCCTTGGTTTCTGACACCACGATCAAATCCATACTAACTCAGCAAGAGTTTGGAATGAAAAGAGGCAATTGGGTTGCGAAGATCTAGGAGTTTCATCTGGTCATCAAGCTAACAAAGCTGGTACATGGAAAAAGACTATGCCAATTAATTGCTGATAACAAGTCAGAAGGAACAGAGGATGAAGAATCAGAAGAAAAAGATGCGCCAACAGTCCTCTTTATCTCCACTACGAATGAGTGGTATTCAAGTATTGTTCATTTCTTTAATTATAGTGAATGTTCCGCTCACCTATCATACAAGGAAAGGAGGACTATCAAGTTGAAAGATGTCAATTTCATCCTTTGGGATAATAGCCTGTATAAGAGGAGCCTTGATGGAGTGTTCTTTTGCTGCATGGACAAGGAGCAGTGAAGCCAACTTCTGAAGTCCTTCCACAATTTGGACTGTGGAGGACATTTTTATGCTCATGTAACTGCCCATAAAATTTTGTGGGCCAGGTATTACTGGCCAACTCTCTTTCAAGATGCATATAAGTGGGTAAGGAAATGTGAACTATGCTAGCAGTTTGTTGAAAAACCCAAGTTGGCTGCCATACCTCTCAAGTCAGTGGTCATAGAGGAGCCATTCCAGTAATGAAGAATTGATTTTATTGGAGCTATAAACCCATCTTCAAGTGTTGGACATGATTATGTCCTTACAATAATAGATTACTTCACCAAGTGGGTGGAAGCAATCCCAACTAAACATGCTACTTCAGAAGTAGTGTGCAATTTCTTCAAAGAGAACATTATTGCCAGGTTTGGGGTCTCGATCAAAATTGTCACAGACAACACAGCTTGTTTCACTTCTCAAAAAATTACTCAATTCTGTTTCTACTATGGGATTACACTCTCCCACTCTTCTAATTACTTTCCACAAGAGAATGGACAAGCTGAATCAAGCAATAAGAACTTGGTGACTATCATCAAGAAATTGGTGGATGACAACTAAAGGACATGGCATAGAACATTGGTTGATGCTCTATGGGCAGACAAAATTACACCAAAGACAATAATTGGTATGTCTCCTTTCCAACTTCTTTATGGTATCAACGCTGAGATACCAATCACCTTGGAATTGCCAACATTAAAATTGGCTAAGGTAGTTGAAGATCAAACATATGAAAGCTCCCTTGATAAGAGGATCATGTGCCTGACTGAGCTGGATGAGCAGAGAACTGCAGTGGTGGATCGAATTGCTGCTCATCAAAATCTGGGAAAGAAACTCTTCGACCAAAAAGAATAAGACCATGATTTCCAGATTGGAGATCAAGTCCTACTATGCGACAAAATGAGAGAACCAAAGGGAATGCATGAGAAATTTGATTCCCTTTGGAGAGGTCCTTTTACTATCCATGAGCTCAACGGTGAAAATAGCTTCTTGTTGAAGTATCAAGATGGCACACTCTTTTTTCTGCCTCACAATGGACAGCATCTGAAACACTTCAATTCTTAAAGTATCAGATAAATTTACCTGTGCATATGTTTATTTGTATAGCCTTTGTTTCTATTTGTGTGTTGTTCATTTTCATTTTTTTTGAGTCTTTTTTTTTAGGTAGCATGACTCTATAGCCCAATGGCATACTTCAAGGCACTTGAGATTCTAGTTTCTACTCCCCTCAGCTATTTCAAATTTTTAACTGAAGGAAGTTCCCCAATTGGAGCCAACTGTTGTCTCCAAAAAATGTCACTCATTTTTGGGACAACCTATGGACTATTATGGCCTTGCACAGACCAAAATCATCTCTTCCCTTTTTGAAATTTGTCTTAAGCATTCAAATCCCTCATTTTTCAAGCTTCTCAGTTTTTACGGACTTCACAGGAGGAAAGCTACGGACTCAACATGCTTGAAATTAAAAGGTTCAAAGGGTTTGATGGATTTAACAGGTAAATTCTTTCGAAAGAGCAAGTTTTCAACACTTATACATTTTCAGGCTTGGTTCAATCGGCCAGTTCAATCAAATGATTCAAAGAAGCGCATGAAAGGAAAAGATGAGCGGAAGCTGCCAAGTGTCGTCATTCGAGACACATTATGATTTGATTCTCAAAGGAGCAAAACGTGCCACGTGTCATTTGCAAAGCTCGATGGAGGTTGCCAAGTGTCAACGACCGCTGTATCTTCCTTTAGTTTCATTATCGAGTGAGAACTATGGCAGGCCCTGGACGAGTTGCTAAAAGAGTAAGCCAAGCGCTCTAAGTGTCATAGTTTGTGTGATTGCTAAAATAGAGTGACAGTACCCATGTATCCCATTGTAACTCAGTGGAGCATGACAAGTGTCAACATCCATGCTTCCAGCTTCTTATAAGTTTCCAAGCTTCTCCCAGGGTCCCGTGGAAAGTGCCAAGTGGCAACCACAAAAGGTTGTAATCTGTTTCTAAGAAGCCATGGAAGTTGCCACGTGTCCCTGCTAAAACTTGACGAAAGCTACCAAGTGTCGACATCCGTAGTTATTGAGTAAGGATTGTGGTGGACCCCAGGTAAGTCACAGAAACAAGTGAAACGTGCCAAGTGTCATTGTCTGCGTAAATCTAAATGAGTCCCGAATGTTTTTGTAGTGTTTCTAAAGCAGTGAAATGTGCCACAGGTCAAAAATGAAACACTCTCAATTCAAAGACGCAGAGCCAAGGAAAGATTTCCTTCAGACAAATTATCCGAAGGAAATAAAGGATTAAGCCTAACCAAAGAAATTAAACCTAAAGGCTGCCCATAATATCCTGAAGGGTAGGTACCCTTGCGGGGGGCACTCGACACTCAAAAAGGACCTTTTCCAAAGACCCAAAGAGGCACTCGACACTCAGCAAGCGAAAAAGACACGAAATAATTGCTAAAGAGGATGACGGACCTACAACTATCAAATTTAGGACAACCAATTAGCCGTTAGCTTTCAAATGATGACAGACCCAAAGACATCAAATTTACGGCAATAAAATAGCTGTTGATATTCGCAGACTTTAGCGTGAACCCAAAGAAATTCAAAGGCTTAAGGCCAGAAGGAAGACAAAGCTAGGAAGGGGCAAAAGAGCCAAGTACAAAAATGGACAAAACAATCTAAGTGGCGAAGGAAGGTGTCGACTCAAGGAGTTACTCCGGTGGTTGACACAGTGTCTGTGAGTTGATCATCAAGAGGCACAAATAGTGAACGATGCGACCCATTTTTATTTACTTTGCATTGATGAGCAGACAAGCTACGTGAATGCCTTGAAGGAGCGGTCTTGTCTACAAACAAATGGCACAACCTATGTTCTAAATGCCTGAAGTCAGAACAAGATCCGACATAGCATTATCTATTAAGCGGCTTCCTCTTCCCATGTCAGGAACACACATGGGCCACTTGTAAAAGGGCACCAAAAGTCTTTTCCAAGAGGGGCACCTTCTTGTTCTCTCTTCTCTATATATATTGTAACTTCTCATTTTGAAAAGGGAGATCTTCTCGTTACCAAAAGCAAAACTCAGCCCAAATTGAAAGGCATCACTGAGACTTTGAGCTCATATTGTTTATCATATTTCTTTGTTTGAATAAAAAAACAAGTTACTTTCAGAGTTTGTGTTGTTATAACTTGTATCATTTTAGGAGATTTTTCTTATGTCTATTTCCTAAATGTATTCTTGTTTATGCAATTTAACAAGCAGAGCTAGTGGAAGTGATAAGGAAGGTGTCCTGAAGCCAGCGACTTTCAGACTTTGTGCTGTCATAGATGTCTTCAGTGTGCGTTTATTTTTTGTTCATGTGTAAAGGACCTTGAGACAACTTTGTGCCCCCATAGTTCTTCGTAATTCACTCTTGGGCAGTCAAGGTGGAGACTTTGTGCTACATCTTAGATTGCTGGTTACTCTGCACTTTGTTATCAGTTACTTATCCTACCTGAAAGATTCTTGTTGTTTGCAAGAACAAGGACTTTTGAAAGAAGAGAAGTGCCTTATGTCATTTCACCAAGATTTTTACTATCCAAGAAGGGATCTGGCTCTTGGCTGAATGTTACTTATGAAAGAAGAGAAGTACCTTCACCAATCACCCAGGATTTCTCCTTTGACCTGTGAGCATCATCTCTAGAAAAAGAGAGATGGATGATTTATCCTACCCCCGAGTGTTATTTTTAGCTTATATTTATAATATATAGTGCCTCATTTTTAATAGGGAACCTCCCCTTGATGAGAGGAGAGATTTGTCCCCATTGAATGTGGTAAACCTGCAACTTTGGACGACCAATCTCCCTATGCTGTGGTTGAAAAGACCTATTTTGATCACCAGTTAGCTGGTTGACAAAATATTCACCCAACACAGGTTACCCCTCAAGATTATAATTCAAACTACTAATCCTTATCTTACATGTTACCTCTTTTGGAGTGCCACTTGAAACTACTAAATGTTTGCTTGTAAAACAACTGTCAAAGACTCATTTTATAAATTTAAAATTGTTTTTGTCTTGTATATATCTCTTTAATCATTTTGTATTATATATTATCATTTTTATCATTTTGTCATGTATATATCTCTTTCTTATATGTTCTTTCATCTTGTAAATATATCACACATCTAAATTTAATAGGTTAATTAATCTTCCAAGGCTACGATTGGTGTATGCTCTCCTCCTTGCGTCTTTACTATGATTCTTGGAGGAAAAAAACCACCTATAAACCCTATTTTATTTTTATTTTTGTAGGGGGTAAGTGACCGTGGATTTCACCACCATACACTAGTCCAAACTCTATGTTCCGATAGAGTCTAAAAATCAGGAAGAGTTGTCATTAGGTGCCTAAGTAAAATTCCCCATAAAAGGGTTATGTGAAGTGAGAGGAGGTTCAGCTCTAATACGTAGGGTGGTTAGATAGCCTCTTATACGAACTTGGGCTCCACTGTACCTTTATATATATAGCGAATGCACCTAGAAACCTTTGTGTAAACCTACAGTAGGAGCCTTCAACTGTAACAAGTGTACTATTGCAAGAGTCAATACCAGATCCAAAGTATTCATCATGTACAAGTGGGGTTGAGAGGGTTTAGTCAATTTCATAATGGGTCATCGGCCTATAGCCTCATCCGTGAAGTAGATAGATGGTACGGCCATCGAGTTACACACCCATCAGTTTACTAATCATAGGTTTGTGGCTTTCTTGATTGGATATGTGTTGTCCTAGACCCATGTTGTTTGTGAGTCGAGTCAGTCTTTTACCTCAAATCTATACATACCTATTTAGGTCTTGTACAAACTCATCTTGTATATATCACATTTTTTATCATCCCATTATACATATTATCCTTCTATATCCTTTTCATTATCCTTTCCTAGGTTAGTCATACCCACTCATCATTAGTCACATCTCCATCACCTATATCTTGTCTTGCACATCCTATATCTCATCATCCCCTTGTATATAATTTATTCTCTTGTACATCCTTATCTTTGTCCCTACCTCATTTTGTTCCATCCTAATCTAGTCATCCCCATATTATTCTATCTCATCATTGATCATACCCCACCATCCCATCTCTATCTCATCACTACCTTTATATATCTTTATCTCATCTCTCACCTTGTCTTAATTCTGTCCTAGTCTAGTTATATCCCCTCATCATTGACTATATCCTAATCACATATTGTACATCCTTGTCATTATCCCCTCACTACATCCTCATCTCATCACCCCATTTTATATATTGTTCTTTGTACATCCTATTCTAGTCTCACCAATCATTAGTCATACTCCATCACATATCTCAATCACATCTTGTATATCCTTGTCTTACCCTCTTGTACATACCTATTGCTCTCTTGTATATCCTTTTAGACATATCCCATCATAGTCATCACTCATCATTTGTCATCCTCCCCATCACCTACACATCCTAATCAAATCTCATCATCCACATCTTTTCCTAAAGTCCATACCCAATCATTTGACTTGACCTTGTCTTCATCACCCATCTAGTCTACCCCTCTCCTAGTTGGCTCTCTATGTCACATACGGGTCTAAACCATCCCCATCCCACATTATCCTTAATAATTTCATCATCACCTATCATCATACTTGTCCTTATCCCATTGTCTTAATCACCTTCATCGCAATAATCCCACCCCATCCCATCTTGACCAAATCGATCTAATATTTTGAGCTAGTCCTTTTATCATCCACATTATCCTATCCATTATCACTCATTCCTTGGTCAGATCTCATACCTAGTAAATATCCTGATAGCATCTTGTCAATTTATTTGTTTCAATCTAGCAAACCCATCAACATCACTCTTGTCTCTATCATCCTTGCTGATTCATAACTAACACCCATCATATCGTCCTCTTGCTAGTTTTGAGTCTAGGCACCCATAAAATCCCAAATCCTTTTATCTAGCTTGATAACTAGGCATTGTTGATAGGTCATTAGCACCCATTGTACTCTCAATTTGAAGTTTGATCCTAATCTTTAATCCATTAGTATATCTCATCCCCATCATCACCTATCATACTAGCTTGGTCCCTTGGATCTTTTTTGTTCAAGAAGCCATATCTAATCCTTAGTCTTCCCCACAATGACCCCCCTTTTTATCATCCATCTTTTTATCACCCATGGATTTGAAGTCCTTTTGTGAGCTCTAGAAATGGGTGCTTGCCTACCCTCTAACCTCGATCCCATTCACCCCAAACCAACATCTCACATCCTTCATCATTCACAATCCCCTAACCCATCCAAATTAGTATTAGCATTCCTTAATGCTGTCACCCTAATCAATCATTACATCACAGAGAACAAGGATGAATTCCTTTTGTGGTTGTGGAATTTGGGTGCTCGCTTTCTTGATGATTTTGACCCTATAAGCCTAAAATACCCTCCCAAACAAGTATACCATCAAACATTATCCTCATTCCATCCCCTTCCACCATCCACTAGCCCTATTTAAATCCCCTTAACCCCTAATCATAATTGTCCACAGTCAAATTCTCTATCCCCCAAATAACATCACTTTTGAATCCAACGCTCTAACCCAACAAGTCCCCCATTTTTTTTCACCCACCACCATGAACCTCAACCCCACTTTCATAGACCAATACATAGTTGTCAACAAGGATGAGATCCTCTTGTAGCTCATTATGATGGGTGTACCACTTCCCAAAGTTGTTGACCCCATTCAACTTATTGCACCTCCACATCAAACCCCTTCAAGTAAGTCTCCTTCCAATCCCCCATCCACTAGTCATAGCCAATCATATACCCCTTTCCCTACTAGCAAAGGGAATCCAATCTTAGCCACCTCATCTACCACCAAACCATCCACCTAGTCATGCCAGTGACCATCTGATCATTCCACATCTAAGTCATGCAGTGAAGTGGGTCCTTATACTCCCCTTATGTCATTGGAAGCCCTCTTCAACCAACTTGTCGCTGCTAACATGATGATTTATCCACCTATATGCCATTTGATCCCACTAAGCCTAAGCCCTCTTGGTATAAACCAAATCGATATTGTCTATATCATCGCACTTGGGGGCATTCCATTACATGATGTCAAATTTTTTGAGATTATGTCTAAGACCTTATCAATCGTGGTGACTAGTAATTGAGGAGGAACCAATTGAATTTCTCTTCCTTGGTGAACAAGAAGAGGAAGGCCAAGATTTCATTTTCAATCATGATCAAGCCCTTCCCCTTTCATGCCAAGGTCAAGACATCCTATCTATCCTCCATGATCCCCTCATCTTCAACCGCCCATCCATTCAAAATACATATATTACCCATAATCCTACTCCTCCCATATCCATTAGTCATTTCATAGACCTATCTTTGCTCAATCCATTGTCCCTCCATCATCTTCCTCTCACCCATCGTACAAGAAACACCACATTGAGAGGACAATCGTAGACAATCACTCTTCTACTTGCAACATTACATCTGAGTCAACATCAAAGTCCATACAAGGATCATGTGCAACAGCAACATCTAAATCAGAGTCCTCATCATAAACATAATCGCTCATTGATATTGCTATAATGGATAATAATGCATGTCTTTTTGAGGATGTCTCTAATCTAGATACCTCCAATTAATCACTAGACATACCTTTAGATCCCAATCAAGATGATGAAGTCATAACTGAGTTCTTAAGTGCTTTATCTATTAGAGATTTTTATAGTGGATCTAATCCTACTTTGGATGCACATACTATAGCTAGTCTTAGTGATCCTTTTGAGATTCTTGATGTCACACTCTTCGACATTGAAGTTAGGGCTCCTAGTGTGACCTTTATGAGGACTATGCTTCCCATTATTCCCTTAATACATCACACAATATTAATCATCCACCTCACCTCCATAATTCCTATATCCCACTCCATGAAGGGAATAAATAGGAACATGCATCGTTAGATTCCCCTTTGCATTCAACATCGTGTGCCACAAATGCAAAAGTCCAAGACCAGATCAAATCATCTTGGATCCTATCAGTCAAAATCAAGAAAAGTCAAATCATTGGCCTAATCAAGGAATATCTGATGGTGAAGCCCAAAATCAAGCACTAGGGGACCATCAAAATCAAAATAATTATTATATATCAAATCCAAAATCAATTATCCTTGGTAAATCCCAACATCAAGCACTAGAGGGTAGTCAATAGCAAATCCAATCAGCAAATAAAGTCAAAAATCATACAACCAACCATTCTCTTAATGTTTAGATCAAAGAATCAACAAGTCAAAAGGTTTTGGATCTCGTGATCTCATGGAACCAATCTACAGAATCCCCTCCACCATATCCAATGGTTTATGCAACTGTTGAACCCCATTTTCATTCCCCATATTATCATATCATTTGTCATGATTATATCCCTCCTTCACATCCTATATCCCCTCATCACACTTTTGACATACTCCCATCCATAACATATCTCAAATCCCTAGGCAACATTGTCCCTCGTAGGGGTTACAAAGACAGCCAAAATGTCTGGAAGACATTAAATCAAGAGTCAATAAAGGCCACTGATACATGATCCTAGCATCACATATCTCCAGAATAGGTGTTGGTTGAAGATCACAACAATGCATATATCCTACATCTCGCCCACCTCCAATAAATTCAGATGCCATAAAAAAGAAGTAAAAAAAATCATTCGTCCAATGGTGAAAACCAGTCTTCTGGCACCTTGGGCAAGTGCCATGATGAAAATTGATTTTCAACATCATGGTAAAATAATCAATTATACACATTGTACCTCAACACTTGGTGGAAAAATCCATCTATCCCTTGTCAATCCATCCATACTTGTCTCATCCCTCATCAGCTTTGCCTACATAACCCATCCGCGTCATACTTATCCATCTTATCCCCTAGTCCCTTGTTCCTACCCATTATCTTCCATCATATCACATTCCTTCCCATCTTGGCCTTCGTAAGGAATGAAAGGTGTCTTGAGAATTGTTCCTAAACCATCTTAGCATATCTTCTAATGGACACTCAGGCAACTAAACATTGGGTTCCTTCACGATGTGGTCATTAGCAATCCCTAGTCCACTCCTTCCTTCGTCCTTATATCCTTTTTAGCATCATCCTCATCTTCTTGTCACTCATCCATCCTCATCTTGGTTGATAGGCTTGGTATTCCCTTTGCTAGTAACCCCCCTTGTACAGTGTACATACATATTCCAAAAAAGACCTAAAAATTGAATATTCTAAAAATCCTAAAAATAATAAAAGTTGAAAAATGTCAACAATGGTCCATGATGTCTTGTCTTATGCATAATCCCATAGTCACATCCATCTCCATCCGTCTCCTATTTTCCCATCTTTGGATACCACATTCTATCTTGGAACCAAATCAGAGTGGTCACCCATCTCCCCATATCTTCCTCATCCTTTTGACTAAGTGTTATTAACATGCATCACCTTGTCAAAGAATTTAATCTGGCACCCATCACTTCTTATTAGTTGCCTTTTCATATCTATCACCCATCAACTCATTTCTTTGCTAGAATAAAAGGTAACTGATCCCATCACCTTCCTTATCATTGCATCTTCATACTTAGCACCCATCAAATCACTTCTTTGCTAGTATGAAGGGTATTTGATCCCATCATTATCTCCCCTTCTTTCTATATTAGAATCTTGTAAAGACTTATCTGTTGGCAATCCTTGGGCATCACTTTTCTAAAACACCTTCCTTGGCCACTTTTCGATTTGATTTCAAGACCAAATCAGTATTCAAAGACCTCCCATCCTCCATCCTTCTATCCATAACTAAGGGCAACATCTTAGCCTAATACTAATCATGATCACCCTCTCCAAATCCAAGCCCATCCTAAGTCCACAATCACATCATGATCATCCAACCACTCATCCCATCATTTGACAAGACATTGGGACACTACACGTAGATACTTGTGTGTGTTACTTGTTTGTTCTGTTTGTCTTGTTTGCATGTCTTTTATCATGTATATATCTTGTTTATGTTTTGTTTGTATTGTGTCCTTTTGTCTATTGGTCAATGAATAGGGATGCTATAAGGACACTAAAAGTGCCTTCGATGATGCAGAGTTCGCTACTTGCCCATTCACTTTGGCACCACATACTCTTGGTCATGTCCATATCATGGGGCATACTGCCAAGTGTCATATTTTTTGGATTGCTTAACTATGATGAGCCTTATGAGAATTGTGATGGATTGATCATCTACACCCTCATCATTTATCTAATCATCTCATCATCCTTGTTCCCATCACTAATCTAATCCTCTCAATCCATTTGACTAACATCCAATCTTTTATCCTCATCCCATCTTTTGAGTCATATCCTTTACTCACTAACATCATCCTCTAGTCCCTAATCATTGTCATCATCATCATCTTTTACTCCCTCATTGTCATCCTCTATCCTCTAGTCAAAACTACATCGGCCTGAGGTCTTTTCAGACTATGTAGGTAGTACTTGGCCACCTTTTCATGCCCAAGGATAGCTCAACCACTATCTCCTCTATTGATCCCTTGCATGTGTCTTTGCTAGGGGCATCATCGCTACTCATTGGTCACTTCATCATATCCTTTCTTCTCTATCATCACATACATCATATTGATCAATTTAGCTTTGAGCTACACCCATAATCAATCTTATTGAATCTTTGTCTATCCTGACCTTTTAATCATATTATCATGTTATGGTTGATTCCTCTTTGGGATGTGTCGACAACCATGAGACCCATCATATTTACTCCCTATGCATGTGTCTTTACCAGGGGAATCATCAATTTATAGCTCACTATTCAAGTCAAATTTATCTTCATCTTCTATCACAACATCTTGCATCCCATCCCCTCATATAAACATAACATCCCACCCATCGTTTCTTCTTTCAAGTGACCATTCATCTCATTCTTCCTTGCATGTCCCTTCGAGGGGGCATCATATCCCCTAGCATCACATATACTAACATTCATCCATGACATGGTTTTTCTTTGAAAGACCATTACTCCTTCCACTTCACTTCACTCACAATGCCCTTTCAAAGAGGGGCAAAATGTATGCACTTAAATCCACTCACTTTGATTATTGTCACTAATATTCCTATTAGTTGACATTAAATTTGCTTAATTTAATTTATCCACTTCTTAATCATTTGTCTAATAATCCCCCCTTCAATCATTCTTCATCTACTAAACTTATTCTATTCCACTTCATTATCAATCCCTATTATCCTATCCTAATCCCCACTTATTCATTATTTGAGAATTTTAAATTCTCATAGCCCACCTACCCTCCTACTAAGCCTATTCCTAGGCTCTCCTACACCCTTAGTTCCTAATCCCCACCTAATCCCTATTTAATCTCCCATCTAATCATCATTATCCCTAAGAAGGATTTTAGAACCCTCCAAATCTAGAACCTTCTCTATTCCTACCCCACCTCTCTAGAAGCCTCTAAATCTAGAGGCTTCCAATGAATTTTAAATTCTTTAAATAAACCTCAACCATTGATCTTATTCAACCAACTTTGAATATCCACTATTGGTATTTCCATCCTCTTTCTATTTAAACCACTCCTCTCCTCCATTGGAGCCATCTTAGCAACTAAGCATGGAATCCATGTCCAAGCATCCATCAAAATCCTTCATCAAACAACATCACTATTTCAAATTTTTGAGCCAAAGGTAATCCTAATCCTCTTATTTTAATCCATTTAATCTTGGTTTGGAGCATTTAGCTTTAGTATTTAGGTGTAGGATTCAATTGTGCATTTATCTAATTGAATTCAAGTCTTAATGGCTCTAGATCTTAACTAGGTAGTTGGACATTTTGGGTTTTTGATTAAATTGTGTAATCAAATATTTTGTGCTCAATTTTCCATCTATTTGTCCCTTAGCCCCAATTTGTAATTGTCCACAGTCAAATCCTCCATCTACTAATCATAATACATCACCACTCCCTCATCCTTTATCACCCACCATTATGAAGCTAGACCCTATCCTTATTGACCAATACATAGCTGCAAACAAGGATGAGATACTCCTACAGTTCCTTACAATGGGTGTCCCACTTCCCAAAGTTGTTGATCCCCTTCAACTCATTGCACCTCTAATCTAGGTTCCTTCATATGAGTCCCATACCAATAGCCCTTCATCCATCCCTTCCTCTACTAGCAAAGGGAATCCTATCCTCTCCACCTCATCTACTACCCGTCCATACACCCAATCACGTCAAACATCATCTGATCAAACATCCAATGCTTCCATATCTAAGTCACAAAGTGAAGTGGGTCCTTATACTCCCCTTCTTATGTCTTTGGAAGCCCTTTTCCAGCAACTTATCACCGCTAACATGATGGTCTAGCCACCTATTCGACATCTTGATCCCACCCAGCCTAATCCCTCTTGGTATAAATCAAACTGATACTGTCTATATCATCAAACTTGGGGGTATTCCAATAAATGATGTCAAAATTTCCACAACTATGTCCAGGACCTCATCAACCATTGTGATATAATAATCGAGGATGAACCATATGAATCTACATCCTTGGGTGAACAAGAAAAGGAATGCCAAGATTCCATTCTCGATCACGATCGAGCCTTTCCCCTTCCAAGCCAAGTCAAGACATCATGTCCCTCTTCCATGATCCCCTCATCGTCAACCAATCCTCCATCAAACACAATTCCATTCCCCATAAGCCTAGTCCCCCTATATCTCATGAATCCTTCCATGGCCCTATCTTTGCTCAATCCATTATTCATCCATCATCTCCCTCTCACCCATCACATCAAATACCCCCTGTTGAGAGGACACTTGTAGACAATCATTCTTCTACTATCAACATAAAGTCATGTACACCATAGTCAACATCAAAGCCATTTAGATGAAGATCATGTGCAACACCAGTCTCTGAGTCAAATTTCTCATCAGAAACATCATCCTTAATCAATATTGCAATAGATGGTCACTATGCCTACCCTTTTGAAGACACCTCCAATTTGGATGACAATCAATCACCAGGCATATCTCTTGATCCTAATCAGGATGATGAAGTCATAATCAAGTTTTTACAAGCTTTATCTATTGAATATTTTCAAAGTGGATATGATCCTACCTCGGATACGTGTCTTAGTGATCCTTTTGAGATTTTTTAGGGTACTTTTGTTGGCATTGCAGCTAGGGCTCCTAGTGACCATTGTAAAGACTATGCTGCCCATTATCCCCTTAATCCATCACACAACAATCATTCACCTCACCTCCATAATCTCTATATCCCACTGCATGATGGGAATGAACAAGAACGTGCATCATTGAATTCCTCTCTGTATTCCATATCATGTGTCGTAAATATAAAGATTGAAGACCATCATCCAACAATCATAAGTCATGATAAAATCATCTTTGATCCTATTAGTCAAAATCAAGCAATATCAAATCATTTGCCTAATAAAAAAATGTCTTCCTTTAGTGAAGCCCAAAATCCGGTACTAAGGGCATATCAAAGTCAAAATAATAATATATCAAGTCAAAAATCAGTCTCCTCTGGGTAAGCCCGAAACCAGGCACCAGGGGGCAATCAAAGTCAAATCCAGTTAGCAATTCAAAAGAAATTTAAAAATAATAATCATATGGTCGACCATTGTTTTAATATTTGGATCAAAGAATCAACAACTCAAGAGGTCTTGGATCCCTTAATCTCATGGCACCAATCTAAAATATCCCCTCCACCATATCTAACGATGTATGCAATTGTTGAAACCCATTTCTACCCCCCATCCTGTCATATCATTCATCATGATCATATCTCTCCTTCACATCCTATATCCCAACATCAAAATCATGACATCCTCCCATCCATACCATATTGCCAATCCCTGGCAACATTGTCCCTCGTATGGGTTACCAAGACACCTAGCCAAAACGTCCGGAGGACACTACAACAAGAATCAATAAAGGCCATCGAGACATGATCCTAGCATCACATATCTCCAGAACAAGCATCGGTTAAAGATCATAATGATGCTGACATCTTGCATCTCGCCCTTCTCCAATAAATTGAGATGCCCAATAAAAGTCAAAAAATTCAAAAAAAAATCATTCATCCAACGATGAAAACCAGTCTTTTGGCGCCTTGGGAAAGTACCATGGTGAAAACCAATTTTCAACGTCATGGTAAAATAATAAATTGTCCGCATTGTACCTCAACACTTCAGGGCATAATCCATCCTTTTTGGCCATCAAACTCATCCATACTTGTCTCATCCCTCGTCAACTTGGTCTATATAACCCATTGACATCATCCTTATCCATCCCATCCCATCCCCTCCATCCATTCTTCCTATCCCATGTTTGCCGTCATGTCCATCTTTCCCATCTTGACCTTCGTGAAGAAGCAGAAGATGTCTTGTGAAGTGAATCCATCCTCCAATGAACACTCAGGCAACTAAACCTCTGGTCCCTTCATGATGCAATCATTGGCAATCATTAGTCCCTTCATCCTTGGTCTTGATCCCCTTTTCAGCATCATCCCCATCCTCTTATCACCCATCCATCATTCCATTCATCCTCATCTTGGTTTCTAGGATTGGTGTTCCGTTTGATAATAACCCCCTTTTGTATAGTGTACATACATATTCCAAAAAATCCCTAAAAATTACAATATGTCAAAAACCCTAAAAATCATAAAAATTGAAAAAGCCAAAAATAATCCATAGTGTCTTGTCTTATGCCTAAACCCCTAGTCACATATATCTCTATCACATCATAAAACTATCATCCTAAACCACCCCTAATGCCCATCCTATATATCATGTTGTCCATAATCCCATCCCAAACCATGTTTATTATCCACCTATTCTGTCTTTCAACCAAATCCTAGTGGTCACCCATCCCTTCATATCTTCAATCTCATCCTTGGCCTAAGTATTATTGGCACACATAACCTTGTCAAAGAATTTAATCTGGGACCCATCATTTCCCTATCAATGCCTCTTCACACCTAGCACCCATCACATCACCTCTTTGCTAGTGTGGAAGGTACTTGATCCCATCACTGTCTTTAACATGGCCTCTTCATACCTAGCACCCATCCAATCACTATTTTGCTAGTATGGAAGGTATTTGATCCCATCATTATCTCCTCTTTTTGCTAGATTGGACTCTTGTAAGGCCTTGTTTGTTGGTAACCCTTGGTTATCACTTTTCTAAACCACCTTCTTTAGCCACTTTTTGATTCGATTTCAAGACCAAATCAATATTCCAAAGACCTTATCATGTTACCCATCCTTCAATCCTAAACTAGGGGCAACACCTCATCCTAATCCTAATCATGATCATCCTATCTAACTCCAAGTCCCTAATCATCATCATAACCAACTTAGTCCAATAACTCATCCCATCATTAGACAAAACATTGTGAGAACTACATGTAGATATTTGTGTGTGTTGTTTATTTTGTTTGTCTTGTTTGACTATCATGTACATATCTTGTTTGTCTTATGTTTTGTTTGCATCACAACTCTTTTTGTCTATTGGGCAATGAATGACGATGCTATGAGGACACCAAAAGTGCCCTTGAGGATGCAGAGTTCGCTATTTGCCCACACACTTTGGCATAATGTCCTCTTGGTCATCATTATATCATGGGGCATATAGTCAAGAGCTATATTTATCAGACTGCTTAGACCATGATGAGCATTATGACATTGAGATGGCTTGATCACCTACACTCTCATCATTTATCTAATCATCTCATCATCCTTATTCCCATAACTAATCTAATCCTATCAACTCATCTGACTAACATCCAATCTTTTATCCTCGTCTCATCATCCGAGTCATATCCTTCAATCACTAACAAGTATAATCATCCACATCATCATCACTTTCTAATCATTAATCTTCATTTTCATCATCTTCTAGTCAAAACTACATCAACCTGAGGTCTTTTTAGACTATGTAGGCAACACTTGGTCACATTTTCAGTGCTCAAGGAGAGCTCAGCCATTATCACTCTCATCATCATCTCAAGTCTTTTGGTCACTCGATCACATAATTTATTCTCTCTTATATTCTTCATCATATTGATCAACTTTAGCTTTGAGCTACACCCATCACATCTTATCAAATCAGTCGTATCCTGACCCATAGCTCTCCCTTGCATGTGTCCTTGCTTGGGAGAAGTCTAAAGCTTGTAGCCTTTTAATATTATCCTCATCATGTTGCGATTGATTCCCCCTTGGGATGTGTCAATAACCATGACACCCATCATATCTATTCCTTGTGCATATGTATTTGCCAAGGGTATTACTAATTTGTAGCTCACGACTCAAGTCGACTTCTCCTTCTTCATCATCTATCTCACATCTACCATCCCATCCCCTCGTCAATCCATCTCATCCCACCTATCATTTCTTCTTTCGAGTGGCCATCCATCTCATTCTTCCCCACATGTCCCCTCGATGGGCCATCATATTCACTAACGTCATCTACTAACATTCATCCATAACATGGCTTTTCTTTGAAAGACCATTACTCCTACTTTGCTTCACTTGTAATGCCCTTTCAAAGAGGAAAAAAATGTATGCACCTAAAAAAAGTTTTCTTGATCTTTGTACAAGCACTACTAGGTGTTGATCCACTACCACCCACTAACTTAGATGCAAAGGAGTCTTTCCAACTAAAGCTAAGTGAATGTCCCATAATAATTTGAATTATACTTTCCGCATTACAACAAAATTTGGGGATAATGTCCACTACCAAAGGAGAAAATGATGACAATCACATTGATTATACCAATCATATGGGCTCTTTCATAATTTTATTTTATATAATTGTTGGTTGCATCATAGTTACCAGATTCGGCCGCATCTGGCCGAAATCCGGAACGTTCTGCATTTTTTGCGGGCTTCCGGATTAATAAATTCGGTTCGCCAGGGAGAAACAATGGAAGTCAACAAAAAAAGTTAGAAAATGTAAATCTAGTCCGAACCCAATAGTATTTATAAGTTATATTTTATTTATATACTTTCAGGGTGTTTGAGAGGGGTTTCGGACCGCTAGGAGCTATAATGCAAATTCTAGGTTTTGGAGGATCCTATCATATTTCAGAGTTAGTCAGATTCCAGGGTTTCAGGGTTTCAAACTTAGCCATATTTCAGGGTTTCAAGATTTCAAAGAGACATCATAGGAGGTATGAAGGTTGCATGAAGGGATGTATGCGTGAAAGAATAGTATGAGAATATCTCTTGCAAAGTGCCACAAGCCGATCCCACCCCATTCCCAATGCACCCCTTAAGGCATGCACTCTGTGAGATTCAAGTTTGAACTATGGACATTTTACTATCTTTTAATGTAATTCAAGTTTGAAACTTATGCATTTCTCAATTTTGCAACTGTTAAATTAATATTCAATGTTTCATTCCTTACTAGATTAAAATATTTTACATACATATATATATATATATTTTCCAAACCGGATTTTTCCGGATTTTTCCGAACCTTTTCAAGAATTCCGCATTTCCGCATTTTTTTGGCCTCCCAAACGCATCCGGATTTCCGAACCTGGTAACTATGGGTTGCATACATCTTTATCTATCTTTCTCTAGAAGCTTCCTTCTTTTTTTTTCCCTCTTAGAAGCTTTATTTTGTCTAAACTATTATTTTTATATCTTTGTACTCTATAAATACCAAATATAATAGAGAGAACAATATTTAGAGTTATGGCTCTCTATCTCTCCTTCTTGTTATATATATGGGGTGCTCATCATATTATATTATTAGAGATCATAGATGACAAATCAATTCAATTTAATAGTAAAGATAAAAGTAGAGAAGTTTTAAGTCTCAGAGTGGGAGAGAATTTGAAATGATTGAAAATTTTATGCAACCCTACCTTTAAGGATATTTCTAATTCTAAATGTATTGAAGATTAGGGAAGATTGCATCAACATACATTTCTTGTGTTGTGAAGTTTGTTACTATTCTACATTATTATGTGTAATGTAGATTTGAATCTTAACAAGGTCCCTTCACATTGCCTCCATCTCACCTTGAAAGATCTTTGACCACCTTACAACTCCCTTGGCCATTTTAAGCTATTTTTTAGTCTTGGAAATATGTTTGTCTTAGGAACTCGCCCTCAATGAAACTGTCTTAATACAAATTTATTTATTTTACCTTTCAACAAGCCAAATATTTTTTTCGCTGTCAAATCCATCTACTTGTAGGAATTTTCATTTGAAATTTACATTATTATATCAGTCTTAGGTGTTAAATTCCAAAATAAGATTCAAATTATCTTTAATTCCACTAAAAAAATTACATAAACATAGACACGACTCACTAAGGACTTTAAAGGACAACGGTGTTTCATCTTAAGGACTTCATTTACAAGCATGCATAAATTCAAGAAAAGAAAAACACCAACAAAGCATATCAACGCCTTTGGCAAGCTGCTTCCTTGATTTTTTAGGCTGCTTCTATCTATCGTTGGATTCACCTCAAGATATTGTCTACTAGCATCATTATGCTAGACCAAGGCAAATATCGATGCACCAATAAGTCTCAAGGTAACTACTCATTTGCCCCCAACCTCCACCCCTACCCCCAACCCCATTCATTTTGTTTGTTTCATTGTATACTAACATATCTTCTAAATCTACCTCAAGCATGCAAGTCAAACATACTCCCTTTTTTTTATTAGAATTTTTTTATCTTGCTAATGTGCACTTAGACGTGCTCTTCTTTTTTTAAGTTTAGAGGCTTGCCTAGGAGGATCCTTTTAAGTGCATACACAATGCATAAATTAATCGGATTCTATCTTAATAATTATTTGTTACATCTATTAATTCATAGATTGACATTTTACGTTTTGTAAACAATAATTGGAGGAAGGTTCACTTTTTTTTTTTTTTTTTGTTATTGGCTGGCCTGTGAACCACATAAATAAATATTATGATTCTATATTTGCATTAGCAAGTCATATTAATGATGGGTGTCCTATTTCTATATTTGAAAATATTTTTCCTACCTCTATTTCTGTGTATGCAACTAAAATGGTGTGGAGCATTTTGATTCTTGGCAACACAAAAAACACCTCAGTGACAAGTGCCGGTCCTTTCTAATTTTGTGTCTAATATGTTCTTTATCAACTTTTCAAATGTGTATCATCAGGTTTAGAGTAAGGATTCAATGTCTATGCCCTTTTGAATATTTGACATAAATATTCGATAAAAATTAATTTGCATTATGCATTCTATACTCTTATAATTTGTTTTACAAATTATTTCAAATAACTGGATGCTAACTCATAAAAATTATATAGAATCATCACCAACAATATCTCCAAAAGCAACAACAATGAATCTATACTGGACCTCAATTACCTGTAAATCTGACCATCGACCATTAATACAAACTAATCCTTTCAACAAAAACTTGAAAAGAACCCATAAACAAAACAAGCAAAGATGTTGACAAGGTTGATAACCATAACCCATGAGAGTACCAAAAATTAGTTGCTTTCCAGGCTTTAAAGAGAAAATACGCATATAAGTCACTTGGGCTAACTGCATGACCTTATATATACTGCAATAAAATAATATAAAACAGAGAACCTCAATTACCTGTAAATCTGACCGTCAACCATTAATACAAACTGATCCTTTCAACAAGAACTTGATAAGAACCCATAAACAAAACAAGCAAAGATGTTGACAGGGTCGATAACCATAAACCATGAGTGAGTCCCAAAAATTAGTTGTTTTCCAGGCTTTCAAGAGCAAATCCACATATAAGTCACTTGGGCTAACTGCATGACCTTATATAAACTGCAATAAAATAATATAAAACAAAGAAAAGCACTTTCTTGCCTACAATAAACAAAAGCTAATAATATTGGATATGGATTTTGTTATAAACATTGAAGAAAAATGATCCAATTCTCACGTGCCTGATTGACCAGGTAGCGTAAGTGGTATGGAGATGAATGGTGTTGGCCTTTAGGTGAAACTGATGATTTCTCACAAATGACGTGTTGAAGGAATTCCAGAAGTTGTGCATCGTCTACTGAATCAAATGCAACACACTTATGGACTTAAATTTTATACAAATTAACAAGATGAATTTGAATTAACTGAAAACAGAAAATCAATAATTGATATTAATAAGAACATCTGGAAGCAATCAAAGTTAATATGATTCATAAAATAAATCCATTTTTCAAAAGAATTAGTGCAATCCCAAAGTGGAATTAGGATCATCCATGTGACTTTCAGCTTGACTTCTCTTAGAATTCACTTCCCTTTGTACTTGTATACCCCATTGAGACTTCACTGTGATATTGCTACCTTGGGATTATTCAAGCTATCCACGAAAATTGGCTAGTAATGTCTGGAAGGAGTGCAGCAACTGACAATCTGAGTACCTCAAAAGTATGTTCCACTGTATGCCGTTGATTGAACCGTCCTGGAAGTCTTCCACTAGTCCCGTAGCATGTTTCACAAAGGTCAAACCCAATAGACTCAGGGCAATTTAAACATCTATACCTCTTCCCTGTGATTGGATATATCTGCAGTGTGAATCACAACTCACTTTGTCAGAAGTATGAATCGCCAACAATTAACTTACTATACTAAGATGTCACCAACATTAGAAGAAAATTTCTAACTTTGTGTGCTTCATGGGCCTCTTTGTCTTGTATTTTAACAACATGGATAAAGTAAATGTCTTTAAAATAATGACTACTCATCGAAATTGGTCATTGTACAGATGACTTGAACATACATAGGTCAAAATCCCACAAAAATACAAAAATCTAATTAAAAATAATCGTGGAAGAGCTAATTACTTAACAAAAATTCTAACTTGTTTGTATCATCTTTAGGATCGCATGATATATGACTTCTAATTTAGTGACGTCAAGAAAAGGTAACTTGGCAGCCTACGGATGTCTTTGCAACTAACCACATTATACAGGTTCAAGCTTATGATCTCTTACACTTCGAAATATCCAAAGGTACTATTTCTTAAATTGTAGCTTCTGATTGTTTCACCTAGCTCATTTTTATGTATCTTTCTCCTTGGCATGGCTGCATCCTTGAAATGGTGACACACTGAAGTTCAAAGTACCAGATGTTATTTCGGAAATGAATCAGAATAGGTCATAATTAAGGCCATTGTCCATTCTAGTCTCCATGATATATTGCCATGTGTCAATATGATAATAGGTTGTTTAAATGGCAAAACCAAGCAATATAACCACCAACCTGTCTATTATTTTACCATAATTCCCATCGATGATGGATCAAAGACCTAATGAATCACAATTACAGTCGTTTTGGAACTAATTAGATATATCAACCATGATAAGAATTTGTATTGGGCCCAAAAATGATTCTCTACAGAGACAAACATCTAAATAGGTAAAAGGTAGAAGGTCATTCTAGAACCAACACATAAATATGACAGGACTGCAGCACGGCTGTGGCTATAGGCAAGTGGTCATTATTGCATGATGCAATAAATAAACTAAATTCTAAGGTTGGAATGGGTCTAGAAATAGGTTTCTAAATGTGAGACCTCTAAATAGAGAAGGGTAGAAGGCCTTTCTAGAACAGACGTTAAAAGGGTAATAAGCAAGGTTGGGGTATTTAGGTCAGGTACGGTGGTAATACACTAGGGCCATAATCACAATATAATAAAGGAAACAAGCACGTGCTATAACATAAATGGAACGAAGCATTAAACACACACATGAGACTATGCACAAAGTAAAGGGAGATAGGAAAGGGGTAATTACTTTGAGTCAACTTGGTGGTGCATTAATCTCTCCCTTGGCTTGAGCACTTTGTGAGAGATGGTCATAGATGCAGTCAAAATGGAAAGAAGAAAGTTTGGCTAGACAACAGTTGGGGACTCCAAAGACTTGGTGTGCTTCACTGGCATATCTCCTATTCTTGAATCTCTAAGGCCTTTTTTTGCAAACTTGTCTACCTTTGGTGCAGCTCCTTTGCCCTAATCTTCTTTAGGAACCCTAATGAGGAACCCTGATTTGTAAGCATAGGTAGAGTAAATGTCAAATTTTTGTTTTGGAAATGACTAAGAATAACCCTATTAATAGTGGTTTAGATTCCTAGGTCATAACTCCCTATAGCTGATGTCACTAGCCATGGCTTATGACAAAAGACAAGTTTGGGTCAAAACAGTCTGCCACCGGCTATGGCAGGCGGCATTGGTTAGATGCAAGCAAAATAGGATAGGGGATAGGGAAGATAGAGGAAGGTCTAGGAATACAGATAAGAAGGTATGAAGGAGGTTAGTGGGTACCTACGACAAAATTTCTTCTAACGTGTTATCTAAAGAGACAAAAGTTTGCATGAATATCTATTAATGAAGGAAGACTTTGTTTAAACTATATAATGCATTTCCAATTGTCCCCCTCAATTTACCATGGAGAAGGCATTAAATAAAGAAAACAACTTCCATTAGCCACGGGTCTACATTTTTTCATTCTTCATATGGAAGATGCCTTGGAATTCTCATCCCAATATTTTCTTTCCTTTCACCATCAAATATTTGTAACAGGATGAGTGGCTTAGCATTTGACGTAGTCATAATAGACTCAACAATTTTTCGTTAATCGTATGCACCAATAAGTCTCCATATTATTGTAACTATACCAAAGCAGTTAGACATGGGCCTACAAGCAGGACAAATGTTTGTAGGAGGATGTGTTGCTTAGCAGTTGACCTGATACTAGGAGGCTGAACAAGTTTTCTTTAATAATGTGCCCCAATAAGTCTCATATCACTAAAATTACACTAAAGCACTTAGCCAGGCCTACAAGCAGGACCCAGCAGTATGGCCCCTTATAGGAATCAAACACTACATGAATAACCTTTTATCGACCAAAAGAAACACTTCTCAAATGTAAACTATGCCAAAAGAGTCCACTATATGATATAAAAAAAAACCTTACCCCACAATTATCACATCCAACACCTACGTGAGTAATTGCTGTCTGGTTTGATGGATTCTCTGGTGTCTCCACAATTGCAGTTCCAGATTCGTTTGTGCCTACATAATGCTTACGTCATTCAAATAAGTACAATGTACGTGAATTCTACGAAAGAAGAAAGGAAAATGTCATATAGCACTTTGAATCACAAGCAGCCACAAAAACCAAAATACATATAATCGACATTCAGAACTGTCGTGCATGCAAAAAGTGTCCAATGAAGTCATTTGCAATTAAGCACATAAAGCAAATACGTTGAGTCATTTTTCTAATTGCATTACTAGATAATATTTGCATTACTATTTACAGGGATGTGACTCATGAAGCATACTCTGCACCATCCAGATTAAGAACCTGCATCGCTCATGTGCCTAGGCCAGTCATGCTTTTTACATTTGTGTCAGAGAAGAGGAGAAACAAGACTACACCACCCTTCAGATTAATCCTTGCCAAGGTCAGGCATGCCACTATTTGCCAAATTGTGATCTATATTTACAGGCATGTCATAATGTTGGATCCACAGACGGTCCTTGCACTATCTGTAGGAAAAGGAAATTTCTAGTAACTAACCACATGCAGGTATTAAAATGTCTAATTCTAAGTTCAAGGAAAAAAATTACAGAAGACTATAAATCGTTAACCACAGCTGCAAGATAATCATATTATAAGTGAGCACTCTTAATGAAGAAAATGACTTTGAAAGATTTAGCACAATAAATGCATGTTCTGGAATAGATTTTTCTCAACACCACCTATCTCAATCGCTTCCTTTCCTCACTCAATTCGTTCAAAAAAAGCAACCACTGACTCCAAATCAGAAGGAATTCATGTGAGGAGAAGCCATGACCCTTTTCCCCATGATGACAATGCTCACGTATCTAGGGATGATCTGTTAACAATTTCCATGACAGCTGATACCCAAGACAATGCTCACGTATCTAGGGATGATCTGTTAAAAATTTCAATGAATATGTACAGAAATCAGTACCCAAGCCAACAATTCTGGCCAAAACAGTCAATGGATGTTACTTAAGAACGGAGAACCCCCAAGAAATCCACCTCCATTTACAAGAAATGGAACAGCCAGTGTCGTCTCAAATTGAGGGATCTCATTTGTATATTTTATGAGAGCTTATCCAGGGCCAAAAACTGTTAAGGCATTGGCCCATGAAAACTGGAAACCTACTAGGTCTATCAACATTCTTATAAAGTCTAAAGGTTACTTCACATCCATGTTTGTCTCTACACATAAAAAAGATACAAATTTCCAGGGGGCATGCTTTCAAAATAAATCCGATTTTTTATAAAACGATGAACCCCAGCTTACAACCCCAATGATGATTTTCCAAGTACAGTTTCTGTTTGAGCTAGTCTTCCTTTGCTTCCAAGTGAATTTTGGGTTGAAGCCTCTTTGAGAAGAAAAGGGAATAGTATTGGAGAGTATATTGCTGCTTTAATACTAACTTGGCAGACAGGTGTCCTACAATATGCCTGTATCTGTGTGAATAAATCTGGAAAAGCCTCTTCAAAACAGACTTTTCTCAGAATTAGGAATAGTTGAATGAAAACATCCCGTAGATAATGAAAACATTGGCTTTGCCATCAACAAGGTTCTCTGGGTAAGATTTGTCCTTTACAAGCACAAAATCAAGTATCTGAAGCATATTCATCTGACTCTACAGAGATTCCCAAGGAGATTCTATGTTTTTCATCAAAAGTGTCAACAAGAGACTCAAGGGCCTATGAGATAGAGCAGCCAGAAAAGGAATCAAGTAGGAGACGCTTCAGATATGGGACAAACAAGTAAAGCCTATGCAAGAAAGACCAAACCCCAAAGAGAACCACAAGTAAACCCTTCCATGTTTCAGATTCCTTGGAAAATGTCTGATAAAAACAACATAAGCCTCTCAAAATCAGGTTTCATTAACAAGAACAATTTGATTTATATGGAATTCTCTTATTCTTCAATAACTTAAGAGTAAATGAAGCAAAGGCATGAAAATATTGCTGAAAAACTAGTTCATTTACTGATTTCTGATTTTTGCTTATGTTCACAATAACACCCTCTATGATCACTGAGCTATCCATATCAATACATTGCTGAATCGAGGGCTTAAACACAGTTCTACTCTGAAAATATTTGGATGCAACATGCACAGTTCAAGCATCAAACTCAAAAGGCATCCGTATAGAAGGGTGTGCAATGTTTTGCTTTGCACGCAAGCTCTGCCTTCTCAAATGGCTAGTACCAAGGATCAACTGCAAAGTTGCAAACACTACAGATACAGATTGAAGACTTTAAATTTGATCGCTAAATGAAGTAGAGAGAACAAAAACTAATTTCAGATCTTTCAAATCTCCGAGGAAAGTAAGAAATGGAAGCATTCATGTGCAATTCGGAAACAAGAAAAAGGAGACTCTAACAGGAATTTCTTCCATAAATTGGTCATTAAAAGAAAACATCTAAATGGTAAATAAGTGGCTAAACTTGCGAGACCAACCCACAGTTGATACGATGGAAGACAAGTATTAACCCTGCCACTTCCTATTTCCAGCAATTGCTTACAGAACCTGATCCTAACATATAATCACCTCCCTCTCTCCCTCTCTCTCCCCTTTGGGAAGAACTGGTCCAGAGCGTCAAAAAAAAGCTTCAGAACAATAGTAAAAGCAGCAGCAATAACAATGTCAACCCCAAAATGGACGGAACTAAGGCCAAAATGACCCCAATAACCAACATAGCTAATAACATAACCATGTTCCCTCAATTACTTCTTCTGGCTAATCCAAGGTACCTATTATCAATGCCTCATGTTTATTAGGTCGAAAGGTACCTATTACCTATGATCATTCATGTCCACCATAACATTTTATTCTGTTCTTCAGGTTAATTTTTAGTACCCACTCGTATCTGGTTTTATCTGGCAGATAAATAGAATAATTTTTAGTACCCACTCATATCTGGGACGAATTCAGAAAAAATTGAGAGAACAATTAGAATGGACATAAGGAACTTAGCTCAATCCCTAACTTAGACATCTTCGAAGTCTAATGGTTGAAAGAGGATTGATCTGAGCTAAGGATTATCTGCACGCCAATTCTTTGAGGTTAATTGCCACATGGAAATGGGAATTCCAGTAATAATTACAGAATTAAAGGCTGGAATACCTGCAGCAATGGCAATGGCAATGAAAAACTATTTCTGGGTTGAAGGCTCCTCCGTCTGTTAACCACAAAGCTGGCATATATATCAATTTTGATAATGGATCACAATAAAGACATCCCATGACATGTTATGGGGCTTGAAGACCTGGCCAAAAACCAAAGCTTTTCTTTGGTTATTGTTCTATAACAAGAACCTTACTATTGATGTTTTAAAATGCAAAGGTGCCCACAAGGGTCAACAAACTCATGAAATGCAGCATTGTCTTTTTCATCAATATACACCAGCACAGCAGATTTGTAAAAAGTATGACGCTTATTCATCTTCAAATGGTGATCTCCATCCACCTTGACCAATATGCTCTTTAAATGGCCAAGCCTTACTTTTAAGTCAACCATTATACAATTGCTTCATTTGATTATGCCTAGATTCATATATTGGAGCCTTTGGCTTGGAATTTATCAACCCTTATTTGAAGGGAGCCAAAAATGTGTCCGAGAATTGACAAGGCAAAATTATAGTTATATCTGACAAAGTGCCATAAGTTCATTCCAATATAGCCCCTTATAAATTTACTAACATGTTGTATGTTTATATCTAAAGCTTTTGGAATAAATTATGTGCTTGTTTTTACCTCAACATTTTGGATCACCAACCGTGATCCATCATCAAGAGAAATAGACTTGTGATGATTTCTCTTGATGATGGATCACGGCTGATAATCCCAAACGTTGAGGTAAAAACGGGCACAGTTTATTCCAAAAGCTTTAGATATATTTTATGGACTGTGGAAGCATAAAATCTCTAATATGCTATATGTTGTCTTACATAGACTATTGAAGATTCCTTGTCGTAACATCTTCCCTAATTTAACATTTCCACTAAAGTTTGTTGGGTACCACCAAGTTTTCCTTATTTAAGTTTCGAAGGGGCAAGTTCAAGTAACCCCGGAGATCCACAAATAGGGATTTGCGACGGGAAGGCAAACTTCTAGCAGCCTATATCGAGTATATTGACTAAAATTCAAATAATTTTGTTGAAATGAGGGCACTTTACCAAGGGGTTATTTTCACTAGGAACAATAACCTCACGCTTGCTAATCTAGGGGACTAATATCACCACTATTCAAAAATTCTTAAAATTATATTAGGGACACAGTTAAATTTTCAATTCACGGGGTGCAGATCTGCACATGCAGTGAATAAAACCTTAACTAATCACCTCTCAAAATAGTGTACTGTTAGATGCAGAAATCTAAACGGAAAATTCACAAGTGCAAACACTGTATTTAATCAAAAAATTCAAGAATGGACTGCGTAAACTAAATCTGCATTAAAACAATGTTGTGTTGTAAAGCAAACAGATAACTTACTCAAACACACATCAACTCTGTATATTACTCAAAAAAAAGAACTACAAAACTGCACCTTACTGAATGAATCACTCACCCACCGTGCCTTGCTTTTATAGATGAAGAAGGCTCGAGCTACAATATGATTAGATAGTCTAATAATAACAGCAACTCTAAATCTGAAAAGCATGTCTAATAATAACTACTCTGAATTTAGAACGACTAATAATAACTGCTACTCTAAATTTTGAATGACTATAATAACAGCAACTCTAAATTTAGCATATTAAATAACAACTCTAAATTTAGCATATTAAATAAAAACTCTAAATTTAGCATGTCTAATAATAACACTACATACCTATTAAACTGATGTTTTAATATTGTTAAGTGCACTATGCTGAAAAGACCAACTACTAAGCAAAATACTCGTTTGCAAGAGAGGTGTTCTCTACCTAGCCAAGTCTTTCCATCAAAATCTCAAACTTCTCCTTAGCCAAAGGCTTCGTCAAAATATCTGCCACATGCAAAGCTGAAGGAACAGCTGAAGGAACATACTCAAGGATCATTGCTCCCTTCTAAACTGTGTCTCTCAGAAAATGGTACCTATATCGATGTACTTGGAGCGATCCTGAAATATTGGATTCTCAAGGAACTTGACGCAACTCTGAATGTCACAGTAGACAACTATAGGCTCCAACATCTCGTCGGTCAATTTTGTCATCAACTTGCAAAGCCATATGGCCCCACAACTAGCAGATGAATCTGTCATATATTTTGCCTCTGCTAAACTAAGTGCAACTGATGACTGTTTCAGGCTGAATAAAGAAATCATACCAATGCCCAAGCTGAAACAAAATCCCAAAGTCCTCTTCCTAGTATTTGCATCTCCTACCCAATCAGAATCAACAAAAACATGCAGCACAAACTCACCACCTCCCATATACCTCATGTTGCAATGAATTGTGGCCTTTAAGTATCACAGCAAATGCTTTGCAGCCTTCCAACGAATTTACTTCGGTTTAACCATGAATGGCTAAAGGTATTTAGTGCAAAACAAATATTTGGCTTAGAATTCACAAGATACATCAGAGAACCGATAAATTTCCTATATAGAGAAGGATCAACCAGATATGAATCTAAATCAGTAACAAATTCAGATTTGGAACCATAGGAGTGGCCAAGTGTTTAGACTCTAGCATCTGAAATCTCTTTAGAATCTACATAGTGTACTTCCCTTGTCCAAGGAAAGATCTCACTTGTAACCTGCCAACCCTGTAGACCCACGAAATAATTGATAAGGACGATGTCCATGTCAAATTCGTTGGCCAACTTTCCTTTGCACCATGCAATGAGCTTCTCATAGCTACTTGTAATGATCATGTCATCCACATATAGGACCAAAAAAGTAGATCAAATTTATCATACAATCTGTTGAGTACCAATGTAACAATCCTTGCCCAATTTGTCCTTAATTGTCTCAATTTGCTGCCTTGTAATTTTTTCAAACACTTTGTAAGCGAAGTGCTTCTTGCTGGTTTTTGTCACAGTTTTGATGATTTGTTTGAATGACGATGGTTTAAAGCTTCAAGTGTTTATAGAACAATGCAAGAATGAAAATGCTAAGTTCTAGATGCAAGAATGGCTTCTTTTTTTATTCTTTTCTATGCAATTAGATGAATTCACAAAGCAAACTAATCACTTACAGCCAATGGACATTTAGTCGAACAGTTGGCATGCAACCTATTATCTCAATTCAAATGCTCAAAAGATAACTATAAATGAACAGCAACTTGTGATTCTTATTTGTATTGATGATTCGATACAATGCTCCACTAGACTAGCCAAGACTCTTGGCATAAACAAGAATTACAATTATATTGTATGCTGGTATGAAGGACGCACACCTACAACTGCAAATATAAACTATACTAAAGGATGAATTGTATGCAATGAACCCTGGTGGGATTCAGGCACCCTTGAGAATAGATGAAGGAGCAAGCAATTTCCCAGCGAAAGGATGATCTCCCAAGCCAAATCGAATTTTCCAAGCCAACCGCCCCTGTTCTGGACTGATCTCAAATTTAAAATAATATGAAATGAATATGCGTTGCCTCAAGCATCTAATATCATCCCCATGCTCCAAGGAAGTGGGTGCACCAAGCCAAGCAGAGAATCGATGCAAAATGGAACCCCCACAAACAAAAACGTCCCTCCTAGTGGCATCCTTCCTTGACAGCAAATATCTGATTTTTATATCGGATTTCTCTACAATGCAATCTGCTCTCTTAACCAAAGAAAAATCGATACCAGGCTATATAGAAACCAACACCAAAATATAGCTATGCAACCTCCACAAATTCACCAATCGATTTCTCCAAAATTGGCCAATGACCACAAATTTTGCTCCAATTGAGATGACTGAAATATCACCTCCAAAATACAACCCTTCAAGAGATATTTCACTCCCTCAATTATGCTATCAACGGGAGTTATCGTTCCCAAAGATAAATTGATTCACTGCAGGAAACTCTAGGCTCCACCAGCATACCACAACAAAGACAACATCAAATCGGGATAATTCATAATGGCAGCCCACACCTCCCTTAATACTCTTTTTTTTTTTCACTTCATTTGGGAAGCTTCTAGAAGCATCATAATATTTTATTATTATTTTTCCCTTTTAAAATATTATATTTGCACTTTAATATAAAATAATGAATTATATCATAAAACACAAATATAACATCATCTTGTAACATGAGGTTTCTAAAAATAGAACATTCTAATAAATCATTAGAAAACCTCCAGAATGTGTCGAAACTTCTCCAAAGAAACCAACTACCATTTGGGTAACTACGGAGAGGACCCTCAAACCATGCCGTATTAGCCTATGAGGGCCACTGATAGGCTAATCACGTTGAAAGTACAATGTCTAACTAGAAGGGGGACATTACAACCAAGCACGTGATTCCTGCTTCACGCCACAAAGGGCCTTCTTTACCCTGCACACATGAGTATCTCACCTATGCACGTCAAAACCCCTCGGTTGATTAATGTAAACTTCTTCAATTAGACCATTAAGAAAAACAATCTTTACATGCATCTAGTATAAAGACCAACTAAAAGCTGATGCAATAGACATGATGGTCCTAAGGATGTAGACATGGGAACTGGAGCAAAGGTCTCATCATAGTCAGATCCCTCTCTCGAGGAGAATTGTAATGTCCCCTTTTCTAAAAATAAAATAATGTTATTATTAAAATAAAAAGTATTTTTGAATACTCTAAATAAAAGTAATAATATGCCTTAGTTGCCAAAAGTGAATATGTCGGAAACTCCTTTCTACTTTGATTTGTAATAAAAAAGAAGACTCCTCTAATTTGATATAAGTCAGTCCTTAATTTAAAAAGTATATTGGAGAGAAAGGATATAAAAAGGGGAAGAAGGATCATTTTGAAGGCTCATATTATGTTTGATGAATTGAATTTTGAATTTGAGCACGAAACGCTTGGCTTATCTTCATTGAAGATGACAATCTTCACTGGGAACCTGACATTAAAGACGGAAACCCTTAACCTCATTTGGGTAGCTTCATTTCAAAGGTTACAAAGAGTAGATTTGAGACAATTTGTGATCTCTAAGGCCTCATTAATTGGAGTGCAACAGTTTGCAACACTTGTGAGAATGGCGTATAGATTTTACACCAGATTCAGAAAGAGAGCCAAAGGCTCGAAGTGTGCACAAGCATGAATATCAGTCAATCAAATTCAACATTTAATTAATCAAGACATTACAATTTATATAGGAGTGCATCTCTAACTCTTATAACAATTCCGCTAACTCCTCACACTAGATTTAGGTAGGTTGTCCAACAACCTTTATTCTTTCCCAACTAATCTCACACCTAAAAATACTGCGAGAGTTGTTCTCCAACTCATTAATAAATATACATTATATTTATTCGCACATGTTCGGACTAATTCCTAACATTCCCCCCTTAGTTCTAACATGGGGCGAGAAACTTGAATGTCAGTTTCAACCAATACTGCATTCAATTACAAACATGTGATTACTTACACTGAAATTCATGTTTTATTGAAAGTTGCCTTTCAAGACTTATTTGATGACTTATGACAAAAAGTCAACAAGGCACAATGCTAAAAACAAATGAATTAAGAAAACAAAAAATGACAATGGACTATTATCAAAAAATAAGACTTAAAATATAACCAACCAATTATTTTTGACATTATTAAAATGACTCCAAACTTAAAAAAAATACGACTTAAGACTATAAAGTAAATACTCTAAAAAGCTATAACAAAAAAAGTAATATTCGATTACTTTTATGAACGAAATTTTATAAATCTTAGAAGACTCTTATCATATAAAATAACTATGAATTGATTTTAAAAACATGGATTTAAAACTTAATAACTTAAAACCATATTAACATAAACTCATTAAAAAAAAATGTAATCCCTAAATAAATAACTAAACATAAAACATAACAAACATAAAATACCACGAACTACTAAATACTATGTACCATTAACAAAATCGTGGGTTTATAAAACAATTAACAAATACCACGATTAAAAAATTAAAACTATGGAATTAACAAAAAAAATAACATGACAAACCTAAATAGAAGATAAACACTAAAACCTAAAAAGACGACTCTTTTAATGCCGAATAGAGTTGTGAAACAGAGGATGCCACTGTGTAGGAGAGGATGGGTTGAAGAGGGAGATCACCGTGTTGCGAGTTATAGGAGAGAGATCAGAACGAGTCTAAGTCCCCGAGCAAGCAGGAGACTGTCAGGCCCAAGACGGAAGAGATGCCAAAGACGAATGCAAGCGAGGCGAGGCAATGTTTGTAGCCGAGTTGAGCAGATCCAATGTTGGAGGGGAGTCGACGAGCTTGAGCTCAATTTGTGGAGTGATGTCGAGCTATGTCGAGGAGTCTGCCATCCACAAAATAGGATCGAGACTGAGACGAGCAGGGGACTTGGAGCTCGGGATGAGCCAGAAGTGTCTGAGCGGTGTCAAACATGAGCCAAATCAATAAATCGATGCATGCAGAAGCCATGGACCGAGAGCCGAGTTGAGTAGAGAGTCGATCCAATGGAGGACCTCTTCAACCAATACAACCCTTCAATGTAGAGATTTGCAATTTTCAATGTAAATGTTTTCTCGATAATGCAATATTCTTGTGTCCTCAAATATTTTAATTTACCCCAGATCATGGGTTTGTACAAAATGAATTGTACAACCCTCAACCTGCAAGAACCTAAAAAAACCAAATTTGATTGTAGAGATATGGCTCTACTGTAAATATAAATTGTATTCTTTTTATTTCCAGAGACAGATGAAAACAAAACAGATGCTAATATATATATATATATATATATATATATTAGCATCTGTTTTGTTTTCATGTCTCTGGAAATAAAAAGAATACAATTTATATATATATGATTTTCCTGAATGCATACAGTGAACACAATGAGATGTTCAGACTGCGAATAGGATGGCAAGGGTGGAGAGAAGGATGCAGGTGGATGGTGGAGCCATTGGGAGGACACATGGTCTTCATTGTTCAACCAATAACAAAATGCAAGTGAACAACAAATCAATAACATTAGCAAGTGGGTTGCACTGCCTGGTCAATGTGTTGTGTGACAAAAACAATTGAGTGGGTGAATCAACAATGCTCAGAGAGGCCACACAAAACCTGTTCTGATAGCAAATATAGATTTTACACCATATTCAGAAAGAGAGCCAAGGTTCGAGGTGTGCACAGGCACGAATATCACTCAATCAACTTCAACATTTAATTAATCAAGACATTACAATATATATAGGAGTGTATCTCTAACTCCTATAACAACTTTTCTAACTCCTCACTAGATTTAGGTAGGTTGTCCAACAACCTTTATTCTCTCCCAACTAATCTCACACCTAAAAATACTACGAGAGTTGTTCTACAACTCATTAATACATATACATTATATTTATTCACACATGTTAGGCCTAATTCCTAATAGGGCGAAGCTATTTGAAGACCCTTTTTGGAGGGTGGTGAACCAATTTGCAGGTGTTTTGGACCAGTGACCTACTTGGAAAGCCTTTTCTAATGTGGCGAATCACTTGGGCATCCATCATTGCTGTTTTTGGGGCAGCTATTTGCATATTTTGATATATTTTCAATGGAACATACAACTGGTATTTATTATTGAATTTTCAGACCTATATGTGTATGCTAAAATCAGAATTGAAGGTATTTCATTGGCTATAATATTTCTAGAATTTTTGGTAATTATTTAAGGATAAAAATATTGTAATTTGTGCCCTAGTTTCATATTTCCAGAATTCTGAATTTTTGGGTTAGGGTCTGATAGAAAAAATAGAAATTTCTATTGTGGTGTTAGGGTTTGTTGGCAAACCCCTTTGGTTCTAGTTCTGCCCTAAAAGGGACATTACAAGAATCCTCTAGCTACAAATTTGGCCTTGTACTTCTCAATGCTCCCATCAGCCGCACACTTGGTTGGTGCCATCCACACCTAGAGTCAATCACTAATTTCCCCACTAGTCTCAGCAAAATCTCCCAGACATCATTCTTTAGAATAGAATCATACTCCTCTGTCATGGCATCTTGCCATACCTGCTCAACTACAGCCTCCTCATAACTAGAAGGCTTTGCATCAATAATAGAAGACATCAGTGCAACAAAAGTAGGAAATTTCTTGGGGAGTTGACTCACCCGAAAATAAGATTTTGGCACTCCTACTTGCTCTTGTGCCTATTGTAATGTCTAGGGGAGCCACTTAGGCTTCCTCGCCGAAATAAATGGTAAAGTGGCACTTGTTCCTCCACCGGAACCTTGCCCATATAAATCTGATTTTCCTGAAATCTGCAAATCAGCACTTGGGACAACAAGCTTTTCTCCCTCCTCAACCTCCTCAAGAAGCTCCATTTCACCAAATGTCACATCTTGGTTCACCACTATCTTCCTCTATGCTGGAATGTAAATCCGGTACACCTTGGAGGTCTTACTATAACAAAAAAATATACCCTTGATGTTTGAAGGTTCAAATTTACTCCTCTTCTCATTTGGTACATGGATATAAACATGACACTGAAAAACACAAAAGTGTGATCTCTGAGGCTTTTCACCTGTGAAACCTTCTTCTAGTGCCTTGTCCTTTAAAACCTTGTGAGGATACCTGTTCAGAATGTAGAAAGTTGTATTACAAGCCTCTGCCCAAAGGCACATGGGCAAATCCATGTCGTGGATCATGGCTTTGGCTGGTTCAATGATGGACCTATTCTTTCTCTCTGCAACCCATTATGTTGCAGGTTGTATGGTATAGTCAATGTCCTCTTGATCTCTGCTTCTCTGCATAATGCATTAAAGACCTTGGAGGTGTACTCTCCTCATTTGTCAAATCTCAACACTTTGATCTTTCTACATGTCTAATTCTCAACTAAGGCCTTGAACTCTTGAAACTTAGAGAACACTTGATCTTTAGTCATAAAATAAATAAAGGTTTTTCTAGAAGAATCATCAATGAAAGAGACATAATATAGATTACCTATCAAAGGGGCTAAAGTCGTCGGTCCACATATGTCTGAATGAATTAGATCAAGAATCTATTCTTATCTATGCTCACTGCTTGGGAAAGCAGAATTGGCATGTTTGTCAAGCATGAAACCCTTGCACACTCTTGCCTTCTTAATCTTGAAGTCCAGCAATCCCTACATGATGTCCTTCACGATAGGGAGTGCTCCATAGTGCATGTGACCCAATCAATTGTACCATAGTTCTCACAGATTGTCACTGTCATGCACCAAAGCACCATGCTTCACAAGATCAACAACCTTGTTGATCATCAAACTCAGCCATGCTCACAGCTGCAATCTCTGATAATAACTTGTTGATCATCAAACTCAACCACACAACTAAGATTTGTCATGGTTAACACTAAAAGAAGAATCTTAGCTGAAACCAAGAACATACAAGACATCTCAAGCTCAAGAACACCCCCCTTGTGGCATACGAAACGAGCCCATACTCGATATGTGGCATCGTCACCTAACTCCACATGTATGTCAGCCTCGTGTTCTTTAAGTCTGTTGAAAGCCTTCTTGTGTCTAGATGCTCCATTGTCCACATACCACCCTACACCAAAGATGGTGTTAGTGGAAAGGCACAAAACCGTGGAGAATATTGTCTCAAGCTTGGATGATAACTCATCCACTCTGACTGAAGCTTCTGCATTCCCTGCACACTGCTTTTGTTGTTGTTGCTTTCTCTTCCCATTCATCTTCTCAAGAAACTGAGATGTTTAGTGGCCCATCTTGTGGGATTTTAAGCACTTCACGTGACTCAAATATTTCTTACCTTGGTTGGAAGAACATGAATCTTCATTCTTCCCCTTCTGACCCTTGTCGGGTCCTTCTTTCTTACCTCCTCTCCTCACCTACTTGATGAGGGCTAGATTATATATCTCATCCTCTCTGACTGCAAGAGTCTCTTGCCTTGTCTCCTCTTGGACAAAGTCATTCCACGATTTCTCAAAAGTGGGCATGCACTCCCGAGCGCACACAGCATGCACAAAATGTTTCCAAGGTGCCGAGAATCCATTCAGAGCTATGGGAACTAGTTCTTCATCCTCGACCTTCATACCTATAGTTGCAAGTGGATGTCTCAACTCGGTGATCTTCATCAAGCAGCTTTCCATAGTACTAGTGTCGGGTGTTGGTGAGCTTGTTCTTCGAAATCATCCTATGGGATATGTTCCACTCTAATACAGAGTGATCAAGGCATCATACATCTCCTTCACCGTCTTCTTCTCTGTGATGTGAGGGAACAAGTGGTCCTTCACAAAATCAAGCATGATTTTCTTCATTTTCCCTGCCTTCTTCTCATACTTGGCCAAATGTACGGGATCAGTAGGAGTTGTAACCTCCTCAACAAAACCGCAGAGATCAACCTCCAACAACTTATGCAGTCTGCACTTCTGAGGTGTGAAGTTGGAAGTGCCTTCTAACCTTCACACTCTCTAAGAGCGAGAGTAGTCATCCTGCAGCTTCTAGAACACACTTCAAAAACCAGATCAGTGTAATATATAATCAAAACAGCACCTTCACACGTCCGAGCACCTATCACAAGCATAGATCGACTTCAATCACTGAAGCAGGGGCATCACACTTGTTGAGATCCTCTGACAGGTCGCTCTCACAAGTAGCAGCCCACTACATACACATATCTAGAGGATCTAAAATGTGCCACTTTGATGCCATGTTGGATTTTTAATTCGATGTGCATAGATCTGCACTTACAGTGAAGACTCATAAATCTGGACTGACGATTCACAAGTGCAAACACTGCATTTAATCTAAAAATTCAAGACAGTGGACTGTGTAAACTAAATCTGCATACAAACAGTTTTGTAAAGCAAACAGGTTCCTCACTCAAACACACAAACTCTATATATTATTCAGAAAGAAAGAATTACAAAATATTGCACCTAACCGAATGAATCACTCACACACCCTGCCTTGCTTTCATAGAGTTACAATATATTTAGACAGTCTAATAATAACAGTAACTCTAAATCTGAAAATCATGTCTAATAAATTAATAATAATAGCAACTCTGAAAAGTGTGTCCAATAATAACAGCAACCCTAGATTTAGCATGGCTAATAATAACAGCAACTCTAAATCTAAAAAGAATGTCTAATAATAACAGCAACTCTAAATTTACCATGTCTAATAATAACATTAGATGCCTTTTAAACTGCTGCTACGAATTTCCTAAGTACACTGTGCTAAGAAGAACAACACCTGAGCAATCAAATGTAAAATTCTAACAGACCCTTGGTAGAAGCACACATTGCAAACAGCTACAACAATAAAATGAAATTTGAAACGTCTCAGCCCCAAACGATGTTATCAATGGAACCTGCAATGGTACTTCTAGCCAGGGGGATGGATATTAGACTTTTTCTTAATCTATGGAAATAACAAATACTTTCAACTTGCAGCATTGTTTCTTTCCTCATAATCAATGCCGCTGCATTATTTTTTTCTGAGCATAACAAACATGGATGGACTACCCCCACTTTATTATCACTGTCATTATAATTTTATCAGGATGTGATGATGTTGGAAGCTAACTCTAACATATGTCCTTGAATTAATATGAGCACGCCCATCTCACCACCCACAAGCAGATTCACGAAGTCCAAAGAATTTGGGCAGTTTCAGAATTATCTCCCTGTAGGCACTGTTAAAAAGTGAATGCAAAACCCATTGAAAATTGTTGGAGAAGCCCACATTTACTAGCAGCAAGCTTAAAAAGGATGAAAGATCCAGCTGTAAAATGACCATGTTCTCCTTGAACTTGTGTATTATTAAAACAAAATAAGGTTGACTTCTCAGAGCCTCTTGTTAAAAAATTGCAAAAAGCATTTCTGCAATTCCACGTACCCAGCCCCAGCAGTGTGTTCTGCTTGAGGCACCCGCTAATGTGCAGCAGAAAGTGATATTCGAAATATATCTTCTCCTTCCATCATGCATAGTGATCTTCTTCCTAACACCCTTGTCCATCATTCAAACTCCATCCCAATAAGTTTCTGAACTAATTCCCCAAGCTGCAATTGTTATCCAACAATCCCAAGGCCTGCAGCAGCCCTGGCCTATCACACCCACAATATGATCTCCCAGACACTCCTGGAAAGTAGTCACATGCCCCTTTCACAGAATTTGCAAGTACCAGACTGAAATCCAGAGAAATGTTCCCCCATCAGTTGAACCAGTATATGCTTCCTCCCCTTGACAAGCTTACCAAGACACAGATTGCTCCAACCTGGAACAGCAGCTCCAAATTAAGACCATGATTTATTTAAATCAACTTCATACCAAGAGAAAAAAATTGTCTTCACACCATTGTCCATCATGGCCAGATTCTTTACAACATTCAGACTGCCACTTCACCCTCGCCATTCAAACAGCCCAGGCTTTCCATTATTACCTCTGGAAGTTCTTCAAACACAGATAAAAAAAGGAACAGAGCCCCATTAAAAAGACACAATCTGAATCATCAGCGGTGTCTTAATTTGCAGATGGATCCGGAGACCAATCATCCAGTCATTAATCAATTTTCCGTGTTCCAGAATCAGATGACTCAATCCATACATCAAATTTCCCAAATTTATGGTTTTGCCTATTATAAACATGTAAGCTTGTTAATTCCAGATATAAGTCAATGTAAAACACATAATATGTGCCATAAATCAGAAGACCTCTGTGACTTTTAGTTATAGTAGTCTACTCATATCGCCAATCAATGGTTGTTAGTCTTAATACCCTTTTTTTCATTCAGGCCTGAAACGCTGATTATAGACATGATATTTGCAGAAACTAGTTCTCTTTTTGTCATTACCTGCTTTTGTGAATATGTATTTTTTTACCTTTGGCTGATTTTATAAATTGCAATTTTAAAAGGCAACATTCAATTTAGTAAAATGACAGCATGAAACATAAGGTTAAAATAAAGAAATATCAAACTAAGCAATGAACACTTTTGATTTCCATCAAAGCACTAAGAAAGACAAATGCTCTTCGTTCACAGAAATTATAAAATAATGAATAAATAAAAAATTATGGGTGGAGAGTACGTATTGGGGTCTCCTCCTTATGCTGTTGGCGCATTTTATTGTTGACAAGATCTGACATTTTCCTTTCAGCATATTCTGTTGTAAATGTACGCTCTAAGAACCGATGCAGCTCCAAACAAACACCTGGTCGATCTCCAGGGTGTAAGCTTTGACAAACTTGGCATTTCAGACTTCTGTCTTCGGAAATATTACTGCATAATTCACAGAAAGCTGTTCAAAACAACAATACAAATTAGTATGAAAATCACATAGCACGCTGACTTGACACTAGATTAGTAGGTTTGTGATATGCTACACACCAATTTCATCTAAAAATTAAAAGCAAAGAATTTCCACAACACAGCCACACGAAAAGACTCACCATGGCCACAATTGAGCACTATTGGATGATAAATTAACTCTTTGCAGTAGCAACATAATGCATCATGTGCAGTAACTTTGCCATGTGAAATTACACTTTGTGCATTTTCTTGGCCATCCAGTGCTTTGGAAGCTACACTATCCCGAACATTGTTTGCTTCAACATTGTAAATGCCAACCGTTGTTTCAACATTAGGAGCTACAGACTGGTGACATAAAAATGAATTATCGATAGGCTTAGTTCCATTATTTATCATCTCAGTTGAAGAGATACTGCTGTTGCATTTACTCATAACTGCAGAATCTGGAAGAGAGTCATTTTTCGGAGCAGCCCCTCCAGAGAAACTTTGAATATTTGCCGAGCTATTCAATTTTGACAAATCTATAATTTTGACAGTATGGGGATCACCCAATTGAGGAGAGAAAATCCCCTCACGTTTCTCCCATTCTACATGATGAAAGACAAAACAAATAGTTTAAAGCAAAATTTATGGAAGATAGTATATTCCAATGAGAAAACTCAAAAATTATGCCAGTAGTATTATTAAATATCCGGAATACTATGTATGAGACAAACAGGGAATAAACATCAGCACTTTTATCAATTGAGGTCCTTCAAGCAGGGATCGGTTACACCAGTCAAAACTAAGTTTTCTTGTCTTCATTAGGATATTGAATCTCTGCGTCGGGACACAGGCTCGTGTGGTAGTTTTTCTCACTTTTATAAGGCAAGGCTTTCTAGATTACTCTGTTGCTAATCTGATGTAGTTGTCATGTTTTTGATGTAATATGAGATGCATTTCTTCAACAAATAAATAGATAAAACATATGTATGTGTAGCATCTTGTTATGAAGAGATTAGAAACTTCTTGGACAGAAACGAGTGAAACATGAGTGAAATTGGCAGCCCTTTTCATTTGAGCAATATAGCCAATTAAGAAAAACAGGCATTTACTTTTGGCCATGGAGGCCTGTAAATACACTCGAGCAAATGCAACTAAAAAAAGCAAATAAAGAGCAAAACAAGAGAGTATAGTCTGTATTTGAGAATTATCCCCCTTTCCCCATATTTTTGGTTCACTGTATAAAAACATTGAAAAACAAAGTGGCTGCACCCATTAATCAATAGATATCAACTGCACATAAAAAATTATAATATCTTCAATGATTTTCCAAATTGGAACTAATCTAAAGTTTTTTGGGGTATGTTTTTAGTACTTTATCTTTTTCCTAGATCTTTCCTAGGAAAAGGGTCTTTTTTCTTCTTTCTCTACTTTGAAAATAGTTCACGTGCATACCCTTGTGACCCGACCCCTCAGGCCACAGCATAATAGCATGTTTGTAAAAATACAAACTATGAGAGATTCAAAAAAACTTGTATACGTTCCATAAACAAAACTATTAAAAATAGACATAGTATTCTTTTCAAGCAAATACGTACGTCGGGCATAGATAGATTTGCAAGGCTTGATTTATCACAAGCTTGTTCGAGAGATCAAAAGCTAAAAAGGTACAAATTTGAACAATCCCCTTGTGCGCTTTACAAGGGGGCTCTCATACACCAAATTGATATTTCGCTTGGCAGTGACCTAAAAACAACCTTTAACCTTTATATGGAATTTTCGATTTAGAGTTAATTAAGTTTGGACAGAATGGATCAATGTTGATCCACACTGTCAAAAAAGTGAGTGTTTTAATACATACGGCCAAAAATGTAAAATCGTGCTGTGCTATTTTTTTCAAATTTGGAATTATTTTACTATCATGAGCCATAAGCACTGCGAGATATAAACTGTGGTCCATTGGAGAAAACATTCAGGCTTGACCATCAAAGCACCATGCAAAAGCACAGCAAGGCAAATTAATATTTTCCATCTGGATTTGATATGAATTTTCAAGTGCTACAACAACTCTCAGTGCAGCACAAAGACTCTGCGATAGCCAGTTCCTATGTCAGCCTTGTCACATTCCAAATATTCAAAAGTTCAATGGCAAAATTTTTTAAAAACTACTCGAAACTTATCCAATTTAATATTTTATAACATCATTTTCTATTGTTACTGCATTAGTTTTGTCCAACATTATTTCCCCTTTTCTTGGGCCTCACTATACAAACCACACCATATATATACTGTGATTGTGACTGATAGCTGGTGCTTACGCCATAAAGTTATAAACAGTTGCTTCTAATGACACTTTTTATGTAAACTAATCTGAAACTCACAAAACAATCCAGAGATTAAAAAGAATGACATCAGTGTCCAGTGATGTACAAAGGAAAGAAAAGAAAGAAAGAAGTTATATTAATGTCCACGGATGACCAAAAGTAGGTAAATGGGACTCGAGGATACAACTGTTAACAATAGAAAGTTCAAGGAAAGAGAATTCAAGAAACTAAAGTCCATAAGACGAAGTAAAGCACTGTGCCACTAACAAAGGTGGTAATGGAACCGATATAAATAGCAATAAGGGGCGAACAAGAGCCTCCAAAGCATGTGTTGATGAAGACTAGAAGGCCTCATCGGAAATCTGTGTTTGTCCCTGAAGTGGAGGGGTTGTCTGACCATCATCAATCACTGTGAGAAGATTTGATCGTGTTTGTCAGGGAGTACCCAATGTCGGAGGGGCCCGGTTGGGAGATCCTAGGGGGAAACAAAGCACTTCCTCTAGAATCTCCCCTAGCATCCAAAGCCGAGGTAATTTCCATCGTACAAAATACACTGGTAATGTGGGTCTATCCATGTGGTATGGGGGGTGGCCAATAAGTAGTAGCTCCATGTCGTTGGGAAGGAGAAGAGCCACGTTGGTAGGAAGAAGGGGAAGAAGCAGATCCATGGTGCCAAGGGAGAGCGGGATGGGGGATCTGAGTACTTTGAGTAGTAATATTATGCTAAGAGAAGCACCACCTGACTAATCTATTAGCTCTAATGTGTGATGCACCAGTGTCCAAGGGACGCTTAGTGTTGCCACTCATCTAGATGGACTAGACCAAAGAGGTCATCAACATGGGGGCTCTAGAGCCTTTGGGCTCCTATTGTAGGGATATGCGCTGGAGGGTGATGGCCTCACAAAGATAAAGAGCCAATCATTGCTAGTTTGGATATCTATAGAAAGTATATAGAGAGTTCGTTGAGTCCCTGTAGAGGTAGTGATATCGTCCCCAAATCTTATAGTAAAAGGGGCATCTGAAAATGAAGTGTTCCTCAGTCTCCACCTCCTACAAGATGCAAAGACGACAGATCCAATTTGGACAGATAATGTGGTGATTTGTTTCGACCTGTAGTTGGGGAGATCACACTCTCATCTGATCAAGGGGAAATCTCAAGCCATGTTGCTAGAGATAGAGAGGGCAACAAATAATACCATCCACTACTTGTATAAAATGTTCGTTGTAGAAAGTAAGCTTGGGGCAGAGAGGCTCAAAGGGGGAGATCCAGGTGGTCTGGATATATTGTCTATAGATGTCCTCTTTAGCAACTCTACTGATGATGTTGTTGGTGTAAGCTTTTTCCCACAATGTAGTTCTACCTACACGGTCTAGTTAGCTTGCTTAGGTATCACTTAGGTGTTTAATTAAGGTCAATGGGTAAGATAATCCCACATTCATGTGGATGTTGGGTCATGCCTATCTTCCACCTTCATATGTGCTTTTGGTTAACTAATCTGAAATGTTATTGTATTTGAATGCTTTTGCACATTGTGAAGTTTCTTCCTCTCATGTGTTCATGATTTCACTACTCCATATAGAATCACCTTCGTGCATTCAATCATATTCAATTATCAATCATCAAGTGTGGCCCACTCCAACAAAGTATCAGAGCGGTGCTAGTAGATGAATGCCATAGATTTTGTTGTGATCTCACTTGCATTCTAGCTCCTTTTTGGTGTTCTTCGTTGATTTCGGTTTTTAAGGGTTTGGTGGAGTTTCAATAAAATCCGTGCAGATCTATACCGCCGAGTCTCCAAACAAAAAATGATTAGCATTGTTGAATTCAGGGGGTGACAAAACCCTAGGATCAGCTGTAAACACGACCTTGTTTCATGACAAGCTGTTTTTTATCATTTTTGAGGGTTTGAAGGCTATCTTTGGTTTCCACACATATCCATACCATCTGATGGTAGAAGAGCAAAATGTTTTCTAGGTTTTTATGGGTTTTGCAAAGTACGAAGTGGGTCTTTGTTGGTTTTTGAAGACAAGGATTTTGTAGATCTAGAGGTTTTGTGCAGGGTTGTCGTTTTTTGCAAGTTTTGTAGTCTTCTTTTGGCGGATCATAGCTATTGTGGCTGCCAGTTTAGAAGCACTGCCTTTTGGTTGTGACTTGTTGGTCCATTATACCTGCCCTCGACTATATCTATGAACTGGTGGATCTTTGCAACCTCTGAAACTTGTTGGTTCACTGTACTCACGCCCTGTTGCCTATGTCCATCGAGTGACTGCGTCTAGTTAGGTACTGCACTCGTGTCTAACTGCACCCACTACACATGATTGCACTTATTGTACTCGACAACTTGGTTCAACGAGTGACAAGGGCGACACCAACGACGTAGATCTCGACAAAACGTTGCTCGAACTGTGTGACTTGCGATGTACTATGTGACTTGTTGAGAGCAAGTCAAATTGATACCAGTGAAGCACAACACTATTCATGGACAATGGGGGGGCATTTTGGGGTGACATCAATCACCCATCAATCAAATCAATCAAGAGGGAGAGCACTCATCCTCACCCTTAGCCCCTAGTCACATGGAAATTTAAACCCTTGGTCACAACCAACCCAAGGAGGCTTAACTTTTTCATAAAAAGTTGAGTCAAATATTTTGCAAGCCAAAATTTTCATTTTGCAAGGTGAAGTTTTATTAAGAATTTCAAACTCACATAATTTTCAGCCTATAGCTCTTTTTCAATCGCCATTTTTTTAAAAAGGGCGAGTTTTTTCGAGCCCTACGCATTTATACTATTCTTGAGCCTTGTAAAATTGATCCTCTGTAGTTTTAGGGGGGTTGCATTTCTTCTCTTTTGCATACTTGTGTTGCTTCAATATACGTGTTGATTGTATATGCACTTAAATGTGCTGATTTGTGTACGCACTCAAATATAGAGCCAAACTATGCAATATCGGGGGGTAATTTGATGACTATTGTACAAATTGTTCACTTGGATGCATTTTCAACTGAGTTTGACGTCCATCACATTAAGCGTGCATGGTTACTTATGGTCATGTCAACTCACCTTGAGAGATATCAAATGAGGATAGATGATTCTACTCCAGTGGTTTTTCTTGAAAAGACCAACTATGTTTAATAGTGGAGTACATGGAATGCTCTTTGATGGAACATGACCTTATTCCATTTCTATATGGACAAAATTTTGCTCCCACTAACTCTTGTCAATACAATGATTGGATCAATTCTTGTGACTGTGTCTATGGTCATTTATTGATGCACGTTTCATGGGATCTACACCACCATGTGGAGCACACAGTGTCTCTCCTTGTTTGGAGCACTCTTCAGACTCTTTTTGGAGATCCTGCTGAGATTTATATCACTCCTAATTCTTGTGATGATACATTCCCGATGGACAATGCTCTTCCTCCTATCAAGCCACTACTACAGGACAAGATTCTGCTAGACCTTAGTTGTCCTGTTGTAGATTCTACATTCATTCCTATACAGAATGTTGCTCTTCCAGAGCCATCACAAATTTGCTCTTCGTATTAGGGCATTTTATGGGATGTGCAGTGTAGTCTCATGACATGCACTAAGATTCCACCTTCCTTTGTTGCTACTTCAGAGTTCAGTGTCACTTCATCAAGAGCTTACAACAATTCTTTGCAGCAAGATTATGTCTTCTAAATTCACCTTATAGGGACACTTTTCTACCAGACATCTCTTCTTTGTTTGTAGTCTCTCATATTTCGAATCTAGATGACACCATTGAGGACATTTGTCTTCTCTTTGATGATAGCTCTATTGGAGATGCATCTTCTTCTTTGAATGTAATGAGGGTACTTACAAACCCTCCTGCTCTTTCTCCTTCATTTTATGCTTCCTTAATGCCATCTTCTATAGTTAGCCCTGTGATTCCTTATCAGAGTTTGGCACATTTGAGCACAAGCTTGGAGACATTTGTGCATTTTTCAGGGATTTACATGATGATTCCTCCCTGCATTCCACTTGAGTGGGAATTCAACAGTTTGATAGGTTGGGGTCTCTTTCTTTCGAAAGGAAAAGATATCATTTGTTGCAGAGGGACCTACTTCAGCATTCACCATGCGACATTTTGCGCTTATCTTCTCTCTTCTTTGTGGGGGCACACATTCGCCATATTTTGCAAGATACAGGGTGGCTACAGGCAGTTGTAGCTTTTAGTGGGGTTTTTTATCCCACTATTATTTCTCTCTTGGGGAGGAGTTTTTCCTACGAGTTCTCTCTTTTTCTCTACTTTATGAGAGATTGTTATGTACTTGAGTACCTTATTAGGGCTTTGTGCCGAGACCCAATTCTACTACCCACCTAAGCTACGCTTAAGGGGGGTGTTGATGTCAGCTTTTTTCTACCATGTGGTTTTACCTACACGGTCTAGTTAGCTTAAGTGTCACTTATGTGTTTAATAAAGGTCATTGGGGAAAGATAATCCCTTATTCATGAGGATGTTGGGTCATGCCTATCTTCCATCTATATAATGAACCTTCTTATGTAATTTTGGCTAACCAACCTGGAATATTATTGCATTTGAATGCTTTTGCACATTGTGAAGTTTCTTCCTCTCATGTGTTCATTATTTCACTACACCATATAGAATCACTTGCGTGCATTCGATGCTACTCAGTTATCGATCCTCAAGTGTGCCCCACTCCGACAGATGTCATTTGTGGGAAGGAGCCCAAGAATTCAAAGGGAGAAGAAAAAGGTCCAGAAAATGATTCAAAGACTTGTTGGCCCATATGTAAAAACTCTGGCAAGGTTGGATCGAAGGGGCAAAGAGAGGAATCTAAGCAAGTTGAGAAGGATTTGAGCAGTGTTCGAATTCAGCAGGAGGCCGAAGGACTAAGTTTGTGGAAGGTTCTTTTATTCCGCTGGGGTCATTCCCTAATTCTTTCCTCCAAGTTCTTTCTTACAGGTCTCTTGTTCATTCTTTCGGGGATTTTGCCCAAGAGACATAAAGAAGCGGAGCAAAAAGTTCCTTCGGAAATACGTTTCGAAGGAAAAGGGAAAGCCCGTAGGAAGTTGGCCCGAAGGAAAAATACGAAGACTTGGCCGAGGAAAAGCCCGAAGGCTTAGAGACAGGAAAAGCCCAAAGTCGTCAAATGTAAGAAATCCGAAGACTTCAAGCGGTCGAGGTCCGAAGTAAAGAAGATGAACAAGTCCGAAGTTGAGAAGCTTGGAAAACCCGAATTACTCTGTATAAAGTAAATCGGGTTTCTTCAAGTGCTCTACTTGAGGGACTTCATAAGTAAAGAAGATGCAAAAGTCCCAAGTAAGTAGGCTTGGAAAGCCCAAATTACTCTGTATAGAGTAAATCGGGTTTCTCCAAGTGCTCTACTTAAGAAAGATTCACGAGTAAAGGAGCGGCCGAGGTCCGAAGTAGGAGAGATTGGAAAGCCCGAGTTACTTTATATAGAGTAAATCAGGATTTTTCAAGTGCTCGACTTAAACTTGGTCTAGCAGCATGAGAGACATGGAAGCAACGAATGATAAGCTGCCGCGTGGCATAAGCTAGAGCAGAAAGAGTCAATCAACACAAGACAGGGGGTACAAAGGCGACCAATCAAAGCGGGAGAGTCCAAACGGCTGGTAGAAGGAGATTTAATGAAGTTTTCCATCCTTCAACATGGCCATCGACAAACAGCCATTTGGTTTAAATGCATCATGGCTTGAGCAGGGTAAAACACATGGAGACCTGCGTCTCTTTTAGCAAGACACATGAAAAGGGAAAGATGCCATGCCATCTTGATGGCAAAGATCAATTCAGCTGCACCAGAAAGCGACGTCTCAGCTGCTCATAACACGACTTTCAGACATGCCAAAGGGAGACTTGGATGCATGGGAGTGGCTCGAGGAGAGTTTTTTTGCGAAAATTTTGGGCGACGTGTCTCGTGGCCAAGCAAGGACGATGACAATAGTCAGCAGTCATTAGCAACTCATGACTTCTTTCTTCTTTTCTCTCTCCATGCGGACCTCTCTCTCTCTTCCCTTCTCTATATATATCACGAGACTTGCCATTTGTAAAGGTTCCCAGTTTTTAGACATTTCTCATCTTGCTGGGAGACATACTCATTAAGGCATTTGCAAAAGCGTGCTGCCTTGGTTAGGCTCGACCCTACCAAGATATTGTAAGAACTGCCTCTTGAATGTGATGAGACTCGATTTCTTTGCCTGTTTTCTATCTTCCATTAGTGTTTTAGCATGCTTGTGTTGGGTGGATTCGTGAATGGTTTATTCCTAAACCATCAACCTTCTGCTTGCCTCTTTGAAGTGTCTTCAAGCTTTGCAGGTCTGGATTAGTGTTCTGCCTGAACCTCTTCCTGCATGTTTACTTGATCTGAAAATTGTGCAAGCTGTAGTCGCCTCATGGCTGATCTAGTGTGAGTTCAATCGTAGATGAGTGTCTACTTCATTTGGTGCATCGTCTATTAGCTTTCTTAGGAGCCCTTTTCTCTCTTTCTAACCCCTTTCCCATCAAAGTTTTATTTCAGCAATAGTTTAGGTGATCCACTAGAGAGGAACTAGCCTCTTTAAAAATTCTAGAGGCTCAACCTCACCATAGGATACCCACATCCTGAGGTTGTTCCCACGCTTATACACAGAAGTGGGAGAGCCTGAAAAACTCTCCCACAGGGGTGCAATTTCATGCTATAACAATTTTTGGCACGCCCGGTGGGACTAAGGTCCAAAGCAGTGGAAGGATTTTTGATGTCCTACTTCTCAACCTTTGGAGGCATTCTGCAAACATCAATGGCGACGCTGAGTATTTATCAGCTAGTTTGAGCAATCCAGGTGCCTAATCAACGTTTTGGTATGTATCATCAACCATATTTTGACCGGCATGCTTATTCTCTACCTCAGCGTCGCACTCATTAGACTAATGAGGTTTATATGTTCCCCCCAAGTGGCCCTCAAGCAACCTATCAACCTTATCATGAGCCATCTATACCAACACTTAGGCAAACTTTAGTGAGCCTTGACAAGCATGCACTAGAGTTGCGCTCACAAAAGAGTTACGGCCAGAATGTCCCTACTCACCAAATCCGTTATGTGAGGGATTCACTGCAGCAAATCAAAGCAGAATGGGCCCCTATTGAGAGAGCAAATTGGAACGGCCTCACTGATGACATGATGGATATATGCGGTTACATTCAGAGCGTTGAGGACAAGTTGGAGGGACTTGAGGGACAATAGGGCCAGCCTCGCCAACCTTTGGTGTCTACGTATACACCGCCTCAACGTTCTTATGTGTCGCCTTTTCCTCCTCAAGTGACCATTTCAAGTGCTAATTCGAATCTTCCAAGTTCGACATATGTTCCGCAGTCGTTTCCTTCTTGGAAATCCATCCAAGGGGGCTGTAAAAAAAATGAAGTGCCTATTGTGGAACAGCTTGTTGTTTGGGCCCAAGACTTCATCCCTCTTCAAGAGCCTTCTTTTGTTCCTGACCACCTTAAGGAGCTATTTCAGGAGAATATACCAAAGCAAATCAGAGAGTTGGAGCTGAAAGCAAGGAAGAAGAAAGGCAAAATCAACAAGTCAAAGCTGAACCTTTACCTTTCCCATCTTGGAGCCAAGTCACGCAACCAAGTAAATCCAAAGCCATTCAGCCTCCATCCCTCCCTTCTCAAGAGCCTCTGTCTTTTCCATCTTGGAAATCCATTTAGAGCAGTGGTCCGAGTGGGCAGAAGAAGGAGGTGGCGATTCTTGAAGTCAAACAAGAAGCCTTGCAACCTCCACTCCTTTCCCCTCAAAAGCCTAGAGCCTTTCCTTCATGGAGAGCTATTCAAGAAGCAAAGATTCAGGAAGAGCTGGCTGTTCCCTGCACATTTCCATCCTGAAAATCGGTTCACCCAGTCCAAGAGAAGAAGGAAGAGGTGTCAGTTGTGATGGTCCAAAAGCCAGTTCAAGGAAAGGACTTAGTGGTTGAGGAAAGTAACAAAGAGAGGTTAGCTCGGCTCAATGAGCTTGCCCTACAAGAATTCCAAGACTCTTTCTCCCTCCCTCAAGAACCACCAAAGAGACCACTCAAAGTACCTAGCTGGAAAGACACTCTCTCAAGCTGCAAGCAAGGTGAACTTTTTCACCCTCCCACCATCTCCGTCTTGGAGGAAGAACCTGTTTTGCAAAGAATAGAGGAGATTGCAGTCAAGTTTGAGCTTGAAGAGGACAACACAAGTGCCCATGATGAAGAGATCATGATAGGCAGTCCACTTCAGAAAAAGGAGGAGAAATCAGGGTTGGACCAGCTGTGGCATGGCTTTGATATTGAGGAATTAGACCCTGAAGGCAGTACTGATGCCTTCATACTTAAGGAGTGTATTCAAGATGCAACTGAGAGCAAAGAGGATCAAGATGAGGTTGAGGAAGCTGACCAATCCCAAGATGAGTTGTCCGTTTAAGGCAGTACTGATGTCTTCAAGAATGAAGGAGAATGGTCAGATCAAGAGCCACAAAATAATGACTTGTTGAGCCTTGGATGGATTGACGAGCTGCCATATGACTCTTCAACTTAAGACGAACACATATGGAGTTGAAGTTGGCATTGTCTCAGATGACCAAGAGGAAGCTGCCTTTTGGGATGACTTAGAGCTGTTTTGCTTAAACCTTGACAACAAACCAAGCACCAACTCAAATGAGCCGTCACACGTGCTTGATTCAGAGCACAAATTTGGGCCATCAAATGAGGAGTTTGCAAGAGCCCCTACAGTCCAACGTGAACCAAGTTGGAAGGACATGAACCAATATGTCTACATTGGAGACATGTTTGTTCCTTTTCCTCCATTAGAGGGCACACCAAAAGGATTGACCATAAAGCTGCCTAGTTCACCAATTCTGGTACCTCCAAAGCAAGGAATCTTTCATCTTGACTTGTTGCAGGTGGATGATACTTGCACTTTCCCATTTGATCTAGGAGGGAATACTTGTAAATTGTAACCTTGTATATATTAGGATAGATTTCATGCTTTCCTCAAAGTGCCTTATGTACTTTTCCTTTACGTTTTGTTTTCCTTTCTCTGTGCCTTCGACACTTTGTTTTGTTTTGTGCTGTCCTCATTGCTTCAAGAGGAGGTTTCAGCAAGGGTCAGCCTTGTATCCAGTTTCAGCCAGCCTTGTCAAAGGAAGCAATGACTCCATGCCCAATGGACTAGGCCAGGCAAATGACTGGGTTCTTCAAGCATAGCATGCATGCTTCCTTGCGAATCGCCAAAGATGTTGACCAATTTTTGGCCCACATGTAACAGCTCTGGCAAGGTTGGATCGAAGGGGCAAAGAGAGGAATCTCAGCAAGTTGAGAAGGATCTGAGTAGTGTTCGAATGCAACAGCAGGCCGAAGGACTAAGTTTGTAGAAGGTTCTTTTATTCAGTTGGGGTCATTCCTTGACTCTTTCCTCCAAGTTCTTTCTTACAGATCTCCTCCTTGTTTATTCCTTTGGGGATTTTGTCCGAGAGACATAAGGAAGCGGAGCAAAAATTTCCTTCGGAAAAGGGAAAGCCCGCTAGAAGGATGCCCAAAGGAAAAATCCGAAGACTTGGTCGAGGAAAAGCCCGAAGGCTTAGAGACAGGAAAAGCCCGAAGTCGTCAAATGTAAGAAATCCGAAGACTTCAAGCGGCCGAGGTCCGAAGTAAAGAAGATGAACAAGTCCGAAGTTGAGAAGCTTGGAAAACCTGAATTACTCTGTATAGAGTAAATCGGGTTTCTTCAAGTGCTCTACTTGAGGGACTTCATAAGTAAAGAACACGCAAAAGCCCCAAGTAAGTAGGCTTGGAAAGCCTGAATTACTTTGTATAGAGTAAATCGGGTTTCTCCAAGTGCTCTACTTAAGAAAGCTTCACGAGTAAAGGAGCGGTCGAGGTCTGAAGTAGGAGAGATCGGAAAGCTTGAGTTACTCTATATAGAGTTAATCAGGGTTTTTCAGGTGCTCGACTTAAACTTGGTGCAGCAGCACGACAGAATGGAAGCAACGAATGACAAGCTGCCGCGTGGAATAAGTTGGAGCATAAAGAGCCAATCAGCATAGGACAGGTGGCACAAAGGCGACCAATCAGAGCGGGAGAGTCCAAACGACTGGTAGATGGAAATTTAATGAAGTTTTCTGTCCTTCAACATGGCCATCGACAAACAGCCGTTCGGTTTAAATGCAACATGGCTCGGGCAAGTTAAAACACATGGAGACCTGCGTCTCTTTTAGCAATACACGTGAAAAGGGAAAGACGCCATGCCATCTTGATGGCAAAGATCAATTCAGCTGTGCCAGAAAGCGATGTCTTAGCTGCTTGTAACACGACTTTCAAATACGCCAAAGGGAGACTTGGATGCATGGGAGTGGCTCGAGGAGAGTTTTTGCGACGATTCTGGGCGACGTGTCTCATGGTCGAGCAAGGACAACGGCAGTAGTCAGCAATCATCAGCAACTCATGACTTCTTTCTTCTTCTCTCTCCACGTGGACCTCTCTCTCTCTCTTCCCTTTTCTATATATATCGCGAGACTTGCCATTTGTAAAGGTTCCTAGTTTTTAGACATTTCTCATCTTGCTGGGAGACGGATACTCATTGACATGTTTGCAAAAGCGTGCTCCCTTGGTTAGGCTCGACCCTACCAAGATATTGTAAGAACTGCCTCTTGAATGTGATAAGACTCAATTTCTTTCCCTGTTTCCTATCTTCCATTAGTGTTTTAGCATGCTTGTGTTGGGTGGATTCGTGAATGGTTTATTCCTAAACCATCAACCCTTTGCTTGCCTCTTTGAAGTGTCTTCAAGCTTTGCATGTCTGGAATAGTGTTCTGTCTGAACCTCTTTCTATGTGTTTACTTGCTCTGGAAATCGTGCAGGTTGTAGTCGTCTCATGGCTGATCTAGTGTGAGTTCAAGCATAGATGAGTGTCTACTTCATTTGGTGCATCCCCTGTTAGCCTTCTTAGGAGCCCTTTTTCCCTCTTTCTAACCCTTTTCCCGTGAAAATTTTATTTCAGCAGTAGTTTAGGTGATCCACTAGAGAGACACTAGCCTCTTTAAAAATCCTAGAGGCTCAACCTCACCATAGGATACCCACATCCTGAGGTTGTTCCCATGCTTATAGCCGGAAGTGGGAGAGCCTGAAAAACTCTCCCACAGGGGTGCAATTCCGTGCTATAACAAGACCAGTGACAGAGAAAGAAGAATTGTTGTGCAAATTTGGTTCACTATTTTCTCTTGTAAATTGCAATATCTTTTCTCCTTTGAATTCTTCTTATAAAAGGACTTCCATAATTTCATCATTATTGGAAAAAATGAATACTGGTTTGTTTTTGAGTTAATGGTGTTAATGTGCATATTTCATTCACTCTATTTAGTCAAATCCTTCAACATGACAAATATTTACAAACATTTTGCTTGGGTGCAGGATTTTTATTATTGAGAAGTGTTGAGCCTGATCAGCCTTTAATGATATGAGACGAGCAGAATCAAGTTAGAATGAGATGCCTTCGTTATTATAAGTCTTCTTTGTCATAGATTCAGCAGTATTTACAATAATAAAAACCATTTGATCATGCTCGTCTATGGCCAATCCCACAAATACTGATTGTCTCATAGTATGGGCTAAGTGCTGTGAATAATCTACAAACCACATGGAAATAACTGTTCTATTTTCATGTTTTCACAAATTCCCTACATCAACCAGCCCAATTTACTTGTTAAAAGGGAGATAGGAAACATCAATTTAGAAATAATATAATATAGTTATATCCTTAATGCAAGTGTGTTTTCACTTATTTTGTGACTCATCAGGTACCATTAAGAATTAATTTTGTCCTTAGGTATGTTGGCAGTATGAATAATAGGTGTCTACATACAAAATATTAGAATACGACTAAAAAAATCTTAAATCCCCATTAGAAATGGTATGGTGGGTGCCTCTGCTGTATATAAGGCTGCTACCCTTCATTGTAACATAGGTAGCAGCCTTATATACAAAACTACAAAGAACTTTATGAAAAAAATTAGAAGTTTATTGAAATTGTTGAATATAATCAGTTCGCACACCCAATTTTATTTTCCTCATCAACTCCATAATATTTTCTGGGTTTTGTAGAATACATAAAATTATTGGATGTAAGGAGGGATAACTGACAGTACAGCAGCTAAGAAGGACAGGAATTGTGTTGCACCAGGAGTATGGTGGAGTTTTTCCTAAGACAAAGCAGACAAACTTCAATGTTTTGCATTATGAGTCTAGAGTCGAGGATCAAGTAAACCATAAGTCTGCATAGAAAGACCAAGCCTCTATGCTATGGCCCTTACACCAAACCGTGCGCAGCTGCAGAGAACGTATTCATCCTTGACCTGCCAGAATACTTGGGTCTTCATCCAGTATTCAGTGTGTAACTCCTTAATCCCTACATCCCACCTTTGCTTGAGCTAGAAGCAACTCAACATCCTTCAGAATTTGATCTTGAACACTTGCAACAATGCGCCCATGCCAAGGCACGCATCGGTTGTTCATAGTGGTCAAGGCTTGACAATACACTAATCAAGCTAAGCGGTTACAACGTATAATAGCTTCAGGTTCAATTCCTATAGCTATATAAAAAATGTGATGGGGGCCATCACTCCTTGAGAAAGAGCGAATGATCTGAGCATAGTCGTCCCTCTCTGACATCTCACCTTGAGATTCATGGAGACCCCAAGATGCTTAGAGTAATCCCATGCAACAAAAGCACCAAACAATTGCGCCATCATGGAAGCACTTCAATGCTCATCCTCATCCACCACTCCACTCAACTGGTTTACCCTGAGGTAGCATTGCACATTAAGGAATACTACACATCTCAACATCTGCACCAAACAGTCATAGGCCATGTGGAGATTTCAAGCCATGCAGTGTCATGCAAGACAGGATCCCCCATTCTCTTGCCATGTCACTGCACTTGCCAATATAGCATGCATTTGCAAGTTGAACCGTCACACGTATTGGAAGAGTAACCATCATCCATTACAGAAGTTGAATTGTTCCATAATCACATTTTGTAACTGCTGTCTTGTAATGGTATATTGTAGCCATTTGACCCCAAGAAAGACAAAAGGATATGAATGGACATTGGTTCACACATTCCAGACTAGCAAAATCGGTTTGGAAGCATTTCCCCCTTTTTGGCCCCATATGTAGCATACATGGTCATTTCTAGTTGCATAGAAGAGAATTATTTTTTTATCTCATTGCAACTATAATAGTTAGATTTCCTGTTTACTATTGCATATTCTCTATAACTATGTACTTCAACAACTAAGTTATAGGGTTGTCCTTTGTACCGTCATCCTAGGCCCCATGGTGTGGATCAATGTCTACGCCAAAGCCCTTGGTACAAATACATGTCCAATTCATCAACACTCAGACTGACCCTCCAAAGGCCGACCATAGAGAAAGAACTGGAATCTGCAAGATAGCCTTCGAGTACGTAATCGTCAACAACACACTTTATCACCTAGTTTTGAAGGCCACCTTCTTCGATGTGTTATTGATTAACAAGTTTCTCCTCTTCTTGAGAAATCACATGGGGGCATTTGTGGTGCACTGTAGTGGACAATCTACTGCCTACAAGTTGTTACACAAGGGGTACTATTGGACTGCTATGGAATATGATTGCCGCCTATTCGCCAAATGATGCATCTTTCCAAATGCATAAAAATATCATTCATGCTCCTCTTGCCACACTTCAGCCCTTGTGGGCTCCATGTCCCTTATCCATGTGGGGTCTAGATCTTAAAGGCAAGCTTCCTAGAATCCTAGATGGCCATACATTAATTATCACCGCCACTAAATATTTCACCAAGTGGGAGGAAGTTGTGCCTCTTGCCAACGTTACAAGAGTTAATGTAGTGTCTGGAGATGCTCCCTTGTATAAAGCACGCTTTATCATCATAATATTCTAATGCAGTGCCTTATGTAAATAGTCGGGCCCACAAGCTCAATTTTGAAAAATTCGAGGCCTTATATATTCCAATGTAATATCTTATGTTCATCTACCATTGATTTCAATGGAAAATAATCTAACGACTAGCGGAAGCCCGATGGGCAAAGGAGCATTGGCTTATCTCTTCTCTTCACTGAGGATGGATCCAATGGTGAAATCTGAAACATTGGACATTAACAATTCTACACAATTGAATGCAGAAGAACTCTACTCTTTGCTACACTACGAACAGACTAGACTCAAAACAAAAATGAATCAAGGTTGTCGCCTCTACACTATTGATCAACAGTTGAGTTGGCATGCTAGACCAATTGCAAGACCTAAAGACTAAAAGGGAACACCAAGGTATCCCGCCTGCCATTGATCTCGTTTGATCATTGGGTGCACGGATTAAAGATTAGAACCACCATAGCATTATCAACTTTAATAAAGACAATAGCCTTTTATTAAAGTAGTTTGTGGGGGCCGCTACAAGAAAAGAAAACTATAAAGGCGGGACCATCTACACCATCCATTGGGAATCTAAGGTGGCAGGATCATAAGATGACAAAGCATCCATAGTTGACAGCAGTCTACCATAGTGAAGTTTCCCCAAACCATCGATTCATACTAAATCAACGGTGTGGAAGCAATAAAATGTGCACTGCGACAACATAATAAGGCGAAAACTTTTATGAGTATAATCTTGTGAACAACACGCCCCTTTGAAAAGGAAACATAGATGTGGCAAACACATGGACCACTCATGGGCCTCCAAGACCATAACAAAATGGATCACGCCTCCAAAGTCTTCTCGTCATTTATTGTGCCACATCGGATAATCTATGCATAATAGAATCAAAGTCAACAATTGGAGGATCAAAACCACTAACATAATATCAAAAAGATTCCCAAGAAGATCAAGAATATGATATGGACAAAAAAGAGCGTTGATGCATCTATATAGATGATCGAAATGTATGAGAATGGGGAATTCAGTGGCTTACACTATCTGTCAAAGGATAGGGACCTTTGTGGTCTCGATGATCACAAGTGTCATGTTTTTGGACCCAAGATCACTGGGAAACTAGCATATAATCAAATGTAAGCTCTCAAGCGCAGATTCTTGTCTTAAAATTTTATGTTCATTTTTGTAGAGATTTTGGTAACATTTGTCGAGTTAGCTTTTTGTAATATGAATGTTAATGCTTATTTGGCCTTTCAAGTTGTATACACCTAACTTGGTATTAAGCACTTTGGCAACATCAACATTGGCACACTTTTACATATTTACATACTTAGACATTGTGTACACGTGACGCTTGTGCACACTTTCCCCTATCCATCTACCCACATGTTGACTTGGTCAACCTTATCCGCCAAATATACTTATTTAGGATCAGCATTGTCTATGCAAGAACATTTTAGAATCCTAAACAACAAATCTTTGTCGTATTCTAGATCATTGATTTTCACTCCCGGGACAATACTAGCAATAGTCGAACAATTGTAATTACCGCAGGGATTTGCCTTTTGCCAACAATGTGCAGGAACACTTAACGACTATTTTTCAAATTAGGAAGTCTCCATTAGGTCGACAAAGATACGTTTCATGGGTCAGTCATAGCGGAACATATCAAAGAGTCAGCTATAAATATAAATTAATCCTAAGAAGGTTAGACTCACTTGGTCACGTGGTCACAACCTAAAACTCACTTGATAACCTAGCAATCACATTGAGAAATCAATTAGCACTCTCTTGAGACATTATCACAAAGACATACACATCTAAAAACCGCTCAAAGGAGCAGCCCTAGAGCCAAGTTTGAATAAACATGCATGTCAAAGTTGCATGGTGCCAAGTGTCGAAATCCAAACATAGTATTGAATTCTAGATTGATCACAATGTTGTGTGCACACATCCAAGTGGGATAATTATGTGTAATATGAGTCCTCTTCAGAGTATTAGAACATAGGAAATGCTCGATCACTCGGTGGGGAGTGGTTGGGATTGTCCAACCCAACATACTAACCCCTTTTTCAAGGGTCATTTTGTAGTCAGAGAGAGATTAGGGTTTCAAAGGATGGAAAAGGAAAACAAGGATCAACACACAAGATTGAAGACGAGCGCACTTGCAAACAAATTTTACAAGGGCATGCACAGGCACAATAGTCTGAGGCACCACTACAAGGACATTACCAAAAATAGGAAAGTACTGGTCACCATAGGGGTCTTACTGTTACCAACATCTAGGTAGGGTTTGACTTACAATTTCTTAAGCTAAAAGTAGTGACAGGGAATAAACAAAATATTTTCAGAACAAGCAACAACTATTATGAGCGACATAAATCAGAACTAAGCTAAGTACATCTCTTTCTTAGTGCTTTGTCAAATTCCAATCTTCTAGGTGCAATATCTATCCATCCATTTCGCATTCACATTAGGGTATTATTATTGCTATATTTTACACAATCTAAATTATTCTGAGTTTTACTTCATTTAGATCACATTAATCTAGAATAAGTAAAACATTCTAATGAACCCAATTATTGATTTGAGAATAAGCAAACCCTAGGTCTTTTCTACCTTAGGGTGTCATAATTTCTTAGGGTTTTAGATTCATCCTCTATTAGGGTTTGACTTTCAGATCTGATATCTGATTTTCCTTAATCACATAAGCGAAATCCTAACATAAGTACAATTGAATATACTACTAATGTGAATAGAGGAAATGATCATATTGATGTTCATGATCATTTTGATGATATAGATAAGCATGAAAATACAAATTATCTTGAAATGAATCCACATATGATGGATGCATTGTTACATGTAACTAAAGATGAAAAGAAAAAGCTTGCTAAGGAAACCACATTTAAGGAATGACATGTTGAACTTTTAAATGAAACTAATCCACCTTTTAGAAACAAAGTCTACAATACATGTTCAGAGAAGTATTCCAACTGCAACTATCCATGTGTTTACACCTATGGCTACACAAGTGATGCCTCAACCCAGTGTGGGGGTAACATAAGTTACTCCTCAAATTTATATGCTTTTCCCTACGCCTAGACTTACAACTCATGTGAGACTACCTATTGCTAATCAATCGAATATGCGTACCAATCAAGTGCTTGTAAAAACATTGTTAGCTCTTTAAGCCAAAGTTAATCTAATGGAACAAGCTCTCCTGGATTGGGTCATTTGATAAATTCTCATGCATTATTACACAACCCTTTGGCCCTATAGATTTCTACTTATCCTTTGCCGATAGGATTCATTGCACTTAAGCTTACACCATTCGATGGTAAAGGTGCAAAACAACATCTCAAAACCTTACATGCCGCATGTTTAGACTATGCATCTAATGATAAGTTTCTAACAAAGCCTTTTTCTAGGAGCCTTAAGGACTATGCCTTAGGATGATTTTATGACCTTCCTTCCAATTGGTACATGCTTTCAATCCTTTGGCTGACCAATTCCTAGCTCACTTGTCTATAGATTTTTGTGAGAAGATCTATGTTCAAACTACAAAATTCAAGCAAGGACCTAATGAACCCATTAGTGACTATGTGCTTCGCTATAAGACTATGCTTTCAAAAATGACAACTCATATGGTTGAAAATGAATCGCAAGACATTCCAGCAAAGCCTACTTGCGCCTATCTATGAGTCTATTATGTTCAAATAGTTTCAAACTTTCGATGATGTGTCATACAATTAAGGACCATGAGGTTAAGCTACTTGCCATGAACAAGCTATAGTATGTGACTAACCCTCCCAAATCTTCTAATGCCATGTTTCAAAGCAAACCACCTTTCAAATCCAAGGCAAACAATACTAAGAATGAGGCTAGGGTAATGGTCACTACAGTTTCACAATCTACTAATAAGCTTGTTCTACCAGCTCCTCAACAGAGGCAATTTACACGTTTGTTAGAACCTCCTCATAAGGTGTTACAAAAGCTACTCGAGTACAATCTCATATATTTATCTTTGCCAATGGAGGTTGATATGACAAAGGCACAATCTATGGGGTTCGATATCAATGCATATTGTGATTGGCATAGATGCGCAAGGCATTCAACCAAAAGATGCTTTGGGTTGAGACATAAGATACAAGACTTAATCGACAACAACACTATTGAGCTCAATGACGTTTATACACCTGCGAATGACTCAGAGGCACAACCTAATGTGAAGCTTAAGATATTTTTGGATCCATTTCCAACATATACAGCACAAGCAACCAAGATTAATCCTAAGGTACATGACTTATAATGTGCATCCTCCTACGACTTCTTACACTTCTAGAGCTGTGGAGGCTCATCCTATAGACAATATTATTAGTACACTTGCAGATACACATGTACAAAGACCTACGATTACATTTGATGACCATGAGATTGTTGATGATAATTCTACCAATGCACCTTTGTTCATACGTGCTTTCATTGACTCACATCCTATACATTGTGTTATGGTGGATAACGGGTCAAGTGAAAACATAAGCACCATGACATTGCTTACTAGTCTTGGGTATTTACATATAGAATTGATTGATACGACAAAGACAATTAAAGGTTTTAATGGTAAATGACAAAACACTCTTGGGGGCATTGTCTTACCACTTATAGGAGGGCCTACAACCATAGCTATTTAGTTCTTAGTTTGCACCAACACTAGAGCATTTGACATGCTATTAGGATGTCCATAAATATACATGTGTAATACCATCTTCAGTACATCAATACTTAAAGTATATTTATAGTGACCGAATAGTTAAAGTTATGGGTATCCCATATGAGTATCCCATCTAGCCTAAAACATTTCTTTAGCCACCTCCATAAGATCCTATTTTACAACCTGCACAAGTTTATCCTACAACGGAAAATCAGAGACAGGTGATTGGTCTTCCTCGAAGACCAATCCTAAAACAATTGATGCATTAATGATCTATTCGAGTTCACTAGACATTTTCTACTCCGTCAAGTCCTAAGAGAGTTTTACAAAAAGCTCGTGAGCATGTTCCACAAATAGCACCAAAACATCCTCCTGAAATACAAGGCCCAGTGGTTATTATGGCTACTAGAGCTATGCAGTGCATACATGATCATGCTGACTATGATGATGATGATGGATATTTTACAGTGTATGATCATTTCTCCAATTCAGACAGTGATATACATGTTACTCCTCGCCCACGACCTATGACGTTTACACCAATAGTTCAAGGACCTAAACATGAGCATCCCAATGATGGAATCATAGGTTAGTCGGAATATATTTCAAATATTCAAAAAATCAAAAAAATCATGTTTTCAAAAATTTCAAAACCAAGACCTATGCATGACATGTTTTGCTAATACACATAATTAATTGATGTCATTCGTCATTTATATGGTGATTTACATATACATTTATATGCACATGGTTTTCACAGCATACATGAGTGGGATGCAGAACATACAGGTTAAATATGATACATGGACATATAAATGTTTGACATTATTTACAACTAGGGGCAACCTTTCTACATCAGGGGCATGCTAACACTGGGGGCATCTTTCCACACTTATCAAGTTATATCTTTCTATACTAGTCCATTAATCATAGTAGACCGTTACACATGACTTGCTCTTGCTCATACATTCTAGAGTGCTATCTTCTATGAATATTGTGTTTTGCTATATTGGATGATGATATTGATTGATTGTGGACTAACAATATTTGCTCAATGCGTGCTTGATATTGGTGATTATGACATTGTATGATCATTCATGTGTGCCATAATGTGTGTTCTATGAGTGCTTCTACTGTGTCTTGTCACGTCATGTGTCAGAGGATCCTCTAGTCTGCATCATAGCCATGTTGTGTCTATGTTCAGTCAGAGTCATGCCCTGTCTTGAGTGCTTGTATGCTTCATGATCATGATATTGTGTGCGTATGCACGTGTGGTTGCATATATGACTATTGTAGAGCTTGATGTTGTTATTTCTATCATGCATACTTCTATTGTGTGTGATGCCATGAATTCTATCATGCACCTATTGTGTTGTTTATTATTGCATGTCTAATTGCTATATCTACTTGACATGACACTTGTATGCCCATTGCCTTGGATTATATGTGTCAAACATGCTTAAATGATCAAATATTTATATGGCATATCTTATCATGTTTGTATATATACTTTCCATGATTATATCGTTCCATATAGCACGTGATGCAAATAACTCTTTCTATTGAAATGAATGATTTGTAGGCTTCATCCCTCGTATCAAAAGGGGGGCTTATAGTAGACTTGTCTTAGAGATAGATGATGGCATTTTATATCTATATTGTGGATCAATGGGGGACAATGGTACTACATAAACACTTTGGATCTATATTCCATCTGCAACAGTTGATCTTTTTACATACAACCCTGTTTTAGGGTTCCAATTTTACATACAAACCTGTTTCGAGTTCCACCTTTACATACGAACTTGATTTCAAGGTTCCACAAAAAAATTATTATGATATTTGGGGCAAAGCAGTTGATGTTTTTGCATCGCTCAACTTCTAATACTCCTTTCTCCAATTGTGGTCGAGGTGTTAACATTCCTCAAACACATGGTTTCAATGGTTGCATCTCCTTGGGGCATAACCACCCCATGGAATTCTCCAAACAAGTTCAAGAAGTGGCAATACGGTTCGCATAACCTCAGGTGTATTTGTTCCTTGGGTTTTCAATTTCATGTGTTTCAATGATTTAGATTATTTCAGGGTTATTATCTTGAGAGGACATTGATCTATACATGTTTCCTTTAAGATTTTGCATGGAACAATTCGAACATTTGGTGCATACATATCAACACCAAGTGCGGCTATCACAAGTCCCAAATTTCTTCTTTTATCTTTTTAGTTTAACAGTTTCAATACTAAATTTAAGAGGGCATCTGTAGACATCTAAATTTGGAATTAGACACTTTGGAAACATCAACTTTGGCACACCTTGACATACTTGGACATTGCGTACATGTGACTCTTGTGCACGCTTTCCCCTATCTGTCTACGCATCCGTTGTCTTGGCTAACTTTATCCACCAGATATACTTATTCAGGATCAGCCCAGTCTATGCAAGACCATTCCAAAATCCTAAACAGACCTTCGTCATATTCTAGATCATTGATTTTCACTCTTAGTACAATACCGACAACAATTGGACAATTGCAGTTACCGTAAGTGTCTACCTTCTATCAGTAGTGTCCAATAACACTTAACGATTATTTTTCAAAATGGAAAGTTTCCATTAGGCCAGCCTAGACACATTTCATGGGTCATTCATAGTGGGAAATATCAAAGAGTCAACTATAAATACAAATTAATCCTAAGGTTAGACTCAGTCATTTGGTCACTTGGTCACAACCTAGCACTTGATTGCTTGGCAATCACATTAAGAAATCAATTAGCTCTTTCTTGAGACGTTATCACAAAGGCATACACATTGGAAAACCCCTCAAAGAAGCAGCCCTAGAACCAAGTTTGAATACACATGCAGGTCAAAGTCGCATGGTGCCAAGTGTCAAAATCCAATCATTGCATTGCATTCTAAATTGATCACAATGTTTCACACACACACCTAAGTGGGAGAACTACATGTGGTTTCAGCCCTCTTCAGAGAATCGGAATGTAGGCAACGCTCAATCACTCAACGAGGAGTGGTTGAGATTGTCCAACCCAGCATACTAAACCCTTTTTCAAAGGGCATCTTGTGGTCGAAATTAATCTTAAGGTTTCGAAGGAAGAAGGAAAACAGAGATCAATGCACATGACCTAAGGTGAGCACACATATAGGCAGCATCTACAAGCACAAGGACAACAATCTCACACGCCATAGATCTACATAGTCTACAAGGAAACTGCTAGCCCATAGATCTATAGTCTACAAGGAAACTGCTAGTAGAACCAGGACAATACTAGTCACTGCAGGGGTCTCACTATTACCAACATCCAGGCATAGTTTAAATTACAATTTTCTAATCTAAGCAGTGACAGGGCATAAACAAAATATTTTCATAACATGTGACGACTGTTATGGGTGACATAAATCAGATATACAAGTACATCTCTTTCTTAGTCCTTTGTCAATTTCCAATCTTCTAGGTGACATAATTGTCCATCCATTTCTCAATTCAAATTAGGGTATTATTGTTATAATTTACACAATTTGAATTAGCCCTAGTTTTATTTTATTTAGATCACATTCATCCAAAATAAGTAAAATAAAAGTAAACCGCAATTGTGTATCTATTGAAGCATTCAATAAATATGTTGTAAGTCATTTTATGTTCATATGAAATTGTGTATACACACAATATTTTTAAACTTTAACACTTACTAACACTTTCTCCCTTGCAGGAACCTGTTGAATTTCAATCTCTCTGAGAGTGCGACTTAAAGGGTGAGTCGAGAAAGGGGTGGGCAGACCATTGATGCTTCACAAGACTGTTGTTTACTATTAATCCAGCTTCCTTGAAATTTTGAAACACTAAAATATGGCTAAGTCTAAAATACTAAATCCCGAACTATGGCTAAGTCTGAAATCCAATAGGACTGACCCTCCAAAACCTAGAATTTGCATTATAGCTCCTAAAGGTCCGAAACCACACTCAAACATCCTGAAAGTATATATATATAATATAGCTTAAAGTATAAGAAATTATATGTCTATACTTAAATGTCAACTTATGCTTAAAATTTTATATATATACTGCTTGGTTCAACACCCTTCATGGCCTTATCCAAGTCTCTAAGCAATCTCCCTTCTCAATAGACCCTAACTAAGCAAAAAGCCACTTTTCCTACTAAGTCGGTCTGGTCGACCCTGTCACCCATTTTTCCTATGGGGTCGGCCAAGCCAACCCCATCATTATACTATGTCAACCAAGTAAATAAAATCCTATGGAGTCAGTGTGGCCAACCCAATTGAGAACGTTATGGCATATTATGCAACTAGGTCGGCCAGGTCAATCTAGTACAATACCGAACAATAACTTTTAAAAGTGGATCGTGTTGGCCGAACTTGTCAACTAAAATTCCGAAAGGGTTAAGGCTTATCCATAGATATAAATACAAGGCTCATTTCGATCCAAAGAGATAAACATTCATATTCGCATCATTATGGTTTGCAATTCTGCTAGATTTGCATTTGAAGGAGCCATTGCTTAGAGTTTGTCTTGGATAGAAGATTATTTGTCTTGTGGGAAGTCTTGGATGCAAAGTAAGAGTCTTTGAGCCTAGAGCTGATTTTTATAATGTGATCCTTACAAAGCCACAACATCTTGCAAAGCACCATTGGCCAAGGGAGAGATTGATTCCTAACAAGTTCGCCGAAAGTGATTATTCCTAACTCTAGCTATTTCATTTGATAGATAGTTAGATATTGTATAAGGAATGTGTTGAATGTATAACTCCTTGTTTAGATTACCTCTAATTGGTTTTCTTTGCTTCCCATCTTCCACTTTAGGTGATTTAGGCCCCCATTTGCCTACCATGATCCCTTGATTTTTTGTGTTTAATTATCCCCATTTGTGTCACAAGCTTTGGTGAGTACTAGATTAGTTTTATTTTATGTCCTTAGGCTTAGCTACGGTTATTGCATAGTGTCATTTACCTAGAGACTTTGGAACCCTCTCTTTTAGTGTTGTGTAGTAAGAGATCTTTTGGTTAAGTTTAGCGGATTCAATTTAGTCATACTCCCAATACAAATAGTATTGCAATGGATGTTAGTTAATTACCTTATCCGATCTTGGATTTTACTAAGTCAAATAAGCTATAAATCTATCTTAATTTGTTGCATACAAATTATTCATGTTGAAAGCATTCACTTGCAATGTTGAATCTCTTACCTTTTGCTTCTTATTAAGTGTGTTGTGAAGACATTGGGATAAAGATTGTAGATGGTTTTTGCTTGTATTATGGTGAATAAGTTCGCTTTATCTTGGTGCATCGCCTTTTTGGTTTATGCATTTGATTTCCTCTCAAACTCTTTTCGCTAACGATCGTGTTAAGGAAGTCAACCTTCTTCAGAGGTTTCCTTGACCTAAAAACTATCAAGGCTTCCCATTGTGATCAATGAATTGTGGGCACAAAGGTCATACACAATTGGACAGCTTAAAGTGATCAATAGTTACCATTTCCAAAGTTTCTCTTAAATCAAATTATTCGCAGGTTTGACATCCCTCATACCCTTGATTTTCTGATAATGGTAGGCAATTTTAAAAACCAAGACATGAAGTTCATAACTACCCACAAACTTTCTGTTGACCAAATTTTGCACCAGGCAAAATTTTTGGTCCCCTTCTTTCCTTGCTATCCATGCCAATCATTTTCAAGTTGCACAAGTTCAATGAGTTTGGTTCATGGCCTGGTTCAAGTGGTTCAGCGACCTTTGGTTCAAAAGGTCCATCTTCAAGTTCAACATCTCGATTCATCAATGGTTGAACCATTGAACCGTTGAACCATTTTTGGTTCAACGGGCTTGGTTCAAAGCAAGAAGTTCATCGGCCTTGGTTCACTAGTTCATCGGCGCGCAATGGTTGAAGCCTTGAACCGTTGAACCATTTTTGGTTCAACGCCTTGGTACAAGGGTATGCCCTTGGCCGAAGGGGAGTCTTCAAGTTCAAAATGCCCTAGCGGCGGGCAGGCGCTTCAAAGGAAAAGGACCCGGGTAAGTTCGATTTTGTTCAAAGTTCAAAGTTCAAATTTGTCAAAATTGACTAAGTCCCGAATTCCTTCAAACTTTTTGCCCGAAGGAATTCGGGCGCAGCTCAAATCAAAAAAAGCAAAGGCCGGGTCGAATTTCCGCGGACTTTTTGTCCACGGAAAAATGTCTGCGGACAAAAGCCCGCGGAAAATACACAGAACAAACAAAACCGGGGAAAATTGTCCGCGGGGACCCGGGGAAAAATCCAGAGGACCAAAGGACCCGCCAAAGGACCCTGAAGGGCAGGTGCCCTTGCGGGGGACTCTCGGCCAAACGCAAAGGGGACACTTTCAAAGAGCCGAAGGGTCACCTTCTCCCGGAAAGGTGCTAAGAGGAAGCAAAGCCGCAGAGAAGCCATGAAGACCCGATGACGTTTTGACGGGGACGGTGACGTCCCGGAGGACGTCAAAATTAACAAAACAAGTTAGCCGTTGGTTTTCAAACCAATGACGGCCGTATGAACGTCAAAGTTAGCGAAGCAAAATGGCCGTTTGTTTTCAAACTGAGAGAGAGCTAACCAAGGGGCCAAAATGCAGCGACCCGCTAAGAATTCGCCCCCGAGGGCCGAAGGAGCTAGAAGAGACAAAATTGAGAAAAGACAAGGAGACAAGCATGGAACGAGCAAGCAATTAGTCCAAGTGGCGTCAATTTGAGAAGTGACTCCGACAGGTGAAACAGTTCCTGTGAATTGATCATTGGGGACTCAAACAGCGAGCAATGCAACCAGTTTCTCCATTTTACATTTAATGAGTAGACAAACCGTGTATTGACCTTGAAAGGGCAGACTTCAAACACACAAAGGGCACAACTCATTAATGTTTTGAGCGACTTGTTCTTCCCAATGAAGGGATGCGATAGGCCACTTGTAAAAAAGGAGCGCCAAATGGGCCTCCTTGCTTCTCCTATATATTGAAGACTTGTCATTTTAAGAAAGATCTTCCACATTTGTAAGGCGTAGCCCTGACAAAATTTCCACCTGAATCAATAAACGCAGTTTTTTACCTCTATCTTGGATATATATTTCTGTGTATGTTTTGAGTTTCCTTGTGTTCAGTCATTGTCTCTTGATGCTTTCACAGGTCCAACACCAACATACCTGTTGTCTACAAGGCGCCATCTCTGCAGCTGACAGGAGAAGAGCTCTATTTGAGAGTGTAGAACAGAAGAGGTTACTTACATTGTGCATTTCACAGCACCTTGGTGAGTCTCTGTTTTATGGGTTTTCATGAGAGCCTCCCTGCCATTTTCTTGCAGCCTAGTCCTTCTGCCAAGTCTGAAGCGTATGTATGCATTTGTCTGGTTTTAAGTGTGGATGTGAGAAGGTCATTTCATTTTGGTGTATCACCTCTTTAGAGTAGTTTGTATTCCTGCAATCTTTCTCCCTTTTCATCCCCCCAGTTTATATATCTATACATGTATGTATTTGCACTTGCTAGAACAAACATGATGCATCAAAGGGAGCTAGCCCTTATCTAGAGACTCCCCCCTCCAGCTTCGCCAGTCCCACAGGCGAGAGGGGAGTTTCCATAGTTGCGAAGAGAAGGCAGGAGCTCGGCCTCTTGCCAAGGGTGCCATCTCTTGCGTCAACACTTTCCACACCTTATCATTCACAATGCAATGGACAAGCCAAAGCTACCAACATTTTAGAAAAAAAAATCCCTTAAAAGACAATCCCAAATTCTTGCTCTGATTGGTGTCTCAAGATTTAACCTACACTCTGGGCATACCAGTCTAGTATTAGGACTGCCATTTGGGCAACTCGCTTCTCTTTGGTCTATGGCTCTGAAATCGTCTTACCCTTGGAAGTGGAGTTACCTTCTTTGCACATTTCCCTACATGGAATTATCACAATGAACTTTGAAAAGACCGCCTACATACATTGGGCATGCTAGATGAGAAGTAAATAAGAGCACTACAACATAATTATAACTACAAATATTGAATTGCAATGCAACGTAACAATAAATTCAAGCATAGAACTTTTGAAGTGGGTGACTTGGGACTCAAGCTAGATTGAACCTACAACAACGAAGGAGAGTAAGCTTAAACGCATAGTTACCAAGTTCGGAAATTTGGATCCGTTCGAGATCCTAGCAAAAAAGTCAAAAATCCAGAAGTCTTGAAAAAGTTTGAAAAAATCCGATCGGGAATATGTGTGTGCATGCATGCACGTGCATGTGTGAGTGTAAGCATAGTTTTATAAATATGCAAAATTCACAAATACAATGAAAAACATTTATGAAGTAATATAAAATGTTAATATGATATAATATCTATGATTTATGGGATTTTTTTCGCATAAAACCTTTAAAAAAATTTGAAAAAAAGGGCCGACCCGAACCAACTTATCCAAGCCATCCAAAAAATCAGATCCGGCTTGGATTTTGTGCAGATCCGACCGGATTTGGTAACTATGTTTAAAAGTGTTGGGGTCCAAATATCTTCAAAGACATCCTTGGACCAAGCATATACGGCTCTAATCAAAGGGGGAGTCTCTGTGAACACAAGTTCCCCACATGTAACTAACCCTTTGCCTTATCTATGCTTTATATTGTTTACTTGCATTGGCCACTTTGCTTTCATTTATTTTATTGCATGCTTTGTTCACTCTATTCTACTAACAGATATTGGCTATTTTTCTTTCATTTACTTTAGTCGGTCTCTTCTACTAACACATTGCCCACTTATTATTGTTTTGAGTGTATACTAAGAGAGACCCTCTATCTTTACCAAGCTAAGATGCTTACCTACGGGCGTCCTCTTTCTAAGTGTATGCAAAGGAATGCCACCCAAATGCATATCATTCAGAAGCACTTTCTAAACCAAACAGAAATACAACACATGACAGAATTCTATCTATTGGTTTAAGCACTCAAGAAATGGAGAAACTCCATTCTTGGTAAGAAAACAATATTTCATAAGAGTGTTAGCCCCTTATGTTACTGAATTCACAATCCGAGATTAAAGAAAAAAGGCGCCTTAAATGTGCTTCTTCCTTTCAAAAAATTCTTCATCAAGTATAAAAAGGGGACTGCTACTAAAGTTGACGTGTTGGTTAGACCTCCTTCCAAGGTTCTGCATAATCTCAATACTATATTTTCTGTATATATGAAGACTGGGAATCACTCTATTCTTCAGATCCACACTTTGGGCCAATTATCACTTCCTTACAACAAAACCTACAGTGATAAACCAGATTCCCTTTCTTGATTATACATTAAGAGATGGTTTGACATACAAATTATTAATTAAATCGGTTTTGTATTTCAGCTGGTTCACCATGTCCCACACTCATTAAAGATGTCTTCTCTTCATTATATTGTGGTCAATTTGGCCCGCTGAAGACTTTGCAGTATTTACAGAAATATTGGCCTCCTTTGAGGAAGCATGTGAAAGAATTTATTAACAGGTGTTCATTATGCAACCAATCCAAGCCTTCTAATAGAAAGCTTGGTTTATGTCAGCCACTCCATGTTCCCCCCATGCCTTGAGAATCGATCTCCTCGGATTTATTGATGAACTGCCCAAAACTTTTAGAAAGGATGACTATACTTTTGTTGTTGTATGACAGTTTTCTAAAATGTATGTTTTTTTATTCTATGCAACAAAACTATAGATTTTTCCAAAGCTGTTAACAGTTATTTGTCCAACATGTATGATGTCACTTTGGCTTACCATTCACTGTAGTTTCTGATCATGAATCAAGATTTCTTAGTCACTTTTGGAAAATTTTGTGGAAGCTTTTTGATTATCATTTGAGATTTTCTCCATTCCTTCATCCACGAATTGATGGGCAAACTTATGTAGTCAACCGCTCCTTGATTCATGGTCTTTGCATCTATCAATAGAAAAATAAGCAATGGGACACTATCTTTATGTGTTACAACATAGTTACAATAGAATTGTCTCCATTAGCCATTCTCCATTTGAGGTCCATTATTGGTATCAACCCTTTGCTCCCTCTACGATTTCAGTAACTCTTCCCATAGTTTCTTCATCTCATCAATAAAAGGAGTAAGATAAAGCATTTTCTTTTGATTAACATTTGGCTAAATGTCAATGTGTAGGTTCGTGATATTTTACTAAATACTCGAGCCATACACAGAGCATAATAATTGGCGTAGAGTTTCTCCACATTTTCAGGTTGGTGACAAAGTTTGGCTCTATTTGAAAAAGCAAAGATTGATATCTCGGAAGAAGTTCAAAACTATTTGATATCTCTCCCACTCCCTCTGACCCTCTCCCCCTCTACTTCCCTACCCGCTCTATCTCTCTCTCTCCTTGCCACCCCCCACCCTGCTCCCCCTCCCTCCCTCAGCCTGTAGAGTTCCCTCTCCCTGCTTCAGCATGGAGAGTTCCCTCACTGCCTTCCTCCCCCCTCATGCTCACTCCCTCTCTCTCTCTCCCTCCGCCGTCCCTCCCTCCTTTCAATTGTGCTCATATCACCTAAACTCCCATGTAGGTATAGGATGTTATCTATTCAGCTTCACTTCTTCACCTTTGGAAGTAAAGTGACACTTAGGAATTGCGGTGGTGGTGATGTTAAAGATCATACCCTCAGTTCTCTTAAGGTTAACCTCCAAATCTTGTATGTAGCAAAAATGTGCCATGAATCCAATTATGATCAGACACCTCTTAGGAAGAAGATAATAAAACACTGTTATCAGCAAATAATATGATGAAAATCAGGATTTCATAGAGAAGGAAAGCATCTTTTGGGTCTCCGACCATTCCAAGATGTTGCTCACACTCGTCGATTAAAGTTCAAAGAGAGCTGAAGAGGAACAAAAATATTGTTTAATCCCAATGCTACCATAGATATGTATAGAAACTGTGGATGGGATATGAATGAGCAACCCATAACAAACATATCATAGCCCTAAGATCATGTATGAGCAACTGAAAATAGCAAGAACAGTCTTCATGAAATCGAATGGACAAATTGCTGCTATCTTCAAGAAAAAAGGATTGTAAAAATCATAAAGAAACATCACATACAAGCAATTAATGTATGTGCAATATGAACCAAAAAATCGACTGGAGAGAAAAATCTTTCATGCATGATCTTTTCTTAATCGCAGGCTTACCATAGAACTAGGCCAGTGAAGCTGGGTATTTTTCCACCCAAGTGACTCATATACGGCATGGATGAAATCCTTTCATTCCTCCCTCTCGCACTTTTTCCCTCTCACTCTCCTTCTATGCATGGAAATGTGTATAAATCCATGCATCAGAGGCTCCGTTTTGTAGAATTGTTGTTGTCTTCAAGAAAAAAGGATTTTAAGAATCATCAAGAAAAAAGGATTTTAAGAATCATCAAGAAAAATCCCATACAAGCAATCAATGCATGTGTAATATGAACCAAAAAATCAACTGAAGAGAAAAATCTTGCATGCATGATATTTGTTTAATCGCAGGCTTACCATAGACCTGAGCTAGTGAAGCTGGGTATTTTTCCACACAAGTGACCCATATATGGCATAGATGAAACTCCTCTCTTCCTCCCTCTCACACTCCTTCCCTCTACCTCCTTCTATGCATGAAAAAGAGTTTAAATCCATGCACCAAAGGCTATGTTTTGTCCTAGCTCATGATGCTCCATTCATACCCTCCTTGCATTGAGATTATCGTTGGCTTCTTCAATGAAAGAAACACACTTTTCTTGCATCAAGGAGACATTAACTCCTTTATGCCCTCCATAATTCCGGTAAAGCATTTTGGTGCACCCTCCTTTTGAGAAAAATCCCTACTTTTAGGCACTAATCCCCAGGCAAGGGTTTCCTATGTTGATCTCTCTATGAGGCACCAATCCCCAGGCATGGGTTTCCTATGTTGATCTCTCTATGATATTCTGAAATGGCTAGTCATCAAAATATCCTCTCCTCCCTCTCCCTGTCATTGAGCTATTATTGAGGAAGCACATCAACAATATTCCAAAGATTTTTGTTGCTTTATAGACTTTATGTGGTCACTGACTCAATTTTGAAACATCTACTTTTCTAGAAGCTACGTGATACTGGTTTTTGTGTTCTTTCATTACTGCAATCATGAGGCTCTATGACATATTTGTTGGCTGATCCTAGACTCCCTATTAATTGTCTGAATTTGTTTAGAGTACCATCGAAGTCAAGCAAGCAAGACCTCTCTCATCAACTCCGGCCAATATCAAAATTGACAAGCTTGAGGGCTTTCTTTGATAACCGTTGACAATTTTGGTCCTGCAGGCCAAAATCGGTCTCCATCTTTCCCTGTTGTTCTGAGCCAGTTCATTTTTTTGATTTTGCACAAGTCCTGTTTCTACGGACTCTGCAAGCTGATTTCTACAGACTCTGCAAGGCTTGTTTCTACAGACTCTGTCGGAAAGAAACAAGTTCCCAACACTTAGGCGACAAAAGGACCTTTGCAACTTTTCCGAAAGGCATTTTTAGAGGCCAAACAGCGCTTGCAGAGGGCAGTCAAACATAAAATGGACCATTCCAGTGCCCTTGCGGAGGGCAGTTCCGGATCCAAGTGCCCTTGCAGAGGGCAGGGAACACTTGCAAAGGGATCAAAGACAAGGCCGAAAAGGTAAGTTTCTCTTTCGAAAAAGGGACAAGGCAAAGATAGAAGAAAAGCCTAAAGTTAAATTTCTTCGAACAAAATGTCTGAAAGAATTCCTTTGGACATTTTGTCAGAAGAAATTCATAAGGCAAAGACAATGTCTTTCGGGATAAAATCCCGTGGCAAAATGTTAAGGCAATTCCTTCGGACAAAAAGTCCGAAGGAATTCCTTCAGACTTTGGACTTTGTCCGAAGGAATTCGCCCGAAGAAGAAAGCCCGACCAAAGGGAAAGCCCGAGGAAATAAGCGAGAAAGACAAAAGAAGAGATCCTTCGGACAAAATGTCCAAAGGATTTCAGGACCAAGGAGCCCGAAGGACCCCGAAGGGCAGGTGCCCTTGTGGGGGACTCTCGGCTGCTGAAAGAAAGACACTCCTCCAAAATGAAGCGACACCTTCCTTTCAAAAGGATTCAAAGACTAAGCTCGGTCAAAATAAATCCGAGGGAAATAAAGCCAAAGGAATTAACCAAGGAGTGATGGGCCTGCGGACGTCAAAGTTGGGCACCATGAACTAGCTGTTGGCTTTCAAATGGCGACGGGCCCGCGAACGTCAATTTTATGGCAATGAAATAGCCATTGATCTTTAAACACTTGAGCGCCAACCAGAAGGGAGCCCAAAGAGCTAAGAGAGAAAGAGACAAAAACCAGGAAATGACGACGCTGGGAAAAGACAAAGTTAAGAATGAACTCAGCGACCTACTGATGAAAGATCCCAAAGAGCCAAAGAAGTAGCAGAAGATAGCCCTCGAGGGCTGCTGGAGACAAAAAAGACAAAGCCAGGAAGAGACAAAAGAGCCAAGTGCAAAAACGAACAAAACAGTCCAAGTGGCAAAGGAAGGCGTCAACTCAAGGAGTTACTCCAGCAGTTGGAACAGTGCTTGCCAAGTGGTCATCAAGGAGCGCCAACAGTGAACGGCGTGACCTGTTTTCTTCACTTTGCATTAATTGGCAAACAAATCGTGTGAGTGCCTTGAAGGAGCGGTCTTGTTTACAGACAAATGGTGCGGCCCATAATTTCACATATGACGTTTAATATATCTTAAACGCGTAAAGTCAAAACAAGAGCCGACACAACATTATCTATCAAGCGGCTTCCTCTTCCCAATGCTCGGAACGCACATGGGCCACTTGTAAAAGGGCGCCAAAAGGCCTCTTTCTTCCTCTATATATTGTAAACTTCTCATTTGAAAAAGAGATCTCTCATATTGTACGGCAAAGCCCTGCCATTTTTCACCTAGAATCAATAGAATACGCATTTTTTACCTCTATTCTGGTTGGATATATCTCTGAGTGTTAGTCTTGTGTTCAGTCATTGCTTCCTAATGCTTTCACAAGCTTGATACCAATACACCTGGTATAGACAGAGCGCCATTCTTGCAGGTGACAAAAAAAGCTATATCTGAAGCATAGAGGTGGAAGGAGGTTACTAGACAGTGTGCTTTCCCTACAGCGCCTATGGTAAGTTCTTTTTCTGTGTGTTTCCGTTAAAACCTCCCTGTCAAGCTTCCTGCAGTCTGGTCCTTTTACCAGTTAAAATGTATGTGTTCTTATGATTTAGAGTGTGAGTGTGAGTAGATCAAACTTGTTTGGTGCATCACCCTCTTAGGTTAGGTTCTGTTTTTCAGTAATCTTTCTCTTTTCACCCCCCCCATTATATATATATGTATTAGCAACTTACTGGAATAACTCAGATGCATTAAAGGGAGCTAGCCCTTATCTAGAGACTCTCCCCCCAGTTTTGCCAGACCCACAGGCAAAAGGGGAGTTTCCATTGTGATGCATGGAAGGCAGGAGCTCAGCCCCCTGTCAAGGGTGCAATCCACTGCGTCAACAATAACATACTCATATAGATAATGGTTGTAATTTACATCATGTTTTGATCGCTATAATACTTTTTGTTGACAATGTTGGTCCTCCTCTTACACTCTACCAATGTTTTACACAGACGACTTGATGCCCTTGCTCGTTTTTGCAAGTTTCATCAGCTTGTGCTAAAACCTAGTAAAACTATGGTCATGGTCTTCAACACATCCAATGGCACCCTATCCAGCCTCTCATTTTTCTACAATAGTGAGCCTGTAGAAATAACAAACTTATACGTATTTGTGAATCCAATTCATTGGGCCATCTTTAAGTCTAAACCCTATCTCCTATCTATATACAATATTTTTTATTTAAATTTTATCATTTATTGGCACTTTCTCTCTTGCAGCAACCTGTCGAGTTTCAATCTCCCTAAGTGCACGCCTTAAAGGGTGCACTGGGAAAGGGGTGCGAATGCCGTTGGTGCTTTGCAAGAGATATTATTGCCTATTTATCAGTCCTACATCCACTCTAGCTTCCTCATATTTGATCCCCTAAGTTATCTTCTTCCATCTTGCATTCTCTAGCTATATCAAGACCTATTATTTCCTACCATGTCAACGTGTTTGATGTAGTTTTATCCATCATTCGTCCCTTCCCAACTACATCAATCAAATCCGTGCAGTTTTGAAGGTTTCGACGCAACCTTTGCAACTAAGTTTCCCTAGGTGACCTAGTTCGAGGTTAGTTGGCCCTTTTAGGACTAAATCAAGCTGGCCAATATCACCGGCTTAATTTCCAAGAGGGATTAGGATCATTCACCACTATAAATACAAGTTATAATTTTATTCCAATAGAAAGGAACATTCATTTTCGCATTGTTATTGCTTGCACTTCTGCTCTAAGTCTACATTTGGAAGAGTTATTGCTTAGATGTTGTCTTGAAGGAAAGCTTATCTTGTGAAGTCTTGGATGCAATAGGAGGGGTTCTTTTAGCTTAGAATTATTGCTTATATATTGTTTTGAAGGAAAGCTTGTCTTGTGAAGTCTTGGATGCAATGGGAGTCCTTTTAGCTTAGAGCTTGATTCAGCGTTTGAGATCCTTACAACCACAACAATCTCTTGCAAAGCACCATTGGCCAAGGGGGAGATTGAGGCTCAACAAGTCTTGTTCAAGGTAAGTATATTCTAACCCTAGCTCTTTCATTTGATAGATATAAGTTGCATAATTACAGGGTTAATGAATGTATATCTCCTTGTTTAAACTTTCTCTACACTTATACTTAGTGTGGCTATAGGATTTTTGAACTTGCGATTTATCCACCTTAGGTAGCCTAGGCCTCCATTTTCCTACCATGGCTCCTTGCCCATTTTGATATGTTTCTAACCTTTTCCCCTTCACTTACATTGCTTGATTGCAATATTAGATTACTTACAAAATAGAGACCTAGTTAGAGCTACTTCAGTGTGTTGATTGCCTACAGGGTTTGGAATCCTTTCTCTTGATATTGTGTTTTAGGTGCTACTCTTGCTAGGTTTGTAATGTCCCCAAATGGGACAAATTGGACCTAGTTGGGGTTTACCCAATAGACCCTTGAAAAAATTACCAAACAACTAAAATTCTGCTTCACAAACAATCTAACCCTAGCTGAAAAATTTATAGAATATCCAAGTGAAAACACATCCAAAATAACTCTACAAATAGCTGAAAATTATTTGAAAACAATGTACCTTTTTTGGACCAAATAAATTGGCGAAGCAGCTGAAAATACCCCTGCCAATAATCTGATTTTTACTTGAATGTACAACTGCATTTTTCAATCACCAAACACCACAAAAACCTCCACAAGTGGGTCACCACACCTCAGAAAAATAAGAGAAATAATTCTGAATATTATTCCTTGGAATTTGCTCTTCAATTCACCTTACGGGTCTCTTCAAGCAAGTCACCCAAGTGCCAAAAATAATATAATAAATTTTGGAATATTTTTAGGGTCTAGATTGACCTTTCACTCATGCAAATTGATTCAAACAAATCACCAAATAGCTGAAATAAATTATGAAAATTACTTTGACCCTAAAAGAGGGTTCCAAAGACCAAATTGACATCTTGTGAGGGGTTGCCACCCTCCCAAAGAAAGTCACCACCCTTGAGATGGCCTTCAAACATGTTTCGAACTCCTCCACTGACATAGCCCACCTCCTTGACCTGCAATTTGAATGTTTCCAGCTCTTCGAAGGATTATACTAATTCCTTGTTCAAGATGGTGTCCAAAGACACCTTTGTAGATCCTCTTGCATACAATTATGCACAATTATGCCGCAATTACAGCCCTTGAATAGAACTGCCCAGTAGAAGAATGGAGGTTTTCAACCCCAAATTCCTTGGTGCACTTGAAGGTTTTCGTCCTCAAGTCACTTGTTCAAGCTTGACATACTTACACAAGAATTTCAATATCAAAAATGCATAACCTTCTCAAAAGAGTCCTCCCTTTCCTTTTATATGCTTCCTCTAATTGTGGCGCCCAAAATAGAGAGGGAGAGTTACTTTATCCTTTTTTTTAAAATATATATTACAAGCTTCCTTATAATAGCACTTTAGAGTGACCCTTTAAAAAAAGTCCCAAAATTAGATAATAAAGTGCTTTAACAAAACATATTCTTGAAGCTCACCAATATTCCCTTTTTGCCTTAGAAGACCTTAGTCCTTGGGAACGCACAAGCTAAGGGTCTTATCCCAAAGATTAGCTTGAAAAGGGAGACATTGCAGTCCTCTCTTCCCAAAATTGCTTGCCCACAAACAATTGTAAATTTAGGTGTTGGAGGATGGCTGCCCCCTCCCAAGTTGCATCTTCCATAGGCATATCCTTCCATTGTACCAAGTATTCCATGATAGTGCGATTGCGGAGCATCCTCTCACGAACCTCGAGTATAGTTTCGAGAATCAAGACCAATTTACTTTCATCATCAAGAGGTGGCAAATCAATGGAGGTTATGATATGCTTTTCAAGAGCTTTCTTAAGGCAAGAAACATGGAACACATTGTGAATCTTACTCCCTTCCAGTAGTTCCAGCTCATAAGCCACTTTTCCCACTCTTCTTTGAATTTTATAAGGCCCATAGAAACGTAGCTTAAGTTTTTTCACTTCACTTTGCTTGGGAGAAAATTGCTTATAAGGTTGCAATCTCAAATAGACCATGTCCCCAACCTCATATTGCCTCTCCAACCTATGCTAATCCGTATAAAACTTTTGTTGATTTTGAGCCTGTTGCAAGTTTTTCTTGAGCTGATCCAAAATTTCAGAACTTTGTTGCACCCAATCGGCAGCCCCGGGCACCCTACTATCCCCCAAAACAAGGTCAAAAAATGGAAGAGCTTCATAACCATACAAAGCCCTGAATGGTGACATAGCACTAGACATGTGGTAAGTAGTATTATAACAAAATTCTGCCATGTACAACCATCTATTCTAACCTGTTTGCTGCCCTGAAATATAATTCCTCAAGTATTCTTCCACCCATTTATTGACAATTTTGGTTTGCCCATCCATTTGGAGATGATAACTAATGCTTGGAAGCAATTCGGTACCTATTAGCTTAAAAATATCTTGCCAAAAGTGGCTCATAAACCGGTTGTCCCTATGACTTATGATGCTCTTGGGTAACCCATGCAACTTGAAAACTTCTTTGAAGAAAATTTCTGCTATATATGGAGCACTATACTTGGCTGGAATTGCAAAAAAATGAACATATTTTGTCAGTGTATCCACTACAACAGAAATTCCACATTTACCTTGTGACATAGATAACCTTGTGATGAAGTCCATGGATATGCTCTCCCATTTTTTGTGGGGAACTGAAAGAGGTTGCAAGAGACCAGCTAGAAATGCAATCATTCCCTTATTCCTTTGACAAACCATACACTCCCTAACATGAAATAAAACATCTCTTTTCAGACCCTTCCAATTGAATCTTTCTCTTACCTTCTTGTATGTTTTGTAGTAACCTTGATGAACAGCCATAGTATCATCATGAGCAGCCCCCATAATTTGATGTTTTAACTTGGATAAAGGGGCCAAAAGAATTCTGCCCTTATACAAAATCAGCTCCTCATGCACCTTGTATTTGTTGTCTATCACCTTGCCTTCCAAAACTGCGGTAGCCCAATCATCGTTAGCATATTCGGCTATAATTACAGCCCTCCAATCCGCTGTTAATTCGCTTAATGAACACAAATAGGGCCTTCTTGACAAGGCATCAGACACCACATTATTTTTACCTTTCATATACTCAATGTTGAAATCATAGGATGGAAGTTTGCTCACCCACTTTTGTTGCCCATCACATTCAAATCGGCTTGTGTGAGAAAGTATTTGAGGCTATTGTGAGTTGTCTTAACTATAAATCTTCCACAAATTAAGTATTGACGAAATTTGGCCAAAGCATGCATGATAGCCAACATTTCCTTATCATAAATTGAAAACTTATTTTCCCCTTGATTTTTTTGCTCTCAAAAGCAATGAGATGTCATTTTTGCATGACAGCCCTTATTCCTTCTCCCAAAGCATCACATTCCAATGTGAAAGGGTACGAAAAATCCGGAACAGCCAACACAAGGCAAGAACTCATCACTACCTTGAGTCTCGCAAAGGTCTCCAAAGTAGTTTGAGACCACACAAAGGCACCTTTCCTTGTTAAGTTGGTAAGGGGGTAGCAAGTTGGGAGAAGCCCTTCAAAACCTTCAATAATAGCTACACAATCCAAGAAACCCTCTCAAATGGGTCATAGTAGTGGGAGGTGGCCAATCAAGTATGGCTTGAATCTTTTGTTGGTCCACTTGGACATCTTGTGCATTGATCACATGTCCCAAATATAGAATTTCAGAAGTGGCAAACTCACATTTGGATTTCTTTGCAAAGAGGGTTTGCTGCTCTAACATTCCCAAAACAATATTCAAATGGTGCAAATGTTCGTCCCAAGTCTTGCTATATACCAATATATCATCAAAGAACACTAGCACAAAATTCCTTAGATGTTGCTTGAAGATGTGGTTCATGCAAAATTGATATGTAGCAGGAACACTAGTGAGTCCAAAGAGCATTACCAAAAACTCAAAATGCCCATAGTGATAACGAAAAGCCAGTTTTTGCACATCCTCCCTCACACGAATTTGGTGGTAACCGGTCATCAAGTCTATTTTGGAGAAGTAAACCACTCCATGAACCTCATCGATGAGTTCATAAATCCTAGGTAGAGGATACCTATTCCTGGTGGTCTTCTTGTTCAACAATCTATAATCAACACACATCCTCATGGTTCCATCCTTCTTCTTCACAAGCACTACTGAAGAGGCAAAGGGGCTAGAGCTTGGTCTTATGTGCCTCATCTCAAGTAACACTTGGATAGCCTTCTCAATCTCCTCCTTGTAGATCCATAGGTGGCGGTAGGGAGTATTGATCACTGCTCTCGTGCCTTCTTCTAGTTCAATTATATGTTCAAATCCCCTATTTGGGGGCAGCCCATGTGGTATGTCGCTAAACAGTCTCTCATGTCTATCTAGGATGACTTAAACATCCTTGTGGTGCAACTGTTGTTTCAAATCAGACCTTGTATCGTGCATAAATAACTCCGCTGCCCATGTAATCTGCCCTTTATTAAAAACTTGTTCCATCTTTTTTGAGGTCACTAACATGGGTGTTCCATTGCTTAGACCATGGAGAACAATTTCCTTGTTGGCTGCCATTAATTTCAGTTTCGAGTTTTTGTAAGTTATGAGTGTATTCACCAAGGGATTGGAACCATTGGGCTCCAAGCACAACATCTATCTCACCATGATCAATCACATTGAATTCTCCTTCAAAGGTATATTTACCCATGGTTAGTTTTAACCCCAAAGTGCTAGAAATGTATGAGATGGAGGAGCCATCCCCCACGGTTACCTTAAATCCACCATTTTCTTTAGTGGGCAGCTTAAGTCTTGAAACAATTTTAGCGTTTATAAAATTGTGAGTGGCTCCATTGTCCATTGACACAATTACGTTTTTGCCACTAATGGTTTCTTTCATACAGAAAACATGGCATCTATTGGCACTATCTAGGATAGCAGTCATCTCTTTCTTTGTCACATGTTGGCTGTCCACTTCTCCTTGATGTATTTGTCCTTCAATTTCAATTTGGTTTACCTTCACATGCTCATTTCTTTGCTCCCAATTTTTAGATTGTTCTTCCTTAGGTGGCTGCCCTTCCATTCCCTTTTCACACGCCTTTAATTATTCTGAATTTTCTGCCTTCAATCTCAGCTGATTGCTCATCTCCTTGGGTCCACAATTGAACAATTTTTTATGCTCAATCATCAAGGGCTCTTCATTTGGTGGCTGCCCTTCAAATTCAGCCTCACTTGCCATTGATTTTTTTGAATTTTCTGAGTTAGTTTCCAGCTGTTCACACCTCACAAAGGGGCTATGTTTGACTGATTTTTGGTTATTGGTAAACTTGTGGAGTGGCTGCCCCTTGTACAATTGGAAATTAGGCTTTGTTATTTGTTTTAAGGGCTGCCTTTCATCCAATTGGAGTTCCTTGTTATGTACCTTTACTGATTTAGACGTAGGTGGCTCTCTTTTCTTTTCAAACTTATCAACTACCTTTCCCAACAATTCTTCATGTGTCCCAATAGTGCTATGCCCTTGTGTCACCCCTCCATGATGCCACCATTCATGGGCAGCCCCATCCAAAAGATGGATAACAAAAATTAATCCCTGGTTTCTACCTCTAGGCCTCAATTCAAGATACTCAATCACCTTGTTAACCCAAGCTCTTACTAGAATACCTGATCACCATCAAAAGTTGGAAGAACTATCTTCCCCAAATCTTGTGTAGCTATGTACCTGTTATCACTTTGGAATGCACCTTGCTTGAAGATGTGCAAAGCACAACTTCCCTCCAACTGATACAATGGGAACTTCTCAGAGGGTGGGTGCCTCTATGTTGAGAAGAACCTCCAGAGAGGGTTGGTTCCCTTATAATTTTGCAATTAAAACTAGAACTGTGATTTTTTTGGGTGAAAAGAGTAAGGAAAAACTTTGAAAAAAAAACTAAGGGGGGTGATACACCTGAATTGATTAGATCCTCTGAAATTACTGAAATCAATGCACACATATAACCAAAATGCAATTTATATTTTGTCCTTAAGCAAAAGTGTTTCAGAGAAAGGGTTGAAAACCTTTTCAAACGTCCTGCAAAAAGGGTGAGATAGAGAGAGATAGGTGAGGAAGGGACCTGCAAAAGGAGAAAAATTATCTCTTGTATGTTGATGCACAATCAAATACACACTATGCTACTGTCAAAATTAGATTCAAAAAAATAAACTCCTTATTGATCACTAGTCCAACGTACAATTTCTTTTTCAAACTTCAGGGTCCTATCTCTATGGCTCAATTCAGCTAATAAATAAGCTTTGAAAAATAGTCTAAATCAGTCTAAGTGTAGTCCAAAAAAGGGAAAAGGTCAGTCTTGGTTTGTTAACTCAAGACCTCACCTCTTTTACAATGCTTTGAATATTCAATAAAATTATTCTCGTTTACAAAAATCTACATGTTTCTCCAAACTTTCGCATAGAATATAGATAATGAAACCAAGTTTGAAAAATGATTCTTAAAATAAACAAAACTCTCCAAAAAAACTCCAAACATGCATGACCAAGATGGCGTGGAAGTGGGCGAAAGAACTCAGGTCTGACTAGTCAACTTCTCCTTTGCATGAAATGTTATGCAAAAAGCAAGTAGATGAACTCCTCACAAACTGTTGGATCGTTTGAAATGTTTGGACACATGAGAGAAGCATGTAGCACGGTGAAACAGTCAACAACAGTTTTGACCAGTCCAAAAACATGTTTGCATAGATAAGAATCTATTTTTGACCTTTTCAATTTATAGCTTTTAATTAATGTGCATGTATATTCTTTGTCTTGCTTGCTTACCTGCCTTATAATCTCGGACTTCTCTATTTATGACTTTTCCGACTGTGTGTGCTCCTTGCTTATCCAGACAAAAGTTTGTGCCTTTCTTTGTTCATTCTCTCGGATTTTCATGTGTATTTCTTTGGCAATTTTCCCCTTGGTTTTATTTCTTTGGTCTATCTTTTCGGGCTTTGTATGCCGTGCTCTGCGAACTTTATTCTGTGAGATTTTCTCCTCTTTTAAATTCTCTTTTCCCATTCATTTCCTGAGGACTTTATTCTGCTCGGACTATCTCTCGGACAAAAAGTTCGAGGAAATTGTCTAGTCGGGCTTCCACTTTCCCGTGGACAAAAAGTCCGCGGGAATTGACTAAGACTTCCTTTGATCTTGTCTTTCATCTTTTCCAAAGGAATTCCTTCAGAGTCTTGTTAAGGCCAATTGTTTCAGAAAAATTGGCATGGCCCATTTGTGTTGTCCAAGTCTCCCGAAAGAATCCTTCGGACAAATTGTCCAAAAGAATTCCTTTGGGTTTTTCCTATCCGTTCTTGTCTTTTCCATGGGCTTTTTATAGGGCACCCGACCTTTTTGAAGGGCACCCAGGCTTTTTGAAATGAACCATTCCTTTGAGAGAGAAGCCTATCAGAATTTTTGAAATGGCCTTTGAACTTTTCCTGAAGGGTACCTACCCTTCAAGATTTTTGAAATGATCCCTCCCGAAGGGCACATCCCCTTCGAGCTTTTTGAAAGAGTTCTTTGTCCGCTTGAAATGATCCTTCCAACTGTCCTGAAGTATATATTCCCAAAGGGCAGGTGCCCTTCGGGACTTTTGAAAACGTCCCTTCACTTTGCCAGGATACCCTCCGGAAGGGCACATGCCCTTCGGGTTTATTGTAAATGACATTCCCGAAAAAACTTTGCCTTTTCAACCTTGAAGTGGACTTTCCCGAAGGGGTACATACCCTTCGGGCAGCTTGAAAGAGTCCTTCCCTTTGTAATTTTCTCGGCTTTATTGCAAAGTACCCGAGGTTTTTGTAAATCCTTTGAAATCCTCTATCCCTTAACTGGAAAAAACCCAAGAAAACAAACATATGCATGATGTTGCCTTTAACTTTGTGCTTCCATTGAAAGTGAACAAGAGATGTGGCCTTTGAATTTGCTCTAGGTGTCTTTCCCTCGAACGAACTACATGCTCTATATGGTGGCTGTAGGTCTTCACCCAATTGTTCTTAATACCTTTGCTGTAAGTACCCTTCATTCATGTTTTTAGACCACAGATTGACCAACTAAAAAGGGGATTAGACCATTGTAGGAAAGTTTAAAATAAAAGGGGTAGTAACTTGGCTTTGACAAGCCAAATTAGTTATTCTTCTTACAATCAGTAATAATATAAGGTCCACTCCAAAGGCTATCAAATTTGGAGTGCCTACCTGGCTTTGCACGTTCCTCATCCCATTTGAGAACTGTCTCCTTGTTGGAATATTTTTGATGAAGCTCTTTTGTCAAATGTCTTCTTGATTTGTTGTTGATTAGTTCACATGATATGCATAGCATCATCTCTAGTTTCTTCTCTCTCAATTCATTCATTCTTACCTCCATGGGATCATTTTCCAGAAGCTCTAGCTGGTGTGCAAGCTCTAAAGATGGAAGCCCCAATGAAATAGGCAGCCTTGCTTCTCTTCCATAAACTAAGAGATAAGGTGAATGGCCAATAGCCTTCTTAGGAGTGATCTTATTAGCCCATAAAGCGGTTTTCAATTTTGTATGCCAAGATCTCTGATCATCCTCCATTGTTCTTTTGATGATCTGAATCAAATTTTTATTAGTAGATTCAGCTAGCCCATTACCCTGTGGATAGTAATTAGATGATGAAGACAATTAAATACCATGTTCAAGAGCCCATTCACATACCTTTGTATTGTTGAATGCTAAAGCATTATCTGACATAATAATAGATGGAGCTCCAAAACGACTGACTAGGCTCTCATAAAACTCAAGTACGAAATTCTCATTTGCCTCTCTCAAAGGTACTATTTCTACCCACCTGGTGAAATAATTTGTAGATGTCAAAACCCATTTATGACCAGCACTAGATGAGGGATGAATCATGTCAATGAAGTCCAAACCCCATTGCATGAATGGCTGTTTAACTTGAATTGGCTTTAACGACATAGCTACTAGTCTCTGTTTTCCTATAAACATTGCACATTTTGAACATTTCCTAACCCACGCATGTGCATCTCTGTATAAATTAGGCCAAAAATACCCAGCTCTAATAATTTTTGCAGCTGTAGTCTTGGCTGCAAAATGACCTCCAGAAGGACTATCATGAAATTGCTCAAAAAGTTTGTCAAATTGACTAGTTTCTACACACCTTAAAAACATACCTCCAATGTCATTTATGAAAGGCACTCCATCAATCAAGATATAAGACACTGATTGCAGCCTGAAGTATCTTCTTTGTGATGCATTCAAACCCCTTGGACATTCCCCAGTTTGAAGAAACCTAGCAATACTCTGTGTCCAACTTGTATGAGGTATACCTTCAGCTTGATGTTGAGTGTCTTGAATTGCCAAAATTATTTTTTTCTCTTCTTTTACATCTTCTGCAAGATGTTCACATAATCTTTTACCTTGAACCAGCGTTGTAACTTTGATTTCAATGTCATATTCCATGCATTTAGTAACCCATCCAGCCCTCTTTTCGCTTAAGTCTCTATTGAGAATGAAGTCCTTCACACTTGGATGAGCAACCATTAGTATAATTTTGTTATTTGAAATCAAAAGTATGAATTTTTTCAGACCTCTTATTACAACAAGAACATGCTTTTCTACGAAAGAATCTCTCTCTTCATAATCTTCTAAAGCTTGACTAAAGAAAGGAATGGGCTGTTCCAAACCTTCATCATTCTATTGCATAAGCATGGCTGAAATAGTGCTGAAAGTAGAGAAAGCATACAAGAATAAATCCTTACTAAAAACAGGACTGAGCAAAGTAGGAGCTTGGCTGATTGCTTCTTTGATAGTTTCGAAACTTCTCTTACCTTCCTTATCCCAAGTGTACTCTTTGTGTTTCTTAAGCATTTGAGTGAGTGGCTTTACTAGTTCCGCAAACCCAGGAATGAATTTTCTAATAAAGTTAATCTTACCCAAGAAACTTTGCAAACCTTTCTTGTGTTTAGGCAATGATAGAGCAAGGATTGCTTCTATTCTTTCTAGATCAATTGAAAGACCACCTTTGGACACATGTCCAAGAAGTCTCCCTTCATGCACTGAAAAATATATTTCTTTGGATTCAAAGAACTCCAAATTCTCTACATTTATCAAAAACAATCTTCAAATGAGTTAGATGATCATTATGACTCTTTGAAAATACTGTAATGTCATCTAGATATACCAAAACCATTTCATTCAAAAGACCATGATAAACAACATCCATTGCCCTTTGAAAAGTAGCTCCATCATTGGAGAGTCCAAAAGGCATTTTCTTGTAAGCAAAGGTACCCCACTTGGTGGTGAAAGCGATTTTATATTGGTTTTGCTCTTTCACCAGTATTTGATTGTATCCTAAATACCCATCCAATAAATAAAATCTCTGTGAACCTGAAACTCTGCAAAATTTGATCCATAGAAGGAAGTGGATAATGATCTTTCAATGACACCTTATTTAAATCTCTGAAATCTACACAGCCTTATTTCTCCGTTTTTTTCTTACAGGAACAAGATTTCAAAACCCATGTTAAATGCTTAATAGGAAAAATAATACCTGATTCAATCAGCTTTGTAAGTTCTTTTCTCATGAGAATCTCAACCTTGGGGTTGATTGGCCTTTGCCTTTGTCTTACCGGTTTTGCATCATTTTCCAATTCAATAGTATGTTGTGCTAATCTGGGATCAAAACCTTTCAAATCATGGTACTCCCAAGCAAAAATATCCATATACTCTTGACATAATGAAATGGAAGCTACTCTCTCAGAATCTGAATTTATTTTACCCAACTTAAGTTGCTTACTTTCAGCTATGCTAATTGGCTCATAATGCTCTTTCTTGGAAGAAATACTCACTTTGTCTCTCTTTCGCTGATCATCTTCATTGAATATGTTCTCTAAAGTCACCAAATCTTTAGGCATCTTGTTTGATTTTAATTGCACAATCTGATTTTCATATTGATCCTGCAATTTATCATGATTTCTTTGGCAAAATTCTGCCTCATTCTATAGAAAATATGCTATTTGTTTATCAGAATCAAAAACTTGTCAACTAACATCATTATTTGGAATTGAAGGTCTGCATACCATTTTGATTTGAGTCTGATTTTTACTATCCTTAATCTGATCTGGAATATCATACTGTGCACCTATTGCAGCAAGTCTATCAGCATGTTGATTTGCTCCTCTAGGAATGGAGCGAATGTCAAATGCAAAGAAATCTTCAATGAGATCCCAAACTCTATGTTTGTATGCCTTCAGAAGAAGATTTTTTGCTGTACTTAAACCTTTTACTTATCGTACCACTAATTCACTATAACCTTTTACCTGTAAGATCTTGATACCCCTCTTTCTAGCCCACTGAAGACCATAAATAAAAGCTTCATATTCTGCAGTATTGGAAGTACAACTAAATTGAAATCTAACAGAAGAATAATACCTTTGATCTTGTGGTGAAACCAACATAACTCCAATGCCACTACCATTCTTTGTTCTGGATCCATAAAAAAATAGATTCCAAACTCCTTGATCCCGTAGTGAGCTAGTGAGACTAGGCAACAAGTCACCTTCTTCGTGCATACAATAAACTCCAAAACCAGCATCTTCAATACTTTTTTAGGGGTCATGTCCATGATTATTAGCAGCGCATTCGTCAAGGAGGAGATCTGGAATGCTTTCAAGAGGCTTAGAAGGCTCTTGTTCAATGGTGTTATCATCTTCTTCTGTAATACTGCAATTCACATTTGTCATATTTGGCATATATGGCTCAAGTTGAAATCTGAAAATACGCTCTGATCTAATAGTTACTTTGGTCTCATACCTGGTTCTAAAAACCATGTATGACCAATCTGAAGAAAGATAACCTCCTATTGTGGCAGTAAAATCTCTTGATAGGCACAGTGCAAAATATGGAGGCAGATCAACATCCTGTAAGATAGTGAAATTTGGGCAAACAACAAGTATAATTTTCAGATCTTTCAACACACCCACAGTTTTGGTAGGAGAACCATCTAATTGGAAGACACCTTTCTCATGGGGTTCATACTGCAAACCTAACTTATCAGCTATTGATTTGGGTATAACAGAAATACTAGCCCCACTATCAATCATGCAATTATGAACTAGACAATCTCCAATGATCACAAAAAGGTAAAATGGAGGAGGTTTAGTTACCTTTTGAGGCTCAACAGATGAATTAGAATTAGTTATGACAGCACTTACTCTTTCTTTTTCTGGTGTCTTCTCAAAGATAGTGAGCTTTGAAAGCTCTTCTTGTAAGTATTCCTTTTGCCCTAGGATTAGTAGAGTGTCCCACATCAAAATTGATACTGAAGTCTTCTTCATTTGATCCACGATACTAAGTGAAGAAGTGGTTGTTTTTTACTGTGATTTAGGAGCAACTCCCAAATTTTGTGTAAATTGAAGAATGTAAAGCCCTCTCACATTCTTATCTTTTGGATCCTGAAATTGCTGGTTTGAATTTTTTTGAAGTAGCTCATGTGTAGTTGTTTTTTGTTGTGGTTGAGAAGGGACTGCCCTTTCAGGTCCTGAACCTTCTCCAATTGCTCTTTTCTTGGATCTACTATAAGTTGCAATTGGATTATCAACACTAGATAAATCTTGATTCTGATTGACAGCCAAATATTCGAAAGAATTCTCACCTTCCTGGAAATTGACAAATGTAGTTTCAGTAGGAGCTTTACCACTACCTTCTCCTTGCTTATTTGAAGCTTCTGTTTTAGTGAATGAAAGAATGTCTCCATAGGGTAGAGAGGCTTCTTTATTCTGAGAAGATGGCTGGTTTTCAAAAGAACGCTGAACTGAACTTTGTTGCATAAAAGATTGATGAAAACTCTCACCAGTTGGAGCCATTGCCATGTTCTTTGATTGATCCCATTGATTGTTCCATTGTCCTTGAGCGTAATTGCTTTGACTCGGCACCATTGCTCTTGAATTGCTTGGAGCATTAGGATTATATTGTCTTGATTGAGAATTCTGCCGTTGACCTTGTTGACTGGATTGATAAGATGGCTTATTGGGCTGATAATTCTTGTTAGTATTCTGATAAGGCCTATATGGTGGAGCTTGTTGTCTCTCAATTGCAACCAACTTGTTGGTTTGAGCTTGAAGAAGACTCTCTATCTTTCTCAATCTATTAGTTTGCCCACTTTCTATTTGGTGGAACTTTGATGACTCTAGAATTGGAGCAATAGTTGGACCAGGAGGATGAACTTCTGGGAAAAGGGGCATTGGAGGCCTTGGAGATAACTTGCCTGCTTGTATAAGACAATTTTCAGCGTTAATTGCTATTTCAAAAGCTTGAAGTAAAGTATTACCTCCTATAGATTGAATCATTACAGCCACATCTGAATTAAGAGCCTTCAAATAATACAAAAAAACATAATTGGGTGTAGACTTGATCCCTGCTGGAATTCTATCCCAAGTCTTTTGGAATCTGTAATCAAAATCCACCATGAACTCATGATTGAATCTCTTAATTGTCGTAAGTTGCTCCACAAGTGAAAGATGATCACTTTTATCTTCGAAATGTTTACACAAAAGTACTCCAAATTCATCCCAATTGTTGATTAATGCAGGAGTTAAACTTCTATGCCACTGAAGTGCTTTTCCTTTAAAAGAAGTTGCTAACAACCTCATTGCTACATTCTCCTATGTAACATGATGAACTGAACAAAGATTAGCAATATCTGCAATATGTTCTATAGGAGTTGTTGAATTTTTCCCTGTATAATAAGGAAGAGCCTTTAGAGCTGAAATCGGAATATCATTCCATATAGTGATATTTAGAGGACTACCACCATTGAATGAAACAAAATCCTGTCTTCTAGGAACAACCATTTGAGGAATAGGATTTATAACAATATTACGCTACACAATATTGGCTTGAACAATAAGATTTTGTGCAATAGAAGGGATAACAGAGGGTGTAGGATTTGGATTTGACTAGAAGTTCTCATTTTCTTTGGCTGATAAGACAACTCAGAAAAATCTACCTCTTTCCCTTTTACAGCTGATCTTGTGACAACTTTTGGTGGCATGAAAAAACATACAAATCTGAAAATGATATCTGGAAATGAATAAAATACTCAGATACACAGATAACAATTCAAAAATGTGAATAACGCAGTCCCATCGGGCATGCCAGAAATTGTCATCACTCTGAAGTGCACCCTGCTTGAAGATGTGCAAAGCACAACTTATCTCCAACTGATACAATGGGAACTCAGAGGGTGGGTGCCTCTATGTTGAGAAGAACCTCCAGAGAGGGTTGGTTCCCTTATGATTTTGCAATTAAACCTGGAACTGTGATTTTTTTTGTGAAAAGAGTAAGGGAAAACTTTGAAAGAAAATTTAAGGGGGGTGATACACCTGAATTGATTAGATCCTCTGAAGTTACTAAAATCAATGCACCCATATAACCAAAATGCAATTTATATTCTCTCCCTAAGCAAAAGTGTTTCATAGGAACGGTTGAAAACCTCTTCAAATGACCTGCAAAAAGGGTGAGATAGAGAGAGATAGGTGAGGAAGGGCCCTGCAAAAGGAGAAAAATTCTCTTGTATGTTGATGCACAATCAAATACACACTATGCTGCTTTCAAAATCAGATTCAGAAAAATAAACTCCTTATTGATCACTGGTCCAACTTAGAATTTCTTTTTCAAACTTCAGAGTCCTATCTCTATGGCTCGATTCAGCGAATAAATAAGCTTTGAAAAATAGTTTAAATCAGTTTAAATGTAATCCAAAAAAGGGAAAAGGTCAGTCTTGGTTAGTTAACTCAAGACCTCACCTCTTTTACAATGCTTTGAATATTCAATAAAATTATTCTCCGTTACAAAAATCTGCATGCTTCTCCAAACTTTGGCATAGAATATAAATAATGGAGCCAAGTTTGAAAAATGATTCTTAAAATAAACAAAACTCTCCAAGAAAACTCCAAACATGTATGACCAAGATGGCGTGGAAGTGGGCAAAGGAACTCAGAGCTAACCAATCAACTTCTCCTTTGCATGAAATGTTACGCAAAAAGCCAGTAGATGAACTCACGAACTGCTAGAACGTTTGAAATGTTTGGACACATGAGAGAAGCATGTGGCACGGTGAAACAGTCAACAACAGTTTTGACTAGTCCAAAAACACGTTTGCATAGATAAGAATCTATTTTTGACCTTTTCTATTTACAGCTTTTAATCCCTATGCATGTATAGTCTTTGTCTTGCTTGCTTACCTGCCTTATAATCTCGGACTTCTCTATTTATGACTTTTTCGACTGTGTGTGCTCCTTGCTTATCCAGACAAAAGTTTGTGCCTTTCTTTGTTCATTCTCTCGGATTTTCCTGTGTATTTCTTTGGCAATTTTCCCCTTGGTTTTATTTCTTTGGTCTATCTTTTCGGACTTTGTATGTCGTGCTCTGCGGACTTTATTCTGCGGATTTTCTCCTCTTTTAACTTCTCTTTTCCCATTCATTTCCTGCAGACTTTATTCTACTCGGACTTTCTCTCAGACAAAAAGTCCAAGGAAATTGTTCATCTTTTTCGAAGGAATTCCTTAGGAGTCTTGTTAAGGCCAATTGTTTCGAAAAAATTGGCATGGCCAATTTGTGTTGTCCAAGTCTCCCGAAAGAATCCTTCGGACAAATTGTCCGAAGGAATTCCTTCGGGTTTCTTGTCCGTTCTTGTCTTTTCCACGGGCTTTTTGTAGGGCACTCGGGCTTTTTGAAATAAACCATTTCTTTGAGAGAGAAGCCTGTCGGAATTTTTGAAATGGCCTTTGAACTTTTCCCAAAGGGTACCCACCCTTTGGGATTTTTGAAATGATCCCTCCCGAAGGGCACATGCCCTTCAAGCTTTTTGAAAGAGTCCTTTGTCCGCTTGAAATGATCCTTCCAACTGTCCCGAAGTATATATTCCCAAAGGGTAGGTGCCCTTCAAGGCTTTTGAAAACGTCCCTTCACTTTGCCTAGATACCCTCTGGAAGGGCACATGCCCTTCGGGTTTATTGTAAATGACATTCTCGAAAAAACTTTGCCTTTTCAACCTTGAAGTGGACTTTCCCGATAGGGTACACACCCTTCGAGCTTTTTGAAAGAGTCCTTCCCTTTGTAATTTTCTCGACTTTATTGCAAAGTACTTGAGGTTTTTGTAAATCCTTTGAAATCCTCTATCCCTTGATTGAAAAAAACCCGAGAAAATAAACATATGCATGATGTTGCCTTTAACTCCGTGCTTCCATTGAAAGTGAACAAGAGATGTGGCCTTTGAATTTGTTGTAGGTGTCTTTCTCTCGAACGGACGACATGCTCTATATGATGGTTGTAGGTCTTCACCCAACTGTTCTTAATACCTTTGTTGTAAGTACCCTTCATTCATGCTTTTAGACCACAGATTGACCAGCTGAAAAGGGGATTAGACCATTGTAGGAAAGTTTAAAATAATAGGGGTAGTAACTTGGCTTTGACAAGCAAAATTACTAACAGTACCCATGGTGCCTCTTACCATATCTTAAACCTAGCCAATCTTCGAAGCCCCTTCCCCTGCGGTACTTAGGGGCAAGAGTCAAATACTCGTCATAATCCTCCATTAGATCCCAACGAACCAAGGGCTGGTCCTCCATTCTGAAGGGTTGATTCCCATGATTTTGGGCCTGTGTAATACCTTTCATCCTTCCCTTATCCATGTTACTGTTTGATATAGACCCTGAATCCCACATATAGCCAAGATATGGCTCTGATACCACTGTAATGTCCCCAAATGGAGTGAATTGGACCTAGTTAACCCCCAATAGACCCTTGAAAAAATTACCAAACTGAAATTCTGCTTCACAAACCAGCTAACCCTAGCTGAAAAAATTAAAATATCTAAGCGAAAACACATCCAAAATAACTCCACAAATAGCTGAAAATTATTGGGAAACAATGTACCTTTTTTGGACCAAATAAATTGGCGAAGCAATTGAAAATACCTCTGCCAATAATGTGATTTTTACTTAAACGTACAGCTGCATTTTTCAATCACCAAACACCACAAAAATCTCCACAAATGGGTTGCCACACCTTAAAAAAATAAGGGAAAAAATTATGAATGTTATTCATTGGAATTTGCCCCTCGATTCACCTTTCGAGTCTCTCCAAGCAAGTCACCCAAGTGCCAAAAATATTATAATTAATTCTAAAATATTTTTAAGATCTAGATTGACCTTTCACACATGCAAATTGATTCAAACAAATCACCAAATGGCTGAAATAAATTATGAAAATTACCTTGACACTAGAAGAGGGTTCCAAAGACCAAATTGCCCTCTTGTGCGGGGTCGCCGCCCTCCCAAAGGAAGTCGCCACCCTTGAGATGACCTTCAAACATGTTTCGGGCTCCTCCACAGAGATCACGCACCTCCTTGACCTGCAATTTGAATATTTCCATCTCTCCGAAGGATTATATTAATTTTTTGTTGAAGGTAGTGTCCAAAGACACCTTTGTAGATCCGCTTGCATACAATTATGTATAATTATGGTGCAATTAAAGCCCTTGAATAGAGCTGTCCTAGTAGAAGAATAAAGGTTTTCGTCCCCAAACTCCTTGGTGCACTTGAAGGTTTTCGTCCTCAAGTCACTTGTTCAAAATGACATACTTGCACAAGAATTTCAATATCAAAAATGCATAACCTTCTCAAAAGAGTCCTCCCTTTTCTTTTATATGCTTCCTCCAATTGTGGCACCCAAAATAGAGAGGGAGAGTTACTTTTTCTTTTTTTAAAAAAAATATATTACAAGCTTCCTTATAATAGCACTTTAGAGCGACCCTTTAAAAAAGGTCCCAAAATTAGATAATAAAGTGCTTTAACAAAACATATTCTTGAAGCTCACCAATGTTCCATTTTTGCCTTAGAAGACCTTGTCCCTTGGGAACGCACAAGCTAAGGGTCTTATTCCAAAGACTATCTTGAAAAGGGGGACATTACAAGGTTTGTGATCCATTTGGTCATATCCCAATTCATGAAGTATCAATGGGCTCTCTTAAATTTACCTTCTCCATGTTCAGATCTTTAGATAGGATAGTCGTAGGTCAATACTAGCTCATATCATACAACATCCATGACTTTGTAAGGGAAATGTTTCACTTTCAACCTTGGAGCACCAATGTTTTTAGATTCATTTCCAAGATATCCCTTCATAGATGTGCCCTTTTTAATGCATTTATTAAGCCTATAGTTCTTGATGGGTCTAAAGTTTGCGGCTCTAGCTTGGGCTCTTCTCACTGGACTCAAATAGAGAAGTTCTAGACTCTCATGCTTCAATGTATAATTCATTGCAAACAAACAGCTCCTCTGTGCGTTGTCCATTTTTTGCCCCACCCCTATACCTTGAGTATATCTTCAAGCTCACTTTCCTTATCCACAGACAAACTTTGGGAGATTCGGCTTTAAGCCATGACGGATACCCCTACTTGACACTTTGTTCTTTATAGGATTGCTTCTTTGGGCCCCACCAAACATCAACGTTTTTCTCTTTCAATCTATAGGTTTCTCTATTGATTGGCTTCCTCCATTTAGGTGTTCCTTAGATGCCCATTCTTAGCTTCTTCCCTCAAAGGAGGTCAGTGATAGAATTGTTAGAGGATATTGACCAAAAGTAAATTCTTGTCACTTGGACTTCTCAACAACAGCGCTGCCCCAAGATAAGTTTCCATGGTTAACATTTCTTGTGAATTGTTGATGGCACCATAATTCATTCTTCAACATCATTGATCACATGGCTTAAGGATTCCCCTTGGCTAAATGAGTGTGCTCCCACCAGCTATGCATTGATAATTACCACCATATCTCACGTGTGCTAGGATTTGTCATCTCTTACCCCTCCGTGAGATTGAAACTGAAAGCCGCTTTATTTTTAGGAGTCTTATATGTACTATGATATATGGGGGAGATAACATTGTCTTTATAGGTGTTAGGAATATCAATATCTAATCCTAAGTCCTATATTTCAGATTTACCACCTATTGTTAGTGGGTGGCTGCACCCGAAAAGTGCAGGTGGTTACAACTTACACCTGAATAGATTCGAGTTACGTCCAAATTAGTTTGGTTGTTACATTGTTGTATTATATATTCATGTTCAGAGAGTAATGAAATACCACTTGTTAAGATGATTCTATGGTCATTAATTTCAGGTTGTTTAAATATTAACAGTTATATCAGAGCCACAACATTGAAACTTCTGCATTTAGACAATCATTTCATTTGTATGTTGATTTGAACCTGAAAATGAAATTGCTCAGAAAATTCAGAGCAATCTACATATGATATCTTACAGCCAACACAGTAGCATAAAAGGCGTGAGCAAGATCGGGGCTGAGAAGGAGCCTTCTTAATGCATTTTTCCAAGCAAGAGAAATCAGCGTAAGGAGTAAATTATTCAATTTTTTCTGCCGAATTCATCGGAGAGCTTGAACTTGGCAAGCTGTGTAGGACCAGAAAGACATTGAGCATCACTATGTATTTTGGGAATATAACTTCAGGAAAAATGCAAGTTTGAAAGTGATCACGATGCTAGATCCATTTGTCTCACTAGCCCTGCCAATTGCAATTTTTGCTTTTGTCGCAGTGACAGCTGTGTATAAGCTTGGTGCTCTGCAATCTGTGTGTTGTGCTTGAATTAGTTTAACGTGTCTTGGCCATCCACCAACAGAGAAGAAAAAGAAAAAATCTAGTTGCTGTTTTTTTTCCGTCTGTAAAACTACCGTCAATATTATTCCCTTATTTGCCTATTCCTATTCTTTTTCCAAAAGACATCTCTGTTGGTGGAATATTTCATGTCACCCGTTTAGTTCATTTATTTGGGAACCAATATCGTGGTTCATGTGGACTAATACATAGCTTTCATGAGAATGAAATTTGGGAGAATAATCATTCATGTTTAGCCCAAAATTGGTCTTTAATGGGTCATGAACCATTTAAGTTTCATTTAATGCCAAGTGTGATAGATTTTTTTGTTTTTTTTCTAAGTTATGGATCCACATGAAAAGGATAATTAAAGATTGGAATCCTAAAGTTGTGCTTTTCTTATATCTACGGTGAAAATCAATATGTAATCATTTTGGTGGTGGATCACAAAGAGGGTTTGTTAGTGATTTGATCATTTAACTAGTAGAAGAGGTCTTAGGAAATTGGGTTATATTTATTTGATGATAAGAAGAAGGGGTTCGAAGCACAAAGCCAATAGTTTAGCTTTTGAAATAGAAGCCAAATTTTGTCAAATGACTTGTACATGTTTTTGATAAGAAATGTCAATTTTGTCCAAAAGCGTCATTTCCAAAGGGAGAAATAAGGGTGTAAACATGAATGTGATCCAAAGTGCAAAGACACAAACCAAGTATTGTAATTTCCAAGCATTATCGGTTGAACCTGACTCGGATTGTGTTAGTAATTTGCTTTGAGTTGTTTCTACATTTTGTCTTATGGGTTCTACACATTACATGGATGGAACATTATCACTTTGCATTGCAGTTTCAAATTCACACAAAAGTTACTTTGCTTGAAGAATGCTGGGTCCAGTTCAAGCCATTATTTATGCACTTTTATCATAAGCACTCTCTTCCACAAAAAGATATTTCTAGGTTGTAGACAACACTAGACGCACAACAAATTCTTGTTGTTAAAGTTTTAAACCTATTGTCAACCCAACAGTCAAATCAGTTTTCAAGGTTGTCAAGACTCAAGACACTTGCTGTACCATCTACTAGTGCCCTAAATCTTGCTGTGCCTAATGTCAAGCCAAAATCTGTTAAATTTGTTGTTTGAAAATCTTGGGTTGTTCAAAAATGATCCAAACACATTGTGGATACAATCCATGTCTGTACTCCTACCACTGAATCTACACATGTTGTGTGACTTTGGGAGACAAAAAACCAATAAACATCGTGTTGGTATAGGGTTGAAGGGTGTTGTAGGCTTTCCTGTGCCAAAGTACCACAAACCCATCACATTTGTATTCGGAGATCTTGTGAATAAATGTCAAGTTGAGTCTTCACTTGTTGGTCAATCTACTGAAGTCAAAATCTCCACATTGTCAATACGACCAAAACCAACTTGTTCTCATTTTGGTTGAAAGGGTGAACACAATGTTTTGAAATCCATCCCTGCACATCATATGGTCGAACAACACACTCTATTGCACAATGTTATCAGCGCCAATCAGACTCCCTTAGAAGACTGTCTTTTGGGTGCAATAATGACACCCGTTGGAAATAAGAGAGTTGTCCATTGTCTAGATCTTATAGGAAAGTCACATCTCATGTTGCCGTAAAAGATATTTTTCCTCGTGCTAATAAGTCCTCGTTTATACCTACTATTGTTACTCCCGTGACTGAGCCTACTATTGGGGATTCTATTTTTTATAAATTTGTTTATGATTCAATAGAATTCAAATTGTTGTTGAACCTACTATTGAGGTTTGATTCCTATATCCACATGTTGAGCCCACTCCTCCCTTTTTTTGGCATCGAAGCTAATGATTAGCTGGACTTCTCAGATGATGATGGCTAAAACATGTTTAGTGATGAGTGTAACAAAGGATATACATTGCATGATGGTGATGGTACTTATTGATTTTCTCATATTGTATAAGGCTATGGAGATTGAGATATTGCCTCTTGTTGATAGTACAAATAAGTTGACTCATATTATGCACTCTTCCCATTAAGTTGAAAACCCAAAAGGGTTGCTTAATGGAGACTTGAGATGAAAACCTGAAAGGGCGTCATTGAGTTTTTGCATTTTTCTGTACAAATTCCAAGTTGATTTGAGTTGTATTTCAAACCATCACTTACCCTTACAGGCAGGTTCTATAAAGATTGTTGTTCCACTCTCATTTGGCAGGGGGAACATTAAAATTCAAATTTTGAGTTAAGATTATAATGATGTTCAAGATTTGAAGCTAGCACATTGTGGGTCATGTTGCATTGAGTTGGATTTGAGCATATGTGCATTGTTGAGCACTTGAGAGGGTACAGTATTGGTGAAAATCTGATTTGTGATTTGTACAGTTGTTCTCGGCATGTTTGTTGACATTAATTTTTGATATTCCAAATGTTGCATGTAGCTAGAAATATCTTAGCATTTCAGAGTTTTCTACAAAGTTTGAGGAGTTGTCCCAGATATTTCACTAGAGACTAATCATATTGGCCACTAAAGATTGGTCAAATTTGATTGCAATTTATTGAAGATTGCAACATATTGCAGTTAATTATAGCATTAAGGATGGGACATGTTACATGACCCAGGTTTCTTGGATCTCCAGATTATGAGTGAGTGATGTTCAAAGTCGCATTGACACATCATATTTGAGAGATTGAAGAGTTTGGCACTACACATTTGAGATAGTTGATGACCTTGCATGGAGCTAATTCATCAGTTTCAGAGTTTGGGCACAGTTTTTCTACTATAGGGGTAGTTTTTATGTGTCAAAATGTGCCTACGTTTTTGAGTTTGAGTGCTTTGTGGATATGAGTAATTCACAGTTACAGCTTGACAGTGATTAACATAGTCAGGCCTCAGCAGCAGCACATTTATGGGGTGTATAGGTCACTCATAATATTTATCTTGGGTTATCAGTTTTTGCTCTCTTTAGCACATGATTGATCAGGACACACTCTGAGCAGGTGTGATTTCTTACAGAGTTGGAAATGAATCATAGAGAGTGATTTCATCATGATTTGCAGTTATCATGGTTTTACGCGGACCATCTACATTGCAGTAACTGCAAAGAATGACAGTTTGTGAGTCAACTTAGGATACAGGGGGGAATGTTACGAATATTAATATCTAATCCTTAGACCTATATTATAAATTCATGTTCAGAGAGTAATGAAATACCGCTTGTTTAGATGATTTGGTGGTCATTAATTTCAGTTGCTTAATTATTAGCATTGGTATTTGTCGTATCTTTCCCCTCCGTGAGGTTTAAACTGAAGTCCACTTTAATTTTAGGTGTCCTATATACAATAATATTGGGGAAGATTCCAGTATCTTGATAAGAACACAAGTGATTCTTTGTCCACCTTCTTTTAGTACCTTATTCAAAGGCAGTCTACCCTTTTCTTCAAGAGGTTGTTTGTTACTCTTATACGCATGATCATACAGGGGACCCTTAGAGATGTTAAGTTGATTACTTTCTTTCAACCCACTACATGCACTGGGGGCATTAAGCACCCCTGGATTCAGTCAATTCACGCTCAAAAGCAAACAGATCAATGAGAAGACATTTCTCTCTGTGTTGCTACCAGAGCACCCCAATGCCCTCAACCTCATTCCAAGAATAGTGGGTCTACTTCGTTTCAGTGTCAAAAACTTTATTCTTTGGCCTTGGATGTTAGGAGAGGCTCTAGAGGGAGTGTAACTTCCTCCTCATAGTTCCCCTAAGCCCCAGACATTCCCCTCTTAAGCATTCTCAAATATTGTTTGGACCCTTTTGATGTGACAAACAACGATGTTAATTCTCATAATCTAAGTAGTATTGCAGATATGTGACAGCATTTGAATCCTTTCAAAACCTCCTGATTGATCTTTTTAATCAGCCCCATGTTTATTTAAGGGGTCCTTCCCCTCGCAAGGCTATTTACAATTGTACTATATCTTATGGCTCAGGGTTTAACCAATTTAGGTTTACACTCCTTGCTTTGTTCATCTTTTGTTACAATTTGTGTTTACTTGCATTTCCTATCCTAGAGGCATTATACCCAAGTACTTATTCTTTTATAACTGATTCTACCTTTTGAGTCCCATTGATCTATTTTGACTATTCGTGGATATTAATATCATGTCTTTCTTTCTTTCTTTCTTTCTTTCTACCCTCCCTTCTATTGCTATCATGGGTGGTTCTGTTTTTGACCGATGTTAACCTACTTTGATCATTTATGGGCATTGATATCTTTTCTTTTTTTCTTTATCCTAAATAACAAAGTAATAAAGGCAAGATAAACATGCAAACACAGATTCCGAAAACCAATAATGGAGCTCAACAATCTTAGGGTGCTCATTAGTCATTGGATGATAAGCAAGGCCCCCTCTAGTTAAGTGTAACATGTGCCCAGTCTTGATCCTCAATATGCCCCTAAATGTTTATGTTATTTACGCTTCATATCCTATTAGGCCAAAGCTGTTGTACTGCAATCTCTATTTGTCAGCTTGAGGGGTCATCACAAAATGTGAAAATATTTTGATTTAATTTTATCTTCATGGAGTGTGATAAACCACAAGGCCTAGGGTGCACCATCAAGCTACTTATTTTGATACAAGTCTTGGCAAAAAGTAAGTGTACATCATTTGTTTAAAATTTGACCTGCTGATTTGAGGTGAGTTTGAACTGTCCTGAAGCACATTTGGTCATCTAGAATATGCTTGACGATCACGTTCCGAATCTACTTCCTTTTACGTGAAATGCTAAAGAAGCCAAATTCATCGATACCGGCAGATCAAAGGAAACTAGGCTGTTGATAAGCCCACTTCTGTCTTTAATAACAAAATCTTCGTCTTCATCTTGAATAATATTTAAATCCAAACCATGATTGATGAAATGTTTTTTATATTAGGAAATGATGAATAAAACAACAAAAAAGCACTACCATTAAATCCTAATCTTCCCTACATGAAGTATTGGTCTTCAAACCATTAATATGGTACACTTGTTGTCCAGCCAACTTATCTTCAGTACAAATTTTAACAGAATAGAATTAACACATGATGAAGTGTATATGCATCTGCTTATTACACGCTTAGTATTCAAAAATAAAATTTCGTACTTAAACCATCATTAAATACCATAAGCTCACCTAATACTTCTTCTGCCCTTTGTTTATAATCCTCTGGAAATACTTTCAACAAAAGATAATGAAGCAATTCACACACTCTTGGAAAATGTTTATATGGACTCCTACAGAGTGGACAATGTGAAACACCAACAAAACTCATGGATCGGTGTACACACCAGAAGCAAAAGACGTGACCGCAAGCTGCAAAATCCCAAAGAATGTCATTACACCTGAGAAAACAACCAATTCAACTTCCCTGCTTAACCATCTAAAGCTTAGAATGAGTTATGTTCCTTACACTTATTTAGCTGAACAGGAAATACCTGATACTTTTAAAATAGCAAAACGCAAATGGTAGTGCAAAATAATGCTTACCCTGAACAATAGGCTTGTACGCAAGATCCCTGCATTGCTAACAACTCAGAAATGAGAAGACATCACACAATTGTTTCTTTCTGTACAATTATGCATATTTAATAATAATTTTATGAACATAGTTTACAATCTTATCTTCAGAAAAGAAGTTTAACTTTAGCAAGACAGACAGCACAATCAAATTAATTTGGTTTGCTTTCTTAAAGTACCTCCATTTATCTACTGTAAGAAATAAAATATTAGCCCTCTTAAAATACCTCCTGACCTACTGAAGGATTTACATCTAAGTCAGAAATGGGTTCTCGTTCAAGTATATTCCAACCTACTTCATAGAATTGTTTCTTGGTTTAAGTTGAAGATATCCTGCTAACCTTACTTTCTTCAGTTTTCTGTAATTTGTCGGATGAGCTAATGAAATGAAATGATATAATTTTATTAACATCCAAGAGACCAAAATAGTCTATGGGACGCCAAAGTAACATAATGGCCATGATGAGGGCTTACAAAGTGGGGGTGTTCCTGGACATGCATGATAAGAAACTAAACTGTCTAATTTAAAAAATAAATAGCATGTATATCATTTCAATGTTATCACAACCAATTTAAAAAATAAATATCATTTATATTATGTCAATGTTTCATAATGTTATCACAACCAATTTACCCCTCATATGCTGGAAACCAAGTCTGTATGTACAGAATTTATGTGAGTTCAAAGAAAGAGAGATTTTATTTAAATCCATGAGACAAAAATAATCTGTGGGACCACATAGCAGCGACAAAATTCTGATGCATATTTATAAGAGAACTAGTTCAATTCCTTTCTGATGCAGGTTTATAACACACATCTCAAAATCTTTAGTTCAATTCCTTTCATTTTCTTAAATTTGGACAGGGAAGCATCAATAACATTGTACATAACATACACCATTGAAGGCATAAATGATCAGTCATGTGAATTCCTTGTATAATAGTATTTTGAAGAAGGTCAGTAATATTGAAATTCAATGTGTGTATATCAGAGGGAGAAGATATGACCAAGGAGCCAAGGACCATGGAGAAAAGGGGATAATATCTTATACAATGCAGTTGGGAGTCACAATAAACAATGTAGTGGAGCTATATTCTTACATATATGGTCCAAGAATCAGTAAACCCTTACAAATAAGCAAAGCAGAAGTTTTAGGTGATTCTTTATCATGTATAAATTTGGAAACCAAGAAACATGCAAATAAAAATTAATAGTCTAAAATTTATTGGAAAAATTCTTCAAAGTTTTGGCTTTTATTTCTCAAATAAAAATTATCAGAGAATAATTTAATGTAAATGCAGGCCCCCACTAAGTGCAATGTTTAGGACCACAATCAGATTAATAATAGTAGGCAGCAACTATATAAAGTTCAGCAGCTTTATCGACAGCAAGGAAAAGGATGTCTGCCCTACTTTATATCTATGTTTCTAAGGACAATCATAGAATGGCAAGGGATCAAAAAAGGAAAACCAGTTCTAATTTTTCTATACATATTGGCCAAGATACCAAAACCAAATAGAGGCCCCAAGCTTCACTAGAAGGTTTATCCATAGCTAAAGAAAAGGATTGGAGAGACATGTGGAACGAAGGTGTCTTCATGATTGTGATAAAAGCAATGAATAAGCATTGATATATATCTTGGCGGTTGAATGAAATTATGTAGGAGGCTTCGCAATTACAAATCCGTTCCCCAAATCAGATTTATTCATGTTAAAGGAGAAGGGAATAAAGCAGCAGACTTTGTGTCCAAATTGGGGCATCTCCCTGAAAAACTCATTCAACTCCTTGGAGATGATTTGGCATCCCCTATTGCTAACACATCACAAGTTTATGATTTTGCTTCAACCAGAAGGGAGTTTGGCACCAAAGTTATGGACACCTCAATAGATTCTCCCTTTGTTAAAGAAAGAAAGAAATTATATAGTGACTGGTTTGCCTTTATTTCAAATTGAGAAACATGTATGTTCAGCCTGTTTAAAGGGGAAATGAAGCTGGAGAGAAGTCTCAAAAGAAAACAAGAAGGACCACTTGCCTCAAATTGGTGTATATTTACATTCCAATGAAGACAAAACCAATTTTTAGTGCTCTATAGTTCCTACATTTTATTGATAATTACAGTATGAGGATGTCACTTTATCTTCTCAAACATAAGAGAAGTGTGTTTGAGAAACTCAAGCAATTTAAAACTAAACTAATTTGAAAATCAATCCAATTTCAAATTTTAGTTTCTACAGACTGATAATGGGTGTGAATTTCATCGCAAAACATTGCAAAAGTAGTGCAAAGACAGTTTTCTTCCCTTTATGCACTGCAGAAAAATGGAGTTTTGGACAGGAGGAATCGAATGGCAATGGGAATGACTCGATGTATGCTAAAGGAAAAAGCACTAAACACGACCGTCTAAATTCTTAAGAGGAACCCATTCAAGGAATTGTAATAGATCACACCAAATGGGATTTGATTATGCAAGAAACTAAAAGTATATTTCTTTAAAATCTTTGGTTGTACTGGATATGTTCAGATCTAGATCACGGTCGCAGTAAATTGGATCAGAAGCTCAAGTTATTAGGTTTTTGTTGGCTATAGTGAGTAGTAAAGAACCTACAAACTCATGGAAAAGTCTATAAGAAAGGTAACTATCAGTAGAAATGTTGATATTGATGAGGGTGAAATCTTTTCAGTTCTAATGTACATAGCAAACAACCACTAAGGGGAGACTCTTTCAACCAACAAAATTCCTTGATGGAACTCTTTGGAGTGGTATGCCACAGTGCCGTGTTGCTTCATCTTTTTTAGGGTCAAGAAATAATCTTCTCAAGCATAGACCTCAACTAATGAAAGAATGTAATAACAAACACATCTCAAGTGGTGATCTCTTGCCGACCACCCTCATCTTCATCTACCTCCATCTTATGCTCAGCCAGTTTCCACCAATCAAATGCTGGTCCCTCAAGGTGCAATGTGACAACCTAAAGTTTTTGAGACACACCCATAGTGTTTAGTCGAAAAAATATTCAACTTCCCAATCCAAGCCCTAGCCTTAATATTGTCATTGACCCCATCAATCTTGGAAATGGGAATCTTCTCAAGCAACCTTTGATTTATGCGATTCTCCGCTTGAACTTCTTGCAGGTCTAAACCCTATCCATCCCTTGCATAAGACTTCCCCTGTTTGTCGTGACGTCCAGCTTCTCTTTGGTTTTGAGGTGCACACTTGTCATCTTGATCATGGATGTCCAGATTCTCTTTGGCTTTAAGGTGCACACTGATCCTCTTCATCATTTTTGCATCTATCTTTTTGTTCTCTATTTTTCATGGATAGGACTAGAGCATCTAGAGTCCTATTCATGGTCATGATACCATTGTCGTTCTGGTTCATGGTTCCCTTTAATTCATCCATTGAACTGTTGATGGCTTCCTCCATAGACAATGCACTTTGGATCTTCGGTTTTAGCCTTCTTGTCTGGCCTTGATTGAAGCCATAATCAGTACTCCCACAAGGCAAATCTATGATACCACTGTTGTGAACCAGATCTGCACAAGATAAAACAGCTACAACAATAATTTGAAATAAAATTGAGGGGGAAATTTTCTTTTTTGATTGAAACTGCAATTTTCTAGAACAGATTACAGTAAATGCACAGTAAGGGCAAACACCAGAAATCTATGATTGGACCAAACTACAACTCCATTGTACTAGAATACTGCTATAATAACTTACGAAGTTGAGGAAACTTTTCCTAAGAAGGTAAAGGTGCCAACTCCAAGAGCAATATGGGGTCTGCACTTGGCCACCAACAGTCCTCAAGACTCCCGAGCTATTTTTTTACCAGCTAAAAAGGCTGCTCACTTGAGGCTTGAATGCCTTTTACGAAAAAATCAACCTTCCAACCCCCTCTTCGACCTATTTGGGGTCAAAATGTAAGTGGTTTCATATTCCTCTTGCCACCAGTAGGATCAATTTATTGTGACATATTATAGAGCATAACTGTCTTGAGTACTTGATTGTGTAGATGATGTCAGCATAACTGATGAGTAACTGGTGGCTGCATTATTGTTGATTACATAACAGTTGAGAAAATTCCCTAAGTTGACTTGAGGAAATATGGCCCTCTCTTGACTATTTCTGCATACATGACTTATTCCACACAACTAATTTATTCCAGCACAACTTATGCCTAAACTATTGTTGCTTAATAACTGCTGACTAACTGGCATCATTGCATAACTCGTAGCTGCATTATTCCTATGTAACAGATTTATTCCTTCATAATTGTTGGGTTATTTTAGTTAATTCCAGCTCCAGCGCTGAAGTCTAACCCAACGAGCTAGCGCGCTGGCCCTTTCACGCAAGAGTTAGATCTTGCGCGCTCACTCGAAGCGCGCGGCAAATGACCGGTTCTCGTAGGTTTTGTCGCATAGTTTGGATAACTTGTTCATATTCCTCTCTTTATATCTATTAAACGAAGGTTATATAAAAGTATAAACATACCACTTTGACACTATGAGTTCTAGGTTCGATTAATATCATCACACAGATTATAGTCATCATCTATTAGTATTAAGTGCCTAGAAAAGAAAAAGAAGATAAGGTATCTCTCACATAAAAGTCAACACTTAGTTCGTACCAACACTCATAATAACACAAATTGATACAACCTGCTATCTCATATATTAAGCTTAAAGATCCGTCACAATATCATTCTAGAATTTGTCCGTTCATACCTCCATTCATCTCCACAATGCTTTACAACAAGGGTATTTATACTTGTTTTGCCCTAACCAAGTGTTTACAATCATTAATGACATGAAGAGTTGGCCAACGCTCTCAACAGACTGAGAGTCGTGGCACTTAACAATCAGTTCTTCCTAAATATCCGGGCCTCTACGCCCCCTATATCCTTGCTCTATGCTATCTTTGTTGCCATGTGTTCCTCTCCTTGCGGGCTGGTACAAAACTTCCTATCCATAAGGTCGGAGTGACCTGTATGAACCGTTCTTCCAACTGCTCCCGCTTCCCACGCACTCCCTTAGTCTTTCGCTTTTGTTCTGAGTCCTACGTCCTCGGGTTCCTCGTGACTCATTCTCTTCTGACTGGGTCCTCTTGCGTTGGTTCCTTCGCTCCATTGTCCTCTTGCGCCCTTTAGGTTCCGTGCCACGGTGTTTCTGCACCTAACAGTTTCGCGCCATGATCCTTCCGCGCCATGGTTCTCCCATGCCGTGCTAGTTCTGCGCCAAAATGGGACAACACTTAGTCAAAATTTTGGGGCCAACATCACCCCACACTACGCTCTTAGTCCGTCCCGGACTAAGCTGCGCTAGCGTCCTCTAAAAATTCAGGGCCCGATTGCTCGAGTTCCTTCTTCAAATTGTCCCAATGGGGCAATGCCTCGAGAACCTTTGCAATTATTTCTTAAATGGTTCCTTTTGTTTTCTTTATCTCCTCAAGTTGTCTAGGGGTCCCGTCGGCCTTCTTCGCCCATTTGTCCAAGGATGTTGTGGCATCTTTCTGGACGTCTTCGAGTGTAGAGACCTCCTTGTCAACCTGTCCTTGGAGGGCTGTAAAATTTGCGTTCAGTTGTTGACGATGTTTATTGATGGTGTCCTCCATTGTCTCTACATCCCGGAAGGCTTTTGTGCGCTCGGCGTGGTCTTTTATTAAGAGCACAACATCAACCAGCTACTGCCTCTGGGCTTCTTCAGCTTGGAGCCAAGCTTCCAAGACTTTATTAGGGCACGCTAGCCGCGCAAAAATGTCATCCAAAATGGGGATAACCTCCCCAACTCTTTCTATAGCACATTTACCAACTCTAACCCCTCATCTCGCGACACGGGTTGCTCCTTGCATCATTTGAGCAGTAGTTCCACTGGGGTCTCCAGCTTTCCTATGGCATCCCCGTCAAGGGCTACGCCGTCTGCTAGCGTTGGGTCTTCATTTAGATTTGTTTTACAAAGGTTCAAGACCCTTACTTTTGCCTTTGTGGCCTCTTGGAGATGTTGTTTTAATGTGGCCACTTCCTCGACGAATGCTCGTTTCTAGACAACCTCTTTATTGTACATGCCTACAACTCAGGCATGTTTCCTTTCAGTCGTGCGCGCATTAGAATCCGACAAAATATTCTAGTGCGTAATTTTCATGCCTAACTTCAAAAATGTGACGCTTGCTAGAAGAGGGGAGATCTTTTGTGGATCTACCCACAATGGTTTCGATGGCGTTGGAGCATCCGGGCCCAAGGAAAGGCTGTCATGCGGGAGCTCGAACTTGCGCCCCTTGTTGTACATATCAAGTAAGAAGGACACTTGCTTCCTTGTCTCTAGAGTTGCCTCCTTGGGGATGAAGTGCGGCCAAAGGTAGAGCATCTTTTCTTGAACGCCAAACTGATAACATTCGTGCGTATTGCCCATTGCACCTTCATCATGCTCTTCTGAGGTCTCAACCAGACCCCTTACTAGGTTCGCGCTCCAGCTTGACCTTCTCGTGGCCACCAGCGACCATCTCGCTTTCTTCTTCACCGTCCCCCTCATTGTATTGTGTTTCAACATCAACTAGGGAGTCATTAGAGGCAGCTTTCTCCTCCCGCACCGGGGAGGGAGTTTTCTCGGAATCCAAACCTGAGCTATGGACCTGCATCTCAGGAACTTCCTGTTGGAGTGCTTGCCTTGGGGGCTGTTGGTGGGCAGCTCTTGCAGTAAAGTACTTGGGAGAGATGGTGGAGGCGAAGAAGGTGGGCGTGGAGAAGGTTGAAGTGGAGGTGGAGAAGGTGGTGTAGAAAGAGGGGGTGTAGACTGCGAGGACGAAGGGTGGGGAAGCGAAGAGTACGGAGGTGTAAAGTGTGGAGGAGATGGAGAAGTGTGAGGGAGAGATGGGGATGAACGTGGAGATGGTGAAGGGCAAGGTGGAGGTGGCGTAGAGGGACGAGGTTGCATGGGTCTGGAGGACAGCACCTCTGCAATCTTTTGTCGTTTCTGGGGGCCTGGTGCCCACTTGTGTTGGCACCCACATTCGGCCACTTCTTCAAAGGTGGCACTGAAGGAAATTTATCCTTAGGTCTCTGCCCTGTGGGTTCTTTGGGGGGCACATCATGTAGAACAGTTTATAAATTTGCTCCACGACCAATGTTTGTTTGCCCTGTATGTCAGTCAAGTCTGTTTCCATCTTCTCCACGTAGGCATTTTTGCCTGGATAAACATATAACTTACGAAGGGTGTGCATCTTCGAGTCTATCCTTTCAGCCTACAAGATGATAGGCTATGCATCGTATATCCGATTAACAGAGTCTATGAAGTACCGTGCCGAGAAGGCATACGATAACTTAAGCCATGATGAGAGCTCTCCAGATGGGTTCATTCGGATTCGCGCGAGGGAGAAGTGTTGCTTTATAGCAAACTATGCATGTTCTGCACCCATGGGGGGTAGGTCCTTGGCGATGCGCTACTCATCCCCGAACGCCGCCTTCATCCCATCAAACCAGTACCTCATCTTGATCTTGTATGATGGGGTGATGTGACTAGGGCATGTGAACGCCTTGTAGCGTTCAGCGAGGGATTTGTGCATGAGAGGGTACACCCACTTTAACGCTCCAGCGTTGTAGTTCGGCACCCCAATTTCATCAAAAACCATTAAGAGGAGGAACACTCCAATGGAAATCTGTACTTCGGCTCCCGATGGATCCGTTATGCGTCTTCAACAATTTTCTGGGTGAAGTACATAGCCTAGTTGTACTTCAGCCCTTGTGAGACCTGATGCACACTGTAGAGGTACGCCATGTCAACCTCTTTCCAATGATCGATCCCTCTGATCTTGGTCATTACGATCTGCACTGCAATCCGGAGGGCGGGATCTTGCAGGTTCTTGATATGCATGGCATTGCCCTGCTTTTGATACATTAGCACCGTGGTAGTCTTTTGTATCTCCTCAGTGTCAGCCAAGTCATCAATTATGCTCAATCCCAAACACTGTAGTCCCGCGACCCTATTGATTCTTTCAGGAGTGATCTTCATGCTGCGCCCAACGAAGTAGATATAGTCCTCATGGACACGTGAAAGGAGGAATTGAACTGCCTCTGTGGGCTTACCAAAATAGGGCAAGTTGAATAGCTAGAACAATCTTGTAACGTCCAACTGGTTGAAGATTGTGAGGTCATACACCAATTGGTTCGTGGTGTTGGTGGTCTCCACCCGATAATCATTTTGGAGCTCAACTTCGTTCCCAAGTTGGCGGTGATTGTAATCAAAGACAGTGCAAGTAGAGACCTTGGAGACCCAGTTCTCCATGTGCAACACTGAATCCAGATATTGCATCTCTTCAATTATTAGAGACAGGGGTGGGGACGCTTGAGTTTTCTGTGCCGAAGACAATTGGGCCTGCTTCTCCTTGCGCACCATTCTTTCCTTTCCTTCTTCCGCATGTTGTTCTTCTTCTCCTTCTGCGCTCTGTACTTGTTCTTCTAGGTGTTGCTCTTGTTCTTCTGGGGTCTCTTCCCTAATTGGAACCCATTCTCCTCTGCTCACCTATTCTTCTTCAGGTATTGTCAGCAAGGTCTCAAGTCTCTTGGCCTTATTCTTAGGCTGCATTACCCTTCGAGAGGCCCGAAGGTTAATGCGCGGCCATCCAACGTTTCCAAAGGGATACATGGTTGCAGATTATTGCTTTGACTTTTTGAGCTTAAGCACCCTTTAATGGCAGACCTGCACCCTACAACTTTCAAAACTAAAGCTTTTCCCTACGAACCAGACTTGGAATCTCTCTTCTCAATCTTGGTAATGACCTGCATGGTTTCTAAAGATATGAAAAGGATTTGATTGTCTCAACTCTGGTAGTGGCTTGATCTTTGGCTCTGGTAGTCACTTGATCTTCGGCTTTGTTAATTCGAAAATAAACACAAAGTATGAAATGGTCTTAACTTGCCTATTTATAGGCTCTAAAAGGGGTTTACCTTCATTAATGCCTTTCCGTCACCCATCACTTTGTAGTAGTTAATGTAGATCTTTAACAGTCGTCGCATTTGGATACTGTTTTTTGCAATTAATGCATTAATGGTATTGTCCCATCACGCCGTTGGCACCTTTTTTTCATAACTATTCTTTTTGCATTAATGACACGTCCCGTCTTGCGCCTTTCTTTGAAGTGGATGACAGCTGTGTCCCACGCTTTTTGTGAGGTAAGAAACAACTCTCTTTTTAAATTTCTAACTTATGGCGGGAATCTCACCCCTTCGTGCCTTAAATGACTCACGCGCCTTTAGCACCTTGCGTGCCCTTAAAAGATTGCACGTCCATGTAACTCACGCGCCTAGGTAACTTGCGCGTTTTTATAACTCATGTGCCTAGGTAACCTGACTTCCTACCCCACACTAAAATATGTCGTGGTCCTCCACCAAAAGAACAAAAACATAAGGAAAAAAATTACAAAAAGGGAAATTTGTGCGCAACAAAGGTAGCGCTTTTATTGAAAGCAGTAAATCCTAAACTAATGGCATAAGCCTTATTGATTTAAAAAACTTCAGCTATTCCGAAGTGAAATACGGCCTAAGCCAGCTTGATTATAGTGCCCAAGAAGGAACTGACCATCCATCCTTTGTAACTGACATTTTTAGGTAGGTCTAATGATGTGTATTATAAAAGGGCCATCCCACTGTATACGGAGCTTTCCTGGGTGGTGCACAAACTTAGAGTCATACAACAAGACCTTCATTCGTAGAGAAAATGTTTAGTTCTTTATATGGCGATCATGCCATGCCTTTTGCTTGCATTTTTCTACATCCTAGCTCCAATGAGCAAGGAATCAGGCCTCATCGAGTTGTAATAAAGTGTCTAGGCGCGCTTTTAAAGATGATTCTTCATCTGATTGTCCTATGCACGCGATATGCAAAGATGGTACCAAAAACTCTACTGGTAGGACTGCTTCCTTGCCATACACCAAGTTGAATAGCGTGCATTTGTTTAGGCGCTTGTAGGTTGTTCGATAAGCCCATAGAACTACAGATACCCTATCATCCCAATCCGTTTGGCTAATGTTACAAATCTTTGTCAAAGTGGTACCTAGGATTTTGTTGAAAGCTTCAGCAATTCCATTGGCTTGCGGATGATATGGTGTTGTTTTGTGGTGCGCGATCATGAACTTGGCCAGCAAGATGCAACTTGTTTCATTCAAAAAGTGGGTTCCACGATCACTGGTGAAACTCAGGAGGCATCCAAATCAGGGTATGACATTCTCCAAAATGAACCTCACAACGGTAGCAGCAGTACCATATTTTGTTGGCACAGCTTCAGTGCAGCGCATAAGATAGTTGTTGCAATGATGTACCGCAAACTTGTTCGTCATCCTGCTAGAGTGATGGGACCAACAAAATCAATAGCCCATTTTTCAAAGGGTTCCTAAAAAGGGATGGGTCGTAGAGGCATAACATCTCTCCGATTAGGTTTGCCTACACGTTGACATATGTCACATTGCTTAACATATGCTTTAGCATCTTGGAAGAGAGTTGGCCACCATAATCCAACTATCAGAACCTTCCATGCGGTAGCCTCTCCAACATAGTGTCCACCAGAAATACCTTCATCACCTTCGTGAAGTACCTCGAGGCGCTCATGTTGCATTACACAACGTCAAAGAACTTCGTCACGGCCCATTTTGTAAAGATCACCTGCTATAAGCTAAAAAGGTGCGACGCGAACCGCAAGTTGCTTTTTTGTTTGTGAGGTGAGACAGTCAAGTGTAGAACTAGTGGTCAAGAATGCCACAATGTCTTTCAATTCTTCAAGCTCTTGTGTAACACGAAAAAATTGTACATTAGAAAGATCATCATCTATGGTACATGGTGGTTCTCCGTTCTCAATTCGCGGTAGGTGGTCAAGTCCACAATTGGCTTTCCCAAGTTTCAACATCACCAAAAATTGGAATTCTTGGAACAAAACAATCCAATGATAGATCCGTCCATGTAGTATAGGTTTATTGACAAGGTACTTCAAAGCCTCATGATCTATATAGAAAACAAAAGGAGTGGCCAATAGGTATTGTCTGAACTTCTGCAAAGCGTAGACCATTGACAGTGCCTCGCACTCTGTAGTGGTATAATTTCTTTCAGCTGGTGTGAGCTTCCTGCTAGAAAAGTAGATTGGGTGATCCAAGTGACCTTCACCTAGTTGTGCAAGAATCGCACCAACGACCGTGCCAGATGCATTCACATGGACATGAAATGGCTTTGTACAATCGGGGAATTGGAGAATAAGAGCAGTGACCAACTTTTCCTTAAGTGTTTCAAAAGCCTCCTTACAAGAGCAAGTCCATATGAACTGTTCATTCTGCTTTAAAAGTTTTTCCAAGGGCACGGCAATCTTGGCATAACCGCGAATGAACTTTCTATAATAACCCGTATGGCCCAGAAGGGCACGGACCTTGCATTGAGTTTTGGGCACTGGAAGGCGAAGAATAACAGATACCTTCACCGAGTCTACCAAGAGTCCTTCCGTACAAATAATACGCCCTAAAAGCACACCAAAAGGTGTTGCAAATGGGCACTTCTTTAAGTTTAATGAGATTTGTAAGACTTGACAACACTCAAGCATAAGTCTGAGGTTAGCGCAATGGTCCTTGACCAAACCATATATTGTCCAGTCATACAAATAGACTTGGAGGAACTTGTGGATAAGTCCTTAAAGGCTTCAATTGCTATTCGTGAAAACATTGTTGGAGCATTTTTCAACCCGAAGGGCATAACAGTATAGGCAAATGATCCCCATTCAATGGCGAAGGTTGTCTTGGGCTGGTCTTCTTCAGCTATTTGGACCTAATGGTACCTCAAGAATCCATCTGTGGAGTACACTTCACAACCAGCAACACCTTCAAGGATCTTCTCCATGAATGGCATTGGAAAGGGATCTGTTACACAAGATGCATTGAGCACTCGGTAGTCCACACAGATATGGATGCGTCCATTCTTTTTGATACTAATCACCATGGGACTGATCCACTCAGATTCAGAAATGGGAGTGATTACTCTAGTGCGTAGCATACTGTCAATCTCCTTTTTAACGCATGCGCGAAAATTAGGATTCATCCTATATGGGCGTTTTTTCACTGGTCGAGCGTCATCAACTATCTTGATATGCATCTTCCCCAAGGACGGGTGGACTCCCTTCATTTCACTATTGATCCTTAGGAAGATATCCTAATATTCTTTTAGCAACTCAAAGATTTTTGTAATCTCTGTGTCAGTCCAATAGTTTCCTACTGTAGCTAGCTTTGGTTCTTGTTCCGAGCCGATGTTGCATTAAATAGTCTGAAAAGGCTCATGGTTCCTGGAAGTCATCCCGCGCCACAAGTCGAGGTTCAGCTTCCCTTTGCACAGCAGCACGCTACATTACATCCTTGTCTTTGAGGAATTGAATCTCTCCTTGAAGTTCTTGTACGAGTGCCATCATATCTTGGCAAACATCCTTTTGCTGTTGAACATCATGATATTTTCTAGCTCGGGGTTCTTCTCGTTGCACTTTCTCGATAGGATTAGTTGTTAATTGGGTTTGTCCCGCACTAGGAGTGGTAATGTTTACTTGTTGAACTATAGGGATGGTTGGGCATGCACACCACTGTGGTTTATCAATTTGAATCATACCGGCACCCTTTTCATTTTGCTCCTTGGTGATAGCCGCATATAAGTCAGGACACTCTTCCAATTGGTGGTCCTTTTTACAGAAAGCGCACGTTGGGTAATCTGGGCAGTCCCTTTAATAGTGGTCTGGAGACCCACATTTGTAACAGGTCTCGGGTGGAAAACGGCCACCTCCTCGTCCTTGCCCTCTTCCTCGTCCACAGCAACCACCATTGTCTTGAGTATTTGCTACTAAGGTTTGGCGCATGCCATGCGCTCGAGCTTCATGGATGTCACAAATCAAACGACAGTTATTAGTGTCATGAGTATAGGCATCACAAATCTTGCAATAGTCAGACACCTTAGTGTGTGTAGCTCGTTGCAGAAGAGGACAAGAGTGGACATCATGTTCCTTATGACAGATTTCACATGTTTGTTTAAGTACCGTGCAAATGTTCTTACACGAACAATTGCTCCGTGTATGCCCTTCAAATTCACAATCAATGCACCAAACACCACTACGTGTTTCATGTGCGTTATTGGTCGTCAACTTCTCAAGTTGTGATGTCATGGAAGCTATCTGTGCTTCCATAAAAGGACTGATCCCGGTGTCAATGCTTCCAACCGCCTCAGCACGAAGTGTAGCTTCCAAAGCCTCGCGTAGGCTAGTGAACGTTCGTTGAAACAAGGTTCGTCGGAAGGGTAGTAACAATCCGCCCACAAACCATTGTGTGTGCTGAGTAGCGGTAATTTCAAATGACAACTTAAACAACAATGTTTTAAACCGTGCATCATATTTGCGCACACTTTCAGTAAGTCCTTGCTTTATGTCCTTCAGCGCTTCTATCTCTGTTGCTCAAATTCAAGAATGTCAAATTCATGCAGGAAGGTTGTTTTGAGCTGATCAAAGTGGACCACTGCTTGTTGAGGGTCAAACTTCCGATACAACTTGTGCATGCGCTCTAAAAGCGTAGTTGCGAACTATGTGGCCTTCCGTTCAGAAGAGGTGATGCCTCGCGCCCTCCAAATTAGTTCACATTTGTGGACATGCTCTACTGCATTCTCCACTCCTCGGTATTCAAGTAAGTGTAGTGTCATCTCATAGTAAACCATCATCGGTAGAGGCACTTGAACAGGTGGTTGTTGGGAAGCTCCAGCCCCTATCCCTTGAGGAGGAAGTCCACTTCCTCCTGCGCCTCCTCCTAGTCCTCCTCCAGCGCCTCCAACAACAATGCTCATGGAATGGGGTGCGGTAGCTAGTTGGTTAACAAAGTGGGGTCTGTATTTTATCCTTGTAGGCCTGGTCCACCAAACATCCCAAATTGTGCCATAGAATTCCCTTGAAGAGGGAAAGAGAGTATTAAGTCTAAATGAGCCCCAAAAGGCTCAGTTTCAGTATCCCTTACCAGTTCAGTTTCTGACTCCAAACTGTCTGTATCCCAATTTCGAATGTGTACTCTGTCTGACTCAAAGGCATGAGCGCGCACTATGGTGGGGGAGCTTGGTTGATTCAGACTTGGTTCCTCGGTTCCTGCTGTCCAGTTTGTTTCTCCTTTGTAGGATAGAAGTGGCATAAAACGTGGCTCGAAAGTGATGGGGTCCTCATGTGTTTTCGCTTCCCTGCGGCTCCTAACATCACTCCTTGAGTTCTCCCAGTCTCTTCCCGCGCCGCTAACTCCCATAATCCTTTGCCGAGCTTCATCATACTTCCATTTCCGTAATGCACGCTAGCTGGCTACCATTTTGAACCCACGATCTTCTACCAACTCCTATTCTCCCCTTTCAAATGTGTGGCTCATGCAAAAGAGGATTTAGCTCTCCATTGGTATAGTTTCTAGTCCAAGATCAACAAATAACTTCTTAATTTCAAAAGCAAAAAGCTTAAGATAGCGACTACGTGGTTCTCGAAGGAACTGGAACTTGGCTTCTTCAAGGCATGAATAAGAGGTTACATCGTACTTCAGAATGTAGCTGTTCAAAACTTTCCACCAAAATTTGATTGCTCGCGTCCATAGGGCTCCAAATCATGCTAAAGCCCTTTGCTGTTCTGGCGTCCAAGACTGCCTCCTTCCAAGATTCCTTGATTGTCCTTGAGCATATGCTATCAACCAAGCATGTAAGTGAACCGAGACCTCCGAAAAGAGGGTTTCATACAATGCGTTGTAGAAATTCTACTCCACCCAATGTCATGCAGAGATTCTTGGCTCAATATAAGGAAATGCAAAATTATCTTCAACACTGGTAACCCTTTCTTCTATATTCTCCAGCGTAATATGCTCAAACATTTTTTCATGATTGTGTTTCGAGTGCTTCGGGTCCCGACAATGGAACCAAAATGTTGGGTTATTTTAGTTAATTCCAGCACCGGCACTGAAGTCTAATCCAACGAGCTAGCGCATTGGCCCTTTCACGCAAGAGTTAGGTCTTGCGTGCTCACCCAAAGTGCACTGCAAAAGACCGATTCCCGTAGGTTTTGTCGCACAGTTTGGATAACTTGTTCATATTCTTCTCTTTATATCAATTAAATGAAGGTTATATAAAAGCATAAACATACCACTTTGATCCTATGAGTTCTAGGTTCGATTAATATCATCACACAAATTATAATCATCATCTATTGGTATTAAGTGCCTAGAAAAGAAAAAGAAGATAAGGTATCTCTCACATAAAAATCAACACTTAGTTCGTACCAACACTCATAATAACACAAATTGATACACCCTACTATCTCATATATTAAGCTTAAAGATCCGTCACAATATCATTCTAGAATCCGTCCGTCCATCCCTCCAATCATCTCCGCAATGCTTTACAACAGGGGTATTTATACTTGTTTTGTTGTGACCAAGTGTTTACAATCATTAATGGCATGAAGAGTTGGCCAACGAACTCTCAACAGACTGAGAGTCGTGGCGCTTAACAATCAGTTCTTCCTAAAGATTCATGCCTCTGCGCCCCCTATATCCTCGCTCTATGCTATCTCTGCTGCCATGTGTTCCTCTCCTTGCAGGCTAGTACAAAACGTCCTATACATAAGGTCGGAGTGCCCGTATGAACCGTTCTTCCAACTGCTCTCACTTCCCACGCACTCCCCTAGTCTTTCGCTTTTGTTCCGAGTCCTACGTCCTCGGGTTCCTCGTGACTCATTCTCTTCTGACTGGGTCCTCTCGCATTGGTTCCTTCGCTCCGTTGTCCTCTTGCGCCCCTTAGGTTCCGCACCAGGGTGCTTCTGCGCCTAACAGTTTCGTGCCATGATCCTTCTGTGCCATAGTTCTCCCGCACCATGCCAATTCCGCGCCAAAATGGGGCAACACTTAGTCAAAATTCTGGGGCCAACAATAACTAACACACACCGAAAACTGAAAAAGTGCTGAGAACTACAAAAAGCTGCTCACCTTCTCTCCTCTCATTTTTTTTTTCTTTAATTTCTTTCCTTTTTTATTTTTTCTTCCCTCATTTGTCATAACAGCAGGATGTGGTGCATTAAGCACTAGCATAAAGACCATGCTCATTCAAAATTAGTAGCCTATTGCTTCTGAAAATAAAAAATTGAATGACAAGAAAAAGTTGTTATGCACATAAAATAAGGAAATGTTAGTTCTTATGTATGTTGTAGAAAAATTGAAGCCACATTTATTGGGCCAGCACTTCATCATTTAATCTTACCATCAAAGATTGAAGTATTAATTATTCCAATAGAATTTTAGAAAACAAGAATAAAAGTGGGTAAGTTAAGTTTAAACTACAAAGTTTCGACATTGAAGTTCAATACAAGAAGGGCATAAATATTGTTGTTGCGAACACCTTGTCTAGTCTACCAAAGTTGCATGCAAAACCTGTGGTAGAACTAGAATGGAGAGAGGAACTATTGGCTGAACATGCAAAAGATGAGATTTTTTACCGTGCTACAAGAGCGAGAAAAGACACAAGAGGAGGGCAGCAACTGTATTTTTATGCAATCTGATTTTTTATATGAAATGAATGTATCTTGTACCTAATTTTACATTGAGCAGGTGCTGAATATGCCTCCTGTTGGTCGCAGGGGCTTCTTTAAGACCTATTGCAACATAAGAACTAAACATATTTGGGAAGAGCTGCAAGAAGATGTAAAAAACTTTGTGGCTTCCTGTGAAATTTGTGAGAGGATTACAAAAGAAAACGTATGAAGCCCGTGTCTACCGCAGCTCCTACCCATATTCAACCAAAACTGAGAATCCATTAGCATAGACTTCATAAGAGGCATAAAAAGGATCAGAGAAAAGAATTATAATTCTGTAGTGGTTAATCAGTTGACTAAGTATGCTCATTTTATTTCCATATGTATTGACAAAACTTCACAAATTGCTAACTTATTTATACAACATATTTATAGATTACATGAGCTTCAAAAGAACATTGCTAATGATTGAAATCCAATATTTACAACTAATTTCCAAGAGTTGTTGACACATGTTGTAACCACACTGAGCCCAAGTATGTAATGTCCCCAAACCAGGGCAAATCTGAAATTCTGATTTTATTACCAAACCCTAGGCAATCAACATAAATTTATGATTTTTCCAGCCAAACCCTAGATATCAAACCCTTGCCAAAATACTGTAATATATCACTCCAAACCCTAGTAGCAATTTGGAATTGGTACCAACAGAATTTAGGGCATAAAATGAAGTTACCAACCTTGGACCCAAGGCATCAGCTTGCTGGAAATGCTCAGGAAATTACAGCTAACTCTCAAGCCCCTTTTACACTTGAAACCCTCATGAAATACTGAAATAATTATGCCAAACCATAAAAAATATACTAATTTTCCAGCAATTATTAGGGCACAAATTGACCCTCTAACTCAGCCAAACAAGTCGCCCTTATTGGAAAAATACAGCAATAATAAATACCTGAATTTTAGCAAATGACTTCCACAAATAATGCTAGAAATACTGAATTAAATATTGAGTAATTATTCAAATAATTACTAGAAATTCCAGAATGTATATTAGGCTTCAAATAGCCCACCAAACCTCATGGGGACCTTCAAGGCAAGTCGACATAGTGAGGAAAAATCAAATAAATGCAAAACTCCAAAACATAGCGCTTAATCAAGGGGTCTTCAACCTCTAACTGTAGCACAGCCCTAGACGATGGGGTCTTCAACACAAAGCCAATTCGCTGCCCATAAACAGCCTTAAAACCCTTGGTATGAACCCCCAAAGCAAGTTGCCACACTTCCCAAGGTGTACTTTTGGATTTTATGAATATTCAAGCTCAATTGCAGCCTTTGAAATGATGCTGCCCTGATCAGAAATTAGAGGGTTTCGTCCATAATTCCTCTTTAGCCTTGAAGGTTTTCATCTCCAAGCCTTAGGTTAAGTTTTTCGTGCTTAGTCCTCAAAATTCAATTATCATAGATGCATTCCCTCAAATGAATTCCAAATTCCCTATTATACCTTTCTTTAAGTTGGGATGAAAGAAGAGTAAGTGAATTATAAGGTCAGCTACTTTTTTAGAATTACTTAAAGGCTTTTGAGACCTTTCAGTCAAAATGGGCCCTCCTTAATGCAAAATTAGAATAACTTAAGTAAAAACTCACTTTTACCTTTTAAGGAGGGGAAATTAGTGCTTCCAATTCTACCTTGCTTCCCTTAGCCTATGGGAAATACCAAAAGAACTAGACTAAAGGTCATGTCCGTGCTTAGGCCAAAAAGGGGGACATGCTCCCCGCCCAAAATTGTTTGTCCTCAAGCAAATGCAATATCCAAGGAGTTGTCCTAACAATTTGTTTCATGAAAAACCCTCTTGTAGCTTATTCCCAAGGAAAGGAAGCTCTATTCTGAAGCCATTTGCAGTTGCACCCATGAGAACATCCTTGTCCCTGTGCGTTGGAAGTGTTGGAACAACAACCATTCATTTCCCCAACAAGGGGCTGCCATAGCTGTACCTTTCATGGCTAAACTTATAATAGCTGCTAGTACCTTTAAAACTGCCCTTCAAGATCATCAATTTACCCATTTTATGGGCTGGAAGCTTCCTCGACATGGCTATAATCCATTCCGTCATTCTCATATTCATATGCTCTACCATCTTGGAGAAAAATACCCCAACAACAATTCTGTACAAGGTATATGTGGGCCTGTGATTGGAGTTTAAAGCCCTAGATTTGCAAGAAAATTTGAAGCTACTTGCTCCCCATTCATTCCTTGGAAGTTCCTTCGTACACTTCACCCTCAAAGAAAGTGTCATGAGCTTACAACTTACCCTAGAGGGGCTGGAATAGTTGTGAATAGTATTACCGGAAAATATCTTATGGCTGCCCATCATGATCATTTTGCCTTGCATGTGCGCCTTGGAGTGTGTGCTTCCTTGGCAAGTATCCCAATGCCCCTTAGGACTCTCACTGTGCCTTAATGTTTCTTTATTATGCCAAAGGTGTGGCTCAACAAGTTGCATGAAACCCATGACTTTGAACAATCTTAAAGACATACCTTGTGTGCACATACCATGAAGAAGTGAGCAACCTTGCCATGGTGCCCCCATGAGTGTCTCTTGCCTCTCCTTTTGCACCCCTTTACAAACAAGCTTTCCGCCTTTAACATGGGTGCATAGAGATTGAGGGTGTTCTTCCCTCATAGTGTTGCCCTTTTTATGTCTCCCTTTCCTCATGAGTTGAAGTCCTTGGGTAGCCACCTTATTGACCTTTACTTTACATCTCTATAGTTTCCCACTTGTTGCATGTTTTAACCAACTCAATAGAATATTCAATTGTCCTCCTTGCTGTCCTTGGAAGTGTTGTTCCTCTTCTACTAATTTTAACCTTTCCTCATAAGTGGAAGGCCAAATCTCCTTTGCAAACTCCGAACTTATAGAGGGCTGAAACTTACCCCAATTTTCAGAATTTCTTGTGCGCATGATCAGCTGAGTTTGCTTATTTGTCCTTTCATTGATTTCAACATTTATTTCCCTATTGTTTTCAGACTTGATGGTGCATGTACCCGGCTGAGTTCACTTTTCAACAAATTTTCTGCACATACCACCAGCTGAGCTGGCATGAAAAACTCAGAATTTTCTGTGTTGGGGCCCTATTTTTAACAAAAAAATCAGATTTCTTAAGGCTGTCCACAATTTTTGACTTTGCCCAATCCAAGACTTGTCTCCACTTGCCATCTCCCTAGTTGTCCATGATTTTCAAGCATGGAATTTGATGATTCTTGGGACACCTTAGTGGCTGTCCCCACTCAAAATACACAACTTTCTTTGCACTTCTTGTTGCCATTGCAACCGGCTCCAGTTGTGATCCTACACAAAGCAAACATGTTAGTGAAAACAAGTGTTTAGAAACACTTTTCTGATCACCTCATCAAGCCTTATGATCATGATATGGACTCTTCTTCGATGTCTTGTTTTTCCCTTACAACTCCTTACCCGGATTCCAAAAGATTTGCTTATTTCATCCACATCATGGCTGTAGCATGTCATTTTCTTCTTCAAACTCGTCCTTATAGTCGCTGAAAATTCACTTGCAAAAGCTTGGACCACCTCCATGGTGTTGACGGGTGGGAAGCACATCTTCTTAGCGTCAATATTCACCATAGTGATAGTAAACCTTAAAGGTAGCAAACTGGAATCGTGAAAAACAGCAGCCATCAAGTTACAAACAGCCCTCCCATTGATCCTAAGATCATGATATCTATTGCTTACCACTATCTTCATGATTATCCAAACTCTATCCCTTGTCCAACAACATAAAATAAAGTAGAAGTGGGTTGTCTATTGGCTGTAACAGTCATTAATTGCTCAGTTTTCCCTTCCAAACAGTGATATGTACCTTGCACAAATTGTACTTTGTGACCCCACATAGCCAACCCTTACATACACAACATTAATCAAGGTGTTCTCCTTCATACCATGGTTGTTGAAGGATGTTTTTGCGCATGGATTCTGATTTAAGGGCTGGTAATGAGTCAATATTAGCTGTACATATCTCAACCTTGGCCAAGGGTTTTACATCCTTGCCTTGTATGTTTCCCTTAGTCAAAACCACCCTATGTAGCATTTGAAGGTCATGTTATATGTGAGAACATGTTACTTTATTTCTTCAATGTTGATTAAATCCAAAAGGAATGTAGCAAGATGTAATGATACAAAGATGGAGAGAGAGAGAGAGAGGATAATGCAAAAAAATGGATAGTACACACCATGTACCAAATTATCACTATAGAATAGATGATCAAGAATGTAATGATAGCCTTTCAGAGGTGATTGGTGATGATGGCTCTTCTTTTCAGTGATGATGATGGTTTTCTTACATAATAACAGTTTCTTGCTCGGGTTTGCTTATCTACCTACTTCTTTGTTGGGTTTCAACCCACATCTTCACAACTCTTCATATGAAGATTCTTCGACATCAAAGAGCTGAAATTTGATGCCCATCATGGCATTTTTAACTGTTTTGCATGTATTTTACCGGCAGCAATAAAATTAAACTGATAATCATGATGTGTCTTTATTTGGAGAAGGCATATATTTTATTAGTGTTGTGTTTATAAAAATAATCTTATTTAATTCAGAAAGTGTATATATGTAAGTAATGGTTAAACAGATATGTACTCAAGCATTTAATTGAAATTATGGAGAAAAGGTATGGAATATCTCGATATTAAAGATATTAAGCTTCCAAAGACCATAATACTTGAAAAATGATTTTTTGAAAAAAAAAATTGTAAAATAAAAATGTCATCGACATTTCACGTCTCCTTCGATGCTCATCATCAAATAAGAATGATGAAATATTTCAAATCCATAGCTCCTTATATAGATAACTCCATTACTTACATGAAGTGGGACATATCATGTTTTAGCCCTAAGCATTTTTTTTAAGTCCTCTCTTGAACAAAAATATGAAAATATTAAATGAACATTTCCATGACTCCCCATAAACCAAAGTATTAAATAATCATCATTTAAACTGATTGCCTCATACAATACATTAAAGGCTAATGTATTATTTTCATATAACTTTTATATTCATTTAACCAAATACTTTGCGATTAGTTTGAAATATTTTGGAAACAACTATGTAGAAGGCTTTGAAACAATCGGTGATCCATCATCAAGATTAATGAGAAGATGTGGATGAATGTTGATTCAAAGCATAATTCAAAAACTCATTGAAGATAGCCAAAATCTTGCAAGACTAGCAAGTTACACTCCTTGGCAAGTGACTAGCCCTCAAATCACATGGCGAGTTTTAAGTACAAGCTCACAAGTACTCATGAGTCCGTACTAAAAACTCGCCAACCACTGCATAATAACAACCACTAAACAAAAATGTCATTTTTTACTTTTAGCTTCACTTTCATGTTGTTTTTGCTCTACTATTAAATGTTGAAACATAGTTGATCGTTTCCCAGTTGCCATGAAGTGATTTCAATCGGATTTGAAGGATTTTGACAAGTAGAGGTCAATTTGAGAGGTAAGAGATCAATTTTTTTGTTTAAATTTTGATGGGTGGAGTTCACATTGAGAGGCAAGAGATCAGTTTTTTTTTTTAAGGTTTTTAAAGTTTTATCCTTCCATTTTAAATCTATTTTAGAGTTTAAAAACTTTTTTGTTTTTTAATCCCATTATCTTTCTTCTTTCTTTGCTAAGTAGATAGGGGTTTAATCTTCATTTGTTTGATAGGGTTTGCAACATGCCCTTGCAATCATAAATGAGAATCGCATCCTCAGCGTCCCGTAGAAATAGTAGGAAGTCGAAGTTCGATGACCCTGCTTGGAAGCATTGCACAGAGGATCCAAAGTATTGAAGTATGATATGCAACTATTGTGATTTTCTAATAGAAGATCATGTCAATTGCCTCAAATACCACCTTGCACAAACCCCTGGCCGAGATGTGTGACTGTACCTTAAATTAGAACCTAAAGTTAACAAAAATATGAAAGATCTCCTTGCTAGGTATGTTGAGAAAAAGTTTAAAATAAGAGAACAACTGCATCAGTTGCATCTGTGATGAATTCTCTCCATAATTCAAATGAATTAATAGGCTCTTCTATTGGCCAATGAATTTGGGGCTCATCCACTAGAGACGATTCAAGTTGAATGTCATCAACTTCACAGGTTTTTTTTTTTCCTTGTTGTATTTCTAGTGCACTATGTTCGCTTAAAGGTACTACTTGGAACTGGGAGAAGTATAATGAAGGGAGGATGGCTGCTGCATTTTTTTTTTATTATAACAGCATACCATTCAATATGGCAAGTAGCCCAAATTGGAAGACATTGGTCACTACATTGACCATTGCCAAGAAAGTGTTCAAGTTACCTACTCCTTGTAATTTGAGTAGATCGTTGTTAGAGGAAGCCGTAAAAAATATGCAAGTAATATTAGAGGATCAAAAAATAATTTGGTGTAAATTGGCTACAGTATTTTGTCTGATGGGTGGATGGATCAAAGGAATCGCACTTTGATAAACTTTCTAGTGATTCAAATGGGCAGTTCGTGTACTTTAAGTCCATTGATGCCTCCTACAAAGTGACGAATGCAGAGACTTCGCATGATATGTTGGAAGAGGTGGTCATGGAAGTGGGTGTGGAGAATATCGTCCAAGTTGTGACTGATAATGCAGTAGCATAAGTAGCAGTAAGGAGACTTCTTGAGAAGAAGCACCATACCCTATTTTGAAGTCTTTGCACAACCCGTTGCATTGATCTCCTATTTGAGGACATAATAAAATTTGGATGGATGAAAATTGCAATTGAAAAAACCAAAAATACTACCAAATACATCTACAATCATCTCTAGGTGCTAAGCTTGATGAGAGAGAAAACCAACAAAAAGGAGTTTGTGTGATCAAGAGTCACACGATTCACTGCAAACTTCATCACATTGCAAAGCATCATAGCCTTTTCAACATCTCTTAAGTAAATGTTTGAGAGCTCTTGAAGGTTGGAGTCTCCATATTGTAGTGAGGCCAAAGAGGAAAGGGTCGTGATGATAAAAAATTTATAATGTGTTTGCGAAAAGCACATACAAGATCCTCAAGGTAAATTTAAACTTAACAATTACAAACATTCAAAATAATAAAATCAATTACTTTGCATGTTTGTAAAAATTATAAATTTATAATTCATAGAAATTAGATTTCTAATTTACCATTTATTTTTTCTTTTTTTTTTTTCAAATTTCTTGAGTCTTACTTTTAATTTTAATTTTTCATAGAATTTTATTTTAGGTGACAAAGAATTAATTTTTCATACAATTTTGTTTTAAGTGACGAGGCCTTTAGTCAGAGTTCTATGCTTGGTAGATGGTGGAAAAAAACCAATGTGTTGTCTGTATGACGCTATGGACAAGGCCAAGGAGGCCATAGCATATTATTAAGGGAAAATAAAAGAAAAATGAACACCTTAGATACATAATTGATCAGAGATGGAACATGCATCTCCAACAACACAAATATGAAGTAGCCTACTACTTGAACCACAAATTTTTCTTCTCCAACAACTTTAAGGCCAATGAGGAAGTTATGGATGGCCTCAACACGTGTAGAGAACATGACATCCAATGAAGCCCTTAGAGACAAAACTCTTGATGAGTTGCAAATTTACAAGGGTGCAGAGGGGGGGCTCTTTTTTCAGTTCTTTGCATTCGAAGGAAAATGACCCAACAGCCAAGTAAAAGTAAATTAAGTCATTTGATTGTTGTCTCATTACTTGTAGATACTAGACTTGTTTAATAAATGCAATTCTAAATTATTTAAAAAATTATAAATGTCCTTTTTGCAAATTTTTTTTGAAGATTATGGTGCAAAAACACCAAATCTTTAGAGGTTGGCCATCTGTATTTTGTACAACGGGTGTAGCTCTTCTAGGTGTGAACACAGTTGGAGCATGTTTGAGGCCATTTGCATGAAAAAGCGTGTCATGTTGATAACACAACATCTCAAAAACTTTGTTTTAGGGGTGATATAATCTTCGTATTCGCGTCAAACAGGTGGACAAGAAGGAGAGTCGTGATGCTTTAGATGACATCGATCTATGCTCTAACTAGATTGTTGAAGTAATGGAGCCCATATTTACAAAGGAAGAGATCACAACTTTTGAAAGGGAAGCAATGGAAGGGGCAGCAGCAACAAAGACCCAAGCACAAGCAAAAACATCTGAGGGGTTGGTCCAAATGATGACACATTTGAGAAGAATTTTGTACCTAAGGAAGAATCTTTACCTTCTACTTCCATAGTGCAACTGATGACCACGAGGAGGTAGAGAAATTTGTAAAATATTTAATGGATTTGTAATTTTCTATAACAATTGTCAATAATCAATCATTATGTGATATTATAATGCAGTGATGAGCATTGTACTCAATTTTAGCCTTAAACCTATAGAAAATATAGGTATACATTCTCTACATCAATTTCTTGTGTTAAACTTTACATGTTATTTAAGTTTATTTCAATAATTTATATTTTTTTCATTTTTAAACTATGATTCAAGGCTTTTTGCATAGTTTTCCAAAAGACGTTAAACTAATGTTTATAGACTATGAAACTATTGTCTCTCTTACCTTGCAATTTTAAAATGAGGGTCTTTAACAATGATCGCCGGTCGTCAATTTCCCATTCACAGGTGAGGCCGACTATAAAATCTCATGCCTGATATATGTGTTATTTTGGTATACCTACCTCCTTAAGCTTTGATAGAGTTAAAATTTTAGGGTATTGCTTTCTTTCTTTGGTTTTTCAGCTCAGGTTTTGTCAGGCAAAAGGCCTGGGTAAAAGGTCGTGCTTGTCTTGTCCACTCGGCCTCCGGATCGAGTGTAATAAAGAAAACGGTCTTTATTCAATCCAAAAAAACGAAGTTTCTTTTTGCATTTTTGTTATTTTGATATGAGGAAACATGGTGTAAGCATGGTTAAATGAAGAGAACAGTATCGGGTTAAAAAAATATGTTTATGCAATACTTGTGCTTCAGATGTATAATCAAATATGTCCTTGTCGGCACACAGGATAACAATTTTTTATTTCGAGGGATGTTATATGTAATGAAATTCTCCTCCTCCAACTACTTATGCTTTGAAAAATAAAACCCTACAATAATGTGATGAGGCAAAGGCGACGACAGAAAAGTAGAATTAGAAGTAAAGAAGCGTACATGCAGATGGCGCAGCGGAAGTTTTCGCCATCCTCATCTACCTCTCTCACACTATCCCTCTTGCAACTTTCTCTGTCCGAATTAGTCGAGGGATTCATCTCAAGCTCCACTCCATCCATGAGCCTCGACAATTTAGTTCCCCGCGAGCGTATCTGCTTCGGCTTTTGCCCGGCTGATATTTACACCGAGAAAGCGTCTTCTTATGAGAATTTATACAACTAAATTCTAAATAATTTACTTTAGAGCAAACGTGGTTTTAGTCGCTAGAAAGGGCGGGTACTATAGCTTTTAGTTAAAAAGAAAAACAAAAATTGCTCCAGCAATTAAATATTTGAATTAATTTATTAATAATTATAAATAAGTATTTTAGTAGTTGTTGTAAGAAAATTGTAATGTTTGATTTGATGAGATTGGGTTTGATGGTGGTAGTTGGGTCTGTAGAACACTTGATTTATAGTTTGATGTGGACATGCATTGCAATTTAGATGCACTAAGCAATTTGTGTGAAGATAAATTCGATGTGTGGGAATTGGTGTTATAGATTTTGTTAGTTATGTTTGAGCAGTTAAGGCTTTGATTGGCATAGTATGTAACTTGGAGAAGCTATAAACATATGATGTGTCTAGATCTTGTGCAAAATGGTAGCCATAATACATAGTTAAATTTGGTCGCAGCTGTTAAGAACATATTGAGCATAATTAAAGATGCTAAGGTGAGGGCCTTACACTGACAAGGTACATTGAAATGAGCTTTGCATGTACTATGTCATCAAACCACATATAAAATTGTTGATTTTTATGTAAATTGAACAATCCAATGTGTTGCAAGTCTCGATCGAAACAAGCTATGAAAGGCTAAATGCTAATTAATTTAATTATAAATAATACTTAACTATGAGAAGTTTTTTAACAAGGGTGACAGTGAAAAAGAAGGTGGCATGTTAATCGATATGGCATGGCATGAGATATGTGGGGAGGAGATGTCACATTTGATAGTGAACTTTAACAATGACGAAGCAATGCAAAAATTATATGCCATTTACAGATGAAACTAATGAACAGTGAAATTATTTCAACGTTAGTGCATGAAGCATTAAATAAGAAGAATTTGATATTTATAATGGAAGTTAAGGTGGAAAATGTGGTAGTGTGTTAGTAATCTATCTAGTAATAGTATATATTATTATATATAATTCATATTAATTATATTTATGTTTTATATATTAAAATACATAGATAATATCAATATAAAATATGATGTAAGAAATTATGTTAGATATGAATTGTGGATTATTATAAATTATAGTAATAATTTATAGAAATATATTATAATCAATAATATATAATGTATTATATGTAGTAGAGTAAATTTATATTGTTTATTAGATATTATACTAGTAGCTATTGAGCGATGCATTTGTGGCATGTATTAAAATGGAAATGGAAATGAAGAACCATGTTGTTGATAGATGAACAGGTATCTTTAAACCATACACAAATTTGTTTGCAACAAGAAGTGAAATTTGGAAGCATTTAGAATGTCCACTTAGTGTTTAACATAATGGTTGAAACAAAAGCAATTTTATGTGATGTTATGGCTCCAAGACATGCATACAGTCACTTGTTAGATGAGACTTTAAGGCTTTCGAATGAGATGCATTGAGCAGATGTAATTTGTTGGAGTGGCAAGGTTGTAGGGTATGTAAAATATGTGTATCGTGAAAAGACAACGAAGGCATTTAAGCAAATGCAATCTACACAAAATGGTTTATGCTGAGTTTTGTAAATTAACAAGGGATAAGTAGTGGTTATGCGGTTGTACATGTGTTTTTTTATTATTTGAGCTTTGTTGAATAAGTTTGTAGAAATTATGATTTTTTTTAATTTATGTTGATGCATTACATAGTAGTGCAGAGATGTAAGGGGAAGTAACTCTATGTTTTCACACCCACAAAGAGAGTGTTTAGTTTTGTCTAGGACACTAGATATTCCTGTAGGTGTCCGTGTAGAGGTCAAGCTCAAACAACAGACCAAAAATTTTCAAAAACAAAGTTTTAAACATTTAAAATATTAGTATATTTTGTTTCTTGGGCATCTACATTTTTTATCTGGCTATAAAGGTATGTTTAGATTATTTAGATCTCCAAGATCATGTCGTATGGCATGATCTTGTGTGATCAGAGGATTGATGGCCAAGGCAGGGAAACCAAACCCTTGATACCCCAAGTCTTTATGTTGGTGCCATGCAGCATGATCTTGGGGACCCAAGTACTCAGGAGGTTGACTGCATTTTGTTGGGCCCTTCACCCTCTAGATTTTTATGATGTTAGCATGTGGCAAGATCATATAAAGTTGGAGGCCATAGGGCCCAATGAAATGTAGTCAACCTCCCAAGCACTTAGGTTCCTTAGATCATGCCTCATGGCACAATCTCAGCACTCCAGGACCTTGGGGAAGCCCAATCATATAAATAACTGAGGCTTTACTTTGTGCAAGAGGTTTTTGGCCAGTTAGTAGTTTAATCTGCGCAATTTTTTCACTTGAAGATGGCAACGCAAATAGATTAATGACATCTAGTGAAGCTAAAGCTTGATTTCAAAATTATTCCACTAGTTTCAATAATTATGTTACAACATTCACCTTCAATCAGCATTCATATGGTGTTGTTGTAGGATATGGAGTCATAGGTGACATAGAGGTCATAAATAATAACTATACTGATGTATATCTAAGATAGTTATATTTTTTGGTTCAGGCATTTCAATTGGCATGGAAGGTTGTGTATGAAGTTGAATCAATAGTGTTTGCAGTGCCTCAAGGCTATACTTTTATGATAGAATCTACTATCTTCTAAAGCATTGCAAATGTGGCATTACATTTGAGGTGATATTTAATATATTCTCTAAAAATATCCTTTTTTGGTTACTGCTCGTGTTATAATTTCATTTATGGTGGATGGTGTTATGCTTACTCTAGATGGCTCTAATTGTTTGGCTAACAACTTTTGTAAATTTCAATGGATTGTTTTTTATAATAAATGACCCCATTTAATTTGGGGCATTTTTTTAAATTATCCACCTTCGCCTCTCAGGTTAAATTGAAGGATTTTCTTCTGGCATAAAAATTGAGAATTGTCACATTCTATCAATTCTAATTGTTTTATATTTAGGGACTCCAAAAGGTTGTTGGCTGTGAAGTAAGATGTGAACAAGAATATAATCTTAAAGTTATTAATTGGATCAGTTCCGAGATTATCTTTAAGCATATGTGCATAATAAAATGGAGAAAGTATGGTTTGTAGAGCAAGATGGGGAAACTATGGTCTGTAGAGCAAGATGGAGAAGGTAACATGTAATACAACTTGTATATGTAACTGTTTTCAATGTAAATTATGAGTTCCTTGCCAAGCACCCTAGTTTGGTGTTTCAGCATGGATTTACATTTACAAGTAAAATGATCCATATTCAAATCCCATAATGGTGTGTTCTATTACAAAATTATATGAATTGTTTTGATCCTCAAATGTTAACAACTAGGAAATACAGTCATTAATTGTAGCAAAAACCATGAAACATTTCAATCCACTTAATATTTGAATAAATATTTTAATCCAAATAAAAATGAACACAAAACAACCAAAATTTGAGCCTTTCAAATTTTGAGGATTCATTGGGTTAATGGTGGTGGAGACTAGGTTTTTATTAGAGCATTTAACATATACATCTAATTAAAGTTGTGAATGTTTCTCATTGATATCTCTTAAAAATCACAATCAAACACAAATTAGGAATGAGTCATATCTAATGCATGAACCATGGTTTGTTGGGTTTCAAAATAAAGGGCCTAAAAACTTATGTTATTTCAAGTTTCATCCCTATCACCATATGACTGGATCTTTCTTCCATTATTCTTCTCCACATGATAGCGCATCAACTATATTTGTTCTCTTTATTGAAAATTTCAAAATTAGATCAATTTCTTGCTTTACTCTATGGTACCTTTTTTGGTCAAATGCTAACCTTGTTTATACCCAAAAGTATCCCCCAATGGATAAACTGTTGCTTCTATTCTTATTTTTTATGCCTTTGATGGCTAGGCATGCTATTAGAAATAGAAATATTGATATATGGTAGCATAGTGTATGTGGTTTTAGTGAATATCAACAAAATACTTTTTGTGAAGAAGGTTCATTGAGATGAGAGTGTTCATGGATGTTAACTATATACGTGCCAAAGTACAAGTCTAAACACACTAAGGACATAGATAACAAGGCTTGCTAGCATGACAGAGCCCACATTACTAAGTCTTGGGGGATTATAATTGACCATGCAAAATGAGGCTAAGCACGAGGCCTTGTTAAGCAAGGCCAAATCTAAATAGATATATTTTTGGTTTTATGTTTAAATAGTGTCACACATTGAAGAAGCTAATGATAGATTCAAGTGTTTATAAATGGTGACACACACACACATAGATATATATATATATATATATATATATATATATATATATATATATATATATATATATATATATATATATATATATAATGTTTGAAATATATAATTTTTGAGTTACTTATGGATTTTCTAAAGCTTTGCAAATGTGGCCTTACATTTCAGGTGAGATTGAGTCACAAGTATACTTATATCAGTCTAGAAATTACTTTTTACAAGAAAAATTAAATAAACAAATGAGCTATGTTCACATAAATAAAAGAAGTTACATGGTTAAAAATAAAGATAGAAAGCGGGTAAGGGAACAAGGTTTTTCACTGCAACATCTTGATTTGGTTGTTCTTCCTGTAGTAGTATCTTTGAGTTTCTAAAACAAATTGTTTGATGACCTAAATAGTTCATGCCTTTGATTTGTTGGCTTTTCTAGGACATGCTTGAGACATATATTCTTAAAATGTGAAACTATGACTTATATCTTACTTATGCTCTTTCTTAAGGCTAAATTATAATCCTCTATAATTGGCCTAGTTTGGATTGGCCTTCCGATCATGTTGTTTTTGGGTATTGGGATGTCACATAAATGAGTTGCATGGGCTCTTTGGATGAATTATTTCAAACCCATATATATCTGAGTTTGAAAATTGGATAACTGGGCATTAGGCCTCATGTTCCTCTTATGAGTACGTAAATGTATTTTGAAAGTATATACATAGTTATTAGTTACATTTATAGCTTTGATATTGGTATCATGTATTTTTTGTTTATATTGGTATCATGTATTTTTTGTTTTTATAGGGGATGATGAGTATCAAACTACTATCATAGAGGCATCCATTCAAGTTTTGTCATGACATGTAATCTAGGTAAGGTAGTTTCTTATGGGTTATTGGAATGTGTTTTAGATGGCGTGGGTGAGCATCCCCCCATATTTGATCAAGAAAAAATAATATACCACTACATATCTTGAGACCATGTTGGAGTGTCATTATTTAAGATCCAACTAAGATGAATTGATCATTAAGCGAAACCAACTTATGGTGGAGTTGATGAGACAACATATTCCCCCTCTTATTTTAGATATTGAATTGGCTTATAACCTATTGATCAAGTATGTATAGCTATAATTTGAGCATGCAACATTATAATTGTGGTTTTCTGTATACAAAGATCATGAGAGGAGTATCTCTTGCCTTTCGTCATGATGGGATGATATTGGGTCCTCATCTTCATGATCCCCCTTATCGATTGATAGAGATGATGATAGGGAGGTAGCGAGAGATGTAGCTAGTGAGGAGCCAATTATTGAGTGACATTTCATATGTTGTGCTTGTATCATGTTAAACATTTGATATATATATAACAACCATGGTTACAAAAATGAATGCAACAATGAATAAAGATGATAAAATTTATGTTTTACTTTAGAAAGTGAATTATTAACATTCCAAAGCAATATAACAAGCATGAAAGATACTATGGTTCACAATCAACTTACATCTCAAATTACATAGACATGAGTACCAAAACAAAAACACCAAACTTCAAATTAGACATATGAACATGTAATGAATACTTCAAAGATATAAAAAGAGCATCGAAAATATCAACCACAAGTGTCACAGGTAACTAATACAGGTGTGACTATCTCAAAGAATGTAAAGCCATAAATTCAGTATCAAAAGGCCATTATAAATAACAATCATTATGGTGCACAATTTATATTTCCATTAGGGTGGTCATCTCATTCTACAATTCCCAATTAAATCAATTATATGTATGTGTCAAAAAATAAAGTACAATATAATTAAAAAAAAATCATAAATAAAAGCACAACCAAATATAGCAAATACTAAGTAGTAACGTCATTACAAGCTCCCAATTATCAAATGCAACAAATCTTAAAAATATAGATAATATCAATTCTACACACATGCACACAGATAGATGTGTGTGTGTACATACGTACACACACACACACATGTATGTATGTATATGTGTGTGTGTGTGTACACACACACACACACACATGCATATATCTATACATACATATGTGCATGTATGTATAGATATATGCATGTGTGTGTGTGTGTCTTGTTAGACATTGGTGCAAATATTTCTCTTGCTAGATTTCATGCTATTCCTTCTAACATATGGCAATCTGATTTTCATAATTTAACATTCAACACTAAGACTGTTATATCAGAATTGTCTACATTGGTCCCAGTTCAGTTTGAAGAATCTGTTTATATGTTTAAGGTCATTCAACATGAGATTATACATACATACATACATATACATATATATTTATATATCTACATATACATATACACACACACACACACATATCTCTCTCTCTCTCTCTCTCTCTCTATATATATATATATATATATATACACATACATACATACATGCATGCATACATACATACATATACATACATATACATATACATATACATATACATATACATATACATATACATATACATATACATATACATATACATATACATATATATATATATATATATATATATAGACACACACACACACACACACATATATATATATATATATATGTATACATATATATACACACACATATATGTATACATATATACATGTATATGTATATTAGATGATATCAATTCCACATAATCAATATATATATATATATATATATGTATGTATGTATTGTGCTTATGTGGAATTGATATCATCTATATTTTTAAGATTTGTTGTATTTGATAATTGGGAGCTTGTAATGACGTTACTACTTAGTATTTGATATATTTTGTTGTGCTCTTATTTATGAAATATTTTTTTAATGATATTGTACTTTATTTTTTAATACATGCATATAATTGATTTAATTAGGAACTATAGAATGAGATGACCACCCTAATGGAAATATAAATTGTGCACCATAATGATTGTTATTTATAATGGCCTTTTGATATTGAATCTATGGCTTTACATTCTTGGAGGTAGTCACACCTATATTAGTTACCTGTGACACTTGCGGTTGATATTTTTTATGCTCTTTTGATATCTTTAAAGTATTCATTACATGTTCGTATCTCTAATATGAAGTTTGGTGCTTTTGTTTTCATACCACGTGTCTATTTAATATGAGATGTAAGTTGATCGTGAACCATAGTATCCTTCATGCTTGTTATATTGCTTTGGAATGTTAATAAATCACTTTATAAAGTAAAACATAAATTTTATCATCCTTATTCATTATTGCATTTATTTTTGTAACCATGGTTGTCCCAAAAATGCAATTTATTGTGGAATAATATGTTAAAGAATTAATAATGTATTCACTATTTTGAGAACCAAAGTGATCAATAAAAAATGTCCCATATCCAATTGATGTGTATGTTGAATATATTGCACATTGTATCCCAAACTTTGAAGAGATTTTATTGTACGTGTATTATGTTGTTGCATATTATATTCAATAATATCTTCTCTATATGTATTATTAATAAGTGCATGGTTATCCCAAAACTGCATTTCATTGGGGAATAATATGTTAAACAATCAATAATGTAGGCACTTTTTTTAGCACCAAAGTGATCAATAAAAAATGTCCCATATCTGATCAATGTGTATGTTGAAAATCTTGCACATTGTATCCCAAACTTTGAAGAAATTTTATTGTACATGTATAATGTTGTTGCATATTATATTCACCAATATCTTCTCTATATGTGTTATTAATAAGTTCTTGAATGACCATTTTTCTTTCACATAAGTATTTTTAGATATATTTGTCTTCATAAGAGAGTATATAGAAGATGATGGAGTTAATTTTGTAATCCTATTATCCACTTCTATAAATACGATGATCCATTTATCCACCAGTTGTGATGTCTATTTGCACAATGAATAACAATCATTATCTTAATGTACATTTATACCATGATAATTTAAAATGGATTTGACTTTACATATTCAAGATGATGAGTAGGATGATATTGATTAAAAGTAAGCGTGATTAACTTCTCATCCAGTAATGTTTATATAATATTATGTGGTTATCTCTGAATCTATCAAACTGAAGTGGTTATCTCTTAGTGAAAGTAGATTTATTCACCATAAGTGATGCTTTACCAAATGAATATTTAAATTTACTGATGACCTTAACTTTATATTCCTTATTTTAGTTATTTTCATTGATTCATGTGTATTATGAGTGAATTTAATTGGATTATTTCTTCTAAATGTTATATCCAAATTCATCTTTTTATTTTTAACTTCCTTCTCATGTGAATATGACCTTGATTCATTTGTATTAGTAGCCTTATGTGTTTCGTAAATTAGGTCACATGCATGCCTTAACACATCCATGTATAATTTCTTAAAAGACGTATAAATTTTATAGATGACTCTTTCTTTGAGTGGAGATAAGAGACCTCTAGTGAAGATGAATTGATTTTACAAATCCAAGGGTTTATAAGTGTTGACATTGTGGATTGAACCCTTGAGAGGAGGCTCGGATCCTCTCTTCCATGCGACACAATGGAGACTCCCCTCTTGCTATGGGTCTGGCAAAATCAGGGGGAGAATCTCTAGATAAGGGCTAGCTCCCTTTGATGCATCTCTGTGGTCCTGGATTTCCTACTGCTAACAATGGGGGGGGTGAAAAGGGAGAAGGATTACTGAAAATAGAACCTAAACTAATACAGTGATGCACCAAAAAATGGTTGATCTACTTAGCTTTGACATACACTTTCCACCAAGAATAAGCTGATTATACACTTCATTTGACATGAGAAACTCTTCTGCATCAGTGAGCTAGGGGTCTTCTAGAGATATAAGGAGGAAGAACTACCAGAGGTGTTCTAAGACACACTATGGCAGCCTGTTCACATGTGTCTATACTCTGTTGTGGACACTTCTGGCTGACCTGCAAAAGAAGAACTCACAATACACTAGAAATGCTAGAATCATTATGTGAAAGCATGAAGGAAAATGACTTAACACAAGACAAATCTATAGACATGCAAAAGTGCAAGCTCAAATGGAGGTAAAAATGCTTCTTTCTGATTCAAGGTAAATTTCAACAGAGCTCCACCTTACAAGCTGAGAGATATCTTTTACAAAATGAGAGATTACAATATATAACATAAAAGAAAAGACTTTGGCACCTTTCAAAACAAGTGGCCCATGCTATATTGAATACATTGGGAAGAGGAAGTCGTTGAAGGAACCATGCTATGGCAGTTATCGGTCTTGATTTTGCCATTTAAATCATATTAAATATCACTATAAGAGCATGGGTTGCTTTGTCTATTTGAATGACCAGACCGCTTCTCCATGAAATTCATGCGACTGCTTGCTCATTAATGCAAAATGAGGAAAAATGGGTCATTCTATTGAATTCATGTGCTCCCCTTAGTAGCCACTTTCTGGAGACTTTTTCATCTGCCTATGAAGTTCCTACTGACACCTTCTTTTGTCACCTACGCTGATCTGATTCATGTATATGCTTGGTTGGGTGCATCTTTTGGAACATTCCAAATGTTGTCATATGTGTACGTGGCTGTGTTCTAGATTCTCTATTTTGTTCCCTATTTCCTTGCTATATTTTGTCTCTTTCTGGTAATTTGAGCTCTTGAGCTTCCTTCTCATCTTTTGTTGGCTCCTCAAGATCCTTTCTCAGTGGGTCACTAAGTTTATCCTTGGGTCTTTATGCCTCTTTAAATTCTGTCAGGCTTGCACCATTTGAAACCCAACGGCTATTCCATTGTCCTAAATTTGACGTGCTCAGGCCCATCACCCCTTTGGCAATTCCTTCAGCCCTTTGCAATTAAACCATCCCGAAGGGAAGATGTCCCTTCAGAGCTTGGAAAAGGTCCCCTTTTTGGTAGCTGAGAGTCCCCCACAAGGGCACTTGCGCTTTGAGTTCCTTTGGGCTACCTTAATCTTAATTCCTTTGGACAAATTCCAAAGGAATTCCTTCAGACATTTTATCCGAAGGAAATATTTCTTCATGTCTTAAGTCTTCATGTCTTGGTCTTTTTATTTGTAAATTCCTTCAGACAAAATGTCTGAAGGAAATGTGCCTTTGTCTTTTCCATGGATTTTCTTCAGACAAAAAGTCTGAAAAAATCCTTTGTCCCTTTCTTCTTTCAGTCTTTTCCTTCAACAAATTCCTTGTGAATTTATTCGGACAAAATGTCCAAAGGAATTCCTTCGGGCACTTTGTCCGAAGGAATTCATCCTTTGGCTCTGCGTGGATTTTCTTCAAACCAAAAGTCTAAATAAATCCTTTGTGTTCAACTCCTTTGGATTTCCCTTAGGACAAAAGTCTGAAGGAAATTGTTTGTCTTTTGCATGGATCTCTTCTGAATGAAAACTTACCTTTTAGCCTTTTCTTTTATCCCTCCGCAAGTGAAGTTCCCTGCCCTTTGTAAGGGCACTTTTGGGTCCATAATTTCCCTTTGAAGAAATTTTGTTGCCCTTTTTGCGAACTGCTTAGGCCATTTCAGGTTTTTCAATTATGACTTTGAACCTTTCGATTGAACCTGAACCCTTTTTCAGAGTTCAATGGTTCAATGGTTCAATACTCTATGTTCTACAAGGAGTCGTGTTCACTCAATTCCCTTGTGAATTTAATGTATCATTGAACCTACTATTTGAACCTACTGCTTGAACCTACAATGGTTCAACGGTTCAATATTTCAATATTTCTAAGTTCAAATCCCTTGAAAAGATCATGTGACTATTGGTCGGTTTGTGTAGTTTATTTCATATCATTGAACCTCGATGTTGAACCACTTTTTCCAATTATTTAGGAAATGTGCCTTCAAATTTTGGTCTCTTTCCTTGTGAATTTATTTGGATAAAATGTCTGAAGAAATCCCTTCAGGAACTTTGTCTTTAGAGCTTTGTAAAAGCCTTGCATTCTTTGAACTCGTCCATCTCTTTGCCAAAAGGCTTGTTAAAACCAAATTCACGACTGATGGTTTAGAACAGTAAAGGAAGAAGGAGACCGATTTTTGCTCTATAGGACCAAAATGGTCAACAATAAGATAAATAATGCATATTATTTTTGAATCATAGAATGTAATCTTTGATGATCTCATCATGACCCTATTTTAGACCTTGTATATTTCTAATGCAAATTTAGGTACCAATTTTTTCAATAATATCATAAGAACACATCTTATAATATTTTGAAGTAAGGTAAGGAACCACCAAGTAAACTATAAAACCAATTTAAAGCATCTCTTTTGATACTTATATGAAAATAGAATGCATCCATCATTGCCCCGTTCTCTAAATAAAGTGTATATTGAGTTTGTAGGCACATAAATTTGATCATAGGTACTTGACATTAATAATACTTGACACATTCCAAACCACATGACTTGTACACAATTACATTACTCTTAGTCTTTATTCCTTTAAGCCTTTTTATCTATATCTGGGTTAGACCCTTTGTTTGTAATTATTGTTGAACATAATTTTCAATTCCAAATGATTAATTTACTTAAATTCACCTTCAAATTGTCCCCTAAAAAGTACACAAGTCTTTAATTATTTTAGAAAATTCTACGCTAAGCAAACAGTAGAGTAGTGTGTTACTATCCACATAGGCCAACCCCATCCCACTGTAGATGATAAAATATAGATCATATATGTTAAACTAGTCTTTTACACTTGTAAACTATCACTCAAGTCTCTACCCTTCAATTATATACATTTTTTGCAGTCGATAAGCTTACCTTCACTATTTCATTCGGCCTAAATTCTTATCTTGTAATACTCCCTGATATTATGATTACCTAGATCACATGTACCCCATAGTAAACTTGAATTATGATATACACCCTTCACTATTAGTTATAGAGCTCTAAAAACCTTTCATATTCCTGGATAGATGTGTTCAAACTTTGTTAATAGCATCTATGTTACTATTCGTGATCCAACGCAGGTGTCCTTACCTTTTAAAGATTCAAATTTATAAATCTTCTAATATATACAAAGCAAACTAATAAGTTTCATTAACCCTTATGTGGGAATATTTTAAAAAGGTGTTGTATAAATAAAATTAAAATAACATTCATTATCATAGAGTGCAAATCAAGACATATTCAAGAGATTACCAATTACACATTTAGAAAAGACACCTTTCAAGTATTCAAAATTGCCCTATTCTTCCCTATTTTTATATCAGTCATAGGAACAATCATATTACATGTCTAAATCATTCAAAGAGCATCCCATGGACCATATTTTTCAAGTTATAAGACATATAATTTACATGCAATTGCATAAAGTATATCTCACCCTTGTGCATACACAAGCTAACACATAAAGGATAAATACATATGTTTGAGGCCTTCTTCAGACTATTGGTTATGCAGGTAGTGATCGTTGATAGAGGATTCATTGAGGTTAGCTTGACTTTGTGATCCCACTTACCCATTTTTCTCAAGGTAACCTAACCTAGGGTGAAGGGTTAGGGTTCAATATATTATGATATCAAGACCATGTGAATGTGATTTAAAAACATAATCTGAAAAGTAATAGAAAACCTAGAAAGGCCCAAGTGGAATTTTTAGTCAACAATAAATATTATGTATAGGATAGATGTGTTGAAGTATGGATAGTAACATCAATTCAAGCGTCCTGAGGGCAATCAAGTGTTTGTTCTAGACAAAATATAATTACGCAAGATATTTCTAAACATACATTGATCAAATCTACCTGTGCTTCAGTGTATAAGCTAAGTATAATTTTTTCTTTGTATTATTATTATTATTATTATTATATTAAATGTCATACTTTTTATATTTGGTACGTGCTTAGATTCATTATTTCTTATCAGAATATCTATATAATCTAAATTTATTAATTGGCCTACTTTTAAAGAGTAAATTATCTATTATTTGATTAGGCTACTCTTTGTTTTAATCCTTATTTTCAAAAATAGTTAAACATTTGGTGAACCTAACCTTTGAGTCTAATTGAACCAAACCCTAACTTTCCCTAGGGTTTTAACTCTCTATAGTTTTATATTATTGCATTTATTTATTTTCCAAATCTATTTTTTTTTTGGGTATAGTATAGGTGATGTTTGTTCTCTTTGTTTCCCTGGTCTTCATTCTCTTTCTTTTGGGGGCGTTTGAAAAAAATAAAATGGATAAAAATTATCTAAATCTCCTCTTAACTTTCTATATGGTGCTAGTTATCCCTTTTAATGAGGTCCATATTATCATTACTTAAATGGGTAAGGTGGCTCATTCTATATTTACAAAATAAGATACCCAACATGCCCTTCTTCAAACCCCTCCACCTCCCACATCCCCTCTAGATTGTGCGTGTATGCATTTTCAATCCAAACTACCTAGGGTTTGTGCTTGTGAAACCTTTAATGATCAAATCATCATTATGAGAGAAGAGTTACAAAATTAAAATCGATATATTCATTCATAGATCACATCATGTGTTTCCATATTCATCTAAAAATATTGTGCCAAACAAGGTTTCATATCAAAATAAGAAGCTAAAAGTTAATTCATCTACAACTAGTGATTCAAAAATTGAGCACAATGCTAATAATAATCCAATTGAAATCCTAAGATAAATGCTTTGAAATAAAGTGATCAAATTAACCCCTATACATCCTCTTAAAATATCAAAATATTATTGTACATATCATAAAATGCATGGGCATCATACATATTTTGTTTTGTATTGAAGAATAAAATACAAAGTGGTGATATTGGTGATCTTATAATAGATAAATTAATCAATCCAACCACTCACATTATGAGTACATCTCCAAAAGCACAAGTGAAAAAATAACAAATACGGTGACTAAAGGATAATTAAAATAAAGGAAAAATTCAAAAGGTAAATGAAGAGCAATCAATGTTACAAAATATCAAGATGAAAAATCTAAATTATAAAATGCACAAAATGCACAAAATGAAAAGGAATAATTACAAAATCAATGTATTTCAAAGGCAATGTTACAAAAAGAGAAAGAACAAAAGTTGTAAAATCGAACTCAAGATAATTCAATGGGAATTCTAAAAAGAGGGTTTCTAACAAATGAGTTTTCAAAGCAATACATGCCTACTGTGGACAAGGAACACGTAGAGGGGAGGTTAGTCTTGTGTTAGTCTCATAAAACAAATAAAATCAACACACTAAAAATCCTAACACCTCTAGCCTAAACACTAGGGAGAGCTTAGGCAACAAAACTAAATGAAAGCTTAATAAAATCATAAAAAACACAACTCTTTTACCTTCTTGGAGCTCCAAATGACTTGTTGAATGGCTTGCTTGGTTTGTGCATTAAGAAGTCTTTGACAATGAAGCTTTCTTAGCTCCTTTTCTCCTTGGCATCTTAACTTTGATTGCTTGGCTTAAGGTTTGGGCACGGTAAGATTACTTGCATGAGGTTTATGGAAGAAATCCTACATAATAACTTTACAATATTCAAGTTTAGAAATGAAGGGGTATGGCCTTGTATTTATAGCCCTAGGAATTATCTCTCACCCAAGATGAGTCAAGGTTGAATTTAGGCTTGGAATGGATTCAAACTAACCCTAGGTGGGTTAAAATTAACTCTAGTTAAGTTAATAGTTGTCATGTAATTATGATTTGTAATTACTAGGCATGACTCTCAAATTAGATATTTTAAGATATTTTCAAAGAGCTTGACAACTCATAAAGGCAGTGATGAAAGGCTTGGATAGTTTGAATTTTGAAGTTTCATTTTTTAGATATTCATTAATTTTAAATGGATAAATCAACTAGGTATTTAATCTTGTTTAGTTTGTTAATTGATTTTGATTAGCCTTTTATCTCTTTCAAGTTTTGATTAAGTGTGTAAGTGCCCCACTTAATAGGTCTATAGACCAAATTGATAGTTGTTATGTCGCAAGGTGATTAGGGATGAATCTATGAGAGATTATTGTTGCATATGATATAATGCCCTAAATATGTATACCTCAACATGATTCTAAGCTTTGATGAATGATTCACAAATAAGTTTGGGACATTTTATAATTCCTAGGCTTAATTTACAATGGTTGGTAGGAATCAGTCTGAAGTCTGGTTCGAATCCAATTGTGGCCAATTTTAGGTTTTTACAGTTTGCCCCTTTTTGTAAGGCATTTCAAGTTATAGGTACAATAATGTCTTCTCAAAAAATTAAAAGGTCTTGTATGCTTAATGATTCAATGGAAATGGATGAGTTTTAAATTCCTCCTCGAGGGAGTGGTTGGTAATGAAGGTCAATGATCAATCCCTTGAAAGAAGGAAAATGATGGGACCTAAAGTTAAAAGGGGTGAAAAATGTTGATTTGCCCACAAGAAGTTATAATTAGTGGCATAATAAACTACCCTAGTTGGAAAAATAAAAAGGATGATTTGCCTAAAGATGGTTATAATCATTGACATAACATAGTATAATTATTTTCTCACAAACAGTTATAATCATTAAAAAAGTATAAGGGTAACAAGATAATGATTTACCTAAAGGCAGTTATAATCATTAAAAGGGAAACAATTAATTGCCCACAGATAGTTATAATCATTGGTAGGATAAAAACATGCCTCAATTAGGCAAATAGAGATAATGGTTTGCCTAAAGGCAATTATAAGCATTATCATAATGAAAATGTGCCTTAGTTGAGCAAAAGAAAGATAATTATTTGACCAAAGGTGATTATAATCATTAACCTCAAGATAGATCAAAACATAATGATTTACCTAGAGGTGGTTATAATCATTGGTTTTGCAGGTGGGATGATACAAATAATTTCAATAAAGGAAGTTATAATCATTGGTAAAATGATGGGAGTAAAATGGAAAATTAGAAAATGTGTCTTTACATACATGAATCTATATGCATGGAGTAAGAGTAAGCCAATATAGAGGAGAAAGATGAATTTGGGATACCTTCTAGTATGGAAATGCACATCCTAACTAACAAGAATTAAAATTATTTTGTGATTTAGTTACTTTGTATGTGGGAAATATTAGGGTAGATTGGGAATTTTTTAGGTGCCAATGAGAAGTACTGTGATCTCATTGCTTATAATATTTCTTGAGTTATTTTTTCTTGTAGCATGTGACGGTATACATCATGATTGAACACCATGATAACTTAACTAGAATATGCATACGGACTAACATTTGATCTAATAAACAATGGAAAATAATTCACCAATGATAAAGACTATGGTGAAAATGTTGATGTATGAATATGGATGGACTTAAGTATAATACATAAGGAATAACCCAATGAATACAATATACTAAGCCAAGGCACAACAATGAAAACAAATAAATAGGAAAACAGACAAATAAAAAAGAAGTCAAAACAGGAAGAAACAAAAGGCATAAAACAAAACAAAGTAACAAGATCAAAAGGAAACAAGCACATCAATGGTTAATCACAATGTTAACACAAATAGATAACAAACAAGATAACGATCTTTGCCCCTAGTTTATAAGAGACAATGAAACAAACAAACATAATAGAGGTAATAGAAGAAAATGAAGGGGGTAACTGAGCTAACTCTAGATGCACTAGGCATTGCCTACATAATTCCATGGATACTAGGTCCAACATAAACTTCAATACAAATGTAGTTCTCCTAGGAGATGGGATAAAATAAAATGATGAGAAAGAAAAACATGATTGTGTGGTAGAAGACTATGGGAATGGTCTCATAAAATGATGAGTACGTGGGATAAATCCTAGTGGTCATTAATGTATCAAAGTGGAATACATAATGTGTAGAAAATAAAACTCACAAAATGATGAGAGTGTAAGGCTTAGAGGCTAATAAAGATGGGGAAACTAAATGACAAGTGAAGTCTTGTGAAATAGTCAGGGTTCCTAGAATCCTTAAGGCAAAGAAGTGGATGATGGTGATTTTTAGGATTTTCAGAGATATTTTACAAATGTTTTTGAATTTTTTTATGTATCTCAACTCAATTTGAGAATTATGAGATACCAAATGATCCAACTTGTAAAACGATAAGAGCATTCAAACTTGAAATTACTCGTAAAACAATGAGAGTGTGGCAAAAGGTGACTAATCTGACCTTAACATGAATCAAGCATTAACTACATAGTCCCAAGATGGGACCTCAAGTCATTGTAGTTTTGCCTTATAGTGGAGGAACCTGACTAGTTAACACCTAGTTCACAAAATAGGCAAAGTGGGCAAATGGCACAATACGACATAGGAATGGCAAGGTGGGACTTCAAAGCATGATAAAAGGTCTTGTGCCTAATTTTCTTAGAGGTGGTTATAATTAGGAAAAAATGAGATAAATCAATGATACTAATTTTCCCAGAGTCATTTATAATTAGTAGTAAGATGGTGGGTCTATGATTTTCCCAAAAGTAGTTATAATCATGAAACCTCAAAATGAAATGAAATAATAAATGAAGGATGCAACTAACAAATCACTGTCATACTGGTCCAAAATATGGAATCTATTTAGAATACTAAATCAACTATTGAAACTTGATCTGAATCCCCTCATTGAAGGTGGCCAAATAACCAATGAAACAAAACCAAGGTCAAAGGGTTGGAGCAGGGATGGTAAAAATAACTTTGGTCAATAGGAAAGGTATGGTAAAATGGTATAGGGTATGGTACAAAAAAGATCATAATATGGTACAATATAAATGGGTCTCATAGACAACATTTTAGGTCTCTAAAGTGAAATAATTTTTGAGGTGTATAATTTTCATCAACTCATCAAGTTCATCCCTATCTAGTGTAGCAAGCATGTACGCTCTAGAGCCTTAAATTTCAACAATCATATAGGGACCGATCTATTTGGGTTTGAATTTTCCCATGTGTTTCTTCTCAACTGTGGTATTTTGTTGGTTTTTTTAAGAAAAATATCCCCAAGTTTGAACTCTCAATATTTGACCCATCAATTACAATGTTTACAAAGTTTGTTCCGGTATGCTTTAAGTCTATTGATCATGACCATGCATTTTTCATCAAGTAACTCTAGCTCTTATAGGTGTGCTAATCGATGATATTAATCATCAAAGACATGCTTCAATGAGATGATCAAAGAAGGTAACTTGACCTCAATGGGAAGAATGGCCTCAGTGCCATAAACTAGGGAATATAGAGTGGCTTCTTGTTGGGGTATAGTAATTAGTATGGTATGCCCAGAGGACATAGAAGATTTGGAGGTGCCAATTACGGTCAACATCATTGACAATATTTTTGAAGATGTTGACAAAGGTTTTGTTGGATTCTTCTGCTTGGTTGTTACTATTGTAGCATCAATCTACACCCTTGGAGAGGGTTCTTTAGGATCCCTCTAATTGAGCTACACTATGGGAACAACACTAGGTTGTGGGTCACTTATGGTGGGGTTGAACCTCCGAATAAGGTCAGATTCTTTTTGATGTATCACCTATACTAATGTTTTCATTGAGAAAAGGGTTAGAAAGAGGGAATGGGCTCCTAAGAAAATTAACTAGGTGATGCACCAAATTTATTTGAGAACTCACATAAGCATGATGTAAACACTAAAGAAGCATAAGACAATGATAGCTCACACAATCTCATAGAACTTAGTTAGTTGCATAATTTTTTCATAAATTAGGTTCAGGAAGCAATGAATGAAGGCAAAGAGAATTTTTAAGACTCACTGAGAGCTTGCATCAATAATAGAAAGAACACTAATTTAGACTTGAAACTATCTTGAAGATACCTAGAAATGAGAAAGAAGAAGGATAATGGGCATGGAAGATTCTCCTTCACAATGTCATCATGCACAAGCTTTGCTACACACAAGTTAGAGGCAAGAGACATGTAAGGAAAGTCTTTATTACTTCAAGAGGTCTTTCATACAAATTTTGACAAGGTCTAGCCTTATCAAATGAGAGTCTCTACACAATTCTCTCTTCTAGAATTGAGAGATAAATTCTTATCAAAAGTGAGAGAGAGTTATAATTTGTCAAAAAATGAAAGATATAGAGAAAGGGTAAGGAGAGAGTGAGCATGTCATCCCAAATCATTAAATGAGCTACCACCTTTTGATGAATGTTTCACCATATTTTGATCAAATCAAAGCTAATACATCATAAAAAAGATAGCCTGCATTTGTCCCAATATCCTCCAAATCATTTCATTGATTGAGCAACACACTAGAGGATAAGATTTTGCCAAAGGTGGTGAGTCATGATCCTGTTTGTGAAGAAAAACCATTAGGCACCCTAAAAATTTATTAAATTCTCCAATCGCTTTCTCCAACCACTAGATTTCCATCCTTGGACTCTACGCCATCTTTCACTTGACTTGCTTATGAGGATAAAATTCTCGTATCCTTAGGCCTAATAAAGCCATGCCATGTCTACATTGAGCGATAATAAGTACCTGCTTGTTGAGGATGTAGCCATGTCAAATGTGAGACACTTATTCATAACCATTCATATGTTCCCCTACTTCAATATGTGAGCTTAGGTCTTATTATAGATTGAAAACCAATCAAATTTATTGGTTTTTATATAGTCATTATACATGAACAACTTACAAAATATTAGGTTTTCATATAGTCATTATACATCGTTCTTAAATTATATTAGGTTTAATTAAACCTATTATGTCTTTGGTCTTTGTAGAAGCTGAGAAGTTACTGCACGCGAAGATCTTCCTTATAAAATAGAAAAAAACATATCCACATAATAATCTTGCAATTTTTAGAGAATGGGGTTGACAGGGTCTAAATCATCAACAAGAGGTCCTGTCAAACTTTAATGATATGGAGCTTCATCATTTAACCATCCTGACTGTATGAATACATTTCATGCTTAATGGTGCTTGACTAAACTTTAATGATAGTATAGCCCCTTGAGAGATTTACTTTGGTTCAACCTTGATCATGTTTGACCTCTACTTGAAGTCTCATGTTTTTGACTTTTAATAGTGACCATCGATTAGCTTATTTATGTACCATTGGATCTATTTTCTTGGCTTACATGTGCACCATTGATTCTCTTCTGTATGAATAGATGTAAGCCATATATATTCTACCATTTTAATGTGGTTGAGACACTTATCACCCACACATTTATCTTTAATATTTGCTAACCTTTTGACCCATCACTCACTATTATATCTACTTTATATAAGGGATTATGCACTATGAATCTGCTTGGGCCCACTCACTCGAGTAGTCATCATGCATTATTAAATCTGCTTATGAGCACGTAAGGTCTTACCACTTATTACTTGTGCATTCATATTAGGATACACTAACCTTTTGACTTAATGCTCAGCATTGATCTGATTCATATGATGGATCATGCATCATTGGATCTGCCTGGACCCACTAACACTATCTTCACCCGCTTGCCATTATATCTTTAATCTGATTGAACATCAACCATTGATCTCATAATAATTCAATTCAAATGGCTATTTTACAAGGCCAAAATTTGATGTTTGCACACATATTTAAGGATTTTTAAATCCAAATGGTTAATTACTGTAGCTTTAACTTGGCGTCCCCGCACACATTTCATTCTGCTTGTTCAACTTTGAGGACTTAGATCTTGAGATAGACAACTCATCAAGACATGAAATTTGTAGAGAATGTTCAAGGCATGAAAAACACCATGTCCATATAACTCTTTGACCTTAGTTAAATTTTCAAGTACATCTATCAAATGTGTAACCAAACTAATCTATTCATCTCTACATGATGTACTTGTGATGGTCTAGTTCTTATAAGCTTGTGAAAGAAACTATTATCTCTTTAGAAGGCTCTAATGGACTTCTAAGACTTTGTGTAACCTAATTCATGACCCTGAATGCTTGAAACACCATGAGAACTTGTTGGTCTTTTTACTATGCAATCCTAAACCTGTTTCCAAGCTTACTTCCCAAAGATCAACAAATTGTACTTTAAGCTTGTTTAAAGTGTTTCAAAAGCTTTGCAAGCAATATTTGATCTTTGGGCCACTCATTCCATCTATAACTCTATTCAACTCATCCAAACCATTTATAGGCAAAATATTCTTATGTGGGAAAAATTTGGCCAACATTTTTGGTGACATCATAGGGTTGTACGCCTACTATACAAGAGTTTGGTTGCCTTTACTGATCCATTGGGTACATAGAGTCTCAAATTTTCTTCTTAACTAAAACTATTGTGAGATTGATAGAAGGCTAAGCCTTTCTGAAACCTAATCTTGAAGCAAAATGTGACAAAAGAGTAAAATAAACAATTATGCCACATGCACTTATTGAAAGGGAAACACACAACTGAAAGGAAATGTGCTCAAAGCACTTAAAGGAAAGCATATAAAACTACCCTAATATGTTACAATATCATACAATAGCTGCAAACTCTTTTAATAACAAGGTTTTGAATGAATGCCATTAATTGGGATTGGTAATACCTCTCCATCTAGTTGGGCAAGCTGAAAAACATTATGATGTTTGCATCTATGGATTAAATAAGGACCACTCCACAAGTTATAAAACTTGGTATGATTGCTTGGCTTGGCCTTATTTGAGTCCCATTTGAGGACTAGGTCCCCTTCCTTGAAGTCACTTATTGTGCCTCTCTTGTCAAAGGCTTTTTTGCCTCAATCTTGGTGTAACTCTAATGTCTTCATTGCAAGTTCCCTAGTTTCCTCAAGTTCTATTGGATCTATCAGCCTCACATTCATAAGTTCACTTTCTATCAACTCACGCTGATGGGCTAACTCCAAGGTAGGTAGTTCAAGAGAAATGGGAAATTTGGCTTCCCTTCCATATACAAGGACATATGGATAATTATTAATGGTAGCTTTGGGAGTCACTTTGTTTGCCCATAAGGTTGTCCTTAGCTTTGTATGCCACACTCTTAAATTCTCTTCCATGGTCCTCTTAATAATCCTTCACAAGTTATTATTTGTGGACTCTATTAGTCTATTGCCTTGGGGGTAGTAATTGGAGGATGTACTGAGGTAGAAGCCCAACTTAAGTGCTAATTCCCTTGTCTTCATACCAATAAATGCTAAGGCATTATCTAAAACTATAGTAGTTAAGGCACCAATCCTAGTTACTATGCTTTCATAGAAGTCCAATACTGCTATTTCATTGGCTTCTTTCAAGGCAATTGCTTCCACCCACTTGGTGAAATAGTCAGTTGCAGTTAACACCTATTTATGCCCTACACTTGAAGGTGGATTTATCATCCCTATGAAGTCTAACCCCTATTGCATGAAGGGTTGTTCCACCTAGATTGGGTTGAGTGGAAGAGATGCTAATCTTTATTTGCTTGTAAATAGAGTACACTCCTGGTATTTGCTTGTAAATAGAGTATACTCCTGATAGTGATGTATTTGAGGCAATTTTGGCACACACACAAAAAACTGCATCAAATAAATCACTAATACACATTCAAAATTATGAATAAAATAACTTGACCATCTTAACCAATATATTTTGCCAATCTCTCAATAGTTGTTGTACATCTACATATTAATAAGTCAAACAAAATAATCAAAAATTCATTCACAACTATTGCACACCAAAGATTATTGAAACATACAATTAAAGAAAGTAACAACTAATTACATAAAAATTGGAAAGAAAATACACAAACACATTCATTGGTGATCAAAATTGATGTTGCTCCTGTATTAAAAAATCTTTGACAAAAATCCAAGTTGGATTACAATTGTTTATATAGAGTTAGGGAAGGGGTTGCCTCATCCTCTAAGTCTATACAAGATCATTACATGTAATAGTTAGAACATGAGTTTTAACCATAGTCCAAAACTGTATAAGAGTCCACTTACAATTATCAATTAGCCTTTAAAAGAGCTATGCAACATGTGCATGTGTATAAAGATAAAGGCTATTTTACAATTTTAGCTTGAACTGTATGTAAACTACAAATATATGCACCATTTTCCAAAAACTATACATGCCTTCTTTTATAGGTTGTGAGAAAAACCTATTGATATTTTAGATTAGCCACCTTCAAATGGAACTCAAACATATATCGCTTTACCAATACTTTTTAAAACTAGGGACATTATTGTTAGTTGTGACTAATCTATTTGAACTGTGCGATGCATATCGCTTATGCCTTTTATAAGATAGAATATTCATCTTCAAAATATTACACGAGCTTAGTTACCGAAGGAATATAACTTAACTGTGAGACCCAATGGCTATCAATAAATATATCCCAAGTGTTAAAAAGTTCTCCATATTCTATCCATGTAGCCATGTCATTCTATTTGTTAACTCTCGAAATGTGACTATTGATATTTTTAAGACACACGTTAAAACTTGATTGAGTCTAAGATCTGTAAAAACTCCATTGTTGACTTGTACCATAGATCTGATTATGCTTGAATTAATGTTGACCATTGATTTGCCTAGGCCTATCAACATTTGAATCCAACTAACTAATTTATGAGCTTAAATTTGACATCCACACGACTATCAATGACGTCCATACGACTATCAAAATTTAATCCCCTAATTTTGATGTTTACATGAATGTCAAAGCTGTCCACATGATCGTCAAATTGACTTAACTCCCTGTTAGCTTGACACTTTCATTTCTTGGTTCGCTCTACTCACTTGGCAACTACTAGGGCTTCTCTAAGCTCTTGACTGTTGACACTGCTTCTTCTCACAGGTCATTGGATCTCTTTATTAGGCTCCCATGATGGTGACACTTGTCACCCTCATGGGGTTCAATAGGTATTTTTAATTTTTAACCATTTCTCTCGCTTTGTTGGATCAACTAAGCCTGATTCAATGTGGTTCATTCGATCCACATGCATAGAATAAAGGACATAAGTTAATAGAAAGGACCCTACATAAGGATTATAGCTTAAGGTATTAATTGTATTAATAAGATACAATTAGGGCCTAGGCTTAGAATATATTAAAGAGCCCATGTGTCAATTTAAATGATCTAGCATAGAGAAATATGATTGGGACCTTGGCTAAAATCTCAAATTAAGCTCAAAACATAATAAAATGCTCTCTAACCAGGGGTGCCACTCGATAATTCCATGAGATTTTTTGGTCTATTGATCTTGGTAGTAGGGTATTGTTTTGACCATTTTATGTGGGGGAATTGTTTCAGGCTTTTTGTTGGGGGGCGATCTTTACAAAAGATCTGCACCAAAAAGCTTAAAGACCTAATTTTTAATGGACAAAATGTCTGAAACACAACTTTTGAATCATGTACAATTTTGTCTGATAAAATGCCTAAGACATAAATCCCATAGTTTATTTTCATCAAAAAAAATGTCTGAGACATAACTTTCAAAGGAATTGGTTTAGGGCAAAAGGCTTGAAAGAATTAGTCCAAGACAAAAGTCTTAAAGGATAGGCTCATAGGGCAAAATGCCTAAGACAAAAGTACTGAAGGGTAAGTGCATTAGGTCTAAAGGGTCATTTCAAAAATGGGTGAAGGATAATTCTATTAGGAAAAAGGCCATAAGAAAGGCCGAAGGGCAACTACAAAAAGTCTGAAGGGTTATTCTATTGGGTAAAATAGCCACAACAAAAAGGCTGAAGGGCAACTACAAAAAATCCAAAGGGTCTACTTTATAGGGCAAAGTACCCATGATAAAAAGTCTGAAGGGTCTACTTTATTAAACAAAATGTTTGAAACAAATATACTGAAGACCTAATTCTATTGGAAAAAATGTCTGAAATAATTACGTCGAGGTAAAAAATCTCATAACAAAAGGTTTAATAGAATAAGTCTAAAATGACAAATTGCATAAGTCCCAAAATAAATATAAAGATAGTCTATGAAAACACATCACCAATGCCATCTTGCCAAAGTATGAAAGGCCAATAGTCAGTATTTTCTCAGAGATTTGAAAAAACACATAGAAGAGGGGCTCAAAGTCAAGACTATAATTTGAAAAAATGTGGGTACCCATTTCCTATGAAAAGAAGGGGGATGTTGGGTACAACAAATGGTGACTTATAGGGGGAATACTATAGAGTATTCAAGAACACAAAACTCTGGTTTGCAATATTAAATCAATCATGAAGTGTGTCACAGAAGAATACTTAAATCAGAAACATGGGAGATACTCCTAAGTCACTTCACACAACATACTTGCCTTCCAATTTATTGGATATGTGTGTGTCAAAATGTGTAGTTCATTTATCCCTTACTGTGGTGAGTTTTTCAAAGGCTTGATGAAATTGTAGGTTTCATTCTAGTGTTTATTAAATCTAAAAAATAAGGGAAGCTCAGGCATTACTCTACTATCAGCTAGGTGTCCATAGGCCCGAAAAAGATACCTTGGGTTCCTTCTCTTCTCATTCCATTATTTTATTTTGATCATGATGCATGGTACATTAACCTTATTTCATCATGTGAGCCTTTTGATTTTCTTTTGATCTTTTGAACTCATTGGTTCTTTCTTATTTTGTTTTTTCTTTTGTTCTTGAATGGAAAAGAGAAGAGATAGAACCCCTGTGAGTTGGTATAATTATAAAACAAATCATTACTAGAATGTCCCTGCTAGCCACATGTATACCCAAAATTGTCATTTCCAACAAGTATTTAATGTGATAAGTGCATTTGATCCAATAAAACAAGAAAACTTTCTAAATTTATATGAAGTACTATGAGACCAACTTCCACATGCCTGATAAAAGTATTCAATTATGACACCATGTAGAATAATCCATGATTACCTACCTTCATCCTGAAGACTCAAGACACAAAAATACACCTAATTTTTTGAACTAATCCTAAATTGCCTATTCTATTTTTACTTTTCCCCCTTTCTAGAAATCTTAAGCTTAGTTGGTTTGGATTTTAAATTGGTTATAGTCAGAGCAAACACAATTCTAATTATCAAAGAAAGCAAAAAACAACTATTCCTAGAAAGTGAGAAACCTAAACTAAGAAAGCAAGAATCTAATTTAAGAAATCAAAATACTAAAAGAAGGAAAGATTAATCTAAAAAGCAATAAAATAATCTATGAAAGCAATAAACTATCTTAAGAAAGCATTGAAATTTAATCTAGAAAGAAAAATACTTAAAGCAAAAAAGATTAATCTAGAAAGTAGGAAAGTAATCTAAGAAAGTAGGAAATCTAATCTAATCTTCTAGCTACATTCATCTGGTTCATCAGTTTGGGGTTCCTTTAGAATGTACAACCATGAAGTAGTGATTCAAAAACTACTCATTGACAGGATAGGTAAGTTAGTTTCCCTATAGGTCCTTCAAATGAAATGCATTATTTCCCATGATCTCCAAAATCTAATATGGTCCAATCCATAATGAGGCAAACTTGTCGTATTATCCTTTCTTCTCATGGGCTTTATCCCAAAGTAGCACTAGATCTAAAATCTTGAATGTTTTGACCTTTGATTTTTTATCAAACCACCTCTTGACCACATTTTGGTATTTGTTGAATGTTTGTAAGGCCTCACTCCTTGATTTTTCCATTTATATTATGTTTAGTAGTCTTGATTCTACTTTATCACTTGCTTCCATGTAGTCCTGCATGAACTGATAAGTGGATAGCTTTAACATGATAGGGAATACTGATTTGTGTCCATACACCAATAGGTAAGGTGAAGATTTAAGGGCTTATTTGTATCTTATCTGAACTACCTATAGAGCGTACTTCAATAGATTATGTCATCCCTAGGCTTGTCCCCTACTGATTTCTTAATTACATCGATCAGATTTTTGTTTGTTGATTATGCCAATCAATTTTCTTGAGGGTAATAATTAGAAACTAACCTGATAATAATTTGATTATCGTGTGCCCACTTAGTAAATTCTACTGATATGAAAGTTGGTCCATTATCACAAACCAAAAAAATGGGCATGTCAAATCTGGTTGATATGTGTTTCTACAAGAAGTGAATCATTTCTTGTGTTCTACAGTTCTTTGTGGCTATGACTTCAGTCTATTTGGTGTAGTAGTCAATATCAATAAGCACAAATTTATGGCTTGCTAAATAATTTGGGTTGATGACACCAATGAAGTTTAAACCCCACTGGGCAAATAACCTTCGTTCAACAACTAGCCATAAAGGCATTATTGTGTGTACTTCTATATTGGCTAGAGTTTGACATACATATCATGTTATAAAATGAGTATCAACATCTTTAAAAAATATTAGCTAATAGTATTCCATTCTTAAGATCTTATGGGCCATGATATTTTCAGATGAGTTACCACTACCTATCTTCTAATGTAATTTCTCTAAAATTTCTTTAGCTTCCTGTATAGATACACACCCATGATAAATAATTTCATAATTTTTTTAGTAGAGGACTCCATTCTTGATCATCTAAGGAGTTGCTTTGAGCCTCAAAGCTCTTTTCCTCTCTCTATTGAGTTCTGGAGAATAAGTTCCTGTAAGTAAATATTGTATTATATCAGTATACCATTATCCTTTAGATACTTGAGCTTCACATACCTCTTTAGCTATGCTATGAGGTTCTGGTTCAATTATAAGCTAAATAATGCCATACCCTCAAATGATTTTTTTAGGCTTTAGCTCTATATCAAATTCTTGTAGCTTGGCCATCCATTTTCCTCGATGTTCTCCTGATTCATTTTATGACAGGGTGATCTTAACTGCAGGATCATGTATGATAGCGATGGTTTTATTTCTCAAGATGTAATGCTGAAATTTCTTTATTGCCTTGATAAGGGAAAAAATCTATTTATCAATCAGAGAATACCCAAGTTCTACATCTTGTAGATTTGTGCTCATGAACATAATTGGATGCTCAGTTTCCTCCTTTTGTGTGATGACAGTTGCAATTGTATGCTCTAAATTGGATGAGTACTGGTAAAAATCTTTATTAAAATTTGGACTGATTAATACTAGAGAATGTGATATTGCATATTTAATGTCTTGGAAGGACTTTTGGACATCAATCATCTACTCTATCTTGGCATCCTACTTGAGCATGGTGTTCATAGGTTTAACAATCTCTAAAAATCTTGAGATGAATGTCCTTATGAAGTTAATCTTTTTGAAGAATTATTTAAGCTCCTTCTTGTTGTTTGGCTACTGAATATTTGAAATTGCCTGAATTTTCTTGGATCAATAGTGATCCCATCCTTGGTGATGATGTGGCCTAAGAGCTTTCCCTAAGTCACTCCAAATATGTTCTTATTTAGGTTTAATTAAACACCAAACCTTCTACATCTCTCAAATATGTACTTTAGGTGACTTATGTGGTCTTTCTGATTCTTTGAAAATACCATAAGATCATCCATGAAAATGATTATACATTTTGTCGTCAGTCCTTTGAAAGTGTGATTCATGGCATGTTGAAAGGTTAATCTTGCATTTATTAATCCAAATGACATCCTCTTATATGCATAAGTTCCCCACTTCATAGTGAGCACCATATTCATTCTATCCTCAAATTGTACCAGTACCTGATTATAGCCTAAAAATTCATCTAAAAAGGACATCATTTCAAAACCACTTACTATTTATATCACCTCATCTAGGGAATTAGGGGATAATTTTCCTTTTTAGAAGCCTTATTTAGGTTCTTAAAATCCACACATAATATGATCTCACTATTCTTCTCTTACTGGGACTAAATTGGCCACCCAGGTAGAATGTCTTACTAAAAAGATGATTTTTGCACTTAACAACTTCTTCACTTCTATATGAATGAGAGGCTCTAGAATAAGATTGATCAATATTAGCCTCTATCTAAATGAATTATGATCTGGCTTCAAGGGAATTGTATGATTAATGACCTGTGGGTCATACACCTTCAAGTCTTCATATGTCCAAGCAAAGATGTCCTTATATTGAGTGATTAAATCCTTCACTAGCTATTTCTCTTATGGGGTGTTACTAAGACTGATATTAACATAATGTGGGTTATGTTTATCTCCTAAATTTTCCATTTTGAAGTTTGATTCATTTACCTTTGGTTGTTTGAGTTACTGAGCTTGAGGGTCTATGTCGAATGGTCTTTCCAAAAAGACTAACCCAACTGGAATTTGATTCTCTTTGAGCTAGAGAATGCCTTCTTTATTTGATTCCTCTTGATAGAGGTGATTAATGTCCTTATCTTTGATGATTTGGGAATCAAATTCCTTTGAATTAGTTAAAAATTGAATAATCTGTTGGTCATCATCAAAGACCTAGAAATTTTATATGTTATCTAAAATGAAAGGACATGGTACAAATTTAATAGAGAACTTTTTTATCTTAGATTCTTCTAATGGCTCCAAATTAGCATCAACAACTAGTGAGTCCATCAATTGATTTTTATCTTTGGGAAGTTTTACTATGTTGAAAGCTTCAAAGCTTTCAATTAGGTTCCATGCTTTGTGTTTGTATCTCTTTAAATAAGATAACTTGTATTAGTATTTGTTTTTGAATTGATTGACCACCAGCTCTGAATTGCCAAATATTGATATTTACTTTACATTTTTCTTAAGTGTAAATTGTAATCCTAAAGTTAGAGTCTCATACTTAGCTCTATTGTTAGTGCATGGAAAGTTTAACTTATATGTTGCCAAGAAACTTTTAACTTATGGATCAATCAACTTGATTCTCATGCCTGATCCTTGCTTGGATCTAGTACCATCAAAGTATAGAGTCCATAGCTAATTGAAACCTTCAGGTTCTAATTTTTGTACTTAATTTTGAGTAGTAAAAGTATAGATACCAAGGCTGGGTGACTCATACTTAACCTTTTCATTCTTGACATTATATTCTATAATGGGATACTTCATTCTTAGCTCTCTGTTAATCCTAAATTGATTTGCAATTCCTCTCCACGATAGCTAAATATGAAAGAAGTTTATAGAGAGATATTTGTTGAGTGTTTTGGACCAATCCCTGCTTAGTAATAGTTTGTAGCTTTGGGAATGTCTACCACTAGAATATCAATGGTCATTTGGACTCGTGATTCAGATGCTACTTGAATGTGCACATTGGTCAATTCTCTAACTACCGGTACTACTAATTTGTCTAGTCGTGAAACTATTTTCTTTGAAGGACTTAGAGTGAGACCTAGCTTTTAACATATGGATGTGGGCATAACAGTTGCAAATGCTCCAAAATTAACTAAACAATTATGAATATTCTTATCAAATGCTTATATAGTTAGCAATAAGGGTGGAACTTATAACTTACTCTTATAGATGATGTTAGCATTAGTAATTTTTGTTTTGTTTATAGATACATTATCTCTTTCCATATGAGCCTTTCCAGTAATGGAATTCCATAGCAGTTCCTTTTATTCAGGGATCTATGCTAACTCATGAAAATTTATATTCACTTTGATATTTTTTATATCCTCTACAATGTTATATCTTCCTTTACTTGGTTCTTCCTTGCTCTGTGGCTGATTTTTCCCCTTTGGAGGGGTGGATTATTATCTGCATTAGGATTAAAAGGAATCACCATGTTATTTGGAGGAGTCGATGTGGTAAGTGGTTGCTTGTTCCTTATATTTTATGAACCTCTCTATAATTATTGAAAAGCATGAATTTCATCCATATTATAATCTGGTACATTATCATCTTCACGTGGAAAGGAAAACCCATGAGTTTCAAAGAACATAGCAGTATTTGAAGAACTAGGATTCTAGTATGATTTTGGTGGATTATTCATCTAATCCTATCTGAATACTTCCCTTTGAAATATTTTAAACACTACACAAAAATCTACATAGTCAAGCTCACCATGTTGAGAAGTGTTATGAATTCTACACCAATTGGGAAGACCCAATTCTACCATGTTGATTTTTGGAAGTTTGTTAGGTTGCTCAATCTTTTTGAATGGTTTGTTGTATCTTTGGAATCCATAATTTTGATTACCAGTTGGGGTAGTTGAATTACCCATCCTCCTTTGCATATTTAGGAAGTCATTGCTCAACTTTGAACCATCTTCTAAATAGAATCAAGTTCTACCTTTGTAGAGTCAGTACCTTGTAAAATAGTAATAAGAGACATAGTCTATTGTTGATTTTGTTGGTGGCTATTGACTTGCATGTGATTATTCAAGAATCTATAGTTTGGCTATGTTGTTTGCATCATGGGAGGTAGTGTATATAGTTAGTTTTGATTAAACATTGGGACATTTTACCTTACATATGGAATTAGATTTGACATGGGAAAATCATTATGGATGTTGGACACAATGGGTACCTGAGGATTGAGTTATCTATTGATATTAATGGCTTATTCAAATACCCATGCCAAATTATTAGCTGTAGTAGCTCTCCTTAAGAATATCATGGAGACAATCAGATCCAATGCATTCTTGTGCATCTCCAATGCTAATGCTTCCTCTAGATTAATCCATGGGGTCAACCAGTTATACATCTTTTGAAATATCATGTTTAAAGCACAAATATTCTCATTAGGCTCTACGTTCATACTAGTGAAGTGTTGGTATATTATGCTAGGACTGGTAACCTACACAAATTGTACAAGAAAAGTAGTTTGACACTCATCTCAAGAAGTGATGGAGTTCTTAATTAGATTTAAATACCAATCATAAGCATTATTCATTAATGTAAAAGGTAATAATCTGTATGCAACATCTTCATCGACAAAATTCATTAATCTCAAAGTAGCTTTGAAGGATTTGATATGTTCTTCCACTGTCCTTATTCCTAAAGGAGAAAAGGATGGTAGATACTTCTTAGGATTCTTAGGTAAATCATGTACATATCTTGGGATGACAATAACATATATAACTAACTAGGGTTGAGTCATTAGTTGATTAATAGGTAAATGGTTCCTTACGGGTAAGGTGTTCCCTATTAGAGGAGGTGGATTGTTCTGATTGGGACTATTGGCACAGTTCTAGGTCTCTTATGATTTGTTAGGGGTGAGACTAGAAAACTAGCTTGGGAATTAGATCTGGTCACTCTCTTGGGTGACTCAAATACAACTCTACATAAAAAATAACTACTATTATCAGGGGTGCTACCCTCCTTTTAGTGTCAGTGAAACCATTTATGCATGTTTTATGTACACCATAGTCAATGAGGTAGCCTCTAACATTTTAGGATCTCAATATAGGTAAACTCCACTCTAGGGCAAAAATTATAGGTATGTGGTCTTTGACAACCTATTGATGGAATATTTGGTAGGGCATGCAGGTTGTTGACAAGGTTTTTTGGATGGAGGTGTGGTCCCTAAAAGATAGTGAATCTCTATGTGAGTTGGATGGATGGTTGGCTTATAATATAAAGTGGGCAGGTCTCAAAACAAACTCAAAAAAATAAGGGAAGGGTAGGTATAAAAGAAGGCTCTATGATTTTCAGGAACTACTTCCCTAGTTGGTTTCTAGACATACCTATGCTCTTAGAACCTATGCCTATTGGTAGAAGCAATTGCACACACACAATCAGACATGGTTAAGAAGTCTAAGGAGATAATGATGTTGGAAATTCATAGGCCTCAGACAAAGGTTTCTCCTTTTAGGGCAACTATTGTACACTCTTACTCAGGAGATTATGGCTTAGGCTAGTGAAGTATCTGAGGTAGTTTTGGTACACACATAGAAAATTACATCAAAAAAAGCACTAGTACACATTCAAAATTATGAATAAAAAAACTTGACTATCTTAACCAATATATGGTATCAATCTTTCAATAGCTATTTCACATCTATAGATTAGTACATCAATCAAAATAATCAAGAATCCATTCATAGTTATTGCACACTAAATATTATTGAAACATACAACCAAATAAAGTAACAACTAATTACATGGAAATTGGAAATAAAATACACAAACACATTCGTTGATTATCAAAATGTATGTTACTCCTATATTTAAAATTCTGTAACAAAAATCCAAGTTGGATTACAATTGTTTATATAGACTTGGGGAAGGGGTCGCCTCATCCTCTAAGTCCATGTAAGGTCATTACATGTAATAGTTACAACATGAGTTCTAACTGTAGTCAAAAACCATAGAAGAGTCCACTTATAATTATCAATTAGCCATTACAAGAGTAATGCAACATGTGCATGTCTATAAAGACAAAGGCTATTTTACAATTTTAGCTTGAATTATATGCAAACTACAAATATATGCACCATTTTCCTAAAATTGTACATGCCTCATTTTATAGGTTTTGAGAACAACCTATTGATTTTTTAGATTAGCCACCTTCAAATGGAACTTAGGCATGCATCACTTTACCAATGTTTTTTAGAACCAAGGGTTAGTTGTGACTAATCTATCTAAACTGTGCATTGCATGTTGCCTGTGTCTTTTACAGGATAAAATATTCCTCTTAAAAATGTTATACGAGCTTATTTACCAAAGGAATATAACTTAAATATGATACCCAATGGCTGTTGATAAATATATCCCAAGTGTTTAAAATTTCTCAATATTCTGTCCATGCGGTCTTGTCATTCTCTTTGTTAAATCTCAAAATATGACTATTGATATTTTTAAGACACGTCAAAACTTGATTTAGTCTAAGATATTTGAAAAGTCTACTGTTGACTCACACCATCGATCAACTTGTGCCCGAGTTAATGCTGACCATTGATCTGCCTAGGCCCATTAACATTTGAATCCAAATAGATAATTTATGAGCTTAAATTTGGAATTCACATGATTGTCAATGATGTTTAAGAGACTATTAGAATTTAATCCCCTAATGTTTTATTACTAAGCCTAATTTTGATGTTTGTGTGAACATCAAAGACGTCCACATGACTATCAAATCAACTTAACTCCCTACAAACTCAACACTTGTCATTTCCTGGTTTACTCTACTCACTTGGTAGCTACTTGGGGGTTTTTTGAGCTCTTGAATATTAACATTACTTCCCATGGGTCTTTACATCTCTGTACTAGGCTCCTATAATGGTGACACTTGTCACCCTCATAGGGCTCAACAAGTCTTTTGAATTTTCAACCATTGCTCTCACTTTATTGGATCAACTGGGCCCAAGTTAACATGGTTTTTTGGATCTACAGGCACAGAATAAAGGACATAAGTTAATATAATGGACCTTGCATAAGGATTATAGCCTAAGGTCTTAGTTTTATTAATAAAATACGATAAGGTCCTAGGCTTAGAATATATAAAAGAGCCACTGTGTTAATTTGAATGACCTAGCATAGAGAAATATGATTGGGACCTTGGCTAAAATAATAAATTGATGTTAGGAATTTGTGTGACCCCTTATCTTTACTTTGTTGGTATATTAGTTACTATGGATGCATATGCTTTGTAAGTCATCCTATGAGCATTATTTTTTATCCCACATTTAGGGGAAGTATTAGTTACTTAGATTAGACTTAGTATATAAGTAAGTGTTGAGGCCAAGGAAGACATCCACAAATTTATTGTATTGAGCTTGCTCAAAGGAGGTTGCCCCATTGAAGTGGCCTATGATCAATATGATCTTTTCAGTGCTTTTACTCATTTTAAAATTATATTATTTCATGCATTTTTATTAACTTGTTGCAGGAGGATCCTCTCATTTGGTATCAAAACGCTTTTTAGGGCCAATTTTTTTTTCTTCAGAAAGTCTTCACTTTATTCTTCTACATAATTCATTTAAATATTTTTTCAAAAATAACTCTTTTCTACTATATAATTTATTTTGGTATTTTATTATAACACAATAATTTATTTTGGATCAGGGTAAAAACCTAAGTGCATAACTATGGGAAGTGTTCAGGTGAAAGACCTAAAAGTCATTATGAATAGTACCACAGGAACCCAAAAGTAGCTGGCCCATTGAGAGGACTTTCCAAAAAAATGGGCAATGGCCCATTCTTAATTGATTAATTCCCATCCATGAGGAAAACCAAGAGCTATTGCTGAGAGGTAAACTCATGGCCATAAAATTTTTAGAGAGTGGTACTCACTTAGATGGTATTGGTGGCTAGAGTGATATATTTAAACCTTTGAGTAGCCATTAAAACTTGGGGCCCATTTTAAATAGTTTCAAAATATTTTTGGTAGACTATCAAAAAATTCATCAATAGAGTATTCACAGACTGTCACATGACTTGCAACCAGATAATTGATAGAAACTAGAAACCAAGAAATTTTCATTCTATCAGTTTCAAAAAACTATCTGTAGATTCTCAAAAGACTCTTAGAAGACTTAAAAATAGAAAATAGAAAAAAATTAGAAAAAAAAAATCATTTTTTCACTATATCTCTCCATCTATAGCCCCATTGATCTTTAAATTTTATCTGGACACCTGAAATTCTATTCTCCACATTTTCTTCTTTAATGTCCCATATCCCTATTCCACTCCTAATTCCCACAAATCATAATTTACACATTTTTGGGCTTTTACCATAACTTCTGTTGTTGTCTATTGGCCTCAAAAAATTTCCACAACATTCATCTCCCCGTTCTACTCCTTTGTCCCTCTTTGATAATTTTTTTAGTTTTGTCATTTTCACTCCTAAAATTGTCCTCACCTTCATCAATCCTACTATGCAAAAAACTTAGCAAAAGTCCCTTTACCCCTTTTGATTTCACTCAAAGTCAAAGCTTCCCTTACTAAACGTGTCTTAACTCTAGTTTCCCTACCCATTCCAAATATATATATATATATATATATATATATATATATATATATATATTCTGGTCATGGTATTGACCTGAATAGGAGAAAAAAACATGGAAGATGAAATTTTTGCCCTCAAGACCCACATCAAAGATATTTACGAAAAAAAATTTGGCCTCAGTATTCAACATACCACCATAAGCAACATATGGCATACATAGCCCTCTTCAGACATAGAGTTTTCTTCTTCTGACAATTTTCATGGGCTGAAGCTTAATTTCCCTTGATTCAATGGTTTAGATCTGATTAGATGGATCTATCGAGTAGAACAATATTTTAGTTTGCATAATACTTTTGATGCTAACAAGGTCCCACTTGCATCCTCTCACTTGGAATATGAAGCCCTTCAATAATATCATTGGTATATAAAGGCTCATGATGAGTCCATATGGACTGATTTTTGTACCCTCATTTTGTAACTATTTGGCCCTAGTGCTTTTTATGACTTCACTAGAGCACTCACTAAACTTTGCCAGATAGGAACTGTGAGAGAATATCAAACAAAATTTGAAAAATTAGCCAATTAAACAGAGGGATTGTCTAATGAATTCTTCAGGAGTTATTTTGTTAGTGGACTAAAGGATGCAATTCGATCATAGGTCAAAATATCTTAACCCAACACAATGATGAAAGCCCTAGGGTTGTTTAAGTTGGTAGAGGATAAGATCATAACTTAGCAATGATTCAAATATAATTTTACTCTATTCAGAAATACAACTCCACAACGCTCTCAAACAACACCAGCCTATAAAACCACTCACATCTAGCATTTAACTAAAGTAGAGATGCGGGCCTGTAGAAAAAAAGGACTATGTTATAATTGTGATGACAAATTCACTCAGGGACATAAATGTGTCGAGCAAAAGCTCTACCTATTGGATGTGGATTCTCTACCCAACACTAAAGTTTTTGAAAATAATCAGGATATAACAGATGATATGGATGAAGATCCATCGATTTTAGAACCTACTTTTTAGGAAGACCACCCAAATATCTCTCTCCATGACTTAGTAGGAGTCACCATCCCACCAACTATATGGGTTAGGGGTTATTTCAAGAAGCTCCCTCTCACAATACTCATTGATTTGGGTAGCACTCATAACTTCATTGACCCTCAGATTTTCAAATAGGTTGATTGTTTTATCCATCCTTGCTCTAAATTTGAAGTCATGATTTCTAATGGGGGCACATTACCTTATAAAGGGAAGTGTCACAATGTGCATATTTCTATTGGAGAATATAACTTACACTCTGACATGTTTTCTTTACCCTTAGATGGATGTGATGTTGTTTTGGGTGCCCAATGATTATGCACACTTGGACCCATCTTATGAGATTTTACTGAACTTTGGATGTAGTTTTCAGATAATGGGCAAAAAAACACATTGAAAAACTTACAACTAGGGTCTCTCAGCATCATCAATTCACATCACATGAAAAAGCTTCTTAAGAAGAATTCAAACAACATCATTGCCTAGCTACATTCTATTCAAATGAAACCATCATCAATCTCCACTCCTCCTTCTGATCTACAAACCATTCTATATAGGTATGTAGGTGTCTTTGATAAACTAATGGGATTGCCACCTTTACAACAAGAGGACCACCATATTCAAATCCTTCTTAGAAGCATTCCTCCCAAAATTAGGCCCTACTGCTACCCTACTGCTACCCATTTTAGCAAAAGATTGAGATTGAGATCCTCATTTGAGACTTACTAAAGCAAGGCATTATTCTCCCTAGTACCAGCCCATATTCTTCCCCAGTTCTCCTTTTCTATTAAAAAAGATGGGTCATGATGCCTCTACATTGACTTTTGTATACTTAATCACATCACAATTAAGGATAAGATCCTGATCGCTATTATTTATGAGCTTCATGGTGCTCATTTTTTCTCCAAGTTAGATCTTTGCTCTAGATATCACCAGATTTGGCTTCATGAGGATGATATCTCAAAGATAGCTATTTGTATGCATGATGGTCACTATGAGTTTTTGGTCATGCCATTTGGCCTCACTAATGCTCCGTCAACGTTCCAAGAATTGATGAATAAATATTTTGGCCCCACCTATGGAAATTCATTTTGGTCTTCTTTGATGTTATCTTCATCTATAATAAAATATGGTCTAAACATCTCCAACATCTAGAGCTTGTACTGTAACTTCTCTTTGATCATCATATCTATGAAAAAAAATCCAAATATGCTTTTGGATAAGTTAAATTGGAGTATCTTAGACATATTATTTCAGCCCAAGGGGTTCAGGTGGATCCCAAAAAAATAGTTTCCATGATAAATTGACCTCATTGTCAAACACTCAAGAGCCTACATGGTTTTTTGGTGCTGACTGGATACTATCGTAAGTTTGTCAAGGATTAAAAAAATATTACAACTCCATTGATAGCTATGTTGGAAAAATATGCTTTTACATGGACACAAGCTACTGAGTGTGCATTTAAATAATTGAAACAAGCTATGTGTATTACACTAGTTCTAGTTATGCTAGATTTTGCCAAGACCTTCACTATTGAGAGTGATGCTTGCATTAATAGCCTTTGTGAAATTCTCCTCTAAGGACACCCCATTGCATTCACCAACAAATCCCTTTCTATCAAGAATTTAGTACTCTCTACTTATGAGAAGGAAATGATGGCCATTTTGCATGTAGTATAAAAGTGGCAGCCATACCTACTAAAAAATCATTTTTTCATCAAAATTGATCACTAGAATTTCAAATATTTATTAGAACAATGGGTCTCTAACCCATAAAAATAGAAATGAGTCAGCAAACTCATGGCTTATTACTATGAGATCACTTACAAAAAGGGTAAGGATAATATTGTGGTCGATGTTCTATCTCGCACATTTGTGGACCAAGCTTCCCTCTCAGCTATTTATATGCCTATTACAAATTGGTTGGATGTTGTATAGTAGGCGCATGTCAATGAATCCTCATTATCTCAAATCATTCAACAGTTGGCCACTAACCCCTCTATAGTACCACATTATTCTTGGGATGGTTCTCTATGATACAAAGGTTGTCTGATGCTTCCCTAGAGTACAAATCTTTAGCAAGATGTATTCTATGAACTCCATACTTCTCCATCCATAGGTTACTCAGGGTTTCTCAAAACTTATGAGCGGGCATGGCACAACTTCTTTTAGAAAGGAATGAAAAAATTGATTTAACAAATTGTGGTTGAATGTGATACCTACCAATACAACAAGGGTGAAATAACACTCATCCATGGGTTGCTCAAACCCTTTCCCATCCCTACCAGAATTTGGATATATATTTATATGAATTTCATTAAAAGGCTCCCTAAATATAGATGGAAAACAATTATCTTGGTTATGGTTGATCGCCTCTCCAAATATAGTCATTTTTGTGCCCTCAGCCATCCTTATACTACCTCTATAGTCACACAAATTTTCTTGGACCAAAATTTTTGTCTTCATGGTATTCCTTCTTCCATTGTCTTAGATCATGATGCAACCTTCACCAACCAATTTTGGATATAACTATTTCGATACACTAGCACCCAATTTAAGATGAGTTCTAGGTATCATCCACAAATGGATGGCCAGATTGAAATTATCAACAAATGCTTGGAAACTTTCCTTCATTGCTTCACCTCAGAACAACAACATCAATGGGCAAAGTGGCTCCCTCTCATTGAATGGTGGTACAATACCTCCTACCACACTTCAACTAAGATGACTCTATATGAGCAGTCTATGGTCAAGCACCACCAATTCTCTTTTTGAACACCCCTAGTACTTCACTAGTTCAAGTAGTCAACATGCTTCTCCAAAATTAGGATCAAATCATCAACACCCTATGAGACAATATTTATATGACACAAAATATAATGAAACAACATGTTGATCAACACCATTTTGAGTGCACCTTTCAAGTAGGTGAGATGGTTTTTATTCACTTGCAGTGATACAAACAATCCTCTATAAAACTCAAAGGGTATCATAAGTTGGCTCCTAAGTTTTATGGGCCATATAAGGTTCTCTAAAATATTGGGTTAATTTATTATAAGTTGGATCTCCTACCTTATTCTCAAGTTCATCCAATATTTCATGTCTCTTGTTTGAGGAAAGTTCCTGGCACAAACATTAGAGTGCTGACTATTTTACCAAAACTTGATAAAGAAGGATCCATCCTTCTTGAGCCAAAGGCAATCTTGGATAGATGCACATGCTAACTTCACTCCCACTCCATCATAGATGTATTAATTAAATGGCATGAAATGCAACTAAAAGATGCAATATGGGAACCATTCTTTCAAATTCAACACCAATTCCCACATCTGAAGCTTTGAGGACAAAGCATTTTCAAAGAGGGAGGGGATGTTAGGAACCTGCATGACCCCTTTTCTTTAATTTGTTAGTATATTAGTTACTGTGGATGCATATGATTTGTAAGTCATCTCATGACCATTATGTTTTATCCCACATTTAGGGGAAGTAATAGTTGCTTATATTAGACTTAGTATATAAGTGTTGAGGCCAAGGAAGGCATCCACAAATTTATTATATTAAGCTTGCTCAAAGGAGGTTGTCCCCTCAAAGTGGCCTGTGATCAATATAATCTTTTCAGTGCTTCTATTCATTTTATAATTCTCTTATTTCATGTATTTTTATTAACTTATTATAGGAGGATCCTCTTAATTAAGTTTGAAACATAATCAAATGCTCTCTAAGTAGGGGTACCACTTGGTAATTTTGCAGAATTTTTTAGTCTATTGATCTTGGTAGTAGGGTATTGTTTTATCCATTTTATGCAGGGGAATTGTTTTGGGCTTTTTGTTGGGGGCCAATATTTACAAAAGACCCATAATAAAAATCTTAAAGACCTGAGTTTTATCGAATAAAATGTTTGAAACATGTACATTTTCATCAAACAAAATATCTAAGACATAAACCCTGCAGTTTATTTTTGTCAGACAAAATGTCTAAGACATAACTTCTAAAGGAATTGGTCTAGGGAAAAAGGCCCAAAAGATTAGTCCAAGATAAAAGTCCTAAAGGATAGGCTCATAGGGCAAAATGCCTGGGATAATAGTCTTGAAGGGTAAGTCCATTAGGTCTGAAGGGTCATTTAAAAAATGGTTAAAGGATAATTATATCAGGAAAAAAGATGTAAAAAAGGCCAAAGGGAAACTACAAAAAGTTTGAAGGGTCATTCTTTCGGCAAAATAGCCATAACAAAAAGGTCAATGGGCAACTGCAAAAAATCCAAAGGTTGTGCTTCGTAGGGTAAACTACCCATGATAAAAAGTTTGAAGGGTTTAATTCATCAAACAAAATGACCAAAATAAATATGTTGAAGACCTAATTCTATCAAATAAAATGTTTGAAACAATTATGCCAAGGTAATAAATCCCACAACAAAAAGTCTAATAGAATAAGTCTGAAACAAATAAGTTTGAAAGAAATAAGTATAAAATGACAAATTGCATAAGTCCCAAAACAAATATAAAGATAGTTTATGAAGACACAACACCAATGCCATCTTTCCAAAGTATGAAAGGCCAATAGTCAGTCTTTTCCCAGAATTTTGCAAAAACACATAGAAGAGGGGCTCAAAGTCAAGACTATAATCTGAAAAAAGGTGGGTCCCCATTTCCTATGGAAGGAAGGGGGATGTTGGGTACAACAAGACTGAAGCCATAAATACCTTCTTTTTGATTTATCTAAACCTTAAGGGCATTCTTTTGTCATCAAGATATGTGTCATGTCTTGAAGCCAGTTATTATAAAGTGGAAGTGCATCTGCTTGTGAGTGTCTTATGTCACCAAAATAACTTCTTTGTCCTCTTTAACATCATCTACCATATGCTCACACAAGCCTTTGCTTCTTACCAATTTGGTGACTCTGATCTCCACATCATACTCCATGACCTTGGTAATCTAGCCATCTCTTTACTCGTTCAAGTCTTTGTGAAGGAGGAAGTCCCTAACTCTAGGATGAGACACCATAAGATAAACCTTTCTATTGGAAAACATTGGTCTAAAAATTTTGAGGATTCTCAAAGCTACAAGAACCTATTTTTTAATAAAAGTGTACCTCACCTCATATCCCTGTAGTCCTTTACTAAAAAAGGCAATTGACTCCTCAAGTCCTTCACCATTCTTTTGCATTAGCATCACTGATATGCTGTCAATATTGGCAAAGGTGTATAATATGAAATCCTTTAAAAAATCAAGATTCATGAGCGAGGGTGCTTGGGAAATGGCTTGCTTGATGGCCTCAAATGCTATTTTACTTTCATTTGACCAAGAAAACACATGGATCTTCTTTAACATGGTGGTAATGGGTTTGACCAGGTTTGCAAAACTAAGTATAAACCTTCTCACAAAGTTTATTTTCTTAAGGAAGCTCTTGATTCCTTTCTTATGATTGGGTAGAGATAGTGATAAGATAACACTTATTCTGTAAGGGTCAATGGATAGTACTTCCTTAAAAACAATGTGACCTAAAAGTTTGCCTTCATGAAAAATAAACACACATTTCTTGGGATTTAAGGAGATCCCATACACTCTACATCTTTGGAAGATCAATCATAAATGGTCAATGTGCTCACTATATTCTTGGAGAAAATTGTGATGTAATCTAAGTAAAATAGTACCATCTAATTCAAAACCCTTGGAAAGCCATGTCTATGGCTATTTGAAAGGTTGCCCCAACATTTAACAATCCAATAAGCATATGTGCCCCACTTTATGGTGAAGGCAGTCTTATACTGATCTTCCTCTCTTACCAGCACTTGGTTGTAACCTGAATACCCATCCAAAAGAGAAAAATGTTTTGAACTAACAACTATCTAAAGGAGTTTCTCCATGGATGGTAGGGGGTAGTGATCTTTCAAAGAGACCTTATTCAGATCCCTAAAGTCAACACACAATCTAATTTTCCCATTCTTCTTCCTTGCAAGTACCAAATTGGCTACTCATGAGGAGTGTTTAATGGGAAGGATGATCTTTGATTCAATTAACTTGGTCAATTATTTCCTCATAATCTCTTCTATTTTGGGGTTTATAGGCCTCTGCTTCTGCCTGATAGGTTTGGCATTAGCCTCTAATTCTATTGTATGTTGGGCTAACTTGGAATCAAAACCTCTCATGTCACTATACTCATAAGCAAATATGTCTGCATATTATTTACAAAGTTTTATGAAATCACACCTTTCATCTTTAGTGTTTACCTTTCCAATCTTGAAGAGCTTGTCCTTGAAGATAAGGACTCTTTCATAGTTCTCTTCACTTGTTGACATCACTGCCTTGTCTTTTCTCATATGATCTCCCTCATGGAAAAGATATTAAAGGGTAACAAGCCCTTTAGTAATCTTGGTAGATCTCAGATAAATAATTTTCTCCTCATAATGATGTTAAATCTTTTCCTAGTTTATAGAGGAGAACTCTACTTCCTGCTACAAGAAAAAAACAATTTTCTTGGCATTCTCAAAGACCTGCCAATGGGTTTCATTATCTAACACAGATGGTATTATTACCATTTTGACATGTGGTTACAATTTGGTCTTTTTCAACTCATTAGGGATATCAAATTGATCTCCCATGGTTGCCAACTTGTCAGCATGCTGATTTTGGTTCTTTAGCACTGCTTGGATGTTAAAGGCATCAAAATCCTCAATTAGGTCCCACACTCTATGTTTGTAGGACTTCATCAAGGGATTCTTGGTGATATTTTGGCCTTTAACCTAGTGCACTATCAACTCACTATCTCCATAAACTTGTAATTGTTTGATCCCTCTCTTATCATCCCATTGAAGGCTATGGATAAGATCCTCATATTTTGTTGCATTGTAAGATCAACTGAACTGAAACCTGTAAGAAGAGAAATACTTGTTATTAGAGGGAGATACTAGCATGACACTTGCACCCACTCCATTTTTTCTCCTTTAACCATCAAATAATAATTTTCATAATGCATTAGGATCTTCTTGAGGTTTAATGACAGATGGCATGGACTGATTCTCTTCATGTAAGTAGTAAACACCCATGTCCCTCTCTTCAACTTGTTCTAAGGGATCAACCAAATAACTATCATTCCATAGTTCATCTAAGAACACATTTGGTATCTCCTCAGGGTGAGTGTTTAATTCTTAATGAAACATATGTTCACCATCATCAATAATGGTGCATTTGAGGTTTATGTTGTCTAGCCCATAAGGTTCTATGTGGAATTTTGTAATGGGCTCAGCCTTAATAGATATCTTACTTCCATATCTTGTTCTGAATGTTATGTATGACCAATCTACTGTAAGATGACCTCTAATATTTGTAGTGAATTCCATAGATATGCATAGGGAAAAATGAGGAGGTACATCTAAGATCACCATATCTTGACCATTGAGACACTAGGACAAGCATGCAGGGTCAAGTTGAGGTCTTCAATGATACCAGATGGCTTGGTGGAAGAACCATCAAGTTGTAGAACTCCTTTAGATTGGGGTTTATATTTTAGACCAAGCTAATCAGCTATTGAATTTGGCATTACTGAGGTGATATCCCAACTATCTACCAAGAAATTGTGCACTAAAGAGTCACCAATGATTACTAAAATGTAGAAGGGAAGAGGTTTGACCACCTTACCTAGTTTCCCTTCATTAGGTCCTTTGGTTGCATTGGTGAGAACCACATTTTCTTTGCTTGGTTCTTTCTCAAGAACCTTGATTATTGACAACCCTTATTAAAGGATGTCTACCTAACTAGGCATGGAGAGCATATCCCACATTGTCACACTCACATTGGACCTTTTCTTTTGTTCCATAATGTTGATGGGTAAACCACCAACCTTTGGTTGTGATTTAGGAGCCACAACTACACCTTGAGTTTGTGAGTTTTGAAGGACAAAGATATTCACTTGATTTTGATTCCTTAGAGGTATTGGAACCTTTGGAATAACAACAAGTCCATTTGGCTTTGATATTGAAGGATTAATGGTAGGAGGCTCCTTGACTACTTCTTGATTACCATCCATGTTCTTTCTTTTGAACCTTGTATTTGTTGCCTCTAGAATGTATGCCTGGATAGAACTAGCCTATTGATTGAATGCATAACACTCTTATTTCTCATAATTAACCATTTTATCACCCAATTATCTTGGTACTTGATTAGTGGTTTGAATTTGTTGAGGCTCTTTTGGTTTTATCATCATGGGTATCTCTGTGTTTTAAGCCATAAGAGTTTGATTCTACCCATAATTAGCAGCCTGCTACCATTGCTCATTGAAGGCTTGGTTTAAGTCAATATTTGGGACAATGGATTGCCCAAAAGACTAATTTTAGGGCATGGTTCCCTTGACCTCTTAATAGATACTATTTTGAATAGGGACCAAGGTGTTGGAAATGCTTGCAACATTTGGATTATAGTTGTTTTGCCTAAAAAAGTTAGGCTACCCTTGTCCTTGTACTTGGCCTTAGAAATTTCCTTTATAGGGTGGCTTATTTGATTGATAAGATTGTTTTTGAGGATGATATGAAGCTTGATAAGGCCCATTGAAATATTTATGCCTTTTAACATTCACTAATTCATTTCTCAAGGATTAGAAGATGCTCTTAAGCTCTTGAAAGATTTTATGTTCTTGGGAATCACCAGATGGGCTTGTGGAAGTCTTCTCTTGCTCGAGTGAGGGTACAACAATAATTTTAGGCACATGAGGAATGATATCAAAGGGATGAATAGAAATAGGGGTGGTATGATCTCAGGGAACAAAGGTATTGGTGGCTAAGTGTAATCTTACTAGCATGCACCAGATAATTTTTTGCTCTGATTGCCACCTCATATGCATTTGGCAATGTGTTTCCTCCCATAGACTGGATCATTAATGCAATATCACTATTTAGGGCTTTTAAATAGTAAAGAAAGGCAAATCTAGGGGTAAGCCTAATAAAGATTGGGATTCTATCCTAAGTCTTTTATAACCTTGTATTGAAGTCTTTCTTGACCTTATGAGGGGTTGTTTTAATTGTGGTTAATTGTTCTACAAGTAACAAATGGTCACTTTTATCTTCAAATCTCTTACATAATGCATCTCCTAACTGATCCCATGTGGCATTAGAATTAGCATCAAGGATTATATACCAATCTAAGGCTTTACCTTTGAAAGAGATGGTTGATAACCTAATTGCTACATTTTCCTCATTGATATTATGAATGTTACAGAAATTGGCTATATCCATGAGGTGTTTGGAAAGTGTTGTAGCTTGGTCTCTAGTAAAATAAGGAACACTTTTAAGAGATGATACTATAATAAGATCATATTGAGGGAGATCTAGAGGACTTTGGCCATTAAATTCCACAAAGGGGAAAGCTCTAGGGCCTACCATGGCAATGAAAAGGTTTTATAAAGATATTCCTATAGGGGTAGGCCTTGAAATTGACTTAGGAACAAAGTTACATTTATATGGGTGTGTATTAGTAAACCTTAATATTTTTATTGAGTTTAAAGGCAATTCAAAAAATTCAAAGGGAATACCTTTAGAAGCTAACCTTGTAGTTATCTTTAGCATGAGATGTATTCACTAATTTGCTACTAGAATGTTGAATCTTCTTTTGGAGTCTCTAGATGCTATTTGTTGGAAGCTATAACTACTGTAAATTGATCAAACCAACATCAAAATTTGACTAATCTTATTTGAATTGTGTCCCACTAGGCATGCCATAAACCGTTGTAGCCTCAATTTACACCCTTGGAGAGGGTTCTTTAGGCTCCCTCCAATTGAGCTACACTATGGGAACAACCCCATGCTATGGGTCACCTATGGTGGGGTTGGACCTTTAGAGAAGGCTAGCTTCCTTTTGATGGATCACCTATACTAATGTTTTCACTGAGAAAAGGGTTAGAAAGGGGGAAAAGGCTGCTAAAAAAGTTAATTAGGTGATGCACCAAATTTAAATGAGAATGCACATAAGCATGAAGTAAACACTAAAGAAGCATAAGACAATACTAGCTCACACAATTTCACAAAACTTAGCTAGTTGCATAAGTGTTTCATAAATTAGGTTCAGGAAGCAATGAATGAAGGCAAAGAGGAGTTCTAAGACTCATTGAGAGCTTATATAAATAAAATAAAGAACACTAATTCAGACTTGCAACTATCTTAAAGACACCTATAAATGATTGAGAAAGAAGGACAATGGGTATGGAAGATTCTCTTTCATAATGCCATCATGCATAAGCTTTACTACACACAATTTAGAGGGGAGAGATAAGTAAAGAAAGTATTTATTGCTTCAAGAGGTCTTTCATAAATTTTTTGATAGGGTCTAGCCTTATTAAATGAGAGTCTCTGCTCTTCCAAAATTGAGATAGAATTTCTTATCAAAAGTGAAAGAGAGAGAGTTACAATGTGTCAAAAAATGAAAGATATAGAGAAAGGGTAAGGAAAGAGTGAGCATGTCATCCCAGATCATTAAATGAGCTACCATTTTTTGATGAATGATCCACCATCTTTTGATCAAATTAGAGCTAATACTTCATAGACAAGATAGCCTTCATTTGTCCCAATAGCCTCTGAATCATTTCATTGATTGAGAAACACACTAGAGGACAAGAGTTTTCCAAAGGTGGTGAGTCATGATCCTTTTTGTGAAGAAAAACCTTTAATCACCCTAAAAATCTATTAAATGCTCCATCTGCTTTCTCCAACCACTAGATTTCCATCCCAGGACTCTATGTCATCTTCTACTTGAATTGCTTATGAGGACAAAAAATCTTCGTATCCTTGGGCCTGACAAAGCCATGCCATGTCTATGTTGAGCGACAATATGTACCTACTTATCAAGTATGTGGAGATGTTGAATATGAGACACTTATCTATAACCATTCATATCTTCCCCTACTTCAATATTTGAGCGTATGTCTTATTATAGATTGAAAACCAATCCAATTTATTGGTTTTCATATAGTCATTATACATGAAGAGTTTACAAACTGCATAACATCATTCTAAATTATATTAGGTTTAAACAAACCTATTTTGTCTCTAGTCTTTGTAGAAGTTGAGAAGTTAGTGCACACAAAGATATTCTCTTTAAAAGATCAACAAACATAACTTTGAAATAATCCTATAACTTTTAGAGAATGGGTTTGATAGGTTCTAAATCATCGATAAGAGGTTTTATCAAGATTTAATGATGTGAATTTTTATCATTTCACCATCTTGACTGTATGACTACATTTCATACTTAGTAGTGCTTGAATGAACTCTAGTAGTAACATATCCCCTTGAGACATTTTCTCTGGTTCAATCTCAATCATGTTTAACCTCTACTCAAAGTTTCATGTCTTTGAATTTTAATATTAACCATCGATTAACTTGATTTCACATCATTAGATCTACTTTCTTGGCTTACACGTGTACCGTTGAATATCTTATGTATGAATGGACATGAGCCATAGATCTTCTACCAATTTAATGTGGTTGAGACACTTGTCATCCATGCATTTATATTAAATATTTTATAACCTTTTAACCCATTTCTCACCGTTAGATCTACTTTGTATGATGAATCACACACCATTAATTTGCTTAGGCCCACTGACTCAAGCACTCACCTTGCATTGTTAGATCTACTTATAGAAACTCAAGATCTTACCACTTATTAGTCATGTATTCATCTTAGGATATACTAACCTTTTGAATTGATGCTTACCATTGATCTACTTCGTATGATGGATCACACATCATTAGATATACCTGGACCCACTGACATTGTCCTCACCCACTCACCATTGGATCTTTGATCTGATCAAATGTTGACCGCTAATCTTGGAACACTTGAATTTAAATAGATATTTTATGAGGCCTAAATTTTATGTTTACACACACATTTAAGGATTTTTAAATCCAAATGGTTAATTATTGTAGCTTTAACTTGACTTTCTTGCATGTTTCATTCTGCTTGTTCAACTTTGAGGACTTAGATCTTGAGATAGAAACTCATTAAGACATGAAATTTGTAGAGAATGGTCAAGACATGAAAAAACCATGTTTATGTAACTCTTTAACCCTAGTTGAATTTTCAAGTCCATCAATCAAATGTGTAATCAGACTGATTTGTTAATCTCTATGTGAGGTACTTATGATAGTCTAGTTCTTCTAGGCTTGTGCAAGAAACTATTGTCTCTTTAGAAGGATCCAATGGACTTCTAAGACTTCATGTAACCTGATTCATGTCCTTGAATGCTTGAAACACCATGAGAACCTATTTTTCTTTTCACTTTATAATCCTAGACTTGTTTCCAAGCCTACTTCCTAAAGATCAACAAATTACACTTTAAGCTTGCTTAAAGTGTTTCAAAATCTTTGCAAGCAATATATGATCTTTGGACCATTCATTCCATCTAGAACTTTGTTCAACTCATCCAAACCATTTCTAATCAAAATATTCCTATGTGGGCCAAATTTGGCCAACAGTTACCTTATGGGTAATATGCAGTAGAAAAATGTTGAGTAATGTTATACTCAGTACATATCATTTTGACATCCTTGTTCTTAAATGATCCACCATTATTAGATATAATATCAGATGGGATACCATAGTGGCAATTGAGATGATTGAAGATGAACTTGGAAATTTGTTTTCTTGTCATGTAAGTGAGGGGTATAGCTTAAACCCACTAAGTAAAATATTTGGTAGTGATAAGGATGTGTTTATGGCCATTAGATGAGGTTGGGTTAATATTCCCAATGAGATCGAGGCCTCATGTAGAAAATGGCCACAAAATAAGCATTGGTTTTAGTGTTTTGGTCAGGGCATGAATCATATTAGCATACCTTTGACATTTGTCACACCTTTTAATAAATGCAACTACATCTACATCCATAATTGGCCAATAATAATCGGTACATAGGAGATTTTTGACTAGGATGGCCCTGCTTGTATGGGCTCCACATACTCCTTCATAAACTTTTTGTAATGCTAATGTTAAATTTATCAAATTTAAACAATGAAGTAGAGTTTCATCAAAGTTGGAATGGTAAAGGGTCAATCCAAGTAGTGTATATCATGCAACTTTGTGGGTAAAGGCTCTTTATTATTTACAAGATAGGTCTAGTGGCATGATATGGTCATGTAAGTAGGTGAAGAGGTGTGAGTACCATATAGTGTTGAGACCAATAATATCACAAATTATTATGATTTTTGATGGTTCATAAGCTGGCACTATAAGATTTTCAATGAGGAATTGATATTCTTTTGCCTTGTCTATATGAAGGATCAAAGAGCCAATGGTGGCCATGGCATCTTATTTTTTTTACTGGCCCTTGATATGTATTCAAACTGTACATCAATAATCTAATTTTTGATAGTGTCAATAATGGCCTTGTATGACACTAACTTGTCATATTTGGTCTGAAAGGGGTTTATAAACTTATTGATGATTAACTAAGAATCACCATAAACCTAGAGATGTTGAATATTCTATTGTACTGCCTGGTGAAGCCTTGTGATGAGTGATTCATATTTGTGAATGACCCATCAAAATATAACTTCTGGTGATGCTCCTCAAGAGGTGTTTCAATGATGGTCATAATGGACTCATCTAGGAATTGAAAAGTTAATGGTTTGATATCTGTAAGGGAGCTTCAATAAGTTTATCTACAAGTACTTATCCCTTGATGGATTTTTGGTTGACATATTCTATCTCAAAATCACTCAAAAGCATGATCCATTTAGCCATGTGACCTTGTAAAGCTTTATTGGATAGTAGATACTTGAGTGGATCTACTTTGGAAATAACTATGGTCTTGTTGTTTAACATGTAATGTCATAGTTTCTGGGATATAAAGACCATGACTAAACAATATTTTTTAATAGACATATAGTTGTGTTCATACACGACTAGTTTATAACTTAAATAGTATACAACATGTTTGTTGACCATTTTTTACCTAACAGGCCAAAAATCAGTCCCCTTCTTCCCCTGCTATTCTAGGCCAATTCATTTTTGATTTTGCACAAGTCCAGGAATTTCTACGGACGCTGCAAATTTTCTACGGAGTCTGCAGGTCCATTTCTACAAACTCTGCAGGTCTAATTCTATGGATTCTGCAAAGAAGTTTTTCTATGGACTCTGCAGGTTAGTCTTTTGGTGCATGAAAAATTAGTTTAGAGAGTGCTAGGTTTTACAAGGCTTCTTCAAGCTCTTGTCTAAAGAAATTCACAAGGAAGGTTGACATCATTGAACCATTGAACTGGTTCAATGCCTTGGTTCAATGCCTTAGTTCAATCAGCAAGTTCATCGCTTTGGTTCAAAGCTCAAGTTCATCGGCCTTGGTTCAATTTAGTTGGTTCAACACTTCAGCTTGGTTCAATGCGTTGGTTCAACACTTTGGTTCAATCACTTCGATTCAATCAGATGGTTCAATCACTTGGTTCATCAGACGGTTCAATGAGCTTGGTTCAACGCTCGATTCAAAGGCTTAGCTCAATAAATGTTTGAACCATTAAACCAGTTTAATGGATTGGTTCAACAGTTGGTTCAAGTAAAAGGTTCAAAGGCTTGTTTTAAAGTGGCACAGTTCAAGTGAATGGTGCACAGTGTTGAATTGTTGAACCATTTTTGGTTCAATCAGTCAGTTCAATGGCTTGATTCAAGGAAGCATCCTAAATCTGAAGGACAAGTGCCCTTGCGGAGGGCAATTTTGGGTTTAAAATCCCTTGCAGAGGGCAGGGAGCAATTTGAAGGCAGCTGAAGGATAACAAGAAACCCGAAAGCAAAAGACAAGATCAAATTTCTTTCAGACTTTTTGTCCGAAGGAATTCCTTCGGACAAAAAGTTTGAAGAAATTCAGGGAAGCTGTAGGAGAGGAAAAAGCCAAAGAACCCAAAGAATAGCAAAAGATTGAGACAATTCTTGTAGACATTTTTATCTGTGGGAAAATAACCCATAGAAAAAGCCTACAGAAAAGGCCTGAAGCAATTTTCCAAGGACAGTGACGTCCCAGAAGCCGTCAACTTTAAGAAGATAGACTAGCCATTGGTTTTCAAACTGTGACGGGCTCGTGAACGTCAAATTTTACACCAAGAAAGCCAGAGCATAGAAGGTGCCAAGTGGAAACTGTGGAAGGCTTAACATGCTTTTTTAGGAGCAGTGGAATGTGCCATGTGTCCCCTACAAGGCTCGATGGAAGCTGACAAGTGTCAGCCTCCGCGGTCTCTCTCTTTTGTTTCATAAGAACTGTGGTGGGCCCCAGATGAATTGCTAAAGAAGTAGAAACTGACACATGTCCTCTTCCATAGGACTTTCAAAGGGTTTCTAAAGCTTCCATGAGTCAAGCGGATGCTACCACGTGTCTTGCCTATTTTACAGTGGAATGTGCCATGTGTCACTCACTAGAATTAACAAAAAATGGCCAAGGCAAGCAGTGAGAGCCCAAAGAACGCAGTGACCCGCTATAAGATAGCCCCTGAGGGCTGAAGGAGCTAGGAAGAGACAAGGTAAGGAGGAAGATGAAGTGCGGGAAAAGACAAAGCAGTTGAAGTGGTAAAGAGGAGGCGAGTTATTGCCAGATGGTCACCAAACGACGTGGCCTGTTTTTCTTCCAATTTGCATTTATAAGCAGACAAGTCACACAAATGCCTTGAAAAGAGCAATCTATTTGAAGAAAAGAGGCATGGACATGTTTTTCACATTAATGTGGAATGCCAAAGTCAAAGCAGGAATCGACAATCAAACGGCTCCCTCTTCCCAAGGCTCAGAGTGCACATGGGCCACCTTGCAAAAAGAGCGCCAAAATCTTTCCCAAAAAATGCCAAGTTCTCTTCCTCTTTATATATATCATAAAATTCTCATTTTGAGAAGGATCCACTCTCTTATCCTTAAGGTAAAAATCTACCCAAAAATCTCTCGGGGCTTGTAAGGCAGAGTGTTGCCAGATTTTACCTTGAATCAGAACTTAGCTTTTTTACCTCTATCTGGACTTGCACTTTAAAGTATATGTCTGTGTTCTTATTTTGTGTCAAGTCATTGTCTTTGATGCTTCTCACAGATAGATTATAGCATGTCCAGTGCATTGTGAAGTCTCTTTTTTTCAGGTCTACCAGAAGTGTTTCTAGGGGAATGTAGGTGCCTGTGAATAGGTTGCTATAAGTGTGTTTGAGGACACCTCTGGTAGTTTCTTCCTCCCTGTATTTCCATGGACCCCTAGCTGACTATTGCAGAAGAGCTTCCCACTTTAGATGAAGTGTATGGGCACTTCTTTTTGGTGAAAAGTGTATATTCAGGCTGGGTGGGTCACATTTTCTAGTGTATCACCTTTTCATTTTTAGGCTTAGGTTCTATTTTCATCATCTCTCTCTCTCTCTCTCTCCCTTTTCATTCCCCCCTTTTTTACATTTTTTTGTTAGTAGTAGGAGAAACTAGGGCCTAAAGGATACATCAGAGGGAGCTAGCCCTTATCTAGAGATTCTCCCCTCCAGCTTCACTGGTCCCACAGGCGAGAGGGGAGTTTCCATTGTTGCGTGTGGAAAGGCAAATGCTCGGCCTCCTGCCCTGAGTGCAATCCACTACGTCAATAGTTTTTGGCACACCTGGTGGGATCCAATAGGATAGGTTTTGTCCAAAGAGTTGAAATTTTTTTGGTGTGTTCTTCAACCAACCAGCCTTTCGAGGCTTTTGCATCAACACCAATGGTGACTCCAAGTTGAATCAACTAGTTAAGCAACCTGGTGCCATCAAAAATCACTTTTCTGTATGTATAATTCCTTTACACAAAATCATGGACCTTGTATTCCTTCATAGTACCATGATCAAGCTCAAAACATTATGCAATCCCTTCAAGCAGCTGTCCTAGTTGCCCTTCAACCAAAAGGGAAAATTCTAATTCTGAGATCTTTCACCCTGATGGCAACCTTCTGACATGGGGGGAAATAGTGGAATCATGGGGCATGAAAGAGGAGAAGAAAGGTTTTGATCAAAACCTTTAAAAAAATAAAGCTAATCCTACCCATGATTCTTATGATCTCCAAGAAAGGCTCTCCCAAGAAGATATAGCCAAGAGAATTGCAGAGTTGGAATCCAGAGAGAGATTCCTCAGCCAATGTGTGATGGACGGTTCAGACCCAATGGCACATCCCATGTCTGAACACACCCCATATACACACTTCTAAGAGAGCTATCAGACCACACCTGATATAGATGAAGTGCTGACCAAGTGGAAGGAGGAGAATCATTTGATTCTAGCTCAAGCACTGCCTCCTCTTCCACATGGTTTTTCCACTTCACCCCTTCTCAAGGAGGAACCTGTTCTATAGGAGGCAAGTGAGGAGTAGAAGACCCAATCTGTAGTTTCCCAAGAGGCTATCATGAGTGACAATGAAGAATAAATCATCATTGATGTTGCTTGTGAAGGCATTATCATCAATGGAGAAGACTCAGGTCATGCATACATGTAGATGTTCCAACAATATGAGGAGGAACATAAGCATGGTGAGCTCCCTCCTCCTTTGTTTGATGAACTTCTTTGTTGCTTCGATGAGGAGGATGATTATGCCATGGAGCCTAAGTTTGAAGAGGATCAAGAGAATATCTTTGAACATCTAGAGATCCTGATCTTTGAGGAGGAAAAGGAGAGGTCTGTCTTCCTTGAGGAAGGCCTTGAAGAAGAAAGCTTTGAACAAAGAGGCGATGTTTTGTGGGATGAGCAGTCAATTTGTGATTCCATTTTAGACATCATCACAGTCACCCTTCTTCAAGAAAGCCAAGAGGAAGTAGAGGATGAGTTTGACAGGATCTCCAATGAAGCAGAAGGAAATGAGTCAAACCATGATGCATTGCAGAGGGACTATGCAGATCAAAGGGGTTATGGTGATGAGCTAGCAGCCACAGATTTCTTGGTGATATGCACCAACATGAAGGACCAGCATTCAAAAAGCTTCCAAGAATGAATAGAGTACATATATATTGGAAGCATGTTCAAATTTGATCCACTCAGATACCAGCCAATCCAGGTGGCAGGCAAGAGGAGCAGGTCACCAAATCTCCTTTTTATTCAGCCACTTATCTGGCACCATAAGTTTCCTTGCTAAGGAGGGGACTTAAGAAGTTTTCCCTTTGATCCAAGAGGGAAGCAAATACACCTGGTCAGTTTTACATAGTAGTTTGTTTTTAGTTTCTTTTCCTGCTTTCCCTATGTGCAGTTTGCACAAGTAGTGTTTTTAGTCTTGTGTGTGCTTTCCCTTGTGTCTGGGGTAAAACGCTTCATGTTTGATTCTTGGATCTATCTTTCAAAGCTACATCTGACTCCATGCCCAATGGACTACAAGGCAAATGGTCTCTAAGCATAACAGGCATGCTTCCCTTGGGAGTCACTAATTTGTTGACCATTTTTTGCCCAACAGGCCAAAAATTGGTCCCCTTCTTCCCCTCCTATTTTAGGCCAATTCATTTTTGATTTTACACAAGTCTAAGAATTTCTATGAACTCTACAAATTTTCTATAGAGTCTGTAGGTCCATTTCTACGGACTCTGTAGGTCTATTTCTATGGATTTTGCAAAGAAGTTTTTCTACGGACTCTGCAGGTTAGTCTTTTGGCGCATGAAGAATTAGCTCAGAGAGTGCTGGGTTTTACAAGGCTTCTTCAGGCTCTTATCTAAAGAAATTCACAAGGAAGTTGGCATCATTAAACCATTGAACCATTGAACCAGTTCAATGCCTTAGTTCAATCAGTAAGTTCATCACTCGAGTTCAATGCTTTGGTTCAAAGCTCAAGTTCATCGGCCTTGGTTCAATTTAGTTGGTTCAACGCTTCAGCTTGGTTCAACACATTGGTTCAATGCTTTGGTTTAATCACTTTGGTTCAATTGGATGGTTCAATCACTCAGTTCATTAGATGGTTTAACGAGCTTGGTTTAATGCTCAGTTTAAAGGCTCAACTCAATAAATGTTTGAACCGTTGAACTGGTTCAATGGATTGGTTCAACAGTTGGTTCAAGTGAAAGGTTTAAAGGCTTGTTTTAAAGTGACACATTTTAATTGAATGGCATGCAGTGTTGAAATATTGAACTATTGAACCATTTTTGCTTAAATTGGTCAGTTCAACAGCTTGGTTCAAGGGAGCATCCTAAAGCCAAAGGATAAGTGCCCTTATGGAGGTAGTTCTGGGTTTAAAAGCTCTTACAAAGGGCAGGGAGCAATTTGAATGTAGCTAAAGGATAACAAGAAACCTGAAAGCAAAATACAAGCCCAAATTTCTTTCAAACTTTTTGTCTGAAGGAATTTCTTCAGATAAAAAGCCTAAAGAAATTCGGGGAGGCCGCAGGAGAGGAAAAAGCCAAAAAACCCAAAGGAATAGCAAAAGACTGAGACAATTCTCATGGAATTTTTGTCTGTGGGAAAATAACCCACAAAAAAGCCCATAGAAAAGGCCTGAAGGAATTTGCCAAGGATGGTGACGTCTCGGAAGCTGTTAACTTTAAGAAGATAGACTAGCCATTGGTTTTCAAACTGTGACGGGCCTGCAAACATCAAATTTTACACTAGGAAAGCCAGAGCATAGAAGGTGCCAAGTGGTAACCGCAAAAGGCTTTGACATGCTTTTTTAGGAGTAGTGGAGTGTGCCACATGTCCCCTGTAAGGCTTGGCAGAAGCTGACAAGTGTCAGCCTCCGTGATCTCTCTCTTTTGTCCTGCGAGAACTATGGTGGGCCTCGAATGAATTGCTAAAGAAAGTAGAATCCAATACATGTCCTCTTCCACATGACTTTCAAAGGGTGCCTAAAGCTTCCATGAGTCAAGTGGATGCTGCCACGTGTCCTACCCATTTTACAGTGGAACACGCCACGTGTCACTCAATAGAATCAACAGAAAATGGCCAAGGCAAGCAACGAGAGCCCAAAGAACGCAATGACTCACCAGAAGATAGGCCCCAAGGGCTGAAGGAGCCATGAAGAGACAAGGCAAGGAGGAAGATGTAGTGTAGGAAAAGACAAAGCAGTTCAAGTGGCAAAGAGGAGGTGAGATATTGCCAGATAGTCACTAAACAACATGGCCTATTTTTCTTCCAGTTTGCATTTATAAGCAGACAAGCCACACAAATGCCTTGAAAAGAGCAATCTATTATTAGAAAAGAGGTGTGGCCATATTTTTCACATTAATGTGGAATGCTAAAGTCAAAGTAGGAATCGACAATCAAACGGCTCCCTCTTCCCAAGGCTCAAAGCGCACATGGACCAGCTTGCAAAAAAAGCACCAAAATCTTTCCCAAAAAATGCCAAGTTCTCTTCCTCTTTCTATATATTGTAAAATTCTCATTTTGAGAAGGATCTACTCTCTTAGCCTTAAGGCAAAACTTTGCCCAAAAATCTCTTGGGGCTTGTAAGGCAGAGTGCTGCCAGATTTTACCTTGAATCAGAACTTAGCTTTTTTACCTCTATTTGGACTTGCACTTTAAAGTATATGTCTATGTTCTTCTTTTGTGTTAAGTCATTATCTTTGATGCTTCTCACAGATTGATTATAGCATGTCCAGTGCATTATGAAGTCTCCTTTGTACAGGTCTGCCAGAAGTGTTCCTAGGGGAATGTAGGTGCCTGTGAATAGGCTGCCATAAGTGTGTCTAAGGATGCCTCTGGTAGTTTCTTCCTCCCTGTATTTCCACGAACCCCTAGCTGATTGTTGTAGAAGAGCTTCTCACTTTAGATGAAGTGTATGGGTGCTTCTTTTTGGTGAAAAGTGTATATTCAGGCTGGGTGGGTCACATTTTTTTGGTGTATCACCTTTTCATTTTTAGGCTTAGGTTCTATTATTAGCATCTCTCTCTCTCTCTCCCTTTTCATTCCCCCTTTGTTACATTTGTTTGTTAGCAGTAGGAGAAATCAGGGCCTAAAGGATACATCAGATGGAGCTAGCCCTTATCTAGAGACTCTCCCCTCCAGCTTCGTCAGTCCCACAGGCGAGAGGGGAGTTTCCATTGTTACGTGTGGAAAGGCAGGAGCTCAGCCTCTTGCCCCAGGTGCAATCCACTGTGTCAACAATGTTATTTTTCATTATCATCATGCTAAGCTAGAATTACCCCTAGGGCTTTCTCATTTTTAGATAGGTACAATAGGAAGGGCTTTCTTGGAATAGGTGGTAACAAAATAGGTAGATTTACAAGATATTCCTTTAGGTATTGAAAGGCTTTTTGGCATTCATCATCCCAATGAAATGTGACACCCTTATTCAATAAGTGTGTAAATGGATTTTATTTATCAGCTAACTATGAAATGAAGCATCTGATAGACTAAATCTTTCCCTATAAACTATAGATCTACTTTAAATTGGAAGGTGGTGGCATCTTGGTAATATCTTGGACTTTGGCTAAATCAACTTTAATGCCTCTACGAGAGATGATGAAACCTAATAATTTTCTTGAAGTAAAACCAATAATGCACTTAATAAGATTGAGACTGACCTTATATTCTCATAGCCTCTCAAATATTTTTCATAGTACGGCTGGATGATCAACATGGGTCTTTGATTTACCTAATATGTCATCAACATAGTATTTAACAATGTAATGCATCATATCATGAAATATGATGGTCATGGCTCTTTGACATGTGTCCCTCTAATTTTTGAGACCAAATGACATAACTTGATAAAAAAACAATCCCCATGGATTGGTGAATGTTTTCTTATGTTGGTATTCTAGTGCTATTTAGATCTAGTTGTATCCTAAAAATTCATACATCAGTGAAAGTATTTCATACCCTATTGTAGAGTCAACTATCATGTCAATGTTTGGCAGAGGAAAGTCATCTTTGGGGTAGGCATTATTTATATCTCTAAAATTGGAGAAAATTTTAATTCTTTCTATCTTCTTACTAACTTTTACAACATTCAAGATCCACTCTAAATAGTCAATCAATAAAATACATCTTACTTATAAGATATTTTCCCACTCTTTCTTTACTAATATAGAAATATGAGGATGCATCTTGTGCAATTTTTGATTCATGAGTTCAGCATCGGGATTTTCAACAAGATGGTGTATAACCAAGGCAGGGGTCCAAACCTAGCATGTCTAAATAGGCCCAAGCAAATATGCCAAGAAATTCCCTCAAAAGGGATGTAAATATTTGACTCTCTTCCTCAGTGAGAGGTGCACTAATTTGATCTATTTTGGGTCATCTAGAGTCCCAATGTTGACTTATATAGTGGCTTCTTTAAGGAGAGTCTAACCATCTTCTATAAAGGTTGACTATGATTTGAATTGGCCTGCAATGGTAAAGTCCTTTTCTTAGCCGATGGTTGGTGTGAAAATTATAAGAGATAGACTATGTAGTTTGTCTTTTCCTTTGTATTACCATTCCATGAAAGGTGGCTTGGATTTAGGTGTTCCATAGGACTTGGTGTTCTATGAAAGTTTGGTAATGTGAAATGTATCATGGGTTAAATACTCACCTGGGCTATTAGATAAGATGTTAAAATGATTAGACAGTTCAGGAGGTGGCATATGGGAAGATGAATCAAGGGTATCTAAATCAATGCAATTAGCCTCTAGAAAATTGACACGTATTTATTTCCCTTTATCCTTTTTGGGAATTGGATCTAAGCTAAAATGGTAGTTATAGATTTCATACTCAACCTCCAAATGTTTCCAGTGTTTGTAGGGATTCAAATTTCCATAGATGGTGACCTCCATGCCAAAATGTGAGAACTTGATATACTGGTACAATGTTTAAAGGATCGCATGGATCTAATGTATCCAAGGTCTACTCAAGAGTAAATTATAAGATAAATCTAGGTCTACACATGACATAGTATATTGTGGGTCAAGGTCCCAATGATAACTAACAAGATTATGGTGCCTTGTGATTCTTGCTCTTCACTATCGTAGGTCTTGATAGTGATCATTTTTAGTTGGAGATTAGCTATTATGTATCCAAGATGTTTGATGAGCTTAAAAGACACAATATTCAGGCCTAATCCATTATTTATGAGGACACTTCACATTATGACAACTTCAATGTACAATGGATTATTATGGAGAGGGCCAAGGGATGACATATCACTTTGGTCAAAGGTTACCTATTGGCTTGGGGATATATGTCCAACCAAAGCTTGGAATTTATCTAGGCTTTTGTCATTTAGAACTTGGGATTGGCTTAGGAAATCTGTTAAGATGTTATTGTGGATAGTAGACGTATGGAACAAATCCAAAATGGACATTTGTACAGGTATTTTTTGAAGTTATTCTACAATTTTGAATGACCTTTATTTCATAGTGGACATAGCTTATTCCTAGCCATAATGGTGGGTTAGATGGGTTTGGTGGTAGGTGGTTGTGGGTTGGGAATGGTAATCTTTGACCACTAAGTTGTGATTGCATAGTTGAGATTAGATACATGACCATTGTTGTTATAAAAAGATGGTGGCAAGGGGCTAGACAAAATAAGTCTCGATTATTGGTGCACTTGTATTTGGTCATGGGGAAATGATGAGATATCAGTATAAGGTCTAAGAGTAGTAGTCTCTACTTACTAGTGTATATGTATGTGATCTCAAGTCAAGGAAAGATCATTGGCATAGGTTAGTTGATTGAAATTATTTAGCAATGGTCTTATTTGGTTATCACTTGGTCTCAGATTGATGGTAATGGTGGAAACGTGACCTCATGCAATATGGCCTACAAAATTGTTGTAGTCATGTGCAACTACGTGGTAAGTTTTTTATGTATTAGAATCATTCTGGCCTTGATTTTATCCATTCATTTATCATTATTGTTGTTTTTGGTATTATTTTTGTTATCTCAACTATTTATATTATTGTTGTTGTTTTGGCCTTTGTTACTACTACTAATGGTTGTTATTGTTATGTTATAGAAAAGGGTTTTTGGTAGATACCCATGTTCTGATTGGATGTAGATTCTCTATTATCCAATGTAATCTCCCCATTTTTTAGCATATTTTAATGAGATGTTTGATTTACACACAACAATGTAGATTATGTCCATGAACACGATAGTATTCATATAACTCATTCTATCTATACCAGTCCAAATAAGGAATGCCCTCAAAATAGTGCTTTCGAATGGGCTAACTAATCAGATTAGTTGTAGCCAACTTGTGAAACATGGCTTCAATAGGTTCTCCAAGGTCATTAAAGATGTGATGATTAGGCACATTTCTCCTTGGAGGAGGGGTTTTAAAAGGTAATGGTTGATGCATTTTTTGAGTAGGTCTAGGTTCATACGAAGGCTACACTTGCTAAATGGGTTACTGATGAGGAGTAATTTGCATTGAGGCATAGGTTGAGTAGACATTGTTCACACCATTTGGACATGTCGTGTCTCAATTACTCCATTTCTAAAAACATTCTTATTGTGATTAAATTTCTTAGATTTTTCATAATTACTAGCGTGGGTTGATGTCGATGCTTGTGTTTAAACTTGGTTTTAGTTTTGGTTTTATCCATTTCCTTGGTTTTGGTTTTAATTTTGGTTCGATGAGGTTATTTGATAATCCATTTGTTGATAAGGGCCTTTTTAATTAATAAACCTTTGTCGATGACCTCCTTGAAGGCATGTACACACTGAATCTCTAGATGATAGGATATATTGTTGTTCAAATTTTTGGTGAATATAGTCGCTAATTATTTATCTAGTAAACTATGGGTGAACTGACTAGCAAGTGCTCTCCATCTCTGTAGATAGATTGAAAATATTTCAATGGATTTCTATTTGGCATGAGTCAAATCTACCAATAAAATCTCATGTTTGAGATTGTAAGAGAAATACTCCACAAACTTTTTCAAAAGGTCATCAAAATTGGATATTAAATTATTTAGAAATTTTAGAAAGCAATCTAAAGCCTATCCTATTAGACTCCAAGGAAACAAAAGTAGGAGGTATATATCACTATAAGCCATTGGTTAGAACGCAATAAAGAATTAAATTAAATAGGCCTTAGGGTCTCCTTTACCCTTGTATTTGTCAACTTTTGATGGTTCATACCCTATAGGAAATGGTATTTGTAGATACTCCATGTTGAATGGGTAAGAACACACATTATCCAACTTAAACTTATTGGTCTATTTCTTAACTTGGATAGCAGTAATGGCATCCTTCATTTGATGCAGTTCTTGTGCCAAGAAAATAGACATAATATTGGTCTGAGGTGGAGGTTGGGTTGTTAAATACATATTACTTTGACCAGGATATAATGGAGGCATGGTTTATTATGGAATGTTTGTTTGGTTAAGGACTTGAATAGGAATATGCATCTGTAGATTGGGGTGAAATTATTGAAATTACATGCATTATGGTGTGATATTCTGGTTTGGATTCAGAGTATAGGCCTAGTTTTAGGGGAATTATGGCTGGGATAGAAGGATGTGGCTCAGGGTAAAATAATGTGCCTATTGAGGTTGAGTAGGGACTTGCTACCGATTAGTCAAACTTGGTTGAATAAGGGGAACTTGTTGTGAAACAAGGCCCTATCATTGAATTTGTGGCATGTTTAGAATGAAAGGAAAATTTTGCCTAATTGGTACTTAAGGGACAATAATACCTATTTTTTACACAAATACCTATTTTGGATTAAAAACTTGTTGGATGTTCAACATTTGTTGTTGACCAATAGACATATGTTGTTGATTAGACAATGTTTGTGATTGTAAAGGTATGTTGGTATGTGACTGAAGAGGTATGTTTATCACTCCATGATGAGGTGGAACATTGGTTGTCCCTATTAAGGTGGAAGAATATTCTACCTCTGTTGCATTGATATATTATACTATCCCTGTTATTATGGGATATTAGTCATTGCCTATTGTGGTGGAGTGACATTCATCACATTTTGTTGAGGCAAGGCATTGGTTTGTTTTTATTATTTAATCCTTGTGATTGTGTGCTTAATGAAGCAATTGGTTGAGGATTAGAGGTATCTTATTGTGGTTGGGGTGTAATATTTCCTACACCCTATTATTGCAAACCACTTGTAGTGTTTACTAAAGGCACTTGTTGTGGACTAGTTGTTAGTGTAGTTAAACCAATTTGGCCTAGATTGGGTGACACTTTCATGTTATCCATTGTGTTTGGCACATTCATCTACATAGTATAACCTTATTCAATAGCTTAGGCATTAAACATGTCACCAACTGAAGTTATTTGTGAAAATGGGTCTATACCCAAACTATCTTGGCACATCAATTCAATCAATACCCATGTTGAAGGAGCTAACTTGATGAAAGGAACATGTTACATGGTCATGTTATTAAAATTAAGTGCTAAGTTTAGATAGGTTTGATATGCCATTTGCATTTGTAGAAAGTGGTCCTCCATGAGGCCCTTTCTTGTAAAAAGCATACTAGTGTTTTTATATGACATCGACATGAGTTATTGAGCATTGATAGAAGAGGCATGTTCAATGGTTTGGTTAGAAGGTATAATTACAAGCACTCTAACTAGACTAGGCAAATTTTTGTGGAGGAAGTCTGTGGGAAACTTGGCCTTTACCTCCACAGATCTAATTAAAAATTAAATCCTTGTTTGTAAGTAAGTGATCATAAAAAAATAAAGATCATATGTTGATGGATTCATAATGTAGTATGGTTGTTTTTGAACTTGTTCTACAACTGATGGTATGATATCAAGGTACTATAATGTTCATTCTTGGTCTTGTTCTAAGTATGGAGGCATGCTAACCAAATATTGGGATAAGGGATCTTGGAATTATTCCTGAGATTGAGTATTTTAATGAGGATAAGTATTCATCTCACAAACTACATCGTTACCATAAGGGTCTTAAACAAAGTAATCTCATGCGACCATATTATCATATCCTGTATTATACATGGCTCCACTACGAGTGTAATGAGACATATCCAAATCAATGATGAACATTTTATGAAAAAGGCCTAGAGTTCTAAAAACTATCAAAAATAATGTCCAAAGGACAAATGATTCAAACTCGGTCAAAAAGTGGAGCTGTATATCCAAAAGGTTTATTACTAAAAGTTGGTCTAAAATAGTCTAACGTCAAATGTCTTACACAAAAAGGTCAAGTAGATGACATAAAATTAAAATGCCAAACTTTAGGTACAAAGTGTTTCAAACAAGTCTAAGCTAGGTATAAATAAACAAAGGTTGCTAGGTCTTTTGTAAAACAAGTCATAAAATCTAGGCTCAAAACAAGTATTGCTAGGTCTTTCAAAAAATGGATAAAATCTAGACTTTAAACAAAATAAGGTAAGAGATTTAATCTAACAAATTTGAAACACTCTAGCATAAACTAGGCATTCAAATTTAAACATGAACTTGTTTAGTTGGTATAAGGCATGAAACTCTAGGCATATGAAAGATAGACCACTTCCCCAAATCTAGGCACAAAAATAGTTTTTATTTTAAATAAAGAATTAACCTAAGTTACGCAACCCAAAAGTGAAATATTGATGTCTAGGCCAAAATTACATAAGGTATAGACAAAAATCAATCAATGTTTGTATTTGAACTTGTGAAGGCTAATTTTGAATTCAACTTAGAAAACTAGGTTTCTTAAAAATAAACAACAAGCTAGACAAGAATGAACATCATGACAGTACTAGGTAAAAGATCCAAAAGGCACATGCAGTTGTGATTTACAAATTTGGAAATAAGGAAACAAGTCTTTGAAATAATTCAAACAATGTAACAATATTATCATGCTCTAAAGATATGACAAAATAGTTTCTTTCAAGACTCTAAGGTACAACACTTATAATGAATTAGGTAGTGTAATAAGACCCTTTTCAATCAAGTGACACACACACAAAGGTTTGTCAAAAGGCTAAGGAAAAAAGGCATGGTGTCAAATCAATGGTGTAAGGCCTCTTAAAATAAAGGAATGATGTATAAATAAGAATCATTTTGACATGATATGACAAACAAATATTTAAACTCAAAACCATGCAACTAAAAAGGATAAAATGACATAAACACCTAAGTGTAACATCCTAAATCCTAAAACTGACAAGGTTGTATAGTAATGTCGAATTCCATCAATATAATTTATCTTGAGAGGATTTTAATTATTAATCCAAAAATTAAAAGTGCATGAAAAGTAGGTTTCTTAAGCCCTTTTTTCTCTCAAGAGTTTTTATTACAACATGGAACTTTGGGTTACTCGTCCTACATCAACAATATGTCCACAGTAAGTGGGGTTGTTCTAAACTATCGATTTTCACAAATTTTTAGATGGTCCTAAGTGTGGCTAACAATATAAATGTAATCACATCATTTGGATCCAAATTAACCAACTTGTGAAAATATATTATCCTTTTCATAACCACTACATCCTTTGATTATTTAGTGTAGTGTGATGTCCAAGTTTTTCATATGTTTTGAGGTCAAGTACCACTAATGAATCTTGTTTTAACCACTCAAAATAAGAATCTTAGTGGGTCACCCCCAATTTATACACCCCACCATGGAGTGGGGTTGAAATGATGCTAGGAGATGAATTTTTAGGTCAATGCTTCCCTAAATAACTCATGAGGAGGTGATGAAATCCTGCTCACAAGCCAAAATACATGAAAATAAAGACAAGTGAAAAGACTTTAGGGTAGTTTTGGGGTCACCCAAATCATGCGGATTTGGGGAGGGCCTTAGTGAATTTATTTCCATGCTTTTGGACCAAAGTGACAAAGGCAAAGAGTGGGTGTTTTTAGTCACCCGAGTTCCCTAAGGGGGATAGGGGAAGAGTATACATGCGTCACTCATCTTGATTTAAACAAACAATTTAAGAAACAAGCATAAAACAAAAAAAATATTAGATTATTTTATTACACCAAAATAAAATGTGTTGTGAAATTTTGATCCCCTTGGTGTTTTTTATTGAAAAATTTGAAGAAGTTAAAATAACTTTAGCAAAAACATTTTTTTAAAGCACCAATTTGAAATGCAAAATTTTCAAGTTAGAAGTGTTTTAAATGTATCCTTTTGGCCTTTGGGTCTTTTAAAACACATTAGGGGGTCCTTGTGCTTAGAATCACATAATGAGTGGACAATTGACTTTTCAAATCTTGCTCTTAGGTTTTTGGTTTTTACATAGAGTGCAAAACCATAAAAACACAGAGCAATACCGTAACTCTCTCTGTAAAACCATGAATATTAGCACAATATTGAAACTTGCATGAAAATAGAGTATTTAGATTAATATCACTAGTCTAATCATAAAATCATAGAAATAAAATAAATATCACTACTGTCAAAGTTGTGATATTACAACTTAACCTTGAGGAATGAAATTGTTAGCTCATGACTGTTAGTGGATATACACAAGATTGCTAAAGTTTTCATAATATCATAGAAGTTATGGCAAGATCACAACTTTTGAAGTAGAGATATTATAATATCTCTACTTTTAACACAATACTAAAATTTCCATAGTAGTGATATTGTGATATTATAAGTTTCACTACAAGCATAAATGGTTAGCAAAAACCTTAATAGTTAGACATAAAAACGTAATAAATAATACATAACCATGACTGTAAGATTAATGATATTATGGTAATATTGCAATTCTAGAGATAAAAATCATGACTACATAGAGAAACTTTGTAACTTCTAGAAAAGTGTCCTTTAGCCTTTAATTTTCACTTGTTTTGATCATCAAGCTTAAATTTTTACATGAAAATCATTAGGAGAATGTTCTAAAAGGCCTTAGAAACAACTTTGTGCGGTTTGGGTCCCACTGGGTGTGCCAACATGTGGACAAGGAATACGTAGAGGGGAGGTTAGTTTTTTGTTAGTCTCATAAAATAAATGAAATAAACACACTAAAAATCCTATCACCTCTAGCTTAGACACTAGGGAGAGCTTAGGTTAAAAAACTAAATGAAAGAACAACAAAATCATAAAAGGCACAACTCTTTTACCTTCCTTGGAGCTCTAAATGGCCTTTTGAATGGCTTGATCAGTTTGTGCATTAAGAAGTCTTTAGAAATGAAGATTTTTTGGCTCCTTCTCTCCTTGGTACCTTGGATTTGATTGCTTGGCTTAAGGTTTAGGCACATTAACATTACTTATACGAGGCTTATGGATCTAATGTAATAACTCTACAATATCCAAGATTATAAATGAAGGGTATGGCCTTATATTTATAGCCTTAGGAATTAATTCTCACCCAAGGTGAGTTAAGGTTGAGTTTAGGCTTGGTATGGGTTCAAACTAACCATAGGTGATTTAAAACTAACTATATTTGAGTTAATCATTATCATGTAATTATGATTTATAATTACTACGCATGGCTCTCAAATTAGATATTTGAGGATATTTTCAAAGAGCTTAACAACTCATAAAGGTAATGATGAAAGGCTTAGATATTTTGAATTTTGGAATTTCCTTTTTTAGATATTCATTAATTTAAAATGGATAATTCAACTAGGCATTTAATCTTGTTTAGTTTGTTAATTGATTTTGTTTATCCATTTAGCTCTTTCAAGATTTGACTGTGTGCACAAGTGACCCACTTAATAGGTTTATAAGCCAAATTATAGTTGTTATGCCTCAAAGTGATCAGGGATGAATATATGAGACATTATTATTGCATATGATCTAATACCCAAAGTAGGGATGCCTCAACATGATTATGAGCTTTGATGAATGATGCATGGAAAAATTTGGGACGTTCAGTGATTCCTAGGCTTAATTTACAATGGTTTGTAGGAATTAGTCTAAAGTCTAGTTGGAATCTAGTTGTGGCTAGTTTTAGGTGTCTACACCTACAAAATCAAAGGATAAAAATATGATTTCTAAGGATCCAAACATAATATCTATTTCATGCAGAGAGGAACAAAATGTTAAGTTTAATAATACAAAGTTTATGCTTTCATCCTCAAATAAATAAGTCGAGGCACAATTTACATCTTTTCCTAGTGTTCAATAAAATATACATGACTCTTATCTAGTTGATAATGAGATGCAACATTTTGACAATGATAAACATACTCAATAAAAATAAACTTTTAAGAAGGAAACTCCAATCTATGGTGTAATTGGTTTTTTATACATAGTTGTTCAAAATGATATATCACAAATTAAAGAACAACCTAAGAAGTTGCATGTCTCTTATGATAATGATTACATTGATGATTATAATCCTAGTGATATATAAGATTGGTATGATCTCGATGATACTTATTATGTAGCATATGAATATGACATGTATGATATAGAGCCTTCAAAAAGGCATCCCCTTGATGAAATCCTTGGCTTATAATAGCATTTTTAAATGTGCATGTATTCTTTGCTTATCCTTATAAGTATTTCAGAAAATCCATAAAAGGAAAAAAAATTCAATAAAATACAAAAACATTCAAACAAATAAAAAATACAAAAAATTTTAGCATTTCACATGTTTACTAGATTTTTACATATATTGTTTGCTTTATGTAGATAACATACCATTCTTTACACACATATGTTTCATGGGTAATTGAGTGTGATAAAGTCATATATTATATCCATGATACATATGCATTCAAATATTGGACTTTTCATATTATTGTGTGACACATTACACTGGGGGAATCTTGCTTCTATATCATCATAATTAACATAGGTTCTAATTTTTTGAACTTTTCTATTGAAGATTATATACTAAAATTTACACATGCCTATACTCATGTCACTATCTTACACAATGTAATTTGATATGTTATTCTACATGACATTTTTTTCCAACACATGTATGCATGGATTAGTTGACATGTTTATCCTAGTTATTTCTATTTCATTTACTTCATCTCTTTGCATGGATTACTTGAGTTTAATTCTTGTTTTCATCTTTGTCGTGCTTGTGGAAAATTTGAACATTTTATTTTCTTATTGGCCATAGTTCCTTGAGAGTTACTTTTTTTATTTGGTGTGTGCACCTTTTCATATGTCCTCATCTTCAGTGTGTGACATTTTAACATGCCCCTTGTTTACTCTCTCTTTAGACCACTCTTTAGGTGATTTGAGTGCTCTTTTTATGATTGATTTTATTTTTGAGATTTTTATCTTATATACATTTCCATGATCCATATCATGCATCTTATGATTTGTATGTATATTTTTAGATTCACTAAAATATCTACTTTGACATGATACTACATATGGTTCACACATATACAATATAATTGTCTTATCCTTTTGAGATAAGGTGAATACAAATATTTCATTCCCCTCACCTCAAAAATAGGGAAATATTAGTGGAGGCATGTCAGAGAGACATGAATCCACATACATATATTTGAAAAAAATGACATAATTTAATTCAATTTACATGATTCAAATATACACTTGGGATATAATTTTATGTATTTTGAACATATTTGGGACATATTTTTAAGATTTTCTATACATATTATACACAATTTTATAAAGTATAGGTTACATTTTAATAGATAATTCATCCTAAGACACATTCTAAGGTGTATATGCCATGAAAATGCACTAAATATAGATATAATATTCATATTTTACTAATATTCACGCACTGACCCTACCAAGATGCACCATTTGAGCTTTATTTGTTGTAGTAATTAGCTTCTTTGATTAGTGAAATTACTATTATATACTCTTGATGAATTTGGCACTACTTATATTATTTTGGGTTGATATGGTTACACCATTTGACTCGAGTGAGATAGGCTATATTATGTTACATTAGAATTGTGTGATTGATATTCTAAGATCTAAATGGACTTATCACAACTCACCCTTATTTTGGGTTGGGGGTATGATCACCCTCCAATTCCCCTATTCCCATCACTAAGGTTTAGTTGTGAACCTATTTCCAATGCTTTGGCAAGGAACCATCATTATCAAAGAAAACTTTCAAGGGGAAAAATGGTTGCATCGACACACAAGCATACTCCTTCATTACTTTATTTTATTTTAAAAATTTTCAATTATTCATTTTCAGATCATATGCACCAATTACCATACTGTTGGTTTTAGGTCATACACATATATTAAATTCAAATAGGGATTATGCAAGCAAGGTGTTTCTTACACACCATGGTATGCATTTTCTTTCCTTTAAAATGTAATTTCATTATTATGCATTAATATATTAAAGGGGAGGAAATGTAGATGATGAAATCTAGATTTTATATGTTAAACTTGTATTATACACTTAAATAATATCACTCAAGGATCTACCCTTCAATTGTAGATCTTACTTGTAGTTAATAGGCTCGCTTTCACCATCCCACTAGGCTTGAATGTTTATATTATAGGTTGGCCCTAATATTATGATTATCCATATCACTTATAACCCATAATACACTTTAATTATGGTATATATCCTTCACTATCAATTATAACACTCCAACAACCTTACATCTTCTTGGACATTTACATTCAGACTTGGATAGTAAAAAATCTACTATCCCTATTCAATCACAAGTGTCTTTGCTTGATAAAAACTCAAATTTGAAAATGTTTTGATATGTATGGGTCAGCCTAATAAGTTTCATTAACCCTTCCATGTGAGTATTTTCAAAAGGTGTTGTATAAATACAAGTAAAATACCATTCATTATCATCAATTGTAAATCAAATCATATTTAAGAGCTTACCAAACACACATATATCTAAGGAACCTTTAAAGTATTCAAAAATACCCTATTATTCCCTATTTCTATATAAGTCATGGGAGCAATCATATTATAGGTTTGAAGCATTCAAAGTGTATCCCATGGGCCATATTTATCAAGTTACAAGATATATAATTTACATGCACATACATATATTATTTCACCCTTGTGCATATGAAATCCAACACATAGGGTATAAATACATATGTTTGAGGCCTTCTTTAGAGTATTGAATATGTAGGCAATCCTCATAAACAAAGGGGTCCTTGAGGTTAGCTTAAATTTGTGAGCCCACTAACCCATTTTTGGCAAGTTAACCTAACCTAGGGTGAAGAGGTAGGTTTGAGATACATTCTAACATAAAGAGCATATGTCCATGATCTAAGGACATAATCTAAAAGGTGATATAAAACCCCAAAATACCTAAATGGAAGTTTTGGTCAATAGTCATTAGTACGTATAGGACTTATGTGTTGAAGCATAGATAACAACATTGATGTAAGTTTCCTCAAGGCAACACAAGTGTTTGTGTTGGCTAAAATATAATTTTTATAATCTAAAAACTAGATAAAAATTTACTAAATTCTATTTCTACACCTATCTTACTTAGATATGCTTGTGCATCAGTGTATAAGCTAAGTATAATTTTTTCTTTGTATTAATATTATTATAATATTAATTTTTTTACTTTTTATATTTTTCACATGCTTAGATTCAATATTTATTATCAGAATATCTTTAGAATACATATTCATTAATGAGACCATTTTTAAAGAGTAGATTACTCCTTGTTTGATTAGGCTACTCTTTGTTTTTATCCTTATTTCCAAAAAAAGGTTAAACATCTGCACTAAATAATGTCTAGTTTCCAAAATTAAAATTATTCTTGTGGGTCTTCCCACACATTTCACATGGTCAGTTAAATGAAATTTTATAAAGGTTCAAACATAAATACACATAAAGAGTTACTCATTTCCCCCACTTTTTATTCACTTGATTCAAGATTTTACATATTTTTACATTGAGAAATTATCCCCTATTATTTCTAGATTCAAGATCATCCCCAAGGAATAACCATAGGCCAAGTCAAGAGCCCTTCAAATTCAAGAGATATCATTTTCATTTATCAATTCAATATTCTAGCTACATATATATAGTCAAAAGATAAACACTGTGTATTCACTTTAGGTGGGATAATTGCATGGGATTGATTTACCTCCTTGAAATATTAGATACGTAGTAGAAATCAATCATCAAGGGGTGATTTAAGTTAGCTTAACCCATTACACTCCCTTCTTTATCTTATATGCTTTCAAGATATCAATGTGACATAAGGGTTTCAAATCCAAGATAATACAAATAATTATTTATGCATGGTGAAACCTTAGTTATGATATACTATATCGCTCAACATTCACATGTGCAACAAGTGAAATATATGTAGTGATTAGTTTTTAAGCATAGTCAACTAAGACAATTTCACAGAAAAGACTAGAGCACATTACACTGATATCCACTTACTACACTCATGTCAAAAAATATATTTTTATTCTTACTCAAATATATCATTTTTAGAATTATTTTTCTCTGTATTTTCATGTCTGTCACTTATCACAGTCAACTAGGACAAGTCCATAGTCAACAAACTAGAATGCAATACATTGTTGACCACTTATAATGGACCTATCTAGATTATATTTATGATTTTTCATCTATTTTTGAACCTTCACAATCATATTTTATTATTAATTTCACTATTATAAGGTCATAATAGTCAAAACATATCCATGTGCAAGCTAAGCATATTTCTTCTTAGTACTTTCTAAAAATATCAATCTTTTATATTAAACATTTTGTCAAAATCAAAATAGTTTATTAATGTATATCTTTGGAATTAGTATATTCTCTATTTTTACACCTATATAATCAAATACATTTATTTATTTTATAAAAAATATGGTAAAATATATTAGTGAACTCGAACTATTATTTTTGAGCCTATGCTTTGAAATTTCATTTTTTAATTTTGACTTTATTTTTCTTTATTTTCCAAGTTGTTATTATGGGAAAAGTAGTTATCATTTTTAATTGATTTTTAATTTTAGGGTTATTTCCCCAATACTCAATCCATTAAATAACACTATATATATATTTTAGTTTCCACACATCTCATAGTATATCATAAATGCCTAGGGTTTTATTTATAGCCATAAGAATTCTTTGACCATTTATTCATGTAATGCACTAGTAAGGGTTAGTTTAGGTAATTTACTCACAATGTACCCTATATATGTGATAATGTGGCCATGTGAATGGTGGAACCATATGTATTATTTTCATTATTTATGACTCAGGTTAGTATATCTGAGAGCCTACAAAGAAAACACACCTTTGACTAGTTACACCCATTTTTCCTTTTTCTTGTATACCTTTCCATGTCACCCATTAAGGTTAATTTTTATTTTCCTATGAGACATAATGATAGATTAAGTGTAATTACTATATATCATACTCAAATTCCTTTAATCTCTTCCAAATGTGTCACAACCCTAAAAACTAACCCACAAAATTATTGGCTTTTTTTAGAGTTATGATAACATCAACTAGTGTACATGTGCACAAATTTACTAAAACTTAACAAACCTATGTAAATTATTGGTATCATATTAATAAAACATATATAATTAGAGTTAACTATGGCCCACCAGGTTAAATGGTAATCACATTCTTCCAAAATTTACTTTAACAATAAAGTGTTTTGCCTTAGGATTAAGCACTTCATCCCTTGTGAGTTATTACCTCTATAAGATACTAAGTTAATCAAAGGATAATAATGAAAGAATAACTTATTTAATATGACTATTAATTAAATAGACTTATCTAAAATATTTGATCATGTCATAGAGAACTGAATTAGGGTTAAAACTTATTGATGCAATTTTAATTCATTCTAGAAAGAAGTAGATTCAATCTTTGTTGCACATAATCCTATAATTTTCCAAGGATAATTTATATCACTGATATAAACCATATACTTCTACTAGATGCTCCAAAATAACCTTCAAGTAATGGTATTATAGTTATAAGGTACTAGATAAATTTAAATAGTTTCTCTTGAATAGGTTAGGGTTAGGTGTTTAAACAGACCTTTTATATCTTACACAAAAGTAGAGGTAGATTGATATATGTAAGTAATTATAAATAAAATCACAATCCTCATATAATGTCATATAAAGTAATTTCCTTAGTAACTCTACTAGTACAATACACTAACTCATTTAGTGTAGTTTTATACAAGGTATTAATGTGATCAAAATTATATCATTACTATAAGAATTGTGTCATGTGAAAAGCAAGCTTAATCCAACATACAATACTTTTGAATGTATTCCTATGAACCAAGAAAAATGAGTGATTTCATTGACCTTAGATGATTCAAGTGACGAACAATGTCCATTTTAGTCTCCTTGGAACAGAGCATGCATTTTGATTAGCACAACCATCTGTCCAAATAATGCCAGAGACTACTTCCATGCATGATGAACATCACCATATAATTTATTCCTAATTTATTTGTTTAAGTAATATTAATAACATGAGTGTACCAAATTAGGGTTTTACTTTCTTGCATGAGTATTTAACCAAGAACTTTATATAGATTTAGTTTACATAAGGGATACCATATTAATATTGTAATTTAGTGTTCAAACTAAAACAATTCAAGAGATATTAAGGATGTGTTACAAAAAAACACAAAATACAAATATTATACAACTTTTTCCTTCCCAGTTCTATATAAATTTTAACTTAACTTCTCAATGTTCCAAGCATATAAAACAAGGTGTTGACCTTTGTGTGTGCCTCACATATGTGAGATAAAGGAAACACAACATGCAGAAGATAATTATAACATGCATAAACTAAACCCATATATGTGTGTGCACCCCTAATAAAGTCTTATAGCAAGGCAAATGTAATCCTAACATGATAGTCAGAAAGTCAATGGAAGTGACAACTTGACACTGCCAAAATTTTTAGAGTCAACATGATTTATGGAAATCAAATGACATAATTTAATATTGATAGACAACTATGAATCAGTGAAGGATGGTGAGGTGTCTAACCTCAAGCAAAGCACACATTTGAATGTGAAATGGGTGGGAAAGTCATTAATTTCTAGTTGGTGGCACCTAAGCTACACACTGACACATAAAATTATTTAGAGCCTTAGAAAAGGCAGAGACCTGAGCATAAAAAGGCATCCAAAAAGACATGTGGCTAGAAATCAAAGGCATAAGTCCCATAAATGGGGGGTTAGAAATTGATTATGAGGTGATACATAATTCCTAAAGAGTAGATATGTTATGATTGATTCTAGTACTTTTGAGCATGTTTCAATCCACGTAATCTTGAGCTAATAAGTAATAGAATGATTTTTTATCCTTTTTATAACTATATAATATTATTATATGTCACCCCATTGGTAGGAGTATGTACTTCTATGGAATACTGTGTATATGCTTTATTTGTATAAGTGAATTATTTCTACCTTGTTTTACTAAGGAAATATATCACACATTCTAAAGTCTTAAATAATGAACCTAATGACACATGAGATGGTATATACCTATATCCCATTTCATGTAACTAACCCTAACCTACCCCAAATCATTTCTCTCTATGTGACTCAAGTGAGACCATAAAGATTTTTACCTGAGTGATATACAAGTGTAGAGAGATTAAAGGGTGAAATGAATTTAAAGAAACTATACCAACAACCCCTTGACATCTAAACATCTGACATTTTTGGTTTCATTACTAAGATGGGTTGAAATTTTGTTTTTGTAATGGTAGATAGTGAATGAATAAGTGTGCTCATGTAGGTGACTAAGATTCATGCATATGAGTAGCATAGAGGGTAGAATGAAAAAAAGGAATGGCTTATAAAAGGTAGTGGAGAAAAATAAACTTTCAGTACAGTGAAACTAGCTGAGCATAAGCTCAAGAGACACGAGAATATTAATATTTGGAAAATAATAAAGGTTAAAAATGACCTTAGGTAGAGGGAAGAGTCTAAAATTTTAAGTGCTCTAAAGACCCACATAGTAAGAGGATGGCATGAGGAAGACTCTTCCACTGAGGACATGCACTCCATTGATGTAGAAATGCTCACCACTAAGTTAGAGCATGTTTTGGAAGTTAAAGCTAAACCATTTAAAGTAGAGGAGATTTGGGAAGAGACTACTAGAGGAATGCCTATTTTCCATTCTACCTAAAGTATGTGATCATGTGCATAGGTTCATGTAGTAATGCACTCATGCTAAGCTATAATAAGGTTTTGTAAGCCATTTGTTTTTTGCAATTCCTATGTTATAGTGTAAGGTAACTTTTGGGTGTGGACGATGTAATAAAATGTGCACACATTGTAAGTCTAGTTGGGCGAGTTGAGTAAGTGATTTATTTTATAATATTTATACCAAACATCTATTTTTTTGGGTGAGTTTTACCGCATTATTTTTGTAACCCCTCTCTTAGTGAATGATAACTTGTTAGGTTGGGCAACTTGAAGATAGTAAACTAGTGCCTTAGAAATGATGATGGAATAATAGGTGAATTGGGATGTGAAGAATGAATGATAAGGAAAGGTGTGGATTTGGGATTGAATTAATACATATAATTTATAGGGCAAAGAAGCATGTCAACAAAAAGGAGGCATAAATCCTAGGAAAGTAGAATAAATCTATGGGGAAAGGAAGTGTATAAGAGGAAGTGCAGTGCTTAATAACACACAAAGGAAGGGTACACATGGAAATAATTCTACTAGATTTTAAATTGGTAACTATGTAAAATGACATCATTCTTAGGGAAAAAAGGGGCACTAGATGGGAAGAAATTATTGGGTTGTCCAAAGATGAAAAAATAATTTTATGTGGGGTAGTTGACCTTCACATGCACCTTGCACATGTGATATAAACATAACGCAATGCACATAATATAATTGTAAAAGGTATAAACTAAAACCATATATATAGGTGTGCCCCTAGAGAATTTTACCTCAATGTAGGTGTGAAATCAATATGATAGTCAGAAAGTTAGTGGAAGTGAAAACTTGACACTGATAGACCTATCATAGTCAGTATGATTAATGGAAAGCAAATGACATAAGTTAATACTGATGACTTGATTCTAACAAACAACCAAGAAGTAGTGGAGGATGGTGAGGTATCTAACCTTGAGAAAAACACATATTTTAATGTAAAATGGGTGGGAAAGACATTAATTACTAGTTGGTGATGGTTGAGTTATCAATTGACACATAAGGCTGTTTGGATCCCTATAAAAAGCATAGACATGAGTATAGAAAGGTGGCCAAAAATACATGTGGCTTAGGGGTGAAGGCATGAGGCCCAAAATTTAGGGGTTAGTAATTGATAATGAGGTGTTTCATAATTCCTAGAGGGTAGATAGGTTACAATTGATTCTAGTGACTTTGAGCATGTTTCAATCCATGTAATCTTAAGTTGATAAGTAATGGAATGATGTTATATCCTTGTTATAACTATATAATATTATTAGATGTCATCTCATTGGTAGGAGTATGTACTTAGATTGAATAATATGTGTGTTATGTTTGTACAAGTGCATTATTTATATCATGTTTTGCTAAGAAAATATATCACAAGCTCTAGAGTGCTATTGAGCATGCCTAATTACATGTGAGATAGTCTAGACTAGCTCTTATTGCACACAACTAACATGACCCCATCCCAGATCCTTTATATCTCTACACCTTAGGTGAGCATGCAAGGATATCTCCCTATGTGATATTTTAGTGTAAGGGTTATTCTAATAAGGTGATAAACTATACATCCAACACATAATTAACTCAACCTACTTGCATGGAATAAAGCATGCTCACTTTGGCATGGCCCATTTCCCAAACAATTCATTAACTGCAAATCTTCCATTAAGATTTATGAAACTTATAAATTCATTTAAAAATTATACTTTTAAATGTAGTTTTTCATAAAGTAACATATTAGGGTTCCATAAACAATTTCAATTTGATGCTTCATATATCCAAAGAACATATAATTGCATTACCATTATACTATCCACTTTCCATGTGTCCACTTATTTAGCTCAATACTTCACATATTCAATAAAATACATCAAATAATGAAAGTTTTTTTTATACCAATTATAATTTTATAGATATAAATAGTGAGCCAAAGTAGTATCACTTACTCAAAACACTAAATATCAACCAATATACATTTTCATCCACCACCTTAGTTTATAAAGTAAGCCATTCTAAAATCATTTTTACAGTCACGCAAGGAAGATGTCCACATATTACTATGCCTTTGGTTTCAAAAGAAAAGCTACCAACTTGAGGCAATATATTTTAGGATTAGACCAGTACTATATAAATTTTTAAACATGGAGTACATACTAACTCCATAATTATTTTCCTCCTTATATTAGTCAAGTATTCATCAGTGTTTAACTACATCCAATGATCATATCTCTAATAAGTTAAGGAAATAAACAATAGTTGTGATAATAAGGTACAATAATGTTATCCCTGACATCACTACAAGGTCATACATAAATCTAAAAAAATCTAAAGTATAACTAAATTCCAAATAAGTTACAGTTAGGTCATCACAAGCTCAAGCCAAATAATGAGATCAAGTCATACTTGAACTTAATATATTCTTCATAATACATGCTATAGCTTTTATTTGAGTAATAAATGATCAATATAGCATAGATAAGATAAATCATTATTATATTGAGTCTAAACATTGAAATAATATTACCTTTAATCAAAATAGAAGAATATTGTTTTATAATTAGCTACATGATCTAATGAATCTAATAGAAAGTATAAACAAGAGATAAAACAATAATAGTAATAAACAATAACTGTATATCTAAGACAATAAAAAAAATGAATAAATAACTCAAATATGATGATTTACTCTAATAATTTAATATTAATTTGATATATAATACACAAATAACCATTGTTTAAATAGAGCAAGGCGTGTAAGATAAAGATCAGGGAACTTACACAACACGTGTAGTTCAACTGATATCTAACTACATGAATAATGGAGTGCAACTCCACACTAATAAGATAGGTGTCTAAATTGTGTAAATGATCAACATAAGTTGACTACTAGTTAAGCAATCTTATCCTATCTTACCCTGAATAGTGGAGTGGAACTCCAATGTAACCAGATAGGTGTCCAAGTTAACTACTAGCTAAGCAAGCTGATCCTATTTGGTGCAAATTATTAATAAAAATAATAAAATAATTACAATAAGTAATTATTTCACCAATATAAATAATAAACATAAGTAAATGTAATAAATCAAATAAATGCACTAACACCCCCCATAATTAAAGCTTAGGTAGGGATATGCAGATAAGAGTCCCCACAATGTGTAGCCATATTAGGTACTTTGTATAAATAGATGAGGAAAGGAGAAAACCCTAAGGAAAAAAATCCTTCTCAAAATGAAGGTCTAGGAGACCCCCCTAAAGGACTGATGTCTCCTGAAGAACTGATATCTTACACCCCCAAAAGAGATCACAAGTGACGATACTTGATCTTAATGAAAGGTTTGGTGAAAATATCTACAATCTACTCCTTTGTAGGGAAATATTGAAGATCAATGATCTTTACCTGAATTAGCTTCCTGATAAAGTGCATATATATATCTATGTGTTTGGTTCTTTGATGATGAATTGAATTCTTTGAGATCTGGATAGTGCTTTGGTTATCGTAGTAGATGACTGATGGCTTCCAAAATGGAACACCGATCTCAGTGAGAATATTTTGAAGCCAAATAGCCTTAGTAGTGGCATTAATAGTGCCATGATACTTAACCTCTATAAATGAAAGAGTAATAACATGCTAATTTTTGCTTTGACAACAAATCAGGCTAGATTTAAAGTGAAAGCTATAACCAAAAGTGGACTTACGATCATCATAATCACCAACCCAATCAAAATTTATGTATCCCACCAAGTTTGAACCTATACCTATTATATAGTGAATCTCATATATGATAGTGCTCTGAATGTATCTCAAAATGCACTTGGTGGCTCTCTAATGAAGCTAATGTGGTGTATACATAAAGTGTGAAACCATGCCAACTACATATGAAATGTCAAGCCATGTATGAGTCAGATAGATGAGGATATCTACAAGCTAGTGATATAATGTGACATCAACTAAGGGAGTGGAACAATGAACCTCAAGTCTAACTCCATATAAGAAAGGAGTCAATGCAAGCCTATAATTAGTTATGTGAAACTGAGATAAAAATTCCATGGCATACTTGGGATGTGAAAGTGTAATCTTGAAAGAAGACTAAGTGAACCCTTAAGATTTCTTCAAGTAGTACACCAATGAAGAATCCTGAATGAACCCCTGTGGTTACTCCATATAAATCTCCTCATGAAGATCCTCATGAAGAAGTGTGCTCTTTACATCCATCTGATGTACAACCCAACCATAAGCTACACCAATAGCTAGTGTCAATCGAATGGAATTCATCTTAGTAGTAGGTGCAAAGGTTTTTGTATATTCAATGTCTTCCACTTGGGAAAAAACTTTGGCCACTAAGTGTGATTTATACTTATCAATATTTTCATCCATTACAAACTTATTCTGATATATCCACCTACATCATACTAATTTTCTTCCCTTATGAAGAGGAACATGATCTTAAGTGTTGTTCCTAATCAATGATTTATACTCTTCTTTCATCATTGAATCCCACTCAACTATCCATGTGGCTTCCTAAAAAGATTGTGGATCAGAAGCTATGACAATGTAGGAAAGTGGAAGATCATGCTATGACTGTGTTCTCCTTCTATCTAATGGATCCCTAATAAGAGGGTTTGAATCCACCAAAGTCTATCTAGCCCAGAAAGGCATCGATGGGTGAGGATCTAGAGGGGAAGGAGGAACATGACCTGTTAAACCCTATTGGGGAGGTATTACCTCATCATCCCTAAAAGTATATGAAGCAAGAGTATCATCATCACTACTATCTCATTCTTCTAAGGAATAAGAATGAGAAATGTTAGAAGACAAGTCTGAAGGAATTTCTTCAAAGTAAACACTTCTTGCTATAATAAGCTCATGTGAATTTGGATTAATGAGTCGATATCCCTTAACACCATCAGGATATCTCAAAAATATGCAAGTCTAGATTTGTTATTCTAAAACATAGTGCTTTTTTGAAGGCATGTGAGCCCATGTTGGATTGCCAAAGACTTTGAAATGATGCACATATAGCTTCCTATTTCACCAAGATTCAAGAGGTGTTATCCCCTTTAAATATTTGTGAGGAACTCTATTCTATATATATGCAAAATAATTAATCACTTCCATGTAGTACTTAGGTACTAATGATTTTACATGAATCATACAACTTGCCATCTCTTTTAAGAATTTGTTCTTCCTCTTTGCTACACCATTCTACTAAGGTGTGTATGCAATTGAATGCTGAAGATCAATTCCTCTAAGAGCACATAATTGTTCAAACTTGTTGTTCACATATTCCCTTCCATTATTTGTGTAGAGTATCTTGACATACTTCTCAAATTATTTATTTGCTAGAGAAATATATCATATAATTCACTCTTGAGTTTCAGAAAATAAACCTAAGTATATCTAGAATAGTCATCAATAAATGTGAGAATATAGCGGGTTTTACTAAAAGACAAAGTAGGTAATGGACCAACTGAATCACTATGAATAAGTTCAAGGAATTGTGTAGCCCTCGAAGCCTTCCTTTATCAAACTCATCCTTTGGATATTTGCCTAAGACACAACCATGACATACACTACCTATAAACTAAATCTATGAGAGTCCTGTAACCATCTCCTGTTGACTAAGCTATTATAAATAGTGGTAGTTAAGATGACCAAACCACTCATGCCATAGCTTGCTCACTGAATCAATGTGTGAAAACACTGTAGAGGAATATTGAGGCACAAAGTGGGAGGATGAATAAAAACAAATATTATTTTCAACTTTCCCACTACAAATAAGGAATTATCCTCCAATTTTTTGATTGAAATAGAATCACTGATCTCAAATTTCCTACCAGTATCAAAGTATGTGATTTGGTAGACAAAGAGAACGTTAGTTGATAATTCTAGCACATAGAGGACATCCTCAAATACACCACTATCAACATCAATTGCACATTTTATTATGACATCTACCTTAGAATCATCACCTATGAGAACATGAGGCAAATAACTTGGTTCTAATCCAAAAAAATATTCTTTATCTGAACCCATATGATGTGAAACACCTAAGTCAAGTATCCATGACTTGGGAGAATTTGCCAGTGCAATTAGTGCCGTAGCTTTCCCTTTCTTTGAATTTGAAAGAGTGGAATAATCCTTTGATTGGTTGATGTTATTATTTTTGAGAAGACCCTTAAGGTCATCAATCTCTTTCTTCCAAAAATCTTGTTCACTATGAAACCCCTTTTTGTAATAAGGGCAATAAGTGCCAGTATTTTTTTGTGAATCCCCTTTCTTATTAGTGGATTTATAATCTCATTGGGAGGAATATTGTTGCCCTTTATACTTATCTTTCTGTGACATATTATGATCATTCTATTTTTTTACTTGAACCTATATCTAATGCTGATGTTAAAACTTTCTTATGTTGAGGTTAACTTGTAACTAGAAATTGAGATTTGGATGACTTGATTAGACCCATAGCTATTAAATTTTATTCTTTAACCATTATAATATCAAAGAATACCTCAAAGGTGGGCATTTGGTAAGATGTGACCAATGTGAGCCTATGAGTTTGAAAGGTAGAGATAAAGGATGAATATTCAGGACCTAATTTATATAAGACACTGAAAATCAACTGAATATCCTTTTTATCAATTTTACATTCATAAAGTTGTGCTCTAAAATCTATGACTTTAGTGATGTAGTCTTGTATTATAGCATAATTATTAAGATCCAAAATAATGAGCTCATTATCAATTTGGTAACCACAAACCTCATTTATTTTTCCAAACAATGATGCTAATTTATCCCAAGACTCTTTTGGAGTTGTATATTTTTTAAAGTGAAAACTCAAATCTAAAGACATGTAAGACCAAATGGATCCAATTACCTTATTAGTTTCAAAGAGAAAGTGTTGTAACTTTTTTATATCAGTAGGTGGAATAAGAAGAGTTGTTATGTAAGGTGTATATCTTAACATAATTAATGCATTTTAAGCATTCTATTCTCATGTGTTATAGTTGTATGTTGTTAATAGTGGGAAATTAAGATTTTTCATGATGTAATTAGAAATAAATTGTCACAAAGCAGTAATCAAATTATAAAACACACCATAAAACCCCCCTAAATTACTTAGTTTTATCCCACCCTTGGGATGTCAATGCCTTCCACTTGGGAAAAACCTTTGGCCACTAAGCGTGCTTTATACTTATCAATATTTCTATACACTAAAAACTTAGTATGATATATCCACCTACATCGTACTAATTTTATTCCCTTATGAAGAGGAACAAGATCTCAAGTGTTGTTCCTAATCAATGATTCATACTCTTCTTCCATCATTGAATCCCACTCACCTATCCCTATGGCTTCTTAAAAGACTATGGATCAGAAGCTATGGTAATGTAGGAAAGTGGAATATCATGCTATGACTGTGTTCTCCTTATATCTAATGGATCCCTAACAAGAGGGACTACATCTACCAAAGTCTATCTAGCCCATAAAGGCATCGATGGGTGAGGATCTAGAGGGAAGGAAGAACATGACCTGCTAAACTCTACTGGGGAGGTATTACCTCATCATCCCTACAAGTAGATGAAGCAAGAGTATCATCATCACTACTATCTAATTCTTCTAAGGAATAAGAATGAGAAATATTAGAAGACAAGTTTGAAGGAATTTCTTCAAAGTAAACACTTCTTGATATAATAAGCTCATGTGAATTTGGATAAATGAGCCAATATCCCTTAACACCATTAGGATATCTCATAAATATGCAAGTTTGGATTTGTTATTCTAAAACATAACACTTGTCTGAAGGTATGTGAGCCCATGTTGGACTGCCAAAGACTCTGAAATGATGCACATCTAGCTTTCTATTGCACCAAGCTTCAAGAGGTGTTATCCCCTTTAAAGCTTTGTGAGGAACTCTATTATGTATATATGTAACATAATTAATCACTTCCACATAGTACTTAGGTACTAATGATTTTACATGAATCATTAAACTTGTCATCTCTTTTAATAAATTGTTCTTCCTTTTTGCTACACCATTCTACTAAGGTGTGTATGCAATTGAATGCTGAAGATCAATTCCTTCAAGAGCACATAGTTGTTCAAACTTGTTGTTCACATATTTCCTTCCATTATTTGAGTAGAAGATCTTGACATACTTATCAGATTGTTTCTTTGCTAGAGCTTTGAATTCTAGAAATCTATCATATACTTCACTCTTGATTTTCAAAAAATAAACCCAAGTATATCTAGAATAATCATCAATAAATGTGAGAACATATCAGGTTTTACTAAAAGACAAAATAGGTAATGGACCTGCTAAATCACTATGAACAAGTTCGAGGACTTGTGTAGCCCTCCAAGCATTCCTTTATCAAACTTATCCTTTAGATATTTGCCTAAGGCACAACCATGACATATACTACCTAAAAACTAAATCTATGAAAGCACCATAACCATATCTACTAACTAAGCTATTATAAATAGCGGTAGTTCATATGACCAAACCACTCATGCCATAGCTTGCTCACTGAATCAGTGTATGAAAACACTATAGAGGAAGATTGAGGCACAAAGTGGGAGGATGAATAAAGCCAAATATTATTGTCAACTTTTCCCACTATAACTAAAGCATTATCCTTTAATTTTTTGATTGAAATATAATCAGGTGTGATCTCAACTTTCCTACCAGTATCAAAGTGGGTGATTTGGTAAATAGAGAGAAGGTTAGTTGATAATTCTGGCACATGGAGGACATCCTCAAATACAACACTATCAACATCAATTGCACCTTTTCCTATGACATCTACGTCAGAATCATCACCTATGAGAACATGATGCAAGGAACTTGGTTCTAATCTAAAAAATTATTCTTGATCTAAACCCATATGGTGTGAAACACATGAGTCAAGTATCAATAACTTAAGAGAATTTGCTAGTGCAACTAGTGCCATAGCTTTCCCTTTCTTTGAATTTGAAAGAGTGGAAGAATCCTTTGATTGATTGATGTTATTCTTTTTGTGAAAACCCTTAAGGTCACAATCTCTTTCTTCCAAAAATCTTGTTCACTATGAAACCCCTTTTTGTAATAAGGGAAATAAGTGCCATTATTTTTTTGTGAATCCCCTTTCTTATTAGTGGATTTATAATCTCCTTGGGAGGAAGATTGTTGCCCTTTATACTTATATTTTTGTGACTTATTCTGATCATTCTACTTTTTTTCCCTTGAACTTGTATCTGATGCTGATGCTAAAACTTGCTTATGCTGAGGTTGAATTGTAACTAGAGCTTGAGATTTGGATGACTTGATTAGAAACATAGCTATTAACTTTTCTTCTTTAGCCATTAGAATATCAGAGAATACCTCAAAGGTGGGTATTTGGTAAGATGTGACCAATGTGAGCCTATGAGTCTGAAAGGTAGAGACAAAGGATGAATATTTGGGACCTTATTTATGTAAGACACTAAAAATCAACTGAATATCCTTTTTATCAATTTTACATTCATAAAGTTATGCTCTAAGACCTATGACTTTAGTGATGTAATCTTGTATTGTAGTATAATTGTTAAGATCCAAACTAATGAGTTCATTATCAATTTGGTAACCACGAACCTCATTTATTTGGCTAAATAATGATGCTAATTTATCGCAAGACTCTTTTGGAGTTGTACATTTTTCAAGATGAAAATTCAAATCTAAAGACATGTAAGACCAAATGCATCCAATTACCTTAGTAGTTTCAAAGAGAAAGTGTTGTAACTCTTTTGCATCAGTAGGTGGAGTAAGAAGAGTTTCTATGTAAGGTGTATATCTTAACACAATTAATACATTCCAGGCATTCTATTTTCATGTGTTATAGTTGTATGTTGTTAATAGTGGAAACTTAAGATTCTCCATGATGTAATTAGAAATAAACTATCATAAAGCAGAAATCAAAGTATAGAACACACCACAAAACCCCCTTGAATTAATTAGTTTTATCCCACCCAACAAGTATTTGTTGAATTTTATAATTGAGTGCAGTTATAAGGTTGTATTACAATTTTTCTAGTTTATAAAAAGCTTAATTAGGACCTATAGTATAAAAGTACAAAAAATATTCACTTTATTACAAAAATATCTACACCAATGTGTTGTCCTTGAAAAAATATTAACTTTGAAAAAAATGACACCTCAATACGAGGTCATATGTGAAAGTTATGAGCCTCTGAAATTACAGAAATAAGGACAAGTAAGAGATACTATAGAAAAATCTAAATTTTGGAAAAATATAGAAAAATATGGAAAAAATGAAAGTATAAAAATTAAGAGAATGAAATTTTAATATATTTAAAAAAAAATTCACTCAAAAATACTTCCTGGTGTTCAAATGGCGGGCTCCTAAAGTTTCCCTTTTAAATTTGCCTGCTGATCCGTGAGGCCTGCTATTTTTTTTTGCATGCATAGTCCGTACAATCCGTACGACTGTACTTGGGAGCAATTTTTTTTTGCCTTTTGGGTGACTGTGTATAAATTGGATAAATTTTACATGGATCTATAGGTTTTGACGCCCTCTAAACGCAATCGTGAGGTTTGTTTTGCTTAGAAATGCTTAGATTTTTAAGTACCCACTAGATTTAGGCATGGGGCCTCTATATCAAACCCTTTCTAATTTAATCTCTTGTGCCTAATTTAGATAAAATTATAGATGATTTTGACTATCTCGGGCACTTTGAACTTATTGGTGAGCTTAGAAATTCTTCACAAAGCTCCAATTTGTGCCTGTTTACAAACTCCAAAAACTGATCCTATATTTGGATATTTTTATCTTACATATTTAGCAACCTATAGATTCAAGATAGCTCTGGAACCATGTTAGAATTAGCTATAATATCTAATGAATCTAATAGAAATCATAAATACGAGATAAAATAATAATAGTAATAAACAATAACTGTATATCTGAGATAATAACAAAAATTAATAAATAACTCAAATATGATGAATTACTCTAATAATTTAATATTAATCTGATATATAATACACATAACCATTGCTTAAATAGATCAAGATGTATAAAATAAAGATCAGGGAACTCACACAACACATGTAGTTCAACTGATATCTGACTACATGAATAGTGGAGTGCAACTCCACACTAACAAGACAGGTGTCCAAATTTTGTGAATGATCAACACAAGTTGACTACTAGTTAATCAATCTTATCCTATCTTACCCTGAATAGTGGAGTGGAACTCTACTATAACAAGATAGGTGTCCAAGTTGACTACTAGCTAAGCAAGCTTATCCTATCTGGTGCAAATTATTAACAAACATAATAAACTAATTATAATAAGTAATTAGTGTACCAATCTAAATAATAAATACAAGTAAATGTAATAAAGAAAATAAATTCACCAACATATTGTACAAAGATAATTGAACAAAATTTAAAGTTTCATATTCACATTAGGCCAAACAAGAATCCACTACATCCACCGAGTAATTCTTGGCAGAGGGATCACTAAGTCCTTTTCAATAGTTACCAACATTAATGATAATTGTATTATAGAGACATGTTTTTCCATGCACATAATTTTCTAGGCAATGGAGCATAATACAGTCACCAAGTGGTGTTAAATATAGATAAGACATCATTAAATCTTCTTCACATAAACTACAAAGTAATATAAAGAAGTTATAATTTTCCCTAGTGATTCAAGTATCATTGGCACTATTGTAAGTTAAAATCAATGATCCTACTCTTTGAAATAACCATATGGGATCGATTACAATAGAGAATCAAAACATTTACATGCCAAGTAAAGTTTAGTAATCAAGGATAGGTAATTTATGAGAAATTATAACCTAAGAAACATATATTTACTTGAAACAACTCACGACATGCACTAAGGCATTGCAATAGGATAAGAAAGCATCAAGTTGGAAAGTAATTTATTTTAAACCAAAAATACCACTCTCCTTAGAATACCTAGACCATGGCATATGAGATTTTTGATTTTTATACAAGTAAAGATATATATTTTAAATCAAACTAGTGTTGGTGCAAGTGATCTTTACCACAAATAATCATTAATTAAACTTAAGAACCCATATAGTGATAATGCTATCAACACAGATAAATAAATTCAATCTTAAAAGTTAATTGTACCACAAAGATATATATTTGTTTGTAAATGGTTTTATTTATTAATAATAGTTTAGCCATTTTAACTGAATCATATGATGAATATTTAAGGCATGCCAATATGAAAAAAATCATATTCTTCAGCCAAAACAAATAATTGAATAATTTTAGATGTCTATCATGAATAAACTATGTTATTCTTATGGTTATGACTACCAAAAAGTAAATTTCCAAAGCCAAGGTTGAAATAACATAAGATAATAAAGGAAAAAAATTTCATCTAATCATCCTTCTTCAATACTTTTACCCAAAATAAAATCAAATATAAATACTACATTAGGCTACAATTGTTTTTAATTTAGGCAAACAAGTTGTTTCTAACAATAGTAAGTACTATGAAATATTTGTATTTTATCAAGTTACATAATAATTTATTGTCATTCAAAAATATATGATAACCAAATTTCATAATTAATTAACAATAGTTCTATTAAGTGAAATTAACCAATCCATCAATAAGTATTGTTAGCAATCACTAATAATGGTCAACAAATAACTCTATCCTCAAAAAATTAAATGAATTGGGGTTCTAACATAGTTGTACAATGATTTCATATGCTAGGGGATTTCATAATGAAATTACTTAGATGTTCACATAGAATAATTATATATCACATATAATAAGCAATGATAAGAGATCACATAACAATAATTAATAGTAGATCAAAATACTGGATAATATAGCAGATCCACTACGAGGGGGTAACCTCCACAATAATGAAATAAGAGTAGAATACTTAATATGATGATTAAATACTAACCACTACCTCCTATATATAGTCTACTTAATCATGGTTATTTTATAGGCTGACCTAACTAAGAACATTGAGAAATGTAATAAGAATATAAAATAGATATGTAAGCCACAAGTCGGCCACACATATCCTTAGACACACCAAAGGTTAAGGGTGTATCATACCCCTCCCCTTAAAAACAACATTGTCCTCAATGTTGAATCAACTCAAGATTTTTTTGTATAAAGGATTCATCCTCCTAGGTGGAATCTTCACATGGCAGATTCTTCCATTTGATCAAGTACTCCTTAATCACTCTAGACTATAATTACTTAGTACGCATTTCAAGGATCACCTTAGGATCAAGAATAAATCTCCCTTACTCATTCAATTATGATAACTCAATTTGAGTAGGAACTCTATGTCCAATGACTTTCTTTAGGTATGATACATGAAATATTGGATGTATGTGAGTGGATGAAGGAAACTCTAACTTATAGGCCACACTACCAATTTTTTACAAGATATGATAAGGCCCATAATACTTAGGGGATAACTTGTCATCCTTTTTTTTTTTGCTTCAAGGACATCTACTTATATGGATGTAAGCAAAAAAAGACCCAATCACTAATGTCAAAATGCCTCTCACTCCTATGTTGATCTGCTTGCTACTTCATGTGATTTTGGGCCATGGCTAAATTTTCATGCAAACTTTTAAGGACCTCCTGTTGATGGTGAATATGTTCCTTAACTACATAAACCTTAGGATGGATCTTCAAGGTTTAAGTGATAGATGGAGGGTGGTATCCATACAAGGCTAAAAAGGTAGATTTTAGAAGAACTATGAATAGAAAGTATTATAACACCATTCAACAAGTGGCAACCAATGAACCCTTTATCTTGTTTATCAAAAACAAAACAATGGAGATATCCTCCCATATATTTGTTGACTACATTAGTTTATCCATCTGATTGAGGATGATAGGATGAGTTATGAGCCACCTTGGTGCCCAAACATGCAAATAATTCAATCCAAAAATTACTAGTGAATATGGGATCTCTATCACTGATAATGACCTTAGGAGTACCATGCAGTTTCTGAACTGTATTGAGAAAAGTAGAAGCTACTATACTAGAAATAAAGGGTTGGGATAAAGAACAAAAATGAGCATACTTACTGAGATGATCCACAATAACCATGATAACATTTTGACCATCAGATTTTAATAACCTTGAATGAAATCCATAGAAACCTCTTCCTAATGTTGGATAGGGATGGATAAAGGCTAAAAAAGACCCAGGGTTTTGATGGTTTCACCTTTATTTTGTTGATAGGTCATACATTTAGCCACATATTTATGGACATTCCCCTTGCATCCTTCCCAAAAAAATCCTTCTTGATTTTATGATAGGTTTTTAAAAATCCTGAATGACCCCCAAGTGGAGTTGCATGAAATTCTTGAAGGATTTTTTATTTGAGAAGAGAATTCTTACATAGGTATAATCTATCTTTATACCATAATGCATTACCCTTTCATCCAAAATTTTCAAATCCACCCAAACCTTGTTGAATATTATGAATCAAATCATGGGTAACACTATCATTTTCCCATTCTGATCTTGCTTCCTCTAGCTAATCTGCCTTTGAAATGGTCATGGCACATAACAATGCCTCAACAGATTCATCCCTCCTAGATAGTGCATCTGTCACCATATTTTCCTTACCTTTCTTGTAGACTATTTTAAAATCATAGCCTAACATCTTAGTCACCCATTTATGTATGACAACCATTGTTCCAAAAAATATTTGAAGCTATCATGATCAGTCTTTACCTGAAAGTGATGACCCATAAAATAAGGTCTCCATTATTTGATTGCATGTAAAATGGCCATCATTTCCTTCTCATATATGGGATTAAGCTAATTTTTACCCTTAAATTGGTGACTTTAAAATGTAGGTCATCTGCCTTCTTGCATTAGCACATCACCCATACCATATCTAGATGCATCACATTCAATCACAAAAGTCTTAAAAAAATTGAGAGTGACCAATAGTGGAGTGGTGCACATAGCCAGATTCAATTTCAAATGCCTTAGTACCTATATCAATCCAATGGAAGGAGTCTTTATTAAACAAAGAGGTGAGTGGGGTTGCAATGCTACCATAATTTTTGACAAACATATGATAGTAAGTAATTATCCCCAAAAATCCCCTTAGTTGCTTGAGTGTCTTAGGAACCAACCAGTCCACCATTGCTTGGGTTTTTTTAGGATCAACTTGCACTCCATGTGAAACCATATGACCCAAATACTCAACCTCACAAACTCCAAAGGTACATGTGGAAGGTTTTGCATATAACAAATGTTTCTCTAGAATCAAGAGTACACATGTTGCAAATGGTCTTCCTAATTTTTACTGTAAGTGAGGATATCATCAAAAAATACTAAAACAAATTTCCTCAAAAATGGATTAAAAATAGTATTCATCAGAAAATGAAAGGTGGATGGTGCATTTGTTAGACCAAAAGACATAAACATAAACTCATAATGGCCCTCGTGATTTCTAAAAGTTGTTTTGGGTGTGTCTTCATCATAGATCTGGATTTGATGATACCCAAAATGTAGATCTAACTTAGTAAAATAAAGAGCACCATCTAATTCATCTAGAAAATCATCAATGCTAGGAATAAGAAACTTATCTTTGATAGTGTACTTGTTGATCTCTTTATAGTTGGGTCACATCCTCTAAGTGTCATATTTCATTCTCACCATGACAACTGGTGAATAATATTCACTCTGGTTGTGGTGAATGATTCCTGCATCCAACATATTTTATACCATCTTTTCAATTTCATTTTTTTGGGTGTAGGGATACCTATATGGCCTAATGTTAGGTGGTGTACTATCAAGAATAAGTTTTATGGCATGATCATGCATGTGGTTAGGTGGAAGTAATTTCAACATGTCACCAAAAACAATATAATGGACATCAATCAATTGTTGTAAATTAGGAGGTGTAGATGGCTGAGTTGGATGGAATTGAATGGAAAATAGGTGAGCCATAAATCCTTCAGTACCCTTTTAGAGAATATTGGTCATTTGTGAGAGATAACAAGTTGTGGAGATTTAGCCCTTAATCCCCTTAGCTCAAATTTCCTTCCCCTATAATAAAAACACATAAATAATTATTGGAAATTCATCTCAATAGTGCACAAAGTGGTGAGCCACTATAATCCCAAAATAATGTTGACTCCACCTATGGGAATAAAAAACAAAAGAAAATCTAATAGGTAGTCTCACATGGCTAGCTTAATACTATGGCATTTTATTGAATAGTTGATAGTACCACCATCTACAATCATGACTTAAAATTTTGGAGTGGGATAAATGAAACAGTTTAAACGAGTAGCCAACTTACTATTGGTGAAGTTGTGTGTCCTCCTAGAATCAACCAATATAGTGACTTATTTTTTAAGGAAACCCACCACCTTAAGAGTTTCGAGAGTACTAATACTTGGAAGGGCATGATAGGAAACAATAGACTAAGAGTATTCAAATTTATCCTTAGGTCCTTTTGCATCCTCACCAATTGCCTCCTTATCATTTGTATCCTCGTTAGCACCTTTGATGTAAAACAACTTATTTTCAACATATCAATGTGCTTTGCTCCATTTTTTGTCACACCCATAACACAACCTTTGACTCACTTCTCCTCAATTTACTGAGGTGTCAATCTGGTGGGTTGAGGAAATGATGGTGCTGGAAAGGTGTGGTCATGACTAGTAGTGAAAATTTTCTATTTGACCATCTATTTTTATTATACCATGCATGCCTTTGGGATAGCTTCTAATACATATGATGGATTAAAAATCCTAACCTCCAATTATATTCTACCTTTGAGTCCACCCAGAAAAATATTAGTTAATTTTGCCTCAGTGATGTCTTTCACCCATAAGGAGAGATTCTAAAATTGATGAATATAATCCTACACAATTCTTGTTTGACACTATTTGGCTAATTGGCTGAATTAGCTCTTAGAGACATTATTTTGATAATAAGCCAAAAAATCATCAATTAAAATAGACCATGTAACAAGAGCACCATTATTTTTATTTTAATCACACAAATAGTAATACTAAATGAATTGCTCTGGTTCCGGATACAAAGATGCCACTATCACCATCTAAGAACTAGGAGTATGGTGTAGATCAAATAAATTCTTAATCTGGGTAATCCAAGTGAGAGATACTTGCCATAAAAATTTTGCATGTCCACTTTTGGCAACATCAGTTTCGCACTAGGATTGGATTTGTTAGTTTTGAGAGGATAAGGAATCGAATGATGAAGTAGAGGGTTGTTTATCTGTAATTGAGATGAAATGGTAGCCAATTACATAGTTATCTGATGAAATTGAGTTTTCACCCCATTAATCTCTCCATGAATCCCTAAAACATTAGTTTTAACTACAACAAATTCATCCTACCACACTAAGCCCTTGATGTCAGACTAAAGTTGAGAAATCATCAGATTTAAAGTTTTAGATTCCATGTTATCCCTAGAAGGAGTCTTAGGAATTTTTTACTCCCCTTTTTTCCTTGAGTAGTAGGATCTACCATGCATGAAACTGAGGAGGATTTTCACCCCAAAAAATGGTACTAGGAGATGGTACCATTGTAATTACCTCATCAAGATGAATCTAATAACTAATTTTACGCACTAGGGTGAAAAAGTTTGGCACCAAAAAAGTGTACCTATAGAATACACTATTACAATTGTCTCACTAAGATGAATCCAATGACTATAAATGTGCAAAGGGAAATTTTTTTTCTATACTTTTTTTAAAATATTTTTTTGCAAAAAAGCATTTCAAACAATGCTATATTGATATAAAAAATTAATTCTTCCCAAATTTCAAGTTATGTTTTTTTTGATCTTTCTGATTATAGAAGTTGTGCCTCACCAGATCTAAAAAAATGCTATAGGAAACTTGCCCAAATTGAATCTCCAATACCACTTGTAATAAAATTACTTAGATATTCACACAAAATAATTATATATCTCATAGAATAAGTGAAGATAAGAGATCACACAACATTAATTGATAGTAGAGCATAATAATGGATAATATAGTAGAAAAAATTCAAGGGGAAAACCTCCACAACAATTTAATAAGAGCAAAACACTTAATATGATGATCAAATACTAATACTACCTCCTATATATAGTCTACTTAGCCATGGTTATTGCATACACTGACCTAACTAATAACATAGATAAATGTAATGAGAATATAAAAGAGGTATGTAAGCCACAAGTCGACCACACATATCCCTAGACATGCCAAAATTTAAGGGTGTAATAGATTTATATTGAGTTCCAATACTGATATAATTTAGATTCTTTTAATGATAGGTTAAATAGAACTTAATGTAGCATAATTGTTATGTGGAATAATTAATCTAAGAACATAGCCTTATTGGATACCTCAATAGCATCATTAGTCAAATGTTAAAACCCCAAAGCTTGAAGAAAATAATAAAATTAAATCAAAATATTGATATTAATACATTATACCAACCTTATAAGGATTCAAGCAACTAAATCAAGATCTCGATACAAATTGACTAAACACAACAATAAAACAATTGAATGCCATAGGGTTTATCATCTATGTGAAGTAGTTATCAAAGAGAGTTTAATACAAATTTAACCATTTTTTCACTTGTAAATTAACATGCACATTGTTACGATCAATTTGTAATATTTCAAAAGGGAAAACCCTCAATTTCAAGGCTTTCTAGTATAAATCCATATATGTATGCCTACATATACATAAGTATACTAATGTGGACTTTGAATAATGATCAACTAAACCCTAAACATTAGAGAATAATAGTAATATTTTATGCTATTAGTATTTTTACACAAATACACTTAAGCAAATAAAATTATTTTAGTTCAATATGATAGTTTTTAGAATATAATTATATATGCTAAATTATATAAAATTTCATATTTAAACATGTACAATAAATTCACTAAAATGATAGACAACCAAGGGATAAAGAGAGTGTATTTTATTTAATGTTTTGTTTTAGACTATGAAATTGATCTAGAACTGCCTCATGTCAGTGGACAGTGTTTGAGATGTAATCACCTTATATTTTGGTTATTTTTACCCTTAGAACACTTGCATCGATCCTTGATAATTGTGTTGATGCAGGAGTCCAACCCAAAATATGTATAGGAATGGATCTAAATTTCCACTAAAGTTGCATTATCACTTGTGTGGTTTTTTTATCCTTTATAATGTGTCTAACTATGTGCAAAGTCTAGAAAATAATTACAAGCTTGGTCCTATTATCGTTGACCTCCTATGACTTGGTAAAAATGGGTTAGCATGTGATTCAAGATAACCGTAGGAACCCCAATTATTTCTAAGTGTTGCATACATAACCATATACTCCAAATAGAGCCTCATACTCACATTAGTTTTCCCTCCTAGGTATGTGTGTAGAATGGTGATTATGCGATTATATGCTCTTTCTCATATTTTAACACTTGGTACAAGAAATACAAGTGTATATTAACCTTTTGAATGCTTCATTTTTTCAATTTAGTACTCTAATGTAATTATATATCTTGGATGTGAAGTGTTTGCTAATTGAAACTTGTTTGATCAAAGTGCTAGGTGGTGTAATTAGACCATAGCCTTTGTATATATATGGGACTCTTCATTTTAAATTAGAACCTAGTGGTGTGTGAAATTAAAAAAATAGAATGAACATATGGGGTTAAATAATTGACCATAAATAAAAAATACTTACAAAGATAAAAATATAAGTCTGGGTACCTGCATCATATTTGGACACTTACATCGATGCAAAATTCCAACTCAAATGCAAGTGTCCAGAAGCTAAAACACATATATAACTAAAAAAACATGAAGAGATCCTTGGAACATATTGAATATAAGGTTTCCATTATAACATATAGTCCCAAAGGGGAAAACAAAGTAAGTGAAATAAGATGGAACTGAAGAGGTCCATATGAGACCACACCACTAGGTTTATAACTCTCAGTGAAGAGGCCTATACATGAAAATGCTATGAAATTATGTTTGTACCAAATATGGGTACCTAAATTTGTGCCCCCCAATATAATAATGCATAAAAATAGAATTACTAATTTAAAGTAAAATAAAATGTGTACCTCGATGTGTATAACACACCTTGTCTTTGCTCAAATTTTCTTTGAACCTTTTTTTATTGAATGTTTACCTACAACTAAAATCATGTCACAAAAAAATTAGCATATATAACATGTAGATGATAAATAATATAGATTAAAATAAATAAAGAGCATGGCTAGGATAAATGTGTATTTATTGTGCAATAATGGATCTAGAATGGATACTAGAGAAGTATAAGGGGACTTGAGCCCTCATCCATATTCTAGCTAGGAACATGAGTGAGTACATAACTGGTCAACTAGTTTTTACCCTGGTGGTGTTGTATCTATAGTGATTAAAGTTGAGAGGTGATCATACCCCCAATCTAGTATAGGAAGAGTGATGTTTTAGCCATCAAAAGTATCATTTCCAAACCATCACAACTCAAATGTATAGCCTAGTGAGATTGGTGATTTAATCACTCTAATATATAAATATAACCAACTTCTCTAGACTAATAAGGCTCAATAATAGTTTGTAAAATTCCATCATGGGTATCAGTCCATAGTGTGATAAAATTCCATCATACAGTGATAGTCTATAGTAATCTTGGTGAATCTAGAAGATAAATCAGTGCCTAAGTAAATAAAATGAATGAACCCTTATTCATGCCCCCTATCATATCTACTGGGAATAAAGTATTATACGTATATTTTGTGAGATCTACTTATCATAAACACCATTATATAGAATGCTAATTAAAAATTATATATCTAAATCATATACTGTAAAATAAGTCTGGAGAATTTGAAATTGGTGCAAGTGTGAAGAACATGTTTCTATAACATTCCCCCACTATAATCTAGATTTGAGAACTGGTATACGTGTGGAGAACATGTTTCCATAACATTTCCACACTAAATATATAAAATGTGTGTATTGATATAATTATGGAGGACATGTTTTTATAGCATGCCCCTATTGATATGCCCTACTTTTGGGATGATGGGAATAGAATCTTGAGAGACACTTTATCACAAAAGGACATTGTATCAATACTATGTATAAATCAAGAAAGCAAAGATTGATATGTATTGGTGATATATCTTATTAAAGTTTTTAAAATTGAAATATAGCATTAAGTTTGAATATTGATATAATGTATAGGTAGAAACATAGTTGTTATCACATAGGATTTCACCTGTCTTGATTCGGTAGCTTATTGTGCAAGTGCCTAATGATACAATGGAAAAACGTCCAAAGCCGTGGGACATTGGAAATTTTTGGGTTAATCTCAAAATAAGGCAAACTTCCTTTCACTAAATCCAATACAAACTGATAAAATCCCAATTTTGTGAAAATCTTACTCTTTAGTGCCTTTTGATCTTAAACTAGGGTTTTGACAAGGAAAAGGGTTGAAGAATTGAAATTTGTAGAAAAATAAAAATATGGTGATTGCACCAAATATTTTTTAGTGGATCTAAATGCTTGCTTGGTAAACACAAAAGATTAGAAATTATATTGAATTTATTTAAGCACAAACTCATGCAAATAGAAATCAAAGGCAATATTTTAGCTATTTTTCACAAAAGGGAAAATGATCTTTATTACAAACAATATTATCAAGAGGGAAAAATATCACAGATGAATTTTATTAAGATTGGAATAAAATACAAAGATTCCATAGATAATTAAATAACTTGCATATACACAAAGATTCCACAACATAAAAGAGGCAAATCTTCAACTTTATTTCTCTCCAAAGGTTACAACTTGTAGTAAATATATTCAAAATGCAAAAAATATAACTAGCAACAAAATTTAGATTAAGTCATGAGGTCTGCCCATTTTTATACAGAATATGTCATAGAAGACATGTATTTATTGAAACTCAAATGCACAATAAATAAAGTCATGCAGATATGAAAACCTCATGCAAGAGAGGCAATATATTCTATTTCTAGAATTTTTGAACTTGTGAAATGGTTGGAATATGGCATGCATGAGCTAGGAGTGATCCTGGGCATAACATGGCATGGTGTGGCATGGATGGAACTGAATATCTCCATGCAATGCTTCTTTATCTGATAATCGTTGAAAATAACTTCCTCATGCAAAAATATGTGCCCAAAATAGAACTTGACCTTTCTAAATAAAAGATAACATTGAAAATAATTCCAAGTTTCTTTTTATGCAAACCCTAGTGTGCAAAACCTTAAGTGAGACTTTTACAACTTTTTAAGTCTTTATCACTTTTGCCAAAAGGAATCATGTAATTTACACTTCATAATTTTGCACCTTTTAACAATTCACATTAATCAAAATAGAAAGTGTAATTTGCACTTGTGATTTTTGCAACTTTCACATTATCAATAAATATAAAGTGTAAAAAATATGTCTTTCTCTTTCTCAAAAAGAGCTATAAAAATATAGCTGTATTTTTGTAAGGAAATTACAAATTACAAATCTTTTGAAATGAAATTATAATGATAATATAACATGACATTCATAAAAGAGGAAGATTAATTAATGTCTAAAATTTCCTCAACTTTTTTATCATTCTCATCCTACAACTTCTCTGTATATCCATCAAAGGATTTGAATATCTCTTGAATTCACTTTGCATCCAACTCATAAGAATAGATGTTGGAGGTTGCATAATCTGCTTAGACATCAAATAATTCTCTTCTGAAGGTTCTTATGCCCTGTATTTTATTCCTCATCTAATCAATTTATTTCTCATATTTGATGAACCTACGGATGGGACTTAGGACAAAGACCATGTCCTTTGTAGACTCCTTCTCAACTATTGCTTAAAACTTATTTTAAACCTGTTCTACCTGAAGGAGATTTTGGGCATCATCTACTGGTCAACATGACATTAAGTTCATAATGCCATCAATCTCTTATAGTACATTAATTACCTTATCATGAGCCTCCTTGGCTTATTCTACAGACTCTGTTAGTACTCTTATTTGAAATTGAGTAGCCCTGTGTAGTTCCTCATGCTTAGCATCATATTTTAATATATTACAAGAAACAAGGGTAATCATATCAATTGATTTTATGGCTGTTAATTTGGGATAATACAGATTCAAATTTTGAATCTCTCCTTCATACCAATTAATCTATTCTTTAAAAATATCCTTTCTCTCTATGTTGACTCCATAATGTTCCATCATGACTACAAGAAATCTATTGCCTTTAGTGATAAGTTCCTTAAAAAATTATTTGTAGCCCTTCCTATGTGAGCAATCTCTCATATAGAATTAATTATAGCTTGATCTGTACTAATTGGCTACACTACCTATAGTTGTTGTGATGTTTCACCAAGCTTATGCTTTGATCAACTGATCTACCTTTATTTTTAGCTCATACTTGGTGGCTTTATCATGATTAATACTTTGGAAGAGAGAGTTGATACCTATCTACCATCATGCTTGAGTCACTTTCTTGTTTGTCAACTAAGGTGTATATGATAAACATGATAATCTTCTACCACAAGATCCTCTTTTGATTTTTCTGGTGGAGGAACTACAATTTCAACATATATCTCCCCTTTATCATCATTTAATGTCATTGAGAGGGTCTTGGGAGTGGGTTTTGATTTCTTCTTGAATTCAAACATGTTAAAGTCCAAAGTGCTAAGATAAATCATTATTTTTTGCTTCTTACTCATTTATTGTGCTAACCAACTAGGGGTAACCTTCTACTGATTTGACACTATCACCAAAGACTCTACAATTGATGTAGCTACAATAGCTGATACTATGATTAATGGATACTCCTAAGAAGATGATATCATTTGTTGCTTAGGAGGTGCCTATGAAGATCCACTCTCATCAGTGGTTTATAAATCAGTATTTGTACCAAGTGTCTAGGTTGCTCCAACCTCTACTGATGGTATAGTTGAAACAGTGGAAATGGGGGGAGTGAAGGATGAAACAGACACAGGGGTTACAAATTTGGGAATCAGTGGAAGGGTGGAAGCTGAAGCACTAAATGTGTTAATTAAGTGTGTAGGACCACTTAGGGTTGGTGATGTGAAAATAGTGTGTTGAGATAAAGGGGAAACAATACTTATTCTAAAGGTTAGGGTGACCTATGGGACTATAGTCAAGATAATTGATTCCATGATAATGTACTATTGGGTGGTGTTGGGAATTGATGGTGATGAAATGGAAGGAATTATAAATGGAAAGGAAAGTGAGAGGGGATAAAATGGGGAAGGTGAAGTGGGAGGAAGAGAAGGTGGAGTGGAAACTTGAGCTTCCACTGTAGGGGGACCTTGAGTGTTCACTTGAATTATTTGTGTTGATTGCACTTGGATTATTGATGTGGGTGGAATGGTAAGTGAAGTGGAAACAAATGGAGGGGTTGATACTGGAGGAGGAGGTGCTAAAACTTGTGGTATAATGGGGAACTGTGATACTTGAGGAATAGAGATAACTAGTGGAGATGTTTAAACATCTTATAAAATATGAGTAGGAGAAGGGGGAGTAGTAGAAATAGGAGTCAAGGCTATGAGATCTAAAACTATGGATCCCTATGTTGTTTTTATTGTGTCTTCTATTAAAATATCAATTGGTTCCTCTACAACTTATCCCTATCTTCTTGATTCCCCTTTCTTTGCCTTTGTCTTCTTACTCTTCTTTCTTTTGTTAGGTTCCTCTAATGATTCATCAAGGCCCTTCTCTAAAGGAGTGATACCCCTTGCTTTGAGCTTTAGGAGCTTTTCCTTAATCCCTATTATCTCCCTTATGAGCTGCACACCTTTGGTTCTTAGCCAATGGATTGTTCTATTAATCATAGGGGTTATTCTATCAAACAGAGAGAAAGATTTAAGAACTAGCCACCTCAATGATGGTAACGGTATATCAATGATTTGTGTGAGGTAGATTGGATCTACTCTATATTTTTCATCCACTAATTCATCAGGGACTGGTGCCAAATCATAGTATTTTATTTGTTATAGGGACATCCTAGAATAGTCCTTCATTATAACCATTTCTTCATCATCATAGTCTTCCAAAAAATCTTCTTAATATGGCACATATTCATATGTTTCCAATTCTAGTGCAGTAGTGACCTTACTATATGGATCAAAGTAAGGTCTAGACTCCAGAGTCCTCAATGTTACTTGGCACATCTCCACAAGTTTCCTAACCAACTCCAACAATGCCCATATATCTCTTACATATTGGGGAAGTGTGTAGGGACAACCACTAAATCTAACGACCCTGATGTAGGAGTAGGTGGGGAAATGTATTAATAAGAAGCCCCACTTGGTGATCTCATATTTTGTTTCTTGGGATAACCTTGTTTTCCCAAGCTCCTAATAAAAAATTATAATGATGTTGTAGATGAAATCGTCATTAACTCTCTTGAATTCTTATCTACTAGCTTGTAGCGTGAGATCAGGGTAGTAGTTGTAGACTCTAGTTATTTATTTAGGAATTATATTGAGGCTTGGGAAAAATCTTCCTTTGGCCAAGATATAAATAATATATGATGTCTTATAAAACTTATTTGTCATTTGCACCTCCATCAACTGGTTGTGGAGGGAATCACTTATTAATTGGGCCCAATATATCTATTGTTTATTTTCTTTGATGATCTAGATATACTGGTACGTCTAGTCCTGATAACACTTGACATCATGATTTCCAATGACTCTATGTAGTAGTGTTATAATATCTCCCACCTCCTTAATGAAATCAAATATATACATAGTCTTGGGCAATTTGATGGAGGAATGCTTGGGAGTCTTGAGCCATTGTTTGTTAATTATATTTTGACATCCATCATTTTTATCCTTATAGAACTATGCTGATGTCTTTGGAGTTATATCCAAATAACTCTTGAACTCAGGAATGGAAAACACTATGTTGATGAAGTCAGGGTCAAGATCTAGAACCTTCTCCCCTCTCTCACTAAAGACTTATCTTCTATTAGGGTCATAATGTTGGGCCATTGTAAGGATCAACTTGAGGATTTGAACAAATAGATGGAAGGCTATAGCTTATGGTAAACTAGAGTCATAGATACTCTGGATCTAGTCACTTTTGAAATATGTACCTATCCTAGCCCAAAAATCTCCTAGGTCAATATGACCTAAATCTATGTCTTTTATTTTTACCATATTGGACTCCAAACAAGAAGTCTCTTTAGAGACCTTAGATTTGAACTTAGTTTCCTTGGGAGGCATGGAAACCTAAAGTTATTGATTTTAAAAAACCAACTATGAAATTTGGAGAGATCTATAGGTGTCTAGAGCACTTGTATTCTCTGGTATAACTTGGAGGTGCTTGAAGCACATCCACTCTCTATGGTGCTTGAAGGTTGTTATATTTATAGAAGAAGTGGGAGGTGTTTGAGGTAGGTCCACTTTTGGTAGAGTGCTAGAAGTCTAGAGGGGTCGAAGGTACTTGAGGCATATGAGACCTCTAGTGGAAGTGAAAGGTGGTTGAGGCACATCCACTCTCCATAATGCTTAAGGGTCTTGCAGGTTTCTCAAGTTTTCTTAGTAAGTCTAACTCCCATAGGGAAATTAAAGAATATTGAGGAATATTCACTGGTTTGAATGGAGGTATATGTTAAGGAATATTCTATTTGAGGAATCCCTAGTTTCAAATGCAAAATTATTGAAGGGAAAATGAAAGGTTTTATTAGATAATGTATGCTTTGGGAGGAAAATCCTCAAGATGAAGCATTTGAAATGAAACCATAGAAGAACCCTAAAGATGGACTAAAAACTCTTGAATGAACAATTAAATAAATAGCTAATTCATAGGAAACCCTATCAATGATAACCCTAATAAAGAATATTAAAAATTTCTTCACAAGAAGGGAAGTTTGGAAAAAGTATCAACTTTATAGGATAAAATGTGAAATAGTACAAGGGAAATACCATGAAAAATTGAGTAGGTGACATGGTTATAGATTTGCAATCATGGATTTGTACTTGGTTTGACATGGCTCAAGCTTTAAAATACACTTAGAAATTTAACAAATGATAACACTTTACACAAATAAATTAATTTTTATAGGAAAATCCTATAATTAATGTAGCTTGGGTGGTTGGTGATGGAGGTTGGACCTACTTGAGGTAGGTCCACTCTTTGTGAGAAGGATTGGCTTAGCAAGAAGTGGGACTCGATGTGCACTTTGCATTTTAAAAATGTGTGATATGCACTTCAAGTTATGCATTATATAGGAAGGGGTTTGGTGTGTTGGTAGAGGTTGGACTTGTTTGAAGTAGGCCCACTCTCTACTAATGGGGTGATTGGCTTTGGTAGAAGGTGGAACCCACTGGGCACTTTGCACATTTTAAATGTTTAATTTGCACTTGAGGTTCTAAGTCCCACATTGGTAAGTGTTTGGTGGAATGCATAGACTATAGTGCACTTTGCACATTTTCAAATGTGAAATGTGCACCTAAGGTTCCAAGTTTCATGGAAAGAGGGTATTAAAAGTTTGGTGGGATCTAGAGCATATCATGCACTTTATATGTTATGAAAACATGTAAAGTACACATTGAGTTTTGGATTCTATCAGATGGGTACATGGTGGGATCTGGATCCTACCATGCATTTTGCATGTTTAAGAACATACAAAGTGCATGGTGAGTTCTAGATTATATGGTTTTGGGTTTTGGTTCTTCACAAGATCTAGACTACAAAGCAATTTTCACAATTGTAAATTACATCTAGAGTTCCAAATTTTTTAAGGTAAAGGGAAATATGGGTTTTTTGAAGGATTCAAGGTTTTTCCTAAAAACAAAGGGGGTCTCCCTTAGGGTGTTAGATGTAATGAGATTTTTGGGATAAAAACTCAACATTTTTGGTGACCTATATGGGATTATTACCTGCTAATCATTTTCAATCCATTAGCCTTCTCAAGACATTGGGCATGGAGTCAAATTTGCTTTGACTAAACTCTAACCTAAGGAAGAAAAAACTAAGATTTGCCTAGACACAAACAAAATAGGAAAAAAGACAAATAAAATAGGGAAAAACAACACAACCTATTGAAACAACTCTTAATAAGTCAAACTTGTGTAGAAGCACTTATTAAAAAAACACAATTAACCCTATTATTTACAAAATTTAATCCTTTTAGAATAAGTTCCTTACTTCAAAAGCAAGCTTTGAGGTATATCCCATTTATTGGGATTGGTAGCTCTACTCCATCAAGCTTGGAGAGATATAATTCATTGGCTCCTTTGCATTGAGTGATGATAAATGGACCACTCTATATTGCATCAAATTTGGTGTGCTTACCTAGTTTTGCTTTATCTGTATCTCAATTGAGGATCATATCTCCTTCATTGAATCTTCTTGTAGTTACCTTTTTATCAAAAGTATTCTTGGTTTGTGTTTGATTTGATTTCAAGACTTTCATTGATTGATGCCTAATTTCCTCAAGCTTCATGAGTTCAGCCAATCTCACCATCATTTCATCATTATCAATTAGGTCCAATTGGTCATTAAGCTCTAAAATGGTAGTTCAATTAATAGTGGTACTCATGCTTCTCTTTCATATACCAGCATTAAAGGTGAATTATCGATGGCTCTTTTTAGTGTAATTATATCAACCCATAGTGTTACTTCTAGTTTTGTATTCCATGTCCTTTGGTTATCCTCTATTATTCATTTGATAATTCTAATCAGGTTCTTGTTAGTTGATTCAACTAAGCCATTACCCTGAGGGTAATAATTTGAAGAAGTGCTCAAGTACACATTATGATTGATAGCCCTTTCACTAAAATTAGTACCCATAAATGCCTTAGTATTATCTGATATTATGATGTGAGGAACACCAAACCCTAAAACTACGTTGTCTATGAATTCGAGAATAAATGTTTCAATGGAATATTTTAGAGCAACCAATTTAATCCATCATGTAAAATAATCCATTGCTATGAGAACCCATTTATGAACCATGATTGATGATGGATTGATCATGCTAATGAAATCCAATCCCCATTGGTCAAATGGTTGATTTACTTGAATTGGTCCGAGAGGAAGTGCAACTAGTCTTTGCTTACTAGTGAAGTAAGCAAATTTTTCATAATTTCTTATCCACTAATGGGCATCCTTGAATAATTCAATACAATAGTATCCTCCTCTCATTATCTTAATAGATATAGTCCTTATAGAAAAATATCTTCTTGACGGTCCATCATGAAATTACTTGAGCACTTTGAGAACTTGCTCATGCTCAATACATCTTAGCAAGACTCCATTTATGTCCTTCCAAATTGAAATTCCATCAATAAGAACATAGGGAATTGATTGAAGTCAAAAATACCTTTTCTTTGATTACTTAAAGTCATATGGGGTATTCACCTATCTATAAGAAATGAGTCATGTCTCGAATCCAACTATTAAAAGAAGGTGGATTGTTTTCCTGAGGTGTAGTTTTAGCATACACTGTGTTCAATAGTCTTGATGTCGGCAGCCAGTTATTCACACAATCCTTTTCCTCTTACCAACTTTTTGATTATGATATCCATGTCATACTCCATGACCTTGGTGATCCACCCTACTCTTTTTTCATTTATCTCCCTACTCAACATAAATTATTTGATGCTTTGATGACTCACCATCAGATGTATCTTATTTTTGGAGAGCATATGCCTAAATTTATTGAGTACTTTGATTACCATATATACATGATTCTCCAAAAAATTATAATTCTCTTCATAACCTTTCAAAGATTGGCTAAAGAAAGAAATGGCCTGATCTAAATTCTCTCTATCATGCTGAGTCAGAATTGTTGAGATACTTCCTTCCCCTCCAAATGCATAGAGGATAAAATCCTTTTCATAGTTTGGGTTAACCAGGGTAGGGGATTGGGAAATAGACTGTTTTATGGCCTTGAATATATCTTTTCCCTCTTGATTCTAGCTAAAAGGAGTTCCCTTCTTTAGCATTATAGTAAGGGATTTTTCCAAAAAGGCAAAATTTGGTACAAATCTTCTCACAAAGTTGATCTTTTGAAAAAAGCTTTGTAGCCCCTTTTTATGACTCGATAGTGCTAATGTAGATATGGCTCTAACTTGTTTAGGGTCTATTGGAAGACCTTATTTTGATACTATGTGTCTCAATATCTTCCCCTCATGTACTGTAAACACACACTTCTTTGAGTTAAGGGAAACCCCAAATTATCTATACCTTTCAATAATATTTCTCAGGTGGTCTAGATGTGCATCAACATGATTTGAGTAGACTATACTATCATCTAGATATACTAGAATTATATCATTTATCAGACCCTTTAATGCCATATCCATTGCTCTCTAAAAGGTTGTGCCTACATTTGTTAGACCAAATAATATCTTTTTGTGTGCATACGTGCCCCATTTGGTGGTGAAGGTAGTATAAAATTGATTTGATTCTTGTACAAGGATTTGGTTATAACCTAAATAACCATCTAGAAGAGAGAATATTTTAGATCTTGATACTATCTAAAAAAATTGTTCTATAAGGGGAAGAATATAATGATCTTTCAATGATGCTTTGTTCAGGTCTCTAAAGTCTATGCACAACCAAATTTCACCATTTTTCTTTCTGACAGGGACTAGATTTGCTACCCAAGATGAATGTTTAATTAGAAATATTATATTGGTCTCTGTCAACTTAGAGAGCTCATTTTTCATCAAGGGTTCAATCTTAGGATTGATGGGTCTCTATTTATCCCTGATAGGTTTTATATTTGGATCTAGTTATATAGTGTGTTATGCTAAACTTGGATCAAATCCTCTTAAGTCATCATAACTCCAAGCAAAGTTATCATCAAACTCTTGACATAATTGAATAAAATCATGCTTCTCTAAAATATTGCATACCTTACCTATCTTGAGAGACTTATCTTCTGAGATGATAATGGCTTCACAATCTTCTTCATTCATTGTAATGTTCTTCTTTTCACCTTTTAGTTGGTTATCCAAATTGAATATGTTTACCAATGTAATGGGACACCTAGGTAAATTGTTAATTTTCAACTAAATAATTTGATCACCATATTGGTATTGTAGCCTTGGCTGATTCCTTTCTAAAAACTCAACCTCTTCTCTTAGAAAATTTACAATTTGCTTGTCACTATCGAAGACTTACCAATTAGTTACATTATCAAGGATAAAAGGCCTTATGATCAACCTCACATGCAAGCTATTCTTATTCTTTATTTTGATTAGTAGGTTATACTGGGACCCCACTAAGGCCATATGGTCAACATATTTATTATGTGCCCTTAATACCACTTTAATATTCAAAATGGTGAAATATTATAATAGGTCCCAAACCCTGTGTTTGTAAGACCTTAACAAATTGTTTTTGGTTACACTTTTTGATCTATCTTGGTGAATGATGAGCTTGTTATAACCAAATATCTATAAAATCTTGATTCCTCTATCTTTGGCTACTTGGAGACCTCGAATAAAAGCTTTATATTTAGTAACATTATTAGTACAACTAAATTGAATTAGAAATAACTCTCCTTATTACTGAATACATAGCTTTTATACAAAGCTTTGTTACTAAATTGAATAAGAAATGTTAGTAGAAGTAGCTCTCCTTCTACACCTGCACCATTTCTGCTTCTAGAGCCATCAAAAAATAATTGTCACATCCCATGAAGATCTTTGGCTGGTTTGAATAAATTCAAGATAATTACATCTTTCTCATGAATGTAATATATACCTAACCCTATTTCCTATACATAGTCATAAAAATTTAATTGCAGGGCTGATCCCCATTCATCCAAATGAGTGTTTGGAATTTATTTTATAGTTTTTGCATTCTCTTGATCTATTTCTTCCTCTTCTTCATCTTGCAATGTACAATTCATTTATCTAGAAGGAATAGGATTGTATTATTCTATATGATCTTTTATAATTAGCTTAGCTCTCATTATTACTCTAGTTCCATATCTTATTATGAGTAACATGTGAGACCCATAGGTTGATAAATATCCTCCCATATTTTCAGTGAAATATCTTGAAAGATAAATGGAAAAGTAGGGGGGAAGACCTATGATTGAAATATCTTGAGTAATTGATAGGCTTGGGAAAGCATAAATAGTGAGGTTCAGTCCCTTTATGGTTCTTACTATTTGAAAAATAGTCCCATCTAGTTGCACTACTCCCTTATTAATAGGTGTGTATTTTCTTCCCAAAGCATCAACTATTTTCTTAGGCATTACTAAATTACTAGCCCCTAAATCCACCATCTAATTATGTACCAAATGATTCCTTATCATAAGTGAAAGATAGAAGGGGGGAGGCTTACCATTTTTGCCCATTTTATTATCAGAATGAGGTTGACATAGATTTATTATAGGTGTAATTCTATTGGTTGGAACCTTTTTTGATATCTAGAAATTCTTTAGAGCCTCCTGTAGTAAGCCCCTTTGTTCTAGTATAGATAGTGCTTCACACGTAGTGACATATAGGTTAGTCTTATTCATTTGATCAACTATGCTAAAAGGGATATTACCAACCTTTAATGGTGCTTTTGTAGGGGATGCATCCTCTTTTACAATATTTGGAATGGGCACCTTTGCTTTGAATTGTTTTTTAGGTACAAATGATGGCCTTTACACTATGTTTCTCTTTTCTAGTTACACTATAGCTATAGAAGTTGAAGCTTGCTCTACCTTAAGGGTTGAATAGTTTCTATTTCTAATTTCTTGGAATGTGTATTATCTGCTATAGGACCTTCACCATTGAAAAAAGCTTCATCTTAGCTTATCCCATCAAAATCATCCTCCTACCAATTTAGAAGAGTTACTTCACTTTGAGCAAGATCTTATGTGTTTGATTATTAGGAAGTAGATTCTTCTTCTTGTCCTTGCGTGCTTGATATGCCTTGCACCATCAAGGCTTGATTGATTACACCATTGGGGCAAGTGTTCTGATTATGGGGCTGATTACAAGGATAACACCATTCATACTCTTGAGCCAAATTATTTTGAATAGGGACAATGGATTTGGAAGCTCCTGGTGCCAGTAAATCATGGGATTTTGGAGGTCTTAGCTATGAATTCTATCCTTATTGCTAGTTATTACCTTGATATGGCTGCCTATTCCCTTAGTATGCAGGGTTAGATGGCTAAAAAGGTTTATAGTTTTGGGCTTGCTACCTTTTCATTACCACTAACTCATTTCTAAAGTTCTTAAGTAATTACTTTACCTCATATAGATCATCCAAAGGTGCATGAGTCAAAGCAGGTGCCTTGCTCGTAGTGGGAATTAAAGCAAGTGTATATGGGGGAATAGGGGTTATTTTTGGAAATAGAGGCATTGGTGGCCTTGGTGCAATTTTATCAGCTTGGATTAAACAATTTTCTACCCTTATTACAATATCATAAGCTGTAGGGAGTGTGGTGCCAACCATTAATTGAATCGTTACAACTATATCACTATTGAGAGCCTTTAGGTAATACAATAAAGCATTATTTACAGTGGGTTTAACCAAGAGTAGGATTCTATTTTAGGTCTTCTAGAAATGGTAATTAAAGCTGGTCATTTGCTCATGAGGAACTCTTTTAATAGTAGTTAACTATTCAACCAAGGAAAGGTGGTCACTCTTATCCTCAAAATGGGTGCACATCACAACGCTTAACTCATCCCAAACTTGGATTAAGGTAGGAACAAGGCCTCTTTACCATTATAAAGCTTTCCCCTTGAAAGAGGATACTATAAGTCTAATTTTAACATTGTTTTGGACCACATTATGGATTGAATAAAGGTTAGCAATATCTTATATGTGCTCTGAAGCAGTGGTAGAGGTTTCAAAAATAAAATATGGTAGGATTTTTAAGGTTGAGACTAGTATATCATCATGATGGGCCAAAATGAGTGGACTGCCTATATTGAAAGCTATGAAATTATAATTTTTAGCCATTATGGGAGGTATAACACTGATATGAGTTACCAAAGGGGATGGAAATAAAATTGTAGGATATACCTTGGGCTAAGAGGTGAGTTCTTTTGATCTCTTTTTAGATGGAAATGACAATTATAAAAAATCAACCCTCTTAACTTTAGTAGATGATCTTGTTTGTTTTTTTGGTATACATCACCTTAAAATTGTGAGTTTGTAAGCCAGTGGAGTCACTAGGTGATTTGATATTTTCACAAAACTTGTACAACACTTGCTGAGAATAACATCAATCTCTATGTAATTTTGGGTCCCATTAAGTGTGCAATAAACTTTAATCACATAGGTTTTCACCTATCTTGATTTTGTTTCTTATTGTGCAAGTGCCTAATGATATAATGGAAAAACCTCCAAAGCCATGGGACCTTGGCGATTTTGAGGTTAATCTTTGGAGAAGGCTAGCTACCTTTCACTAAATCTGATGCAAACTGATAAAATAATAGTTGTATGGAAATCTCACTCTTTAGTACTCTTTGATCCTAAACTAGGGTTTTGATGAGGAAAAGGGTTGAAGAATTGAAATTTGTAAAAAAATGAAAATATTGTGATTACACCAAATATTTTATAGTGGATATAGATTCTTGCTTGACAAACATAAAAGAGTAGAAATTATATTGAATTTATTTAAGCATAAACTCATGCAAATAGAAATTAGAGGCATTATTTTAGATATTTTTCACAAAAGGGAAAAGGATCTTTATTTCAAACAATATTATCAAGAGGGAAAAATAACATAGATGAATTTATTGAGACTAGAATAAAAGACAAAGCTTTCATATATAATCAAATAACTTGCACACACACATATATTACACAACACAAGAGAGGCAGATCTTTAACATTATTTCTTTCCAAAGGTTACAAATTGTAGTAAAAATATTTAAAATGTAGGAAATATAACTAGCAGTAAAAGATATATTGGGCCATGGGGTCTACCCATTTTTACACAAAATATGTCATAAAAGACATGTAGTTGTCAAAACTCAAATTCCCAATAAAGAAAATCATTTAGATATGAAAACCTCATGTAAGAGAGGTGAGCTATTCTATTTATGGAATTTTTGAACTTGTGGAATGAATATAACATGACATGAATGAGCTAGGAGTGATCTTGGGCATAACATGGCATGGTGTGGTGGGGTTGGATCTGAAGATCTCCATGCAATGCTTCCTTATTTGATAGTGGCTAAAAATAGCTTCCTCATGCAAAAAGAGGCACCCAAAATATAACTTGACCTTTATAAATAAAATATAACTTTAGAAATAATTCCAAGTTTCTTTTCATGCAAACCCTAGTGTGTAAAACCTTAAGTGAGACTTTTAAAACTTTCTAAGTCCTGATCACTTTTGCTAAAAGGAACCATGCAATTTACACTTTATGATTTTGCACCTTTCAAAATGAAAAGTGAAATTTGCACTTGTGCCTTTTGCAACTTTGAGATTATCAAAAAATATAAAGTGTAAATAATATGTCTTTCTATTTCTCAGAAAGAGTTATAAATATATAGTTGTATTTTTGTAAGGAAATTACAAATTACAAATCTTTTGAAATGAAATTATAATGAAAATATAACATGACATTCATCAAAGAGGAAGATTAATTAATGTCTAGATTTTCCTTAGCTTTCTTATCATTCTTGGCCTATAGATTCTTTGTATATGCATTAATAGATTTTAAAATATCTTAAATTCACTCCGCATTTGACCTATAAGAATAGAATTTGGAGGCTGCAGAATCTATCTGGACATCAAACAATTCTCTTCTAAAGGTTCTTATGCCCTACATCTTAGTCCTCATCTGATCAATTGCTTTCTCATATTTGATGAACTTATGGATGGAAATTAGGACAAAGACCATGTCCTTTGTAGACTCCTTCTCAACTATTGATTTGAATTTATTCTGAACTTATTTTGCCTAAAGGATATTATTGGCATCATCTACTAGTCGGCATGACAATAAGTTCATCATGTTGTCAATCTCATATAGTACATCAATTTCCTTATTTTGAGCCTCCTTGGCTCATTCCATAGACTTTGTTAGTACTCTTATCTAAAATTAAGTAGCCCTATGTAGTCCCTCATGCTCAACATCATCCTTCAATATATTCTTGACAATGAGGGTATTCATATCAATTGATTTTATGGGTGTTAATTTGTGATAATACAGATTCAAAGTGTGAATCTCTCCTTTATAATGATTAGTCTATTATTTCAAAATATCCTTTCTCTCTTAATGACTCCATAATGTTCCATCATGGCTATAAGAACTCTATTACCTTTAGTGATTAGTTCCTCAGACAATTATTTTGTAGCCCTTCTCATGTGAGAAATCTCTCATATAAAATCAATTTTATCTTGATCTGGACTGATTGGTTACATTACTTATGGTTGTTGTGATGTTTCACCAAGCTTTATTAATTAGTTTATTGATTTGGTCAACTGATCTACCTTTCTTTTCAGCTCATCCTTGGTGGCTTTATCATGATTACTCCTTTGGAAGAGAGAGTTAATACCTATCTTCACATCATGCTTGAGTCCCTCTCTTGTTTATTGATGAAGGTGTATATGAAAAACTTGATAATCTTTTGCCACAAGATCCCCTTTTCATTTATTTGGTGAAGGAGCTATAATTTCAACATATCTCTCCCCCTTATCATCATTGATTATCTTTGAGAGGGTCTTGGGAGTGGGCTTTGATTTATTTTTGACCTAAAACATGCTAAAGTCTAAAGTGATGGGATCAATAATTATTTTACACTTCTTACTTAATAATTGTGCTAACTAATTGGGGGTAGCCTTATGCAAATATAACAATGTCACCAAAGAATCTACAACTGATGTAACTACACTAGCTAATACTATGACTAATGGAGACACCTAGGAAGATGATATCATTGGTTGCTTAGGAGGTGCTTATGAATATACACTATCATTAGTAGTTTAAAAATCAATATTTTTACCAAGTGTCTAGGTTGCTCCAACCTCTACTAATGGTATAGTTGAAATAATGGAAATAAGGGGAGTGGAGGATGGAACACACATAGGGGTTATGAATTTGGGAACTAGTGGAAGGGTGGAAGTCAAAGCACTGAATGTGTTAATTAAGTATGTAATACAACTCAGGGTTAGTGATGTGAAAATAGTGGGTTGAGATGAATGGGAAATAATACTTATCCCAAGTGTTGGGGTGGCCTAATAAATTGTAGTCAAGATGACTGATTTTGTGGCAATGTACTATTAGGTGGTGTTGGGAATTAATGATGATGAAATGGAAGGAATTATAAATGGAATGGAAAAGGAGTGGATCAAATGGGGAAGGTGAAGTGGGAGGAAGGGAAGGTGGAATGGAAACTTGAGCTTCCACTCTATGGGTCCCTGAGTGTTCACTTGACTTAGTTATGCTAATTGTACTTGGATTATTTATGTGGGTAGAATGGTAAGTGAAGTGGAGACAAGTGGAGGGGTTGACACTGGAGGTGGAGGTGATGAAACTTGTGAAATAATGGGGACTTGAGATACTTTGGGAATGGAGATAGTTGGTGGAGATGTTGAAACATATTGTATAATATGAGTAGGAGAAGGGGGAGCAATGGAAATAAGAGTCAAGGCTATGGGATCTAAAATTATAGATCCCTATGCTGTTACTACTATGTCTTTTGTTAAAAGATCAATTGGTTCCTCTATAACTTATCCCTATCTTCTTGATTCCCATTTCTTTGCCTTTGTCTTCTCCCTATTCTTTCCTTTGTCAGGTTCCTCTGATGATTCACCGGGGCCCTCCTCTGAGGGAGTGATACCCCTTACTTTGCACTTCAAGAGCTTCTCTTTAACCCCTATTATCTACCTTGTGACATGTACACCTTTGATTCTTAGTGAACTAATAATTCTATTAATCATAGGGGCTATTCTATCAAATAGAGATAAGGATTTAGGAACCGACCACCTCATTAGTGGTAAATCTCTAGAGATGATCTGTGTGAGGTAGTCTAGATCTACTCTAGAGTTTTCATCCACCAAGTCATCAAAGACTAGTGCCAGATCATAATATTTTATTTATTATAGGGAGATCCTATAATAGTCCCTCATTCTAATCATTTCTTCATCATCATATTCTTACAAAAAATCCTTATAATATGACACATGTTCATATGTTTCCAATTCTAGTGTAGTAGTGACCTTACCGTATGGATCAAAATAAGGTTTAGAATCTAGAGTCCTTAGTGTTACTTATCACATATTAGTCTCCATATTTTTGGCTTTAAAGAGAGATTAGAATGTGTAACACCTAATAAAAATAGGGAAACATATCCCTACCTTCTATCTATTTGAAAGGAGTTTGTGCATCTTCACAAGTTGCCTAACCAACTCCAATAATGCCCATTTATCACTTACATACTGGGGAAGTGTGTATGGATAAACACTAAATTTGGCTAACCTGATGTAGGATTAGGTGGGGAACTATATGAAGAAGGAACCCCACTTGGTGATCTCATACTTTTCTACTTGGGAGAACCTTGTTTTCTCAAGCTCTTGATCAAACATGATAATGATGCTATAGATGAAAGCATCATTAACTCTCCTAAATTGCTATCTACTAACCTATAGTGTGAGATCACGGTAGTAGTTGAAGACTCTAGTTATTTATTTAGGAATTTTATTGAGGCCTGGGAACAATCTTCCTTTGGCTAAGATATAGACAATAAATGATGTCATTCTAAACTTATTTGTCATCTATACCTCCATCAACTATTTATGGAGGGAATCATTTATTAATTGGGCTGAATATATCTATTATTTATTTTCTATAATGATATAGATATATTGGTACATCTAGTCCTAATAACACTTGACATCATGATTAACAATGACTTTATGTAATAGTGTTATAATATCTCCCACCTCCTCAATGAAATCATATCAATTTGGTGGTGGAATGCTTGGCAGTATCAATCCATTGCTTGTTAATTATATTTTGAAATCCACCCTTTTTGTCCTCATAGAACTCTACTTATATCTATGGAGTAATATCCAAATAACTCTCAAACTCAAGAATGGCAAACACTGTGTTGATGAAGTCAGGGTCAAGATCTAGAACCTTCTCCCCTCTCTCACTAAAGACTTGTCTTCTATAAGGGTTATAATGTTGGGCCATTGTAAGGATCAACTCGAGGCTTTGAAAAAATAAAGGGGAGGCTATAAATTGTGGTAAAATAGAGTCATAAATACTTTAGATCTAGTCACTTTTGAAATTTGTACCTATCCTAGCCCAAAAATATCCTAGGTCAATGTGACCTAAATCCATTTCTTTTATTTCTACCATAGTGGAATCCAAATAAGAAGTCAATCCATGGCCCTTAGATTTGAACTTCATTTCCTTGGGAGGCATGGAAACTAAATTTATTGCTTTTGAGAAACTAATTATGAAATTTGGTAGGATCTGCAAGTGTTTTGAGCACTTGTATTCTCCAACAAAACTTGGAGGCGCTTGAAGCACATCCACTCTTCATAGTGCTTGAAGGTTTCTATATTTATGATGGAAGTGGGAGGTGCCTGAGTTAGGTCCACTTTCCATGGAGTGATATAAGTCTACGAGGGTTGAAGGGGCTTGAGGTACGTGAGACCTCTGATGAAAGTGAAGGTGCTTGAGGCATGCCCACTCTTCACAGTGCTTAAAGGTCTTACAGGTTTCTCAAGTGTTCTTGGCAAGTCTAACTCTTATAGGGAAATTAGAGAATATTAAGGAATATTCTCTAGTTTTAATGGAGGTATATGCTTTGTAATATTCTATTTAAATAAGCCCTAGTTTCAAATGTAAAATCCTCGAAGGGAAAATGAAAGGTTTTCTTAGATAATGTATGCTTGGGGAGGAAAATCCTTGAGATGAATCTTTTAAAATGAAACCCTAGAAGAACCCTAAATATGGACTGAAAACTCTTAATTAATTATTAAATAAATAACTAATTCATAGGAAACCCTATCAATGATAACCCTAACAAAAGATATTAAAAATTTCTTCACAAGAAGGGAAATTTGGAAAAAGTATCATCTTTGTAGGATAAAATGTGAAATAACACAAGGGAAATACCATGAAAAATAGACATAGGTGACATGGTTCTAAATTTAAAATCATGGCTTCCTACTTGGTTTGACATGGCTCAAGCTTCAAAATGCACTTAACAATTTAACAAATGATAACTCTTTACATAAATAACTTAGTTTTTATAAGAAATTCCTATAATTAATGTAGCTCAGGTGGTTGGTGGTGGCTTAACAAAAAGTGGGACTCGATGTGCACTTTGGACATTGAAAATGTGTACTTCAAGTTATGCATTCTATGGGAAGGGGTTGGGTGAGTTGCTAGAGGTTAGACCTGATTAAAGCAAGACCAATCTCTACTGATGGGGAAATTAGATTTGGTGGCAGGAAGAACCCACAAGGCACTTTTCACATTCAAAATGTGTAAAGTGCACTCAAGGTTCCAGGTCTAACATTGCATAAATTGGTAAGTGTTTGGCAGAATGTAGAGACTATGGTGCACTTTACACATTTGTAAATGTGTAATGTACACCTAAAGTTTAAAGTTCCATGGAAGGGGGTATTAAAGGTATGGTAGGATCCAGATCCTATCATGCACTTTACACATTGTAAAAACGTGTAAAGTGCACACCAAGTTTTGGATTCTACCAAAAGGATGCATGGTAAGATCCAGATCCCATAATGCATTTTGCACATTTGAGAACATGAAAAGTGCATGGTGAGTTCTAGATTATATGGTTTTGGGTTTTGGTGCTTCACAAGATCTAAAAACCATGAATCAATTTGCATAAGTGAAAATTAAATTTAGAGTTCTAGATTCCACAAGGCAAAGGGAAATAGGGTTTTTGAAGGATTCAAGGTTTTTCCTAAAATAAAGGGGGTCTCCCTTAGGGTGTTATATGTAATGAGATTTTTAGGAAAAAAATCTCAACAATAATTTTAGGTGATTTTTGTTTGAAAGTTTTACAAAATTGGTTTGATGTGAAAGGTTCATTGCCTATATCCCAATGCAACTTATGGTTCTGAATTTGGATAATTGGTGCTCAAGATATGTGTGTTTGAATTTCTTATATAAACTATATATTAAGAGTTTGGCATAAAAAATTCTATTCATTTTTACTTTGAACCTTTTAAAATTTTGAGCTTTGGATATAAATTTGCAATGTCATATGAGAGAGCCCTATGCCCACTATAATTTTATGTTCTCCAGATATCCCTAGCTGGTTAGGATTTTACTGAGCTTGTAAGTAAGGTTACTTGTGAATTAAATAGTAATTTTTAAATTTTGATTTTTGTCATTTTAGTGAAAATTTTAGCTTTTTTGTGGGATGGTGGACACTTCTATCAAAGGTTTTGGATAGTACCATTAGTACCTCAATGATAGTGTCAAAATTTGGATGGAATTGTCTAACATTGGTGTCTAGTGCCAATAATAGTGTCCAATGCTACATACTTCTATATTTTTTAATTTTTAACTATAAAACATGGTTGTTCCTACTTGAATGTAATGATTAACACTTGATTTTACTCATTTTTGTGTAGAATGATATACATATTCAATATTTATAACATGGGAGACATTTTTCTAATATGATAGAGCTAAGTATACATGTGGATGATTAGGCCATGATAGATCAGGCTGTGTTGGGCCATATGGCCATATTAGGGTATATGCCATATGATATCCACATTATTATGGCATTGGTTGAGAGGTGGGAACCATATACATGTACCTTTTGGCTCCTAACAAGGGAAATGATAGTTACTCTGGATGATGTGTATCATATTTTTGGGCTACCTATTAGAGGTGAGAGAGCACAAGTTGTTAGGGTGGTGGTTGTGGATATATTCAATAGTCTCATATGTATTTCATTGACTAGAGGTAACCAGATGCAGAGCTAAGTAATATGACTCAGTTGGATAGTATTATTAGGGGTGATGTTTTGTGACTATGGAAATTCATTTATGTATTATTAGTTTCCTTTGTATCTATAAAGGGTGACATAATGATGAATTCATATCACATGTATTATATTTTATGGTGCATTAAGGTAGAGAATGCCATATATTCATGGGGTCATACATTACTGGCCCATTTATATAGATACCTTTATAAATTCTATTTGGAGAATCATGGTGAAGGTATTAGAATATGGACTATGTTACATGTTTGGGATTATGATCATATTATAATAATGCAGTTGGTTAGTGGGCGCCTAGTTGGGTGGGCCCATCCTCTAATATTTATATAGTGGTGGGTACTCCTCTATGGTAGATTATACACCACAATTGAGTATTGAAACATTTTTGATAGGTTGACATTGGATCATATTAAATGGCATTTATACAAGACATTTACTAGATAGATTGAGGATGGTCATGAGTTTTAGAGGATCTAAGTGAACATGTGGTTAGTTACCTACTTTCATAAGGCATATGAGTTATTTTAGTATGATCATGTTTTTCATTAGTTTTATATAGATCACAATGTGCCATCACTTCCATACCCATAACATCATAGAGTCAAGAGTAAGCATAGGCCCAATGATAGGACAACACCGTTACCTATGGATTTAGCCCCCCGACATAATGATGAGTGAGATCTCATGGTTCCCCTAGCTATAAGGGATGATGTGGGATAGATTAATGGCTATTTATAGTGGTGGATAGGGGCATGCTGGCCATTATTATTTCCATTTATAGTCACCCTACCTGATGACATACATGTAGCATAGGGAGGTACGAGAGGAGAGGGAGGTGGTGATTCTCTCATGGGACCAACACCCTTGGATGAGGCATCAATCAAAGCCACTTGTAAGTACTATATTTTGATTTCATATTTTATTTATATAGTATCTATTGTAGTAAAAAGATAATTTTTATATGTCTTATTTGTAGGTAATCAGGATTGGGATACTTTAGTAGATTGTGAAGTGTAATCCCTCACTCAAAATGTGCCCATGATATAGATGGTGATGGTTTCATTGAGATGGATGTTGATGTTTGAGGTACCCATGATCCCTTACTTGATTTTTTAGCAAGATTAGTGTCTACCTATCATATCATAACCATCAAACGTGAGGAGCTTCTTATAGATCTTGACATACGAGGCATCCCTTAGCATAGTGCTGCTAAGATTATGTAGGTGTTGATTAATCAATATGACACCCTATGTTTTGATAATAATGAGATATTATGTCATCTAAGGTCATTTTTGGAGAGATTACATGAGTTATCTTTGTCACACAGGCCCAGATAAGACCTAGATGCATCATCATCAAGATATGTTGGAGCGATAGATATAGATAATGATGAGGAATATACAATTGGGGATATGCCACCAACATATGCTTGATTATTTTATTTTTATAAATATTGTACCTTTTTGATATATATTATTATGTTAGTTTTATATGTTTTGCGCACACAGATTATACTTTTAGTTCTTTATTTATTTTGTATGCTTTTACTTGCATTTTGTTTTTGTGCTGAATATTTGGATTTAATAAATTTGCATATCAGTATATAATATTTAAATTTAATGAAAATTTCAATTTGGTGATAAAGAGGCATTCAATATATGTAATGAAACATGGTTGGGAATAATAAAGCTTGACTATAGTGATCATTTTGTAATGGAACTAATGGTTTTATTTTTGTCATTGTAACTGATGCATTGATATAAATATCATGTGTATCTATATTTTTAAGTTTAGGTACCAAAAAAAAATTGTGTATATATTCTTCACCCATGTTTTCCTATATAAAAATCTCAATCAACTAATGGTTCCTTGTTAGGATCAGTGTGGGAGAGATCGGTCTTGGTAGAGGATACACTAGGAGAAGGAATTTTACTAGTGGTTGTCTTCTACAAAGGTTGATAGACCAAGTGTTCCTTACAAGGCATAGCAAGGGATGTCTACACCCTCTTAGAATAACAATTATAATAACAGAGGGGAAATAATCTAGATGTATCTTTCCACAATTTAATAATTCCCTGATATTCCAATGGTGTAAAATTTTGATCAAAAGCAAAATAATCATTATATCAATGCCCATTTATACCATGGTAAGTGAAAAAGTGTTGTCTTTTTACCTTTTCAAATCTATGTGGTGGATGGTGAGAATTAGGAGGATGTTTTATCATCCATTTATCCAATAGTAAACATAATATATTATGTGGTCTATCTCATTACCAATCAAATTGAAGTGGTTACCTTGTGCTAGAGGTGCATGGTTTTAATATAAGAGGTATTTTATAAGTATATTCCTTTCCTTTGTTCAATACCTTTACTATTTTTTCTTTAGTATACACTATTTATTCTGAAGAAGGTTTTTGAAGTGGTTCACAGACCCTCTTATGTTTCTTATTTGCTTAGAAAGTATTATTTTTACTAGGTTTCCTTGATGTGGAGAAATAGGTAATATAGTTTTGGTATTCATTAATACACCTGTAAATTTATGCACATCCCAATTTAAGGTTTCAAATGAAGGAAAATGCTTGTGTAATGTTCTTTCTCTAATTGGAGAAAGAATACCCCTATTAAATATAAATTTCACTTCTAAATCTAAGGGGGTATAGTTTAAGGAATATAATATATTATTAAATATAATAACATAATATTGAATAGGTTTATCCTCATTTTGTGTCAATACTTTCAAATGTTCCAATGATAACTTAGGTAAGGTATATCATTGAAATTTTGATAAGAACACATCCTTAATTTTCTTTAAGGTTAATAAGGAACCATTTGGGAGATTGTAAAACCAATCAAGAACATCTTGAGTTAAACTTCGATGGAAATCTTTTAATAATAAGCATTCATCCTTATACCATTGTCTAGAAGACTATATATATTGTTTCAAATGAGTAGTAGGATCCCCTTGACCATTAAAGGAGGATAAAATCAACATGATAAAGTTTGAGGGATAAGGATATTCAAAAACATCTCAAGTAATAGGTTGATTTTCTAACTTATTTTATTCAAAGTTTGCCTTATGAAAATAAACTTAAAACTTAAGGGTATTAATTTAATAAGTGATCTTTTATAGAAAAAATATGTCTAGTTTTGAAGATCAACATGTTTTAGATAATCAAATTGACTATTATGCTCTTCCTACACCCAAACCATCTAGCTATATAGGACTAGCATGCTCTACCTACATCCACCCTACCTTGATCTAATATAGTCACTTGATGGGATTGACCAGAATCACTCTCCACTATATAACCATGACCCCATAACTAGTCAAGATGAAGGAGAGGGCCATTTAAAGTGACAAGCTATTGGGTTGGATATGCATATCCATCTCCACTTCTCACATAAATATAGTTGATTAGATACTAGTGGGAGATTAAAGTAGTGGTATAGTAGTGCTAGCAGTCAGCTTTGGTCATAATACATTTTATTCCCTTATCCCTATATGGGGTGCCCCATATTCTATCCTATCCCTATATGGGGTTTGATTAGATTATTTATTGAGGTTAAGATGGTGAGTGAGTGATGAAACACCTATTGATTGGAGTATGTATTGGCCATAAGGTTTGATTCACACCTAAAAAATAGGAAGAGGGAATGGGAGACTTGTTAGGATTCCATCAATAGCCCTATCTCCCCATATATAGAGGGGGGGTGGGGCCTTAATCTCCCATATATATATATATATAGAGGGCACCTAGTAGTTTATAGGTGCCCCCATATATATATATAAGGAGATAGGGGCCTATTGAGTGCATCATATAGACTATATGTGATATGAGTCATCAGTTTTATCATGTACATAATGGTATATGTATCTATATCTACATCTACTACAATTAGATCAATCACACTATATGTCTAGATCAAATCAATTATCCCATGCAAGATTCATGTCATTTCACTATGCCCATCTAGGATCCAAATAATTCATTCTCAGAAGAAGCCCTTTGTTAGAGAATACAATGCCGAACTTATCCTTATTCCCTCTTTGTGACTATGATTTCCAAGAGACTGGTTAGTTAAAATTTGATCTCAATATATCATTAATTCCATCTGGTGCATGCCCAATAAAGGAATTTAAAGGTTAGTCCATACCATATATAGATAGGCAATAAAAAGAGATGGGTTGAGATAGATGGGCTTGATTGTTAGTGGCATGTCTTGATCAATGGGAAAGTTGGCTATCTAGAGTGGGAGGATGAGATTGGATAGCCCTTCCTTTATTTTTTAATCTTGAGGGTTTTTCTAGGGATCCTAGGGGGGCTTGATCCTGAGTCCTTTCTATTCACACTAAATTGATGGTGATAAAATAGAGGGAGAGAGAGAGATATTTTAGTTGATTCTAAGAGAGATATTTTGAATGATTCTGAGAGAGATATTTCAATTAATTCTAAGAGATATTTCAATTTATTCTAAGAGAGATATTTCAATTAATTCTAATTAGCCTATATATCTATCTAGGGGGTGGATGGCCAGAGATATATTATTATGCCATAGCTATCTTAGGAGGCACCTATTAATTAGAATCTAAGGGGTCTTAGCACTTGAGTTGAGCTATGAACTAACCCCTCCCCATATTTAAGTCACTCTCCCCCTATATATATATGTATACAAACCTTGAAGTGTAAAGAAAGGTCCCTACCCTACCTAGTGGAGATAAGAGAAAAGACTGATAGCCTTGAATCTAAGGTAGGTGTATAAGATTATTAGAAGGTCAATGAATAAGATAAATATCATAGAAAAAACCCTAGTGTCCCCTATTTATATATGGGGTGGGGGTGAGCATAGAGAATACCCCTACCCTTCTTCCTAATCCTTATCTATTTATTTGGTCCCCCAAATATATAGAGCCCATTTAACTCAACTTTATAGGGTTAGGGGTGGTCTCCCCCCTTAATATAGAGTTATTTTGGCCCAAACCATATATATCTATCTAGGTTTCTTTGGCCCTCCATATATATATCTTATCTTTTCTTGAGCGTAGATAATATTATCTTATCCCATATATATATATATATCTCATAGCAAATATTATCTTATCTATAGGGTGGCCCAAGCCCTATCTATCTATCTATCTATTTATCTAGGTTAGATCAAATCTATATAGGGAGAGGGGTGCTCTATATAAACTAAATATAACTAAAATATATAAAGAGGGGGTTCCTCTCTATTTAAAATCTCTCTCTATATGTGACCCTATATATAGAGTATCAAGAGGAGGGGAGGGGAGGGGAGGGGAGGGGAGGGATGGGATGGGTTCATGACCATATTTGACTTAAGGACCCATTGACATCAACTATATGTGGTTCAAATCCCTATATATATAAGTGGGTCAAGACTCCAACTATATAAAGTAGACATTGGGAGATTATAAATATATATAGTTGGTTTAGAACCAAGTGGGTCCCCTTCTCTCCCCTTTATTATATGGGCTATGGGCGATGGGCCCAGCCATTAGTATATCATTGGGTGACTCTAGATATATCTATTTGGTTTAGAGCTAGACAGGTTGAGGGATAGGCCCATCTATAGATAGGGACTGGATTAGGTTAGATTACTAAAATATTCTCTAGATACACACCCCCTACCTATGTAATTGGATAGATTCCCCCCTACCTACCTCTATTCATGAAAACAACCCCCTGATTATGTCATTGGATAGGCACCCCATGCCTATATATAAGATAAATTTAAATTAGGGATTCCATTAGTGCCCCATACCTACCTCTAATCATGAAAGGAGCCCCCTACCTATGCCATTGGATATGTAACCCATACCTATATCATTATCAAAGCAAACCCTACTCACTATTACCCCTACCCAAATCTACTTAGTTTTAGTATTATATTATTTTTAGGTATTAATTTTTGTTGAATATCTCCCATGGTAGTCATGATAGATAACATATCATAAGGAAATATTGGTACATAGGTTAAATTTTTTTCTTAGAGGTTGTAAAATACCATTCATATGAAACACAGGAATGCTAGACTCTTTACCACCCTCTACAATAGGATCATCACATGGTTTTGCAATATTTGGTAAAGGGACACCCATGGCTAAAGATACAAGTATATGATTTTTAATAGCATGAAGGTTGATATCATCACAAGGTATTATATTAATTGAAATTACATGAGATACAAAATGAGTGGGATCAAGAGTTTCATTTGTAAAAATATGTTACTTTTGAGCATAAAATGTGAAGGAGGGAGGAAGAGAAACATTTTATACTTCTTTTACAACATTAAGAGAATGAAATATGCCATTTTTAGTTTCATATCTACTTTCAAAAGAATGAAGATAAAATGTAATGCAACTTTCTACTATTGGTATATCATTATCATGTGAGAAATAGACATTTAATACAACTTTTTCCTTTTTTCATGCAATGTACTTTTGATTTTATTTAATTTATAGGTCTTGAGTTTGGAAAGAGATGAATCAAATGTGTTTTAAAATTTATTGATATATCCAAACAATGCATCTTTAATAATAGATTTCTTAGGATGTTCACATGCATTTTTATTTTTCCATTTAAAGAAGACAGGAAAGTAGTGTATGATATTGATTATTGAAAATTAGATAAAGAGAAATAATTTCACTAGTTTGATTTGAGCTATCTAAATAAGGAAGAATAATTTTAATATTATAATCATTTGGCAAAGAATGCACGCATTCATTATTTTCAGCATTTGCATCATTGGAAAAGAAAGAGGAGAACTCAATTTTTTAAACATTTGCATCACTAGAAATAGAAGAGGAACATTTAATTTTTTTAACATTTTCATCATTGGAAATAGAAGAGGAACACTCAACATTTGACTCATCTAAAGAATGTATGCATGAAACATTTTGACTTCTTACATCATGAATGCTAATTTATTGCATATCTATTGTATCATCCTTATTTGAGGCCTTAATGAAATTGATCATTTTTAACTTTTTAGGTTGTTTATCATGGGAATAAAAATAAATACGAGAAGTAGGCTCGTCATATTCACATTCAAGAGGGAAAAATCACACTCATAACCATATGAAAGAATGATATGATTATCAACATGCTCACTAGAATTTTAATCATTTGTTATTTTATTATCATACTTATAAGAAAAAGAGGTGATTTTATCATGTTTTTGATATGCCATGAGATATTCATATGTAATACATTAATCATTGGGAATAATAAATATTTTATCCAAGGAATGGGACTTGTTATGGCCATGAAAAAGATAACCCATAAGGGCTCTAATTTTAGGTATAATCATAAAGTAATAAAACACAAGGCCTAAATTCAAGATCTGAATAAGCATTCCTTAAGCTATTCTCATGCAAGAAATCAAATTTGGAAAAAAAATACAAGGATCTGAAATAAACTTTTAAAGGAGAAAACCCTACATGCATATTACGATTTGAATCAACATTAAAAGACGGGTTCACTAGAATATTTTATGATAATAGGTTTTTTACGTAAATAAATGAAACTATTTGAATGCAATATGATAATATTCAAAATTTAGTCATATATGCTAATTTAGGATATTTGCCTATTTACATGTGTAATATATATAGTAAAATGGTAGGAAACTAAGGGATACAAAGAGATATCTTATTTAATGTTCTATTTTAGACTATGAAAATGATCTAAAACCACCTCATAATAGTGTAAAATACCTTGGATCTATTCACCCTACATTTTTATTATTTTTACTCTTATGACACTTATGTTGATCCTCAACCATTGCATCGACACAGGGGTCTGACCCAAAACATGTACATGAATGGATCTAAATTTACACTAAAGTTGTGATGTCACATGTGTGGCTATTTTATCATTTATAATGTGTTTAAATATGCATGGAGTCCAATAAATAATCAAAACCCTAGTCTTATTACCTTTGACCTACTTTGACATGGTAAAAATGGATTAACACATAAGTCAAGCTACTCATAACAACCCTAATTATTGCCAATTATTACCTACATATCCATATACTTTAAAGAGGGCCTTAGAATCATATGTAGTTATACTAATAGGTATGTATGTATAATGGTGATCATGTGACTATATGCTCTTTCTCCTATTATAACATTTGGTACAAATAGTGTAAGTGTATATTAACCTTTTGAATGATTTAGATTTTCAATACAATGATCTAATGAAATTTGATATCTTGGAAAGTAAAACAAATTATACTTTTAAACTTGATTGATCAAAGTACCAGGTGGTGCAATTAGACCATAGCATTTGTATATATAGGGGACTCTTGATTTTGAATTAGAACCTAGTGGCATGTGAAATGATAATAATATAATGAAAATATGAGGATAAATAAATTATCATAAAGAAAATAATATAAAAAGACATAAAAATATAAGTCTAGACACCTACGTCATAGTTGGACACTTATGTTGATGCAAGAGTCCAACACAAATGCAAGTGTCTAGAAGCTAAAATAGAAATCTAACGAAAAACATAGGTAGGAATCCCTAGAAGATATTGGATAAAAGGCATACATGAAAACATATAGGTCCAAATGGGAATATAAAGAAAGTGAAATAATATGGAACTGAAGAGGTCCATATAAGACCATGCCACTAGGTTTTTAACTCTTGATCAAGAGGCCTATACATGAAAACACTATGAAAATATGCTATAAAATTGCATTTGTATATAATATTGGTATCTACAAGTAAATGGTTTAAAAGAGATTTATTTCATGTAGTATTCATGGCTCCTCATTTTTCCTCCATCTTATTTTACCATAGCCAATCTGTGCTAAGAGTTTATTCAACAAACCTTCTTGTTAAAGCCAATTTGTGCTAAGAGTTTCTTCAACACACCTTCTTGATAACACCATGTGTGAAACTACCTGATAGTGGGTCTTAATGGATTTTACAAAACTTCATTGTTATGAATCCAAAAATAGAAAAATATGTGCAATAATTTTGAATTCCCACTCACTTATTGCACTAAGTTCTCTTCATAGTTGTGGTCAAAGAGTCACCACAAGAATCTTATGAAACTCAAATGCATGCCATTAGAAAAACAACTCCCTAATTAACAAAACTCAATAAAGTAAGCACCTAATCATTATTTTTCTTAACCTAATGTGGGTCAATTATCATGTAGGGCAAAGGCGTGATTAAATTTTAAATCCCCATTATTAATCCATGTTATTTTTATGGTCTTCATAAGTGAATCCTCAATATTTTTATGTTTTCCACAACATAGTTATTTCATGAGCCTAATTCAAGGCCCTTCAAGTGCATGTAAAGTATTAAATTAATTTTTTAATTATTATCTTGACCTATATATAATTATAATTCTAAGGTCTTATTTACTCAAAGGTTCTTCAAAAAACCTTTCCAAGTCTTTACCAAACTTCAAAAAGTGCTTCAACCAAGATAAAAAGGGTATTAATAATAATAAATTTAAACAAGGCATATCTAAAACAAGGGTCATAAATTTAGGAGCACTTAAAAAACATAGATAAAATAAACAATTAGAGAATTTAATATAATAATATATAACATGCACAACTAGATTCAATCTAGTGATAAACGCTTTCTAAAATATCAACTCTTTGCACAAAACAAGAAGACACAATATAACATTTTAATTGCTATTTTTTCTTTAAACTTGTATAAATAGGATAGGATATTATGGATTTTGTATTGGTCACTATAAATATGTTCAAATTCACTTATGAACACTCAAATATACATATTCAACCACATAAATACAAGTGCAACTAGCATTATCCAAGGTGAGGCTTTCCTTTCAAGTTGATAATGTGTTCCATCATGCATTCACATGTGATAATAAATAATGAGGCTTGATAAAAAACTTTTGGTTATATACATGTTTAATCTTAAATTTATAAATTTGGGTTTTAGTTTAATAATATTAAATCAACTTAACCACAAGGATGATAAACTATTCTATAGCAGGCTAATTAATTGTAAACCTTTAGATGCATGAATATCATGAATTATAAAATTGAGATATGATAAATATAGAAATTATAAAAATTTAAATATTTCCAATTTATTACAATACCAAACATAAATGATACTTAGTTGTAATTACTATGTACAATCGGATCTAGGTTGGACACATGCATAAATGTGTAGGGTCAAGATTTTGAGATAGTCATTAGATTTTGGAAATGATGTTTCTAGAGTCACAGACACTACCATCGACCCTAGGACAAGACCTTCATTATTGTACATGTTGTGATGATCTTATAATGTACATAATATATATTAGATATCTATGAAACTAACTTCATCATTTTAGGTTTTATATCACCTTTCTACTAATGTTTTTAGATCTGGACCATAAGATGTATATATTTGCTTATCGATCACACCCTAGATTTTTGCCCATATTCACCCCTTGGATGTGTTTTATAAAAATGGGTTAGTGGACTAAAAATTTCATGATAAACTCAAACATACCCTTGGCAATGATTTTTCCTACATATCCAATACTCTAAGGAGTACCTTAGACTTATGTAATTCTCCCTTATGTATGGGAGTGTGTGTGAACAATGGTGTAATATGTTATATGTAGATGCATGTAGTAATATATATTTTAACTTGAAAAATACCACTAATATGTTATTATTTGTATGCTTCAGACATTTTTTATGATTGATCATATTATTAATAAATAAATAGGGGTGAATAAGGAAGAATAACTTAGTTGTGTGATTGATTGAATGAGTCTTGGTAGTTGATTTTTTGGTATTTTATAGATGAACAATGAGAAGGTTTAGAATTGTATTTATACCACACACTTTGAAAATATATCATGATAGGGTTTTAAAATACAAATAGGCTGAGCCATTGGTTAATAATACTTTTCAATTTGGATGACTTTTGAGTACTAGATGGTATGGCAAACATGCCCCCTTTTCTTTAAAATGGGGGACCCCTCTAAAATTTTCATAAATTAGAGACTTATAATCCTATTGTCACTTAATTTTTAACCCTTGGAGAGGTAGTTAAAATTTTATCTAAATTGAGTGGAACATGGGATTACTGCTAGGCCTATGAGTTGCTTATAGTATGGATAAACTTCTAGATTAAAGGACTAGCTTCGTAGATTTGTCTTGATTGCTCATCACCTATACTACCAAATCATTTAGATGGAAATTAATAGAGAAATAATAAATTAAACCTATCATAATTAGATTATGCACCAATTATAACCTAACCAATATCAACCAATTGCAATTACACTTCAAACAAAAGCCTAATATGTACATAACACTAATCCAAATCTACCTATTGCATTAGTATTTCTCATAGCAGTTTGTGAAGCAAGCTTGAGATAGGAAAAATAAACACAAGGTCATGACATGATACTAGTGGAGATACATATCACTAAAATCATGAAACACTTCATTGGAATATTTTAAGAGACCTACAAAAGACTTTCAAAATTGAATAGGAATGCAAATAAGGACAACATGCTAAGAAAGATAATATATCACTTAAAAGATTAACAAGTCTAATATACACATTCAAAAAATACATAGAGAAGGAAAAATAGATTATTATTTTTTTATAAAAGGCTTTAAATGAGTAGGAATTCACCATACTCAGATGGATGATGATTACAACTTATCCAAAAGGCTCAATATATAGAGAAAGTGAAAGAGAAGAGGAGGGCATAGGAGAGAGAGAGAGAGAGTAGACAAGTTTCCATGAGTTAAAAAAAGAAGAGGAGATAGGGAAATACTTAAATAGGTCCATTATTCCATGTTTATCTCTTATGAAGATGCTCTAACCCTCCAAGTGGCATGGGAGTTGAAATGCTTGCTTGACACCTTGACTAACTTATTGAAACTCCCCTTTGTCTTGACATGTTGAAGGATAAGTGGACTTATTGATGGTAAAATAAATGTACCCTACCTCTTTTATTTTATCTTTACACCTCTCATCTAACCCCATTATGCTCTCTTTAACACATCACTTCCATTTCTTGCTAGGTGTCTAGAGGACTCTTCATCTCCTTAAGCCTACTTTGCACACAAGTGTAAAAAATTGGTTTATTATTATTTAGTTCATAAAAACTTCATGGATGACCTATTAAAATCATATTATACTTGAAATAATCCACTTTGAGGCCTCAAAATATCCCTAATAATTCATTCTCTACCAAAAGCCTCAATTAGGCTTCATTCCTTGTAGCCCTAAAACCATACAAACCTCCTTGTGTAGAGATTTTTATGGATGATTATGAGAATATGAGGGTATATTATAGGTCCCATTATTTAATTATATATATAAGTTTAATTTCATACTTAGAAAGTGAGTGCATATGTACTTTATGCATATTCTCTCTCCTAATTATGCCTTAATTAGGCCTCCCTACCAAGAGACTAAAAAATGGATCTATAGGATCCCCACACATGAAAAACCCAAAATAAGAATTTTATTTTCTTATACAAACTAATCTTTATTATTCATTCCAAATTTGGAGATCTAACAACTTATACAGACCTATCTTCTAACAAAAATTAATATTTTAGGCCTATTTTGTACAATTGTGTATAGTCCTGTACCAACCAATGGAATGGGATGATGATTATGGGAGCATTGAACATGTTTTGGGTCATTTTTAAGTTTTTATAATCTATATTGAGGCATATAAGTTGACTTCTCTCTCATCAGGTCTTTATAGCTCTCTTAGGTAGCCTAAAAGTATTTTGGGTTTTTAAGGATGATTCATAAAGCTTGGGGCCTCAATTTTCCAACCAATTCCAAAATATGTAAGTAAAAAAATGTGTATAGCTTTATTTATGAGCTCAAGGTCCCATGAAATTCATCTAAACCATACCAAACAATGAAAGGTAGCCTCTCGAGCTATCAATAAGCATTTTATGAGGGCTGAGAGTAATTTGAAGTCTGTAGGTGGTTTTAGATTGGTCATTAGTTTATAATGGTATAAAAAGGTCTAATACCTCCACATTATCTTATTCTAATGTCCAATTCACCATTTATTCCATTAGGTCCCCAACCAACTAATTTACTTAGGCTTAGGGTTCTTAGGCCAATCTACCTAATATACCCTAACTACTTATGTTCACTTTTTTATCTCCTTTTTAGAGGTATAGGATCTCATGAAAGATTTATATATATCATTCATCACATTATCAAGGTCTAAAAATCTCATGGGATCCAACTAACTAGACAATTCTCTAGGTCTACCTTGTAGAACTGTGTATGTGATTAAGTCTACAGGAGTAAACATGGTCTACCATGTTTATTACTTGAGTCTGAGGGTGTGATGGAACAATTAGAATCACCATAAAATCATATTATATAATTTTACTCTCTTTTATATCTCTTGGTTTCAGTCTAACTCTAATTGACTACTATCTCTTAAGACTACCCTCTAGGTCTAGTATGGAAATAACCTTGCTTGTCCTGAACAGGATCAGTCAATAATATACACACTTATTAATTAGTCTAAGGCTATTGTAGAATGAAGTTATCACCATTTAATCATATCTAATTACCTTAATCTTAGATCTCTTGAATATACTTAAACCTTAGACTCTTCACACAAGCAACTGATCCTCAAGAATAAGTAGTCTTGTGTTGTGCCTAAACTGAGTAAACAGGGTTTCAATGTTTGTCATTTATTTGGATGAGTCAGAGAATTAGTTCAAAGTTATCATGAAAATATCCTCCAAATCCTATAGAACTATACCTCCTCTGGAAAACAACTTCACTAGCCTAGGTAGGTAGATTGTGTTTGGACTGTGTGTAGGTAACTAGCCTTGTGACCACTAGTTGATCACTTCCTTTGTTCCTTGCTTAGGTATCCTTGATCTTGATGACTTGATGACCTTAAGATCCTTTCTAACTATTGACCAATATTTTACCCTAGGTTAAATAGGGTCAACCCCCTACATTTTTAAACTTCTCATAATGTCCCCTAGGTTTGTAAATGGTTACCATGTCCCTAAGTGAGGTCAAGTCACACTTTGAGGGTCACATAAATGTTTTAACCTTTGTCATATTTATCCACTTGTCTTAACATCCTTTTATGCCACATTTTGGTCATTTAAAGGAGTTTTACATAAATCTCATCAAAAGGAAAAATGACAAAGATGAGGCTAATGTACCACATGTTAGGGTAGTGTCAGAGATAATTTTGAAACTAAAATTTTGTAGGTTCAATGTAAAAGAAAGAAGATCATCTACAAAAAGGGAAGTTTTAGATGTTGTACAGATTGAGGTGACTTATCTAGCACATGTGTATACTTTAAAAAGGTGTCTTGAGATCCCCATAGGTTATTTCTAAGCTTAGGTGGCTTTAAAAGATTCAAAATTTTTAAAAATTAGTTTCTCTCTCCTATCACTCCCTTGGATAGCTCAAGAAGGGTCAGTGATTTTCATTTGGTACGGACAAGAGAAGAAGAGTTGGAGTTAGTGCACTTGGTGGATGTTAGGTGTCCTATGTACTTGCATTTCATACTCATATTTTTAAGATTGGTGGCCTATGCTATATGAACAACCATTAATATTTTTATCACCTCCAAAATTCCTATGCAATCCTAATGGATCAAATTTTCTCATCTGGTACCATTTTGAAAATTGGTCTATGTGAACCAAGTAATGTATGTAGACTTGAAGAGCAGATCCATCCATTTCATGTTGGCTTCAACTTAGTTTGGCATGTGTGGACATGAAGGGATAGGCAAAATTATCTCATTGTGCTAGAAGTGAGCACCATTTAGAGTTAAGAACAATGTTTTATTAGTTACAAAGCTTATTCTCTTGTGAGTGGCTTTAGGTCAAGGTAATACATTGGTCTTTAACCCCTCAGAGCATGGATGGTCATATTCTCCATTGAATGTTGTATTGAAGAGATTTTTAAGGCACCCCAAAGATAAAGAAGTGCAAATCAGCTAACATACCTAATCGAGACCTATAGGGTTCTATGTGTAGGAACTCAAAATTACAAGAACCTAATGATGCATCTTGAAGAGGCTATGAATCTTGGAATGCAATGAGAATGCCTTTTGACAAAGATTGAAGATTGTAGGATGACATGATAGGTTTGGAAGACCACTTAAAGCAAAACCTATAAGTGAAGAGTTGAAAAAAGTTACAAAGTGGGAATGTTTACCTTAATTTCTCCAAAAAGAGATTTTTCTCCGTACAATGTCATCTTATAATGAAGGTTTATGAGGTCTAAGGAAGTCTAAATGGATTCATTATTGTAACCTAGACCTAGAGGTAATATCTTGACATGAAAGGAAGTGATTAGGTCAAGAGAATATGATGGTGAGTGATGTTTCAACTAAGTCAAGTTCCTAATGAAAACATTCAGAGAACTATAATACCATTAGGCCTAAATGAATCTGGAACAATGCACATTGCAAGGGATAGTATATTGATGGTAAGGAATGGTTGCATGATATCAAGGCATAAATGAGTAAATTCAAGTGTGATATGGTCCTAGTGACCTAAGGAGGAACTAAAAGTGTGAATTATAGTGCCCAAAATGTACCATCACCTATAGGAATCCCTTGATCCACTTAACAAGCACCTATAGTTTGTCTCATATATAAAATAGTTTAAGATAGTGAAAGGTGTAAGATTGATTGATAGGTGGAGGTGTAGGATGTAATGACCAAATTTAAATCACTATCATATTTATAACATCACACTTACATGAGATTTAAATAAGTAAGGATGAATAGAGACAATCATAGTTAAGGATTCCTAGGCCCAACCAAAACCCTGCACACAATCACAAACCTAGAAGCTAGTTTTGAGATTTTGAAGGTTTGAGGACTCTAAAATCATGGTTAGGGATTTAAAATTGGTGTATGATGTCATAATGAATTAAAATATGATTCCATGGTACCATTTAGGTTAGACTGATAATGGAATTGCTCATTATTTTGTCTCAGACATGAGGCACTCCATAAGCAAGACAATCTATAAACCTAGTACATGGATGGTGAAAGGATGAATGACAGAACCTTGAATGACTATATAATTATGTGGAGGATTTAATTTAAGGTGAATAAATGTTGTTAAGGCCCTAAAGTCACTATGAACACTCACAAGTGACCATATAATTAGAAACACATTTTATGCCTATTAGGCCTATAACTAGGCATAAACCATTTGGATTATAATGACACTCATATGATCATATTATTATTAAAATAAATTTTATATCCTTCATGTGAGATTTGAGGGTTTTTTGGACTCAATGTTTTGCCGAGAATAACTCAGAATTGGTCATTTTGGCCTCAATTTGTCTTAGGGGTATCTAGAATTCATAGTAAGAACTCGAGAACCAACTTATTTCACTCACATATGTATGGACAAGATGCATGGTGTCTCAATAACTTAGGGATAATTGAGAAGGTTCCTATACTTTAACTCAAGGGAATTGGTTTGAGGGTTAAGGGATTAATCTTTATGAATCATTGTTAAGAACCTGAATGACCTAAAACCCTCTTAAAACCCTCATAAGAACCCAATGAGAAAGATATAATAATAAGTGCATCCATAATGGGTAAATTTTCCTAGAAGATGATTTGGACCTACTTAGCACTCTCTCAAACTGCTTACTACTTAATTATTCTATACTATCACTTGTACATATAGGTAAATTTCTAAGTTTTCTATAAGTTTTGAGGTGATTTGAAGGTATAAAAGGGAATAGCTGAATGAAAACCATTGTGGAAGGTGTGTGGAGATGTTTTATAAATCCTCATGTCATATTATCACCTTATTCATGTATGAAAACTCTTTTTTGAGTTGGTTATTTATGGTAGTCTTAAATAGAACCATGATAAAGAAGGTGGCTACCAAGTTGGAGATGAGAGGTGTGATATTGATTTTTATTGAAGTCTATATGATAGACTAGAGGAAAAATAAGTTATGAAAAGGTTCCTCACTTATCTACAATGAATCTCCTTGAGTGTGTGCAATTCACTACAATGAAAAGTGTGAGGATTGAGTCCTAGAAGGCTAATGAATGATTACAAAGAAGTAAAAACAAGTGGCAAGGGGAAAATCATTAGTTGAGGGGTGTATAATTACTTGGCATAAATCATGTTTCCACCTTATTAGGTTAGGGAAAAAGTGTCAATGACTTCTAAGATAGTTATAAGTAGTTAAGTAGACTCCTCATCAAGAAAGTAGTTTCAAGAAGGACATGGAGTGTCCCTATGCCATCTTCAAGAAGATGTATTATTTGTGATTGAAAAATGTTCAAGATAACTTCATGATATGTTTCCTAACTCCTTCTCTTGCATATTTATTGGTCTTAAAGACTTGACATTTGGCATTATGAGTGTTTAATGTCACCTTTCTCTCTCCTTTCCTATGCTCTATATATTGAAACCATTTTAGCATTGTAAGTAATACATAATTGGTATGGAGAAGCCTTTTTGGTTTTAAATCTTGTTTTTCCTTTGAATAAAATTTTCTCAGGATGGTTTAGTCTTTGCATGTTAGGATTTAAACCATCTGAATGAAAGCGCTGAAGGCTCAAATGTGCAGAAGCACATAATTTGGTCAATCTCAACAATGTATCTTTTATTAAATAAGACATTACAATATATATGAATAATATTACAAAAAAACTCCCTAATAATAGGTTATTTATTATAACAACTAACAACTAACAACCCTTAGATCTCTATTAAAATATCACTATGTGATTTGTTTCAAAAAATTACTTACATTAATAAAATCACCATTTTACTGAATTAATCTCTCCACTAATTAATATTTATTTATCTAGAGTACAAACCTAAATTCACTAATATATCCATATTAGGATTGATTCCTAACATTCCCCCCCTTATTTCTAACATGAGGTGAGAAATTTGAATGTTGGTTTCAACCAATAATGCATTCGATTACAAACATTAAGGATCTTGATAATAGAAATGTATTTCAAGACTTATTTTAGAACTTAAAATTAAAAAATACTTTGACTTGAAAATGACTCTTGATAATGACTTTGACACTTTTATTTTTTGACGTAAAATAAAGACATGACACAACTAAATGATAACTCATAACTAGAAACTATAAAAAATTGATATTTAAAAACTCCCATAATTACTTTAGTCTAAAACTAAATAATCATAAACAAGATAATTAAATAACTTAAAAATATCATAACCAACACATGACCCAAACATATAATCAAATCATAATACTTGAAATAAAAAACCTGTATATAACCTAAACACATAATTTCAATATTAAAAAATGATTAACCAGAGACTAAACCATATCTTTAAAAACTCCTAATAAGAAATTAATAGAAAATAATAATAACTATGGACTTTAAAACTTTAGGCTTTAAATAGAAACTACAACTTAGACTTATACCTAAAATATAAACACAAATACCTAAAAAAAAGACTATTAATTTTGCTACCATTATAGATGCAACCTTGTAGAGAGGATGCACCATATGGAATCTTTATCTGACTTTTGGATGACACTGTGTAGTTTTGAATAGTCTCAATGTATAGAAAATAAAAAATCTTCAAAAATGTTGAATATTTAGACTAAAGTCATGACTGGGATGTGAGGAATTGATATGGATAGGTGAGACACATAGGGTGATAAGAGGAGACTGTAACATGGTATCTCAACTCATGGGTTGGGTTAGAGCTTGAAAGGTGGAGAAAAGTCAAATAATGAAAGGCCTAATCTAAAACAAATGCCAAGTTATTGAGGAGTGGGTTGAGTCTAGGTCACTCTGTATTGAATAGGTAGTGAATGAAATGTGGAATGTGAATACATTGAGCTAGGTTTGATGCATTAGATTTGAATTTGAGTTATGTTGAGGGTATCTGAGTGAAACATCAAGCTTGAATCTAACCCAATATAAAAAATCCAAGATCCATGTAATGAAACTTTAATGAAACCTAAGGAAAAGTGACATGCAAAGATAATTTGTGACATCAAATGCCAAGTGTAGAGCTCAATGTGACTTCGATGGATCAATGCCGTAGAGTTTGCAAAAGGGAATTCAATCAATAAGTAAAAAGATAGGTCATGGAAAACAAATGATAATAAAATACATTAAATTAGATATCCTTTCAACTATAGTAGATCCACCTATAGATATATATGAATATCTATTCCAAATTTGATTTTGCACAACCCTATAAAAAATTGTAAACTATATATATATATATGTATGTATGTATATATTAATTTTATAATTTTTTAGATGCACACAACGAAGAATATGAAGTGTTTAAATTGTGAATATGATGAACAAAGTGGAAGTGAGAGAGGAGAAATGCAGGTGGATGGTGGAGCTAAAAAATGTACACATGGTCAGCACTACAATTTATTGACAGGTCCAAGTAGGGGTGAATAGACTTTCTACATATCCATTAATCCAATTTGATGTATAAAACAAGCAATTATTTTACAAATAGGTCCATAGATGCCTAATCTAATACCACTACTAGGATTTAATCCATTTGAATGAAAGAGCTAAAGGCTCAAATGTATAGAAGCACAAAATTTGTTCAATCTCAACAATGTATATTTTATTAAACAAGACATTACAATATATATGAATAATGTTCTAATAACACTCCCTAATAATAGGTTAATTGTTCTAACAAGTAACAAGTAAAAAGTAACAAGTAAAAAGTAACAACTAACAACTAACAACTAACAACTAACAACTAACAACTAACAACTAACAACTAACAACTAACAACTAACAACTAACAACTAACAACTAACAACTAACAACTAACAAACCTAAAACCTCTCTTAAAATATCACTACGTGATTTATTTCAATAAATCACTTACATTAATAAACTCACCTATCTATTAAATAAACCTCTACACTAATTAATATATAGTTATGTGGAGTACAAAACTAAACTCACTAATATATCCATGTTAGGACTAATTCCTAACACTACAATTCTTGCCTCAGTATGTCAAGTAGTCTATTTGGATGACAAGTGATGATTATTTCTCCTTCCTTCCATTCTACTCTTGTATGCATTATGTTAGTAACATTTATTTTAATAGGTTTCATGAAGTGTATATGTTTGTTAGGTGTATTTTGAAGTGTGAAGGATATTATTAGTGTCTAAGATTAGACCTCCTAGTTACCCACCATTGAAAATTTATGGTAATCTACCTTCATGTAGAAACACTTATGCTAGAAGAACCTTTAGTTGAGATCAATTTTAGTAATCTGTCTTCTTAGTGAAAATTCAAGAATGTTTGTGGAGTTATCCTTGGTGTATCACCCCTATTAGTGTAGGTTAATTTTATGTTTCCTTGTTCCCTTTTCACCCTCGAAAAGTAATTAGTCTAGTGTAGTATGTGAGATTAAACAGTTAGATCAAGGGAGCTAGACCATAATCTAGAGATATATCACTTATAGCAACTTGCTTATATGAAGATATAGTTCCATGTTATCCCAAATTTGAGAAGGTCTAATTAAATTATATAGGGTGAAAATTTAGGCCATAGCAGTTCTGGCATACCCCATGGGACATGTGGTCCAATAAAGTTGTTTAAGGTGGATGCTAGCCTTGACAATAAGAGGCTCTAATAGTCTACTTCCTATAGTATCTGGTGACTCTAACCTTTGACTCTTGGTGGTAGACTAGTGAATTATTTCATGGCTAAGGTAAGCATAAGATATCACACTAAAGTCATTACTTTTTATTTATAAGAGCTTCCTTACTATTTAGTCAAAGCATATAGATTTTCTAACACCCATCCTTACCCAAGAAGATCATACCTTGCTTATAGACCTATAAGAAAGTTCTTGATTGGCCCAATCTTAAAAATTCCTAAATCCATCATAGAAAGGAACCTACATTTTATTGATTTCAATGGATATAGTCCTCTAAGACTTTCCCATTATGATGACATTCCCATATTTTCCCATCAAAAGTATCCCTTTATACACTGGTGAGACAACCATTACCCCTATTGAGCATATTAAAAACATTTCTAACTTCTACAATATACATCACATCATTGAGAACATATAAATTACATTGTTGGCTATCTCTTTTAAAGGGAAAGCTCTTGATTGGTATGGTACTTTGTCTTTTGAATATATCACCACATGGGATGAGCTGGGAGATGTTTTCAGGACAAGAGTGATAACTTGTCATTGACTGAGAAGATGACCAACATAAGGAAAGCACCTCAATAATATATTTAAGATTTCAACACAAAATTTTAGAAAACATGGGATAAGATCCCAATCTTGGTAAGACATAATGTACATCATACCTTCCTTTATTATCTTAAGGCTTTTGATAGTGATATTTATATGATGGTACAATCTATGGGAGGAAACATATTTCCTAATGCCTATGAAGAGGCCATTAGGGATAATAATTATTTATTCAGGTGAGGAAAATTTACCCAAGACCCCCTATGCCTCTATTCCCTAATTTATAAACCCCTACTCTTGATGTTGCTCCCACCCCTACACCAAAATATAAGCCAACTGCCCCTAGTCAGTATAGTAAGTCTAATGAGACATAAATAATGAAGGATATTGACTAGGATATTTTAGGTCTCAAGAGGATCATATAATAACATCAAGTAATGCATTTTCAAATACAATACTAGCACAATCAATCCTACCCTATCTATTAAGGTAATAAACCACCCTTTCAAGGTCATCCTCAAGATCAAGGACAACTAGTTCAAGCAAAGTCATATAATGGTGATAATACCAATGCTCCCTCAACCTCAAAAGGATTAGTTCCCAGTAAAAACAACCTTTCTCAAGAGCATGAGGGTCAAGCTTCATGGGATCAACCTCATGATCCATCTACCTATGCCAATGAGTCCTTCAATCAAGCTTTCATGGAAAATTTGGGAATAATGCTAACCATGACTCAAGCTGAGGTACCTTATGGATGAGAGAATAATAGAAAGAGTACTTAAGTGGGGTATAATTTCGTCGATTGGTGTAAAAATGACTCATGTGTTGTAAATTACTAAGGGCAATCAAGTAAAGATTCAAGTCTTATAGTCGCAAACACAAGAGCAAAGAGAAAGGAAATTGAAGAGGTTCAAGGGGCTAGTAATGATTGATCAATGAGATTTCAAACACTCCAAAGGGTAGGTATGTATAATATAGTTATACATACACAAGTAGATCGAATAAATCATAATGTTAATAATTCTTTCATACCTAAAAATTCCCAAGGTATAGGTAGCATCATTCTTACTAGTGGACAAGTTAAGGTTAGTGGCTCTTTCACTAACATTATAGAGAAAATGAAGAAGGCTCATGTGAATATATCAATGTGGGATACACTTTTAAAACCTATAAAAATAGACTTGCTCCAAGAATAGATATATAAACTTAGTTTGGTAACCAAACATCGTAGTGAGAAAGAGTTAGCCTTGACAAACACATTGAATTATAGTGAGGGATAATCAAATAAAGTTGAGAAATTAGACAAACCTCCTTCATTATATCTCTATATCATCATTGGAGATGCTTTAGTACACAATTATTTGATTGATAAATAAGAAAGTACTTTAATTATGCCTAAGAAAGTAGCTGATAAGTTGAACTTGAAACATAAGCCTCATTCCAAGGGAGTGCTACAATTATATGGGTCAGCTAACAAGACAATTGGCATAATCAAAGGTTTGCAACTTGTTCTTCATGCTTGTCCTACTTTCACTATTCCTTAAGATTTTATGGTTGTGGATGTGCCACCTCACTTTTCTCTTTTTTTGTAAAGAGATTTTACTGCTAAAATTGGAGTATCCTTAAATTTATATTAGTCTTATATAGCATTTAAGACTAGGTATGGTGCTAAAATATCAATCAATTATGAACCTTTATGTAGTTTTCATATATAGCCATATGCACCTTATACATCTAACATGAATTGAAATATTAGTGATGAAGAAGATCATCCTAGTGATTAATAACCTCTAAAACTTATTGATGGCATAGCTAAATTATACCTTGATGAATGGGAAGTTGAGCAGTATGGATTTGAAGAAATAGGTCTTGGTACTTACAACCTCCATAAAGAATGTGATGGATCTCTTGAGGCAGATTCTGATGACACTCTATAACAAGTTACATGGGGAAACTACCTCTTGCACATAGATGATGATGTTCATATCCAATCTATAACAAAGCATGATAGTCCTAGTGAGTATTAAGTTCTAATTGCCAAAGAGGATAATGTTCATGAGCATGAGCCTAAGAATAAGTAGATGATATGTGGCAACAATTCAATGCCATAGTGTAGGAGTTTGAAGAGATAAGTAGGTCTAAAACTCTTCAAAAGGAATACATACTTGATAATGAGGTAAATAATATACCTAATGAGCATAATGAAGACATCAATGATGACTCTTAATAACAAGCATATCATGATTTACACACTTTTGAAGTTGGGAGGGTTTTTATAACTCCCAATGATTAGATTGGGGATTAATAAGTGGACATGACAAATGCCAAGCAATTTGTAAAGTCACAAAAAACTTCCAAGAGATATAGATGGAGTGTTCATGAGAACTACAAGTGACACACTTGTTGTTATCAAAAGCTCAAAATATGCTAAGTCATTTGACTATCTCCATAAGCAAGTTTTCATTGACAAACATTCATTTTGTTATGGTTTATTTTCATGGAGCAACAATGATTATAGAAGCATTGTCTTTGACCCTAGTTCAAGTAGTGAATAATTTGTTCTTCACCTCAAGTGTTCTGAGGTCTTGTATATATTAGGATAGGTGTGTGTTTTCTTTTGAGTTGTTTGTGTGTTTTCCCTAAGTGCTTAAAGAGTACATGTATGTGTCTTGGTGTCTTATTTTGTGTGTTTGTTTCTTGTTTTATTTGGTGTGAGTTTTGGGTCTTTTTAGAGGCATATCAGTGTCAATTAAAATATATGGGTGACTCCATTGCCCAAGGATAGGAGAAGGTAACTAGTCCTTAGCAAAGTAGGCATGTTACCCCTAAAAATCACCAAAATGTTTACCAATATTTTACCTCAGGTCAAATAGGGTCAACCCCATACATTTTCAAAGTTTTCATAAGGTCCCCTAGGTTTAAAAATGGTCACCATGGCCTTAAGTGAGGTCAAGTCACACTTTGAGGGTCACATAAATGTTTTAACCTTTGTCATATTTGTCCACTTGTCTGAATGTCCTTTTATGCCACCTTTTGGTCATTTTAAAGAGTTTTACATAAATATCATAAAAAAGACAAATATAAAAGAGCAAGATGATGAACCACATATCAAGGAAGTGTCAAAGATAGTTTTGAAACTAAAATGTTGTAGGTTCAATGTAAAATAAAGAAGATCATCTATAAAAAGGGTAGGTTTAGATGTTATACAGATTGAGGTGACTCATTTGGCACATGTGTATGATTAAATAAGGTTTATTGAGATCCCCATAGGTCATTTATAGGATAAAGTGGCTTCAAAAAATCTAAAATTGTCAAAAATTAGTTTCTCTCTCCTATCGCTCCCTTAGATAAGTCAAGAAGGGTCAATAATTTTCATTTAGTATGGACATAAGAAGAAGAGTTGGAGTGAGTGAAATTGGTAGATGTTAGGGTACCTATGTAATTAAATTTCATGTTAATATTTTTATTATTGCTTTTATATGCTATATGAACACTCATTAAGATTGTTAACACCTCTAAACTATCTATGCAATCCCAATGGCTTGGTTTTTCTCATCTAGTTACATTTTAGAAATTGGTCTATGTGAAACAAGTAATGTATGTATAATTATAGAGCATATCCATCCATTTCATTTTGGATTTAACCTAGTTTGGAATGTGTGGACATGAAGGGATAGGTAGAAGTATCTCATTGTGCTATAAGTGAACACCATTAAGAGCTGAGAATAGTGTTTTATCAGTTGCAAAGCTTAATCTCATGTGAGTGGATTCAATTCAAGGTAATACATTGATCTCAAAACCCACAATGCAATGATATTCATATTATCCATTGAATGTTTCACTGGAGAGATCTCCAAGGCACCTCAAAGACAAAGAAGTACAAACAAGCTAATATACCTAATGTAGACCTACAAGTTTCTATGTGTAGGCAGTCAAAATTATAGAGACCTAATGATGCAACTTGAAGAGGATATGAAGCTTGGAACGTAGTGATAATTAATTTTGACAAATATTGAATATTATAGGATGACATGATAGGATTGGAAGACCACTTCTAGCAACACCTATAGGTGCAGAGTTGAATAAAAGTTGCAAAGTGGGATTGTTTACCTTACATTATCCAAAAAAATATTTTGATCCATAAAATTTAATCCTATAGTGAAGGTATATGAGTTATAAGTAAGTCTAAATGGATTCATTCTTACATACTAGACCTAGAGGTAATATCTTGACATGAAAGGAAGTGATTAGGTCAAGAGAAGATGATGGTGAGTGAGGTTTCAACTTAGTCAAGTTTTTAATGAAAACACCTAGATAAATACAATGCCATTAGGAATAAATGAATTTGGAATAATTCACATTACAAGTGAAACTTAGTGTATTAATGGTAATGAATGGTTGTGAATGCACCTAAATCTACTCACCCTAATAATTATACTAATTCCGCTAATTTAATCTATAGTTATGTTTCCTAGCTAATTAACTAACATCCTATTTCATATTCCCTACATCCCAAAAACCTTGTTATACCTCTCCAAATAATTAATCACTCTTATTAGTCTACTAACTATAATTACTTCCTACTAACCTACCCACTAAGCCACTTTCTAATTTAAAAATACATTTTATTCACCTACCCATCTACCACCGTACTAAACTAGCTATTCCTACACCCCTACTCCCTAATGGAGATTATATAATTATATAATCTCCTATAATTTATCCCTCATCCTATAGAATCCTCTATTCTAGAGGATTCCAAGGAATTAAAAATTCTTTGGAAAAAGCTTGGCCATTGATCTCAATGGCTCAAAATTAAATTTGAGCCATTAATTTTCCCTCTCATGGATATTTAAACAAGACAATCCCTCCATGAAAACTAACTTGAAAACTTGGAAGCTTAGAGCACTTGAAGCCATATTTAATCCATAATCAACCTTCTTACATTCATATAGCCTTTTTTTAGAGCCATTATCTAGCCACAAGTCCAATTGGAAGCCATCATCAAGCTTAGTCAAGCAATCCAACATTCAACATATTTTGCATTTAATTGGCTTGACAATATTGGAGGTGAGATACAAGAGGTAAAATGATGGTAAGAGATGTCATTACAAACATCTGATTATCTATTTATTCTCTTAATTTGATGTTGTTTATGTTTTGGGTTTTTATTACTAAAAATAATAATATAGGAAGAATACAAAATTTAGGCTGCATTTTGACGACCACAGTGGGAGATACTCCCTAAATCTAACCTCTTGAGTTTGTTGTAAGTGATTTAGAAGCTTGAAGGAACAAATTTACATAAATTAAGCACTATATTTTAAAAAAATAATCACACACATGAAAGTTATGGTTTTGTACTGGTATCAACATTATTGCAATCGTGATCTTATAGTTAGATCAGTGGTATTGAATTAACATTTGGCTTTGACTGCTAACAATTTTTGGGTTTTGACAAGTCCTTTACCTTTATGAAATATAAATACTTTGAAAGTAGCAATATTTCTCTACTAATAGTGATTTTTTATCTATAGTCATAATTTTGTGGGTTCTCTAGGATGTCATAATACTATTGTCTTTCTTTTGATTCTAATTTCTATCCAGAGATGTTCTATCTGTCTTATATTTCCTAGAAGTGGATTTATATTTTGTGTGTAATAAAAAAAAGTTTGGCTCAAAAATATGGTCCATAAATACTAAAGATGAATATCGCTACTTCAAAAATAGTGATTTTATCTTGATAATCATGACCTTGCATGTATAGTTGTAATTTTGTCGAGTTTTTGGGGTGACATAAAATAGTTAGTCTTCCATTCTTGCTAACCTCTGTGTATTTACTTCACTCTATTGGTATTACTTATAAGTGTGTTTATATCTTTTGTGTGTAGGATCAATCATGATTGATAAAGAACCTAATTATTGATGACTAAAGCAAAATATTGTAACTCTCAAATTTGTGGTTTTGCCTTGGTAACCATGATATTGCATGCAGAGTTGCAATTTTATAATTTTTTTGGGTTATTTTAATATCACTATCTTTCATCTATTGTTAACCCCTGTAAAATTTATTTTTTCTATTGGTGTTGCTTAGAAGGGGTGGGTCTTCTATGTGTAGGGACAAGAAGGGATAGATAAAAATCTAATTGGTGGTAGTTAAGGCATAATATCACAACTATTAGAATCACAGTCTTGACCTAGTAATAGTGGTATCACCATCATAAAATGTAGTATTGTGTTTGCTGATCAACCTGATAAAAATTATGATTATTTCTAATTCAACCATTTTAAGTTTGTTTGACTAATTGTGTGTCTCACTAGGTGCTTCTGAGCTGGTTGTTTATAGGTTGAATAGGAAGAGGAGACATAAGATCTTCTATAAATTGAATTATACATCATTTAACCCTTTTTAGTCTCTATTTACAATATCATAAATTATGAAGTAGTGATCTTGCATAACAATATGTGATTTTACTTGATTAATAATAATATTGTATTTTTTTCATTTTAGGGACAATCTACTATTTTAAAATTTTATTTGGTTATACAGACCCTTTAGGGGTAGACTGATAAAGATAAATTATTGTTTATTTTCTAAATAATATCATCTCAAGTGTCTTTTTATTGGAAATTTGCATATAATATATATTTTTTGATCTGCTCTAAATAGTTTTAAGCCTTTTTAAAGCATTTTGGTATAATCATATAATCTATTAGCATCAATTAAAACTAGAGATTCTATAATTTTAATTTTTTTTGAAAAACCACTAATCTCAAATTTTTGATAGTTGTGACTTTGTATTAACAATCATGCTTTTGTAGGTATCTATTTGCTGACTATCATAGTTAGCCACTTGCTGTAATATTGTAACTCACAATATGCATTTTTGTCTTATAGTAGTGACATTATAGTCTCTGGTTGTAGTTTTTCATCTAAATGACTGTGTAATTACATTTTTTTAATGGAGTAGTGGCCTTGTATTAAGTTAGATTACTAACCCTTTTTGTGCAGGACCCCTCAAGACAAAAACATGCCATTTGTTTTCCTAATCCTTGCGTTTATAGGAGGCATGCCAAAAATATTATAAATTAGTCTTAGTGATTATATATATCACTATATTGTGTGATTTTTTTGTATATTTTGTGCTTCCTTACATAGATAATTAATTGGGAAAAATCAATTGTGCTTACCTATTTGTTAACCCTCTCGAGTCTAGCATAACACGTGACATGGAATTCATCCCCATGAACAAGCTTAGTCATTAGGGGTCAGTGATGTTAATATAATAACCACACACTAGAACAAACTCCATGCTCTAATGGAGTATAAATATCAGTAGAGCTATCATTAGGTGCTAAAGCAGAATTCCCCATAAAGGGTTTCATGGAGTGAGGGGTATTTTGGCTCCAATACATAAAGCAGTTAGATAACATCCTATACAAACTTGGGCCCTATTGTACCTTCATGTATATTTGGGAATCCATTAGAAACCATTTTTTAAACATATCTTAGGACCTTTTAGCCATAATAAGCATTTTACTACTGGAGTTAGGATCAACTCCTAAGAATTCGTTAAGTGTAGATGGGGTTGAGAGGGTTTGATTGATTCTATAATGGGTTAATGGCCTATATAATCACTCATGAAGATGCTATATGGTGTAAATGTTAGGTTACACACCCTTTTTCAATTTAATAAATTAGGACTTGTGGCTGAGTGTGTTGTTTATGTGTCATGATTAAACCTATCTTGTTTGTGAATCGAGTCAGCCACTCCCATTTTTGTCTAAAAACACCTATATGCCCCTAGGATACAAACCCATTATTAAACCCCATCATAAAACCCACCACATATCCACCATTCACCATCCTAATTAACATCTAAATATCCATCTCATATAGTCCCATCCATCATCCTTGGATGCAACCTTAGTCTTGAAACTAAATCTTAGTGGTCACCCATATCTCCAATCGTCACTATCACCTTAAAATACATTGACTAAGAATTATTAAAATACATAGCCTTATCAAGACTTTGATATATAACCCATTACCTTCTTATCATTGCCTCTTCATACCTATCACCCATCCAATCACCATTTTTCTAGGGTGAAAGGTAATTAATCATTTCATCTCCTAGTCTCCTTGCTAGATTGGACTCTTGTAGGGTATTATCTTTTGGTAATCCTTAGTCATTTAAAATCTCTTTAAAATCCAAAATCACCACACTTAAAAAATCTTCTTCTATGACCACCCTTAGATTTGATTTTTAGACCAAGCTAAGATTCCAAGTTATATCATCTCCAATCACGCCTAATCACTTTTTACCATCCAATATGCCAATCTAAACCTGTGCCCAAATCCTTAGGATGGGACAAGGATCCAACCAATAAAATGACTTCTTTGAGAACTTAGGTGATTGAAATCAGGATCATGATAATACACATAGTGATATGCACACTCTTGGAGGAGAAGATGACTGATTCATAAATGAATTATTCTATAGTGATGAAGTTAGAGCTTGATTTGACCAATATATATATGAAAACCATGACCAAAATCTAGCTCAAGTCATTAGAATGGGGGGAACTCTACCCCCAATCTTTGATCTCAACCTTATACAACATTTATTCCATCCATCCTCATGACCTAACACTCCTTATCAATATGTCCATACTAATCAAGCACCTAAAGAAGAGGAAGTTGTGGATCATGAACAAGAACTCAAAGATAAATAACAACATGTCCCCATCTAAAATAACTGTATTGAGGCTAATAGGAGGTAAACCACCCTAGATGATCAATTAGACCAACTTATGTAATGAATTAAATCTTTAGCCTCTTAATTTCATACCCAAAATCAACAACTACCCTCCCCACACCAAGATATACACTAACAACACTCATGCCTATGGATTTTATTTGAAATACTATTAATCATTCCATCCTATCCACTCACAATACCATTTTAAAGAGGGGAAAAATGTATGCATATAAATCTACTCACCCTGGTAATTATATTAATTATGTTAATTTAATCTATAGTTATATTTCTTAGCTAATTAACTAACATTATATTTCATATTCCTTAAAACTAAAAAAACTTATTATACCTTTCCAACCAATTAATCACCCTTATTAGTCTACTAACCAAGCCTAATTACCTACTAACATACCCATTAAGCTACTTGCCAATTTAAAAATACATTTTATTCACCTACCCATCTACCACCCTACTAAACTAGTTATTCCTACAACCCTAATCCCTAATGGAGATTATATAATTATAGAATTTACTCTAATTTATCCCTCTATAATCCTCTATTATAGAGGATTCAAAGGAATTAAAAATTCCTTGGAGAAACCTTGGCCATTTATCGTAATGACTCAAAATTAAATTTGAGCCATTGATTTTCTCTGTCATGGCTATATAAACAAGCCATTACATCAATGAAAACTAACTTGAAAAATTGGAAAATTAGAGAAATTTAATCCATATTTCATCCATAATCATCCTTATTTCATTCATATATACTTTTGTCAAAGCCATTATCTAGTTGTAAGTCCAATTGGAAGCCATTGTCAAGCTTAGTCAAGCAATCCAACATTCGACATATTTTGCATTTAATCAATTTGGAAATATTTAAGGTGAACTAAAAGAGGTAAAATGATGGTAAGATATATCATTAAAATAATATTATTATCTCTTTATTCTCTTTGTTTTATGTTGTTTATGTTTTGGGTTTTACCACTAAAAATAGTAATATAGGAAGAATCCAAAATTTAGGCTACATGTTGCATGATCTCAAGGCATAAATGTGTCTATTCAGGAGGGAAATGGTCCTAATGACTTGCGGAGGAACCAAAAGTGTGAATTAAAATTAAAAAATGTGTACCACCACCTAAAATAATCCCTTGATCCACCTAATGAGAACTTACAGTTTGACTCATACACAAACTAGACTAAGTTAATGAAAGGTGCAAGCTTGGTTGGTAGGCAGAGGTGTAGGATGGAATAACCACATTTAAATCACTATTAGAGTGATAAAATAAAACTTATATTATATTTCAAGAACAAAGGATGAATAGAGATAGTCATAGCTAAGGGTTCTTAGGCCCAACCAAAACCCTACACACAGTCATAAACCTAGAAGCTAGTTTTGAGATTTTGAAGGTTTGAGGGATCTAAAAGCATGGACATGGATTAATTACTAGTATAAAATTCTATAATAACTTAAAATAGGCTACCATAGTCTCCTTTAGGTAATAACTATATTGGTAGTTATCACTATTTTATCTCAGACATGAGGCACTCCACAAACAAGATAATCTACAGACCTAGTACATAGATGGTGAAACGATGAATGTCAATACCTTGAATGGCTATATAATGATGTTTAGGGTTGAATTTAAGTTTAATAAATGTTTATAATTCCATATAGTCACTATGAATTCTTGAAAGTGACCACATACTCAGAAACATAGTGAATGTTTATTAGGCCTAGAACTAGGCATGAGCCATCTAGATTCTAATGAAACTCATATGATCATATGATACTTAAAATAAATTTAAGAACCTTCATGGGAGAGTGGAGGGTTTATTGGAATCAATGGTTTGAAAATAAAAACTTAGAATTATTCATTTTGGCCTCAATTTTTCTCAAGGGTGTCTAGAATGCATAGTAAGAACTCAAGAGCCAACTTCTTTCACTCACATATATACAGAAAAGATGCATGGTGTCTTAATAACTTAGGGATAATTTAGGGGGGTAATATAATTGAAATTAGTGGCATTTTTTTGAGGGTTACGTACTTAACCTTTATGAATTATTTTTAATAACTTGAATGACCTAAAACCCTCCTAAAACCCTCATAAGAATTCGGTGAGAAAAATATAATGAGAAATGCATATATAAGGGGTAAATTGGCCTAGAAAATGATTTGGACCTACATGTAACTCGTTTAGGATCCCTACCACTTAATTATTATGTACTATCATTTTTATAAATAGGTTAAATTTTGAGTTTTTTAAAATTTTTGAGGTGATTTAAAGGTGCATAAGGGAATAGATGAATGAGAACCATGGTGGAAGGTGTGTGGAGATGTGTTATAACTCCTAATACCTAGTTATCACCTTAGTCATGCATGAAAACTCCTTTCTTGAGCTGGTTATTGTAGGCAGTCTTGAATAGAATAGTGATAAAGAAGGTGACTACCAAGTTGGAGATGAGAGGTGTGATATTGAGTTTTGTTGAAGTATATGTGATAGACTAGAGGAAAAATAATTTATGAAAATGTGCCTCAATTCTCTACAACAAATCTACTTGAGTGTGTGCAATTCACCATAGTGATAAGTGTGAGGATTGAGACCTAGAAGGCTAATGAGTGACTATAATGAAGTAACAACAAGTGGCAAGGGGAAGATCATTAGTTGAGGAGTGTATAATGACCAAAAAAATCATGTTTTGACCTTCTCAGGTCATGGCACATGTGTCAGTGACTTCTAAGATAGTTCTAAGTAGTTAAGTGGACTCCTCATCAATTTTTTTTTTTAACAAGGACATGGAATATCCCTACACTAACTTCAATAATATATCATGTTTGTGATTTCCACTTATTCAAGATAAATTCATGATATACTTACTAACTCCTTCTCTTACATAGTAACTAGTCTTCAAGACTTGACATTTGGCATTGTGACTATTCAACATCACTCTTTCGCTCTCCTCTCCTATGCTCTATATATTGAAGCCATTTTGGCATTATAAACAATACATAATTGGTATGGTAAAGCCCTACTAGTTTGACATCTTATTTTGCCTTTGAATAAAGTTTTCTTAATATGGTTTAGTCTCTACAATTCTTGCCTAAGTATGTCAATTAGTCTATTTGGATGACAAGTGATGATTGTTTCTCCTTACTTCCATTCTGCGCTTATATGCATTGTGTGAGTAAAATTTATTATAATAGGTCTCATGAAGTGTGTATATTTGTTAGGTTTATTTTGAAGTGTGAAGGAGATTATCAGTATCTAATATTATACCTCTCAGTTACCCACCTTTTAAAATGCATGATAATCTACCTCCTTGTAGAAACACTTATGCTAGAAAAACCTTGAGTTGAGATCAATTTTAGTAATCTATCTTCTTAGTGAAAATTTAAGTATGTTTTTGAAGATATACTTGGTGTATCATCTCCATTAGTGTAGATTACTTTTATGTTTCCTTCTTCCCTTTTCACCCCCAACAAGTGATTAGTCTAGTGTAGTGTGTGATCATAAATAATTAGATCAAGGGAACTAGCCCACAATCTAGAGATTTATCTCTTGTATCAACTTGCCTATATGGAGAGATAGTTCCATGATATCCCAAATTTGAGAAGGTCTAATTAAATTATCTAGGGTTAAAATTTGGGCCATAACACTAACCTATAGATCACACATATAAACCATAGTCTTAAGTTTTGGAGAGTCTTTAATCACCTAAAAATACCTCCAGGAGACTATGTGCATATTAGGACTATGATTAGTCTGCCAACTTGGTATTTTAGAGCCCTAATTATTAAAGGTACAATCACTAAGAGGGGGGGGGGTTAATTAGTGATTCCAAATAATCCAATTCAATTCCCAACTCTTTAAACATTCAACACATATAATCATGATGCATAAAAATTAACCATTGCAATGAACAATAAAGATATAACAAGAGCAAGCACATAACACAAGATATATGTGGGAAACATTATTGGGGGATAAAACCCACTAAACCTTACAATATGTACTATAGTCTTATAAAGACAAGATTCAACAATTAGACCAACACCAACTGATCAAGGAACACCAATCCCTTAATTTAGTGAGACACCCATCTTACAAGGATGAACCAAACCCAAAGGAAACCAATCACCAACCTAACTAACTTGACCTGATATCCACCTTTGATATGGTTTCTTCTACACTTGATGATGGAATTATCATACTTTCTTTTTTTCCCCTTTACACTCTCACAAACTTGCACACACAAGCAATGTATCCAAAACACCCTTTTGGATCACTCTTCACTTATAAGCACATATACAATAAAAAAACTTCAAACAACTCTATAAAAACATTAACAATATTACTTGTAGGTCATGCACATAATCCTCAACTTGATGTAATCTTTAATCCATCCACTAAGCACACTCACTCAATCAATGTTTAGGGCTTACTCACTCAATCTACCTCTTCTAGGCTCATTAGATCCAATGAATTATGTGTTCACCTTCATCACCTTGATTAGATAAGCATGACTAATATTATTCACTCTCTATTGGTCATCAATGACATGTGCCTTCTCTTTTAAAGGTTATCTCCTTTAATTGGCTGCACACTTTCTCAACTTCTATAATTAGTCCAATTAGACCTTGTACTTATACCACTCTCTTCCTTTAACCTATCTTGGTTGGCCAAGATGCTTTAAATATTTGTTCTACATTTGAAATAGGTCCTTATACACATTAAATGTAAGAACCACACACTCCTTAGGTCAGCCATTACCTCATTATCCCTAAACTACCATTAGGTCTTGGTGTAACCTAAAAAAATTAAGCCTTCATACTCACACATTACATGTGAGACTACTTAAACCACCTTCAACCTTTAATAATGCTTCAAACACATCATAAATATCATCAATAACCCTTTTATTACTCCCATATGGGTCCATGCTACTTAGAATACCAACTCAACACTTGAACCTACCAATTAGGTCTCCTTGCTCTTCAGGTCTTCATATATAGAAAACATAGTCTCAAACTTCTGAAACAACTACTAAAATATTTCACATTACATATGATTAGATCACATGGTTGAGTCCTTTAGGACCTACATCAATCTCATCCTCCCTAAAAAATTTGATCAAACACACTCCATCGATCTTGTTAAGATTAGCCTAGTCTTTAACCTGTAATCACTTACTATTGATCTTAGATCTGTGCTACCATGATCACACCACTTGACAGCTCTACATGCCTTCTTTACACCATATAGCTAGTCACCAATGAAATTTCACCACTTGGTATCCCTACATGCCTTATGAGCATCTTATTGACTTATTGACTTAATATACACCATTAATTTTGATTTTTGCTTCTATGATTATGAAACTTGGAACCCTCATGTGCCTTATGAGCACATTGATATCAGTCCCCACTTTTGTGCCACTTGGTAGTTCTATGTGCTTTCTGTAGTCAATCTCTAATGCTCTTACATAATCTATAAATACTTTGACATATTGAACTGATACACACCATTAATCACTATCTAATAAGATCATCTCTCTATTAGATCTTTATTTGATCAGATAAAATGCTCACCATTAGATCTTTGATCCAATTGAACACTTACTATAGATCTTCGATACCGCAAAATTTTGGATAAGTATGGGAACTTAGTAAACTCTATTTGAGAAGTCGACTTTTCACCTTAATAAAAATTTTTACTCTCCATATCTAGACCTAAAATTTTAACCATACAATTTTCTCACATAGGTGAATCTATCCATATATCAATCTCCTCTTGAAACCTTTACACATGTGAAATATGACATCATCTAACTGCTTACTCAGCCTTATTTGTCAAGATGACTATTTTGATGAATTTTGTTCACTTTCATAAGCACTATAAGCACTCATATCATCTCATAAGGTCTCTATATAAATGTACATATGATCAATATCATCCATCAATTGCCTTACTAAGTCAACCATTGAAGAACCATGCAAGAACACTAAAACACATTGAAGCACACTTTGTCATTATAATTATAGCACACATGACACCTCATCAACATCCTTGGTAACATAGGAGACATCATTGAAAAACCTAAAATAATATCCCCATTTGTCATTGATGTCAAAAACCAATACAAATCTTATGCTCAAACTATATCTCTCTCCCCAAGCACTTTCTCCCCCTTTGAAACAATGATAAAGTGGGATCAACTCTTGATCCTATGGACTTGAAAAGAATTAAAAGACTAATAATATGAAATAAAAACCTATAAGATATGATATATACTCCCCTAACATTATGCATACCTCTTCTTACCTTGAGCTTCTCAAACATGCTCCATAACTACACTCTTCTTTGATCACACATAGCTTCTCTAAAGATAAAACATACATGAACATAATCAATTACATGAAATTACCTTGAAAACATTAAGAGGGACTCCCCCTAAGTCACCTAATCTTAGGAAACTTTTTATCACCTTGGTATTTTGGAGAAAATGACCAAAAAGTCCACTTCTTCATACTACTCTTGCTTAGAGGCCTTATAACCCTACCTGGACCTTGTAAAGCCCATAACTTTCTGTGTATGAACTTTCATGGATTGAAATTTCATATCTAGAGCATTATCATATTCCCCCTCATGTATGCCAAAAATCAACACTCATATATTTTTATACAACATACTTCCTTCATAAATCTACTAGCCAATTAACCCTCCATTTGCACAAATCCTCCTCCATGGAACCAACCATGCACTTATAGAAGATTGTGAAAGAATTTTTGAGCACCATTTGGCCATTTCAATTGATTAATTATCCTTAAATATCAAATCATTAGGCAAACCATTCCCCAACATGAGCAAAAACACTAGGTTTACAAGAGAAAATTGGTCAACACACCACCTTACAATCAACGCCCATCTCTAAAACTTTTCTCACACTTAGAGGTCATCAATACACACTTATAGACCAAAATTTGAGATTAGAATCATTTGGGAACCCATACTTACTATACCATGGTTTTTGACTTGCATACCCTTAAGCACAAACTAGGAAACCTAAGAGCAAACAAAATTCTCTAATTGCACATAAAAAAACTTAAAAACTTGAAATCACCTAGAATGAAATTTAATGAGGTCAACACACCTTTATATCCCACTAAGAGACCTTGACAACTTGTAATTTTTCAAATGACACCTGGAAATATCCATACCTAGCTTATAGACCTTGCACATACAACGTCAACATGCCAAAATACCAAAAATTGATCATGACAAAATTTGAAGATTACCAAACCACCTCATCCACTTTTACAAATGAAACTCAACTGATCTTAACTCTCTTTTGTCAATTAGATTCTACTACATAGTCTTCTAATCCTTGGACTTGACCTATTTACAAAGTTTCTTTATTGTTTATGCATGAGGATTCAATACATTATCAAAGCACTCAACTTGGTTTGATCAAGTCATCATATCAACATGCTTGAGTTCACATCTATAGTATATTTATTCATATCTCCACCATGACTGGAACATCTCACATATTCGTCCCCTCACATCATTCACACATTTTTAAGCCTCTAAAACTATCTGAGTTAGTTCCCTATCTACAGGACTCTGAGACCTTCTTCATGACAAAACATTCACTTCATACTCCATATCAACCTAGTCTTTAGTCTTTATATGCAATATAATTTCTTGATAATTCATCATCCTTGATTTCATACATTTAGCTAAGCTGTTCCACTTGAGCTGATGAAGCATACCAAATAACATAATCTTATTGAATTAAAGCATCTCATAAATTATCCCCCTTAGATCATGATCACATATACAATCAAGATCTAATCCTTTACACATCTTGCTCACAAGAAACATGTCAAAACATCATACCACACTCAAGACACCTAAGTTAGCTCTCCCTAAATCCATTCCAATCTCTAAACTTCTAGGACCCATAAGTCCTCTCTCAAGAGTCACCATAATACTAATCTAAATAACAAGAACAAACACAATGCAAATTGACTCACCTGAAACCAAGTTCCCAAGTACTTTCGAGGCACTACACCAGATCAAGCTACCTCAAGAGACCAACTATGGATGAAATTTGATTACATCCATACCTTTATTCTACTACAATTCATCTTCAAAATCTTATCCCTCAAAGACCTCTCTCTTTACACCAAGGATTTAATGGATTTCTTGTCATACAACACCAACTAAGACCCAAAGCATCCAACATGCTTCCTATTTTTATAAATTGTCTCCTTGAAGCTTAGAGAGAGACACCCCTTTGACATAGTGAGACTAAAAGTCTCAAAACTTAGGAGACTCCCATATCTCCATACTCTCATTTAACTTGTAGTCCTACCTCATCATCAAATTTAATTTAAATGGATCTTTGACTTCATTCCTTACTTTAAACTTATCAAAAAATACATACAACAAAAACTCTTGAATTTTCTTCATGTATATCATGGAAAATAAACCATATTTGGTCTCAAATTTATCTCTTATAACAAACTTAGGTATCCACAACCATGCATGACCTCTTCCTTACACACTAGGAACTCCATACACCTTATTTTGCTTTGGAAACTGATTCAACTTGTTCTTGCAATATCTAGCAACGTGACTAACTCTATGACATCTAAAGCAAATAATATTATTCATACCTTTTGCTTGATGATGATTGTGATCTTTTTTTGACTATTTGCTTCTTATTATATGGTCCTTTTCTCTATGACCAACAAGACGAAAAAAAATGGCCCATAAAATATTTGACATACCTTGAAGCATTTGGCTATCTGATTAACTCCTTCATTTTGCTCTTGACCTAATCTATCTTGTTGAATTTCATTCTACCAACCTTTTTGTCTTGTCCTGATTTATTTTGATATTCTTTAAGGTTGTCTATCTTGACTTTGACTTTTTCATGCTCATCCTTTAGGGAAACAAGATTAATATTAAATTAAACACATTCATCTTCTTTAGCTTTCATGTTTGATCTTGTATCCCATAATTGAATTCTAAGATCATTTATAGTCTCATTATCCTCTTTAGCTTCTTTAGCCATGTCATCCTTCAATCTACATGCTTGCTCTTCCATAAACTTGATCAGTTCTTGATTCTCCTTTTCCTCTCTCATGGACTTACCTAACAAACTCCCTTCAAGACACTTGACTTGTGATTTAAGACCTTTGATCATATTCCTCATTTTATGTTTTTTCTTCTTTTTCTCCTTCAATTCACTAAGTACACCCATGAGCCCAACTTCTAGATCAACTTCTTATTTCTCATTGTCATCAAACACTTATTCTTCATCCATGATGTTATTTTATTTTTAACAAATTTTCTTTTTACCCATATTGTACCTTATATCACCTTCAAGTGGTCAAAATTGTAATGAAGGTCATACTCTAATACCAATTTTTAGAGGTACAATCACTAAGAGGGCGGTGAATCAATGATGCCAGATAATCCAATTCAATTCTCAACTCTTTAAACATTCAACACATATAATTGTGATGCATATAAACTAACCATTACAATGAATAATGAAGATATATAAAGAGAAAACACATAACATAAGATATATGTGGGAAAACCTCTTGGGGGATAAAACCCACTAAACCTTGAAAGATGAACTATAGTCATATAAAGATAAAATTCAACATTTAGACTAGCACCAACTGATTAAGGAACACCCATCTCTTAATTTAGTGAGACACCCATACCACAAGGAATAACCAATGCCTTAGACAACCAAACACCAACATAGCTACCTTGATCTGATCTCCACCTCTAATCTGATGTCTTCTACACCTATTTATGGACTTCTCTTGCTTGCTCTCTTTCCCCTTTACACTCTCACAAACTTGAACACACAAGCAATGTATCCAAAACACCCTTTTAGACCACTCTTCCTTTTTTAGCACATACACAATAAAAAAACTAAAAATCTATAACAACATCAAAAACATGACCTATAGGTCATGCACACAATCCTTAACCTATTTTCTCTTGAATCTATTGACTAAGCACACTCACTCAATCAGCCTCTAGGGCTTACTTTCTCAATCTACCTCTTCTAGGCTCATTAAGTCCAATGGCCTATGTGTTCACCTTCATCACATTGATAAAACAAGTATGACTAATCATATGCACTCTATTTTGGTCCTTGATGACCTGTACCTTCTCTTTCAAAGGTTCTCCTCTTTACTTGGCTGCACACTTTCTCAACTTTCATAATTAATCCAATTAGACCTTGTACTTATACCACTCTCTTCCTTTAACCCATTTTGGTCAGTCAAGATGCTTAGCATATTTGTTTTATGTTTGAAATAGGTCCTTATTCATGTTACCTATAATAAAACACACTCATTATGTAATACATTACCTCATTAGCCCCAAACCACCATTAGGTCTTGGTGAGACCTAAAACAATTAGGCCTTCATACTCACACATTATATGTGAGACTACTTGGACCACCTTCATTCTTTACCAATGCTTCAAACATATCAAAACTATAATAAATTTACATTTTATTACTCCCATATGGGTCCATGCCACCTGGAACACCAACTCAACTCTTTAACCTACCAATTAGGTCTCCTTGCTCTTTAGGTCTTCATACATAGAAAACACAGTCTTAAACTTTTGAAGCAACTACTAAAATATTTCACATAGTCATATGATTAGATCACATGAGTGAACCATTAAAGACTTATGATAAAACTTCATGTGATTTATATAATTCAACATAGGCTCTAAGCACTCAATTTAACTCTCTTAATATGACCACTCAGATTGGTCACATATAATTAAAATATAGTCAAACTATTTTGACTCTCCATATCTAATCAAGGGTAAAATATGAAAAATAATTTCTTATAATAATCCTTAAATACTTATAAAACATATCCATACTAATTTTCTTCTTTAATTTTTCTCAAAACACCTTCAACTTACCTATGCAAGATGGTCACTCAAATTGTCAGTGCATTCAAAAAAATATCCAGCTTCTAAGCCTTTGTTCACATTGAATATGGATTATTTAAACATCTAAAATACATAAATATATTATTAATATAGTATAAAAGACTCTCCAATAGTTATTTAATCTTTAAACATTAAGATACTATCAAGAACAACTCAATTCTTCTTCTTGAGTCACTTGCAAAACATGGTAAAACACACAGTCAACTTTGGAGCACAATATGTTTTATTGTATGAACATTCAAAAATTATAAATAGTATCTCTAGATGTGCCTTGGAGTCCTTTACAATTATTAATTTTACACCATGTTGAAATTTGTCTTGGATAAAAAAATATAGCTCAAAAACTACATACTGGTTTTCCTTCACTATTTTACATATTCAAATTCTAATGATCACTATGTAAATGCTAAACATCAGACACTTTAACATGATCTCGTGATCCTCAGTAACTTTTAACAAACTTGATCCATCAATATACTTGAGATTATATTGGTATATAACCTATAATCACTCACCATTGATCTTAGATCTATGTTACCTTGATCATGCCACTTGGCAGCTCTACATGCCTTTTGTGCACCCTATAGTATGTCACCACTAAATTTATACCTCTTGGCATCCCCATGTGCCTTTTAAGCATATTTTTGACTTATTGAATTAATATGTACTATTTATTTTTATATGTTCTTTCAAAATTATGAGACTTGGCACCCTCACATGCCTTATGAGCACATTGCTTTCAGTCCTCACTTTTATGACACTTGGTAGTCTCGCATGCCTTCTTCAGTTAGTGTCCAATGCTCTTTTGCCACTTAGAAATCTTGCACATCATCTACGAATGATTTAACATATTTAATTGATATGCATTATTTATCAATGTCTAACAAGATCACACTCACCATTAGATCCTTATCTTATTAGATAAAATGCTCATTGTTAGATCCTTGATCTGATTGAATGCTCACCGTAGATCTTCAATATCATAAAATTTTGGCTAAGTATGAGAACTTCATAAACTCTATTTGAGAATAAATATTTTCACCTTAATATATTTTTATACACTCTATGTATAGACCTAAAATTTGAACCATATGATCTACTCACATAGATGAATCTATCCATATATCAAGTTGCTCTTGAAACCTTCACATGTGTGAAATATGTTGTCATCAAACTACTTACTCAACCTTTTTTGTCAAGATGACTACTTGATATTAGATATTCATATAACTATTTTGATGATCTTTGTTCACTTTCATAATCACTCTAAGCACTCATAACATCCCATAGGGTCTCTGAAACATGTCCATAATATCAATATCATCCATTAATTACCTTACTAAGTCAACCACTGAAGAACCATGCAAGAACACTGAAGCACATCGAAACACACTTTATCATTATCATTCTAGCACACATAACACCTCATCAACATCCTTGGTCACCTAAGAGACACCATTGACAAACCTAAAACGCTACCTTCAACATTAAAAATCTCAAATCATGATGTTGATGGTTTAGAACTTGACTAATTGAGTACCTCCTAATTCAAAGCCCTTAAAACCTTGATCTCTTATCAATACTACCATCCAAGACAGTCTCCTTAATGGATGGCTATATGTGCATAATTAAATAGTTTGACAGTGTTTTGAGGATTCCTAGGTCTTTTCTCTAATCCTAAAACTTATCAATAATTTTCTCTATTCTTGTTGTTATCTCAAGTCTCCTTCACTACCCTAGAACTCTAAGCTCACCAACATCTTTGTTCAAGGCCAAATCTCTTAACAGGCTATAGGTGTTGATTTAGATAGTTGAATGTGTATATAGACTTAAAATGGCCTTTTCATAATTGTATGACACTTTTAGGCCATTTAAATTCATTAGGATCCCATCCTCATTGTATTAACAAAATCAATTAGCATCTTTAAGACATCATATCTCCTTTGAATTCATTTGTTCACACATACAGTTTATAAGTGACTGTAAGTTTGTTAGCTTGGTCTTCAACCATCACTTGGATCTATATGGTTGGAAAGTATTCATTATTCCATTGAAATCAACTTGAAAACATCATAATGTTTCCATGCCTAGACATTAGTGTATGCAATTAGAAATGCATTATGTCTATAAATCAAACCTAGATTGAAGAAGATAGATCATACCTACACTTCTAATTGGGAATAATTTTTTTAAGTAAGGGTATGACCAATATGGGGATCCAATAGACCTGATTAGGGGATCACTTGTCATAATACACCATGTTAGGAAGGGTTCTAAAGCCTACAATCTAACACAGTCATGCAACAACCCTAAAAGAGTCCTAGGTTTAATGTTCACTCTATTCTAATAAACAAGAAAGTAAATCTAATCTAGTGAACATTGAAACTTATAGAAAAAAGTGGGGGTTAGAAATAAAAAAAACTAAACTAAACATGCATATAAGACATATACTCACATTAATGTATATGTAATTCTAATGTAAGGGATAAAAACACAATTGCATTATCTATCTACTCTTACCAAGGAGAAATAAAGTTAGGAATACTTACTTTTAAAGATGAATCCATTGAGCCTCAATCTCTCCCTTGGCCAAGGTGATTTTCAAGATATTATTGTGGTATGTAATAACAAAGACAAATCAACTCTAGGCTATAAAAACTATCTATGCATCCAAAAGACTTCTCCACAAGATAAGATCCATATCTCTAAAAAAAGTATGGAACCCTAAGATTTATTCATTGAGAATAATGGTCAATGACCATATGTTTATTCACACTTATTATTCTTCACTTATACTCTTATAAATGGTTGGAAGTAAACTTGTATATATAGGCAGATCTTGCCCTAAATCCTTATGAGTATGTTGACTGTATAGGGTAGACCTAGTTGACCCTGTATGTTTTTAGGAGACAATTCACTAGGTCACAAGATAAGTCAACTGAAGGGATGACAAAAATCAAGGTGAAAAATATCCTAAATAGTATAAGTTCAACCCAGTCAACCCTATATAGTAATTAGAAGCTAAAAACTGTATAGGGTTGACCCAGTCGACCTAGTACAATCAACTAGTGAAAGTGGGGTCAAGGTAAGATCAAGGAGGATAAAACATGACAAATGTTTGGAATGGGTGAGAATGAGAAGAATAAGATTAGGGTAAATGGTTTAAAGAGACAAGTGTATAGATGAAAAGTGGAAAAAGGGACAAAAATATTACGAAGCACCAATGGTCTACCCACCCCTTTCTTGATGTACCCCTTAAGGTGCACACTCAGAGAGAATGAGAATCGATGGGTTATTACACGATATAAAATTTTATTAATTGATAAAAGTTTGAAAATATTATGTGTATATATATGTGCCACTCAAATCTCATCATGTGTCATGTAAGTGTAACACGGGATGGTGCTTCAAGAAATAGAACATGATACCACACAATGCTGATGCTAAGTAAAGTGCAACAAGCAAAAAATAAGATAAAGGAAAGGATAGAATTGAAAAACACATAACTTTACTTACCTTAGTGATGTAGATAAATAAGTAGATTTCAAGAGGAAAGTGAATGTGTCCAATGTGAATAACATTAGGTGAACCTATAGAAGTTAGTGCAAAAAATAGCTAAAAATTTAAATTTTTGGAAAATAAGCATATGATAGTGGAAAATATTCTCTACATCATCATGAATCCAATGCATTTTATGGTTTACAAAACAAATGAATATAAACAAAGATATTGGAAAAAGAAGGAATTTGCAGAAAAATAATTGAAAGTTTTGTGTTACTGAAAAGTATTTTTAAATAGGCAAAAGAGAAGTCATTTGGTTGTTTTGACTTGTGAAGGAGAGAAAAAAGAGTTCTAGAGACCAAATGAGCTAGGATGGTGAGGAGATGATAGGCTAGATGAGGAGTTCCAGGAGCAACAATATGTACACTATAGGTTTGCAACTATGAATCTTAAACTAGTTTTTTAACATTTTAATGAATTAAGTATATTTTTAGAAAAATGTATTTTTTAGCATTTATAGATGTCAAAATGAAAAAAAATTATATTCTATAGGTAGAAAAAAATAATTAGGCAAATGAGTTTGAAGGGATTAGGAAAAAAATTGCAAAAAGGCACTTTTTAAAGAAAATACAAGGGGTTGGTAGTAAAAACAACTAGGTCGACCTAGTCGACCCAGGAAGCTAAAAATAGGCAAAATCCACATTGTTAACCCAGTAGGTATATGCTGACCCTATATATTTTGCATATTGCCGACCTAGTATAGTTTACCAACTAATCCAAAAAAATCTAAAATGACAACATAGTACTAGGGAGGGGAAAAGAAGAGGGTTAACTTAGATTTTTAAGTCAACCAAGTCAAAAAATGGGAAATTTTGGTCAAATTAGGTTGACCAAAGAACCAAAATGGTACATAAATGTGTGTAAAAGGCCAAAAGAAGGCTAGAATGGCTTGAAGTGACCAATTAAGGTCAAAAAAGATTGAGTAGGCAAAAAATAGGTAAAAATGAACAATTTAAAGCAATCTAGGCTTATTTTTTATTAAAATTGTAAAAAGAATGTATTTTGACTATATATGACATGGAGGATCTAATACATCTTTTATTATTTTTTAATTATAGGGATAACATAGGTTTTGTAGATTTGTAGACATGTCTTAGCTACCAGATCTACTAGAGCATCTAACCATAGGAGATAGAGCTAGGCTAGTAGTTGCAAGCCTAGGAGGGATAACTGACATGTGCAGGATTACCTTAAGCATGGATCTATTAGTCATGTTCCTTAGATGCTGGGAACAACTAACTAACAGCTTAAAATGGGAGTTGGATGGGGATGTGCTAGAGGTAGCTCTCACTCTAGAGGATGTGCATGCCATCCTAAGGCTATCGATAACAAGAGCACTAGTGACTATAGGTATACTAGATAGCCTAGAAGAGAGGAGAGCCTTAACCATGTGGGTTATAGAATCAAATATAATATTGGTGGGTAGGAGAGTTATTATGTTTGATGTATAAGCATTACAAATTCAAGATCTCTAAAAATCTATGATAGGACTTATGACATAATGAATGATATGTCACAAGTCAGATGACAAGGTACCACTGTTCATGGTAGCCTTGAGTAGGATAATCCTAGAGGAAGGAATATTATATGATCTTGGATCTATCATTTGGGTCTAGCTCATACATGATTTGTATGAGGTGTTGGTCAAAGGGTAGCAATTGATAAGACCAATCATATTACTAATGACTTAGATATATGAGAGGTTTCCCATGTATCGATCGATTGGGTTACCCCATGTGGTCAATGATAGGTCACCTTGAGTGTGGAGATGGAGAGAGGACCAGGTAGCATGAGTCATTCCCCATGTGCTATCACTATAGATGATAATATGTGTAGAAATATTGTGGTAGCCATATGGGCACATAACGACTACATAGTTGAGTTGGGACATAGTTGTACTAATTATAATGAGGATAGAGGTGGTTAGACACTATACCTAGTGGAGAGAGCCACATCTAATGGTACATGTACTAGGAAAAATGGGATTACCTCATATAGGGGTACTAATATTGATGTCTAAGTAGTGGGCTTAACATGTGAAAAAGATACAAGGTAGGAGGGGACTAGGGCCACCAGTAATGAGGCTAACATTTATACCACCTCGTGAGTGACCATGAACTAGATAAGCATGATAGGGAGCAGAGCAGGAGGAGAGAGGTATAGAGATAGTGAAACTAGAGATACCACCACCAACTCTATAGTGATATTATCTATGACCATCAAGGACACAACATTGATGGAGGTAGGAGGAGCAAAAGAGAGTGGAGACTATCACCATTTTTGATAAACTAATAGGTGAGCTAGAGGAGAGATGGATGATAGAGAGGCCACTCAGGTGTAGGGTGAGATGGATGTGAGCCATGATAGCTAGATTTGAGTTGAGGTAGTGACCTATAGAGGAGGTGTTAGGAGGTCAAGTGGATAGAGAGACTGTGTTAGGCAGTTGTATGGATGGTGAGACCATAATGGCTGAGACAAAAATAGGTAATAAAGATGATTAAATTATTGCTTAAGTTTTTTTTTGAAATAGAGACTAGAGGTAGATAGATATTGTGAGATATAATAGTGATCTAATATCTATCTAGGTGTGATTTTATAGGCATATCCAAGGATGAAGAGGAGAGATGGGGGTCCCTTATGAGGGAAGCACTCCATGAAGTCCTAGATGAGACTTTGTAGCCATATGACCCTACTACATTAGAGGACCCCAGTGTACCATCTACCCTAGCTTAGGCAAGCTAGTTTATAATATCAAGGGAGGTAGTGAGGTGGATATAAGCATAGAGAGAGGATGTAGCCACTAATAAAGATGGGTACAAGAAAGATATGGGCATGGTAGGACTTGGTAGAGGAGAGAGCTATGCATCTAGATATAGTGACATAGATGACATAAGCACATACAACAACCCTAACACATATGACACAAGTGAAAGAGTAGGAGAGAGAGACACACATGGTGACCTTAGCCTAGTTAGTGTAGGTACAAGTATGGGTGGAACATCTAGAGGGATAGGTTGATGGATTGAGATCTCAGATATCCTCCTTATAACATACTATTCAAAAGAGTTAGATTGAGGCCTTGGTAAGTAGCATGGATAGGTCATGAGATAAATAGGATGGGTCCCAAACATAGAGTTAGAGCATTTTATATATGGTTGTAATTGTTGTATCAAAACTCATGAGATGTATATATATGATGTATCATTTTGGCATATTGATGTTGATTATGTATGTTTCATTATTATGATTGTGCCTATGGATTATTTGGATATATTTATTTCTATCACATGTATTTAGCTATTATTGTATATGCTATAGGAAATATATGAAATGTGGTTTCTTTTCTAGCACTATGTAGAACACATGCATGGTTAAAAAGAAATAGGCAAAAAAGACTTGGTAAAATATAATCAATTAAAAATAATGTACTACACATTATTTCAAGTTGGAAAATGTGTAATAACAAGAAAATTACTAAGTATAAAGAACTAAGGGATAATAAAACAATATGGTAAAAAGGAATTTATTTTAAAACCAAAGTGAAAGATTTTTTCACCAAATTAAAACAAGTAAAATCATACTAAATCACATTGGGAAGTATGAAAACAATGTAGTAAAATGGAATGTATGTAAAAGGTCACAAATGGTATAATTTTTTTTAATTAAGTAAATAATTTACACTAAATCAAATTGAGAATTATAAGATAAAAGCAAAATTGGCAAAAGATTGGTCATAAATTTATCACACTAATTCAAGCTGGGGGTATGAAAAATTCAACAAATGGTTGTATTCTTACATGCACTTGGAAAATAATAAGATAAAAGTGAAAGAGAAATTAATTAAGTATAAAACACACTAAATCAAGCTAGGAATCATGTCAATGATGTGTAACTTCATAATTAATCATATCTTATCTCATATTTGACACATGCAATTTTGTTTATGACTTGTATTATTGGAAAATTTTGTGAGGAATGTCAGGTCCTATCCATGGTATTATAATGTAACTCAAAAATAAAAAATCATTGAGGTGGAAAAATAAAAAAAATTAGGTAATAAATTATGTGGGTAATCATAAGGAAAAAGTTGGTAATTTGTGAGGATGGTCGGGTCTTATCCACTGTCTTACAATGCAACTCATAAATGAGATCCCAGGGGAGTGATCAGTAGGAAAAATAATATTTCTCAAGAGGAAATATGCGGGATATAAGGAATGAAAAAGGGAGTGTAAAAATAAATAATTAGGCATCTTATGAGAATACCTTAGGAGACAAGAGACATACTAAGGACATGAGAAGACACTAAGTGACTTGTGACCATCAATGTACATAGGAAACCTATTTGCTATAGACACAAAGATTTTTAGGAATATAAGCATGCTAATAAGATCAACTCATGAAGGTATATTAGTAAAAGAAAAGGTAAAATGGACCTACCTTCCCATGATGTGTTCCCTATTCTTTAGGACCCCTTATAGAGTCGTCGGTATACTAAGAAGATTGGGTACTTGGATGAGAAAGTAGGTAGCACTAAAATATTTTTTTAATTCTCCTATTATAATCTAATGGACTACCACACCCCAAAGGACCTCAGATATACCATGAGGCCAACTATGGAGTTTTATCTTTGACTAGAATAAAAATATATGGTTTGAATCATGTTTGTTAGTGTGATTTTAATTTTAAGAATATTTTTGCCTTTTATATCATTGCCTTTTTATTCAAAATGATTTAGATTTTAAATTTTTATGGATTTTTAAGATTCCTCCTCTATATGGATTTTAAATGAACAATCATGAGAGATGTAGTGATATGCATGAATGAGCTTTAGGCTAAGGATAAAGGAATCTAGGTAACCAAAGACAAAGACTGACTAGGACACTTAGGCTTAACAATGAACTAGCATGTGATCTCAAGTATCAACCATGTATATGCTTAGTTTGTGAAAAAGGAATAAGGGAAAAAGGAGATCCAAAATTGGATTGATAAGAAGAGATTGTAATGAGATGAATTATTTGCTAACCAATCACATGGTAAAAGGAGATAAGGACCAAAGGGAACAAGGTTGGTATAACCAAGTCACAATGACAATTATCTATGAAAAATAGGGATAAGAAAGAAAATAATCATGAAGACACAAGAAGAGAGTTTTTAGAAAAACTCAAGAGAGAAAGAGGAAGCAATGATAAATAAAGATAATCATATACAAATATAAATGTTAATATAACAAAGATATAGTACAAAAAGTAAAGAATCACCGTATAAGAAAAATATGAGTTTGACACAACATCAAATGATATAATAGATAGATGAAAATAAAATTAGAGAACATATCCAATCAAAATTTAAATGAAAAGGTACCATTAATGTGCTCATAAGTAATTATAAATATACCCACACACATTATCCAAGACATCAGAAAAATATCTATGAAGCTGGATATGAATTGCTACTAATGTCTCATCAATCTTCAATGAAAATTGGGAAAAGACTTCTCTTATAATATATTCAACTAAAAAATTAGGAATTATCAAGGGATCATACTAAGGAAATTAGGCAAGGTATGCTCAAGATAATGAGTGAGAGTGGGCTCTATGGGGGATGCAAGATTCAGTGATGGAGAAGGATCCATGAGTGAGGGACTCACAAGTGGAGAAGGATCCACAGGTGAGGGAAGGTTCATAGGTGAAAGAATCATATGTGAAGTCACAAAAGGTGATGGACCATAGGATGGGATGGAACCATTTGAGGTGGATCCATGGGAGAAGAAGGAGAAGCCTTCTTTTGGGAATGACCTATGGGAGGAACATAAGAAGGTTTGGGAATAGATATAAGGTGATCCTTAAATTGTTATTGAAGGATGTGGTAATGATCAGTGTGATGGTTTACAAATTGGTGATATAGAAAATAAACCTCACCATACTTAGGTATAACCTTTTAAGGAGGCATGGATTTATCTAAGGTAAGATAGGAAGGACACAAAGTATCAATATACTATCATAACTTAAAATAATGGGTAGAAGAATGATTATCTATCCCATAGAATAAATAGATACATTTGTTAGAGGTCTTAAGAGAAGCACTCATAAGAGGAGGTATAACAAGAGTGGAAGAAGTTGGAGAGGACTCATCAGCCCATTTGGTAGGCAATGGAGCCATCTTAGGCAAGAGAAGCAAACCATCACCAAGGGAAGGTGGTGATTGGGGAAGAATATAACTAGGCTCCATAGAAGGAGAAATGGTATGATAAACAAGGGTAGGTTTAAAAAAAATAGGAAAATGAATAGACTCAAATATAGATGGAGAAAAAATGGGCTTAACTATAGTGGGAGTGAGAATGGGCTTTGATAAGGGATCTAATGAGGGAGGAACATGATCTATAGAAGGTCTAAGAAGGGTCACACTAATGTTAAGAGGAAACCAACTATAGTGATCAAAGAACATAGAAAATCAGTAAGGCCCAATCATAGCATGATCCATAAGCATACTCCTATGAGGATTATTAGAAATTAGAGGTGTTGGTGCCATCTATACCCTATGATAAAGAGGAAAAAAACTAAAATTATGATCTATAAATGAAGGAAGACAAGAAGATACATGAAAAGACTCAAGTAAAGAAGAATGATAATGGAGAATCTCAACATCATGAGCCTATATAAGACCACCTAAGAATGGATCATCTAGGGAATAACCATCATCATAATCTATTGTATGAAGATCAATGATACAATTAGGGATGACCTTGTCATCCGAGGAAGTGTGGTGAATAAAATGTTGAGTCTTAGTCAATACTATGAGAATGCCATCACAAAGAGGCTTGAAAGAATGAGGCTACATGGAAGCAGGAAGCTATGATATGAGGTGAGACAAGAGATTAGAAGTTTTAATCTTTAGGTTAATCTCATCATGCTCATTATCATTGAAATCTAAAAGGTTAGGGGGAATTTTCCTAATGAGTTTGGGATGTCCATTGTAACCTCAAGTTGAATTAATGAGAAAGTTGAGACTCACAAAATGGAATGCTAGGAAAAGGTTCTAGAGTAGGAATCTTGAAGACACCATGGTCTTGGAATTATTAAAAATTACAAGGGTTAGTGTCACCCTGAGTCCTTTAAATTGCTCCATTATGAGGTTGTTTAATGCATTGGTAGGTAGAAGAAGCAACAACTCTCATATGACGAGTCTATGACTGACCAAGCAAGATGTTATAAGAAAGAGGAAAGTTAAAAATCATCACCTTCACATGAAAGGTGATAGGTGGGACAATAATGGGAAGCCATACATAACCTAGAGAAGGCATTTTCCTTCTATCATATCCTTGGCAAGTGTTGTGTGTAGACTTGAGATTGCATTTTGAATATCTAAGGGTCTTAATGAAGTTGAAAGAGGTAACACAAGTGCCAAAACCCTCATCAATCAATGCACACTTAACTTGGATATCACCTATTTGAACACTAATGAATAAGGGAGGATCATCTGCATGAAGCAAAATCTCATTGAGAATCATAGAAGCTAAAGGAAATTTTAAGAAAAGACAAGTGTCCATAGTTTCATCAATGTTGATAGACATCTCTTCACACTGTTGTAATATACTATCCTCAGATCCAGATAAGGCTACCTCCCATCCTGATAGGGGAGGATGAGGGAAATCCATCTCAAATAATAGTTTCATAAGATGGTTTCTATGACATGGAGAAGTCCTCATAAGCTTAAGGAATGGAATTTGGGATAGGAGATTAGTGAGTTCCGTAATGGGAGCCCACTCATCATAACCCATAAGAAGGTTATTAGATATAGATGCATAATGATTAATAATGTCCTTGAAAGGAGGAGCTAAAATGCATTATAATTTTTATTAGTAAGAAGAAGAGGGTTTGGAACAAGGTTGTAAATTATGTTATGATGATGAAGTAACTAGTTTAAGTTGATTTTGAGAATTGGTAGAAGAAGTGTTAGTAGAAATTTGAGTATCATTAGTGTTAAAAGATGATGGAAGAGTGGTTGAAATAGAAAAGGAAGTGTTATCCAAAGGAGAGTCATAAATTGAATAATTAAAAGTAATAAGTTCATCTTGCCCCAACTCATTTAAACAAGTTGGAGAAGAATCCTAGATAACACGATATGTTCTAGATGAAGGAGTATAGAAAGGCTAGGAATCAATAAAATCAACCACCCTTCACATATTATTCATGTTAACCAAATTATCTTTAGAAGTAGGTTCAACAAGACTTTCTACATTATTTGTTGAATGGTTGGATTTGTCTTGATTGTCTTGAATAGGTTGATGATTAGGAAGAGGGTCTTTATAGATAGCTAAAGGAATATTAGCTTGATTTAAGGCTTGAGATTTATCATGTGATTTATAATCCTTAAAAGTAATTTTATAAGCTTGTTGATGCTTTCAAATGATAGAATCATGATCAAAATTAGGGCCAATAAGAAAGTACATATCTAAATTATGAAGTTGTCTATAGGTCTCATGAGAATGACCCCAACTAGCATGAAACTAACAAAACTTATTAATATCATACCAGGATTTCATAGGATGGGTAGGGTCAAGATCTCGTGGAAGAGGCCTAGGTAGATGATTAAGTAATTCATCTAAGGATAGAGGTTTATGAACATTAATGTTTTTTGGTGAAGATAAATGAGGATTAGTATATTGTTGAGAAGGAGGAGCTGGTTATGTCAAAGGGGTAGGAATGATAGCTTGAACATTGTGAATTGTGTTAAAAGAATTTGTAACACCATCATTTGTAACATTGTGATTTTTTTCTTAAGTAAGAGATGAGGACCCATAGAATGTTGGGGTGGCTTGAATTGATTCATAAGGAAATCTTGTCATTTATCTTGGTTAATAGCCTCCTCCAATGTATGTGGAGAGAGAGTACAAACCTGATACTAAAGTTTAGGAAAAAGGGCATTGGTAAAGAGATGGAAAAAATTGTCATTAACCATGTTATGATCACATTTGTTTGACAAAGTTTTCCACATTTTAACAAATTCTTAAGTGGTTTTATTTTCAAGTTGTTTGTAATTTATGAAGTGGGCCAAAGTATTTTTAGGAAGATCACTAGTTTGGAATTCTTGAACTAAAGTATTCACTAAATCCTATAAACTAGTAACAAAAAGAGTTCTAAGTTGGTTGTACTAATCCAAGGCATCACCTATGAGGTTTTGGTTAAGATTTTAGTATTAGAAAAGGGTTCAATTTGACCCAATCCTTATAAATATTTCCAAATGTTTTAAGATGAAGGGTGGGATCGGTTGATCCATTATAAGAAATTGTAGGTGTGATACCTCCTATATCAATGTTAGCAATTTGAGTAGTGAGAGGTTCATTTTGGACATGATTAATTATTTTGTTGACCAAATGAGGTTGAGGAATAAGATTGATTTGAAAATCTTGAAGAGGAGGGGGGATTTCTAGTTATGTGTGCCCCAAGCCAATAGTTGAGGATGAGATTGAAGATTGAGAAGGTGGTTTTGCATTCTCATCATTTGATTTGTGTTATGAGATTGAAAAGTATTCATTTGATTGAGTGTTTGTAAAAATATTTTATGTGTTTTATTAGCATTATTATAAACATTAGAGTTGGTATTAGTGGCTTGGGTACCACTATTGGTATTGATAGGAGCTTGAGAGGAACTATGAGAATGTGAGGCACTAGTGGAAATTTTTTATTATGTAGCAAAATATGGACTAGTGAATGGTTTATAAGAAGCACTAGTAATATGATTACCTTGGGTAGCAAATGAAGCACTAGTGAAAGGATTAAGGATAGTGGATCTTATGAGAGGCCCATTAGATGTAGAACCTACCATGTTAGTGGATATACTAGGCATAAAGGTGGAAGAAGTTAGAGAAGAAGAGGTCATGGTATGAGAAGGGGTCATAATTTAAGGAAGAGGATGAGAATAAAAGAAAGTGGTACCCCCAAATCCAGTGGATAATTTAGGAGTAGGTGAAAGAGGCTCTTCAACTTGATCACCAATCATAAGATTGTAAATGGTTGAAGGATATTTTCCTTGATGTTGAGGAAATTTAGAGATAAAGAAGAGCATTTTGGGGGTATACTATAATTTGGGTTGGTATTTTAATGAGAAAAGAGTATTATTTTACAAAGATGTATTAGGAGGGGTCCTATAGTTCATTATACGAGTGACAATATGAACATTACTAGCATCTAAGAGAGGAGCCCTAATTTATCTATGGGAGACCCTAAGAGGGTTGGAAAAATTCATCATGTCTATTGATTGAAACTCAATATTGTCATCAAGTAGAAAGTCCATGATGAAGGAAAAGAAGGATATATGATAAAGCAAGAAAATAGGGAATGAAAAAAATAGTACAGGGTTGACTAGGTAAACCTAACATAAAAATAGGGTCTACAAACTATATAGGGTTGATTGGGTCAATCCGATATAGTGAATAGAGGCTAGAAAAAGAGGAAATAAGGTCTACCAATAGTATAAGGTTGACTAGGTTGATCCAATGTAGTGAATAGAGTCTAGAAAAGGTACAGGGTCAACTAGGTCAACCAAATACAATAAATAGGGAAAATTTTGAAGCCTATAGTAGATTTGTGAACTTAAATAAGATAACTTTTAAAAGTAATTTTAAAATAAATAAATAGTCAATTGGATTAATGTTGGCCAAGCTAATTAAATCACACAACACAAAAACTTGCATCAACATTAGCTAATACAAGTTTTTGTAATATAAAATACAATTGAGTAAATAGAAAGCAACCAACTTGGAAAGTAAATAACTAAATAATTGGTTAACCTAAATGTTTATAAGATTAATAAGATATGATTTTAAATGTGATGTGAAGTTGGTTTTAAGCAAGGAACTAGAATGGAAATCTAAGGATGGTTTCAGGTAGTTTGTGTTGAAAGGGATTGTAGTGGAAATGATACATGCTTGGTATTGGGGCCTACCCCCTCACTTCACACACCACAATGATAAGGGTGTTGGGTACTTAGCTATAATATAAAATTAACCATGACTTATACTTGATTAGAGTATCAATTTAACTTCCCCCTTGGTGATGAAATCCAAGTAGGTTGGCCTCAGATAGACACATGTTAAAATGCTTGTCTAGATTTTGTGATTTGGTTATGTGTGCCTAAAATAGAAAATAATGAAGTTAAATGATTAATGAAAAACCATATAATTAAGATATGTGATCTATTCTAAGCATGCAAGCAATAATAAAATAAAATTTGAACTAATTACTAACATATAAGGTAAATTCTAACTTTGAAACAAGGTACAATGTTGATATAGTCAACAGTGTATGCACCAAATATAAAATAGGGTCGACAAGGTTGAACCTGTACTATGAAATCAAGGTATAAAAATGAATAGGGTTAACAAAGTCGATCCAATTATATAAATAGCACACAAAACATAGAATTGGGTTGGCAGGGTCGATTTAGTTGACTATGCAAGGGTAGTTTTGAAGACTACAAATTATAAAAGGAAAGATTGTAAATAAAGATATAAAGAGATAGAAAAGAACCTTGGTGTATTAAAGATGTAGAGAATGAAGATTTTTATTCAAAAACCTTGATGTATTATTGCAAATTCTACTAACTAGGTTGATCAAGCTTTATAGAACCTTGTTTTTGAGTTCTTTAAAATGTACAGGGTTGATTGGGTCGACCTAGTAGTTTAGACTAGATGTCTAGAAAGCTGAAAAACTATACTGGGTTGATTGGGTTGATCCAATAGCATGTAATTGAAATATTGTGTATAAAAGTTATATATCAGGTCAATAGAGTTGATCTATTATGGAAAATATATGATAAAAATAATGATGAAATAATGAAGAAATTAAATGCGGTAAATAAATCCTATAAGGGTTAGTTTATGTTGAGTTCACCAAAATGTATGTAATAAAAAATGCGTTATGTCTATAAATCAATCATGGCTCAAAGAGGATAGAGCATACCTACACTTTTGATTGGGAATACATTTGTTAAGCAGGGGTGTGACCAATATGGGGATTTGCTAGACATGATTAGGAGATAACTTGTCACAATACACCATGCTAGGATGGGTTTCAAAGCTTACAGTCTAACACAATCATGAAAAAACCATAAAAGAGTCCTAGGTTTAATGTTCATTTTATTATAATAAAAAATAAAGTAAATCTAATCTAGTGCACACCAAAGCTTGTGGTAAAAACTGGGGTTTAGAAACAAAACAAACTAAACTAAACACACATAAGATACATATACACTCGTCAATGTATACAAAATTATAATGTATGAGAGAGAAGCACAACTACATTATCTATCTACTCTTACCAAGGAGAAATAAAGTTAGGAATACTTACCTTTGAAGATGAATTCACTGAGCCTCAATCTATCCCTTGGCCAAGGTGCTTTACAAGATATTGTTATGGTATGTAAGGATACCAAAGACAAATTGACTCTAAGATACACAACCTATCTATGCATCCAAAAGACTTCTCCACAAGATAAGATCTGTATCTCTAAAGAAAGTATGGAACCCTAAGCTTTATTCCTTGAGTAGAATGGTCAATAAGTAGATGTTCATTCAAATTTAATCTTCTTAACTTCTCTTCTTACAAATGGTTGGAAATGTACTTGTATATATAAACAGATCTTGCCCTAAATCCTTTTGAATATGTCAGTTATACAGGGTTGACCTAGTCGACCCTATATGTTTTCAAGAGATAAATCATTAGGTCTTAAGCTAGGTTAGCCAAAGGGCTGATGAAACTCAAATTTAAAAATACCCTAAATAGTATAGGGTTAACCCAGTCAACCTTGTACAATAATAAGAAGTTGAAAACTATATAGGGTTAACCTAGTTGACCTAATATAGGCAACTAGGGAAAGGGAGTCAAGGAAAGAGCAAGGAGGATAAAGCATGACAAATGTTTGGAATGGGTAAGACTAAGAATAATTATCTTATGGTAAATGGTTTTAGGAGACAAGTGTGTAGATGATAAGTGGAAAAAGGGAAAACAAACTTATGAAGCACCAATGTTCTACCTACCCTTTTCCTGATGCACCCCTTAAGGCATGCACTTAGAGAGATTGAGACTCGATAGGTTATTGAAATATAAAAAAGTGTCAGTAATTGATAAAAGTCTGAAAATATTATGTGTATATAATTAGCTTTGAATAGTAACACCATTGATTTTTTCTTAGGATTGAAGACCTATATGTCTGTAGGTGATTGTTTAGTAACCTTGGAAGTTTGAGAAGTGTAAACATGACTTTTATGGATTAAATATCATGCCTTCCATTGCATCAACATGATATATTAGGAAACAAATATCTAAAAATCTTGGAAATACATACTCAAATTACTCAAATCAACTCAATTGCTAGACACACAGAACATAGTCCACAATGTGAATGGAGATATGTGACCAATTAGAACTTGTACATAATAAATATCTGATCAAGAGAATATACAGATTAGAAATATGGTATATTAGACCATGAATATTCACTTAGATGTACCATATCACTTGGATAACATTTGAAACATAGAAACATTACCAGTCATTTACAGACAATGTATAAGAGAAGACATTGATTTTCAAAGGACCATCCAAACATGCCACCATGATGAATGAATGTTTGTGAAGAATATAAAAAAATCTAATAACTCACTCCAACTATTTTCAAATAACAATGATCTCACACTTTACTCTAGAGTTACATCAAACGTAACATGTGGGGTTTTAAGCCTTCAAAAAGCAATCTGGATTCATAGTGATTGTTCATAAAGATAATAGAACCAATCCAATGAAAAATGATTAAAATTATAATCCCATAGGGGTCTAATTTTTTTTCCAAAATATTAAACCCCAACTGAACTTGTATAGCCTGTACCATCTAGTTAAATTTGGCCTTCACTAGCTTGTGAATGGAGTGATGGAGGAGAGAGATGGTTTTATAAAACTATGGAGCTTTAAAATTTTTACCAAGATTTATTATGACTTGTATAATCTTAGAGTACACTCTTAACTCTTTTCACTTGTAAGTGACTTCTAGAAGTCTGTAAAACTTCCTTAACTCCTAAAGATGGCATTAAATCTCAAGAATATGACCTTTCTCTGAAATTATGACAAGTATGGTAGTTGTGTAACTACTCCAAGGACCTTATAATGTGTTTGGTAGTAATTTATCTCTTAGGGGACTTTGACATACACAAATGTTAGCCAAAAATCACCTTTTATGTATTTTTAACACCTTCAAGTCTACAAGTGAACCTCAAAGATTCCATAACATCATGAAATTTTATAATAAGATGATTAATACATGAAATGACCTTAATAAACCCATAATAACCTATGAAAAATCTTTACCATGCCTTATCTCTCCATGACATGCCTAGACTGCTATATGACCAAAATATGATCTTACCTTAACTTCTCTAAACTAACCTTAAACAATGGTAACAAGGTTATATCAAGAATTTTAATGAAAATATAATGCATGAAAATCCTATGAAAATAACACTTGAAAGTTTTAAATTGGAAGGGGTGACCAATTTTTACATGAGGTCAAAATTTGGTCAACATTCTTGGTGATTCACAAGGGTAGCATGCCTGCAATGCTAATAAGACCAATAGCCTTGCATGCCCATTGAGAAATGTAGTTTCTTGCACTTAGTTTTAGACTTAAACATACTTTTACCATGACATAACCATATAATTTGACCTTCATAACACACAAAAAAAAATGACACACATAAAACAAAGTAACAAGACACACACATGTGCTATCAAGAACTTAGGGAACATAATAACAACATAAGAAAACTAAACTATACACAACTAACCTGAAAACAAATTATTACTCCTAGATTAATGGGGAATATTGTACCACTTTTGGATTCATGGGATGAAGGAAGGGATGAATCAAGTTGTTTTTGAGCCTTGATTTTGATGTCTTCAACTCCTTCATGCTTGCCAATCTTCCTGGAATGACATCAAATTCCTTACCAGGTGTTACAAGCTCATCAAGCTCTTCAAGGAATTTGCATACTCATTCTAATCTTCATCATTTTAAACAATTAAGACATATTTTTAAATCTCCTTATGTACATGATATTCAAAAGATAATATACCTTTGAAAAGGCCTTCAACCTCTTAGAGGAGTTCAATATGCTACTGTGAATCAATTTTTTTCTTTCTCTTCAAGAACCACAACTTCTTCAACTTCATCTTCTTGGTCATTGTGTACTTCATCAACTTCAACTTGCTTATTTGAAGAGTCTTCAAATTTAAGGTTGAATGCAACTTGCACAAGTTTTAATGGCATAGGATCTTATTTTTTAAACACACCATCAAGAGGCAAGGCATATTCAAAAACTACAAACTAACCAATAAGAGGTGTGGGATTTTGAAGGGCCTCAAATTCATCACATATCTCATTTAATTTCTCCATAAATCACTTTGATCTATGAATTCAACAACATATTTGTCTTCTATTGGTTTTTCAAAACCCACTTATTGATCATGCTCATGAGTGTCAACCAATTCATTCACTATGATATTCTTCTCAAGCACCTTCTCTTTCATGTCTTGATTAAAATCTTCATTAGTATTTGTAACTTTATTTAGATCATCTCCTTCTTCACTCAAGAAGATTGATTTGTACTTATATTCACTAAAGGGGGTACATATAGTAAACTCTTCATCATATATACTTGAGCCATCTTATTTATCAATTGCAACTTTAGCTTGATCTTCTTTACTTATCTCCCATAGGATGGGTTCTCCTTCAAGAAGGGATGTGGTGGGATGGTGATGGACAAGTTCATGGGTTGGAGGGGAAGTAGAAAGTGTGATGTGTTGCTCATAAATGGGATCGATAATGGAGGTTTCTTTAATGAACTCTTGGGAATATAACAAGTTGGATTAGGTAATGGGGGAGACATATTCTTCAACAGGGGATTTACTTTCTTCATAGCCTTCTTGAGGCTTTTCAACAACTAAAATTTGATCCTCAATATCTTGACTTTCCCACCTCTCTAATCTATCTATCCACCATTGGATATAACATCATTTCATGTAAATCATCATGGATGAAATAGTGGGTTTCTTCTTCAACTAACCTTCACTTACTCATAAAGAATTGAATCAAATTTCTCAATTTGTCTATGATATGAATAGAGATCACATCAAGTTCTTTGTCCCATTTTCTCATCAATTTTTTTGATTATATCAAATTTGTCATGTCAATAAGGATTTGGATTGAGTTGGAATTGAAGCAGGAGGAGGAAGGGAATAGTAGGGGTTTTGGTGAGCTTAAATATTTTGATTGGATTTACTAATTAAAGTTTCTAAAGCCTTATACCTTTCTTCCCAATCAATGGCATCATCTGATTCCTTATGAAAAGGCTGATATGAATCATGTTGGGGTTGATATGGATCATAGATCTGGTAGAAATCATGTTGAGGTTGATAAGAAGACACTTCTTGATACTCTTCTTGATAAGATTGTTCATAGGACTTCTCAATAACATCATGATCATATAAAGGTGGAATAGGCTAACCATAGGGGTAATATGAATCATAAAGAGGGTAACAATCTTGATATGATTGTTGAGGCACATAGTTGGGGTCATGAAAAGGATTATAAGGAGGTGTATAATAGAAATTATCCTCATACCTAGCCATCCCAAATTCATGAGTCAAAATAAAACACAATATATTAGTGAATATTTTTCACAATAAGTACCTAGGCTGCTAAAAACAATGATTACATTTGGAGTCACCATTGGTGTTGGTTGAATGCCTCTAAAGGCTAATAGATAGAAGAACACACTAATAATTCTTCCACTCTTTTGGATCTTGGTCCCAATGGGCATGCTATAACTATTATCACTTAATTTTTCACCCTTAGAGAGGTAGTTACAGACTTCTCCAAATTACGTGGAACATGGGATTACCCCTAGGCTTGTGGGTTTCCTATAGTAGGGATAAACCTCTAGATTAAAGGGCTAGCTCCCTATATTTGTCATGATTACTCATCACCTATACTACTAGCTCATTTAGATAAAAAGGGAAAGATAAAGCATAAATTAAACCTATCCTAATGAGGTGATTCACTAGTTTTAACTTGATCACTACCAACCAATTGTAATTACACTTTAAAAAAAATCTTAATCTCACGTAACACTAATCTAAATCTGCCTATTGCATTAGTATTTCTCATGGAGGTTTGTGAAGCAAGCTTGAGTTAGGATGACTAAACACAAGGTCATGACATGACACTAGTGGAGAGATAACTCAATGAACTCATGAAACACTTCATTGGAACACTTCAAGAGACCTACAAAAGACTTTCAAAATTGAATATGAATGTAAACAAAGACAACATGTTAAGGAAAATAATCTATCACTTATCAAGATCAACTAATCTAACATACATATTGGAATATTCCATGGAGTAGGTAAATAAGATTGTTCTTTATTTATTGAAGGCTAAAAATGAGTAGGGATTCACCATACATAGGTCGAGGATGATTACAACTTAGCCAAAAGGTTTGATATATAGAGAAATTAAGAGAGAAGAGAAGGGTGTAGGAGATAGAGAGTAGACAAGTGTACATGAGTTATAAAAATAAGAGGAATTAGGGAACTACCTTAATAGGTATAAGATTCCATTTGTAGCTCTTATAAATATGCTCTAACCCTCCAAGTGGTGAGGGAGTTGAAATGCTTGCTTGAAACCTTGACTAACTTCTTGAAAGTCCCCTTTATCTAGACATGTTGAAGGAAAAGTGGCCTTCTTGATGGTTAGATTAGTTTCTTTACCTTTTTTCTCTACTCTTAATACCTTTTAGCTAACCCCATCAGGATCTCTTTAACACATCACTTCCATGTCTTGCTAGGTGTCTAAAGAACTCTTCATTTCCTTAGGCCTACTTTGCACATAAGTGTCAAAACATGGTTTCTTATTCTTTAGTTCATCCAAAATTTATATATGACATATTAAACTCATATTGAACTTACAAAAATCCACTTTGAGGCCTCAAAATAGCCCCAATAATTCATTCTCTACCGAAAGCCTCAATTAAGACTTATTCCTTATAGCCCTAAAATCATACAAACCTATTTGTGAAGAGATTTGTATAGATTATGTTGATAATATGAGGGAATATTCTAGGACCCATTATGGCCTTACAACTTTAGGTTCAATTTCATGCTTAGAAAGTGAGTGGAGATGTACTTTTATGTAGCTTCTCTCTGCTAACTAGGCCTCCCTACCAAGCAACTAAAAAATAGATCTACAAGATCCCCACATGTTCTAAACCCAAAATAAGCATATTATTCACTTATAAAACCTCCTCTTTCTTCTTCATGTCAGATTTAGATATCTAACAGCCTATACAGACCTATCTTCTAGAAAAAAATAGTCTTTTTAGGCCTATTATGTATAGTTATGTACAGTCCTATACAAACCAATGGCATGGGATGATGCTCATGGTAGTATTTAACATGTTATAGGTCATTTAGAATTTTTTATAATCCATATGGGGGCATAAAAGTTGACTTCTCTCTCATCGGGTCCTTATAGCTCTCCTAAGTAGCCTGAAAGTACTTTGGGTTCTTAAGGATGATTCATAAAGCTTAGGGCCTAAATATTCCAACCATTTCCAAAATATGGATTTACAACAAAGTTTATAACTTCCAATACAATATTAAAGTCCTATACAATTATTCTGGACCATATCAAACAATGAAAGGTAGCCTCTCGGGCTAGTAACAAGCATTTTGTGAGGGATGAGAGCAATTTGAAGTATGTAGGTGGTTTTTAGATTGGTCCTTGGTTTCCAATAGTCTCAAAAGGTTTGAGACATCAAAATTAGCTTATTACAATGTCCATATTCACCATTTATTCCATTATGTCCCTAACTAACCAATTTTCTTAGGCTTAGGGTTTTTAGGCCAATCTACCCAATATACCCTAACTACATATGTTCACTTTTTTCTCTCTTTATTAGAGGTCTATGTTTCATGTAAATTTTCACTCAAGTTAAGAAAGAGAGAAAAAAAATCAATATGGGTGTGGTTGAAAAACCTATTTATTTGTGCACACACGTTAAATCAGAAGATTGTGAAGAGCTTCTCTTTGGCTTGAGAGGAAGACCTGTAGATAAGAAAGTACTAAAGCAAACTTGTTTGTTAGACAAATAGTTGGGTGGATTGGCTAGAAATAGTTAGATCTCAAAAGTGAGAGATTCCTTAGGGGATATCAATCTACAATTTTTAAACAGTCAAGTTAATAAACTAAAAAGAAGGTACTTGCATCAATAATCAAAAGGTATTGAGATTGAATATATGAAAGCTTGCTAGGAAAGTAGACTAAAAATGACTTAATTAGTGATAAACCAATTAATACTAGTGTTAACGGGTTAGGGTATGCTTCAAAAAATTAGAAGGGTTTCTGTGAGTGGTAAAAAACATAGAAAAGTGGATTTGGTTGGGTGTGGGTGGGTAAAATCAGCTTGCTAGTTTTTTTGCCATAGGTGACCATCGACGGTTAGGGTAACCGTTGGTGGTTAGGCTTGACCATCGATGGTTGGGGTCTAACCATCGGTGGTTGACTATATAATTTTGGGTTTGATTAATATAAGATGATGGGATTTCATAGATGAATTTTGGGAATTAGGCAAAATCTAGATTGATTATGAAATGGAATAAAAGTATATGAATAGTAATAAATAAGTACTTGTCTTACTAGAAGTTAGTTGGGTGTGTGGTTGATGTAGTTAGCCTATCAGTGGAATCTATCTTGATTTTAGTAGAGTAATGGTACCTAAAATCTTGGTTGAGAGATGATGGTAAGTTGGTTCTTAATAAGAGGGCTAATAATGCTTGATAATGTTGATGATGTTAATTGCCCTGATTGACCTATAAAAGAAAGATATTAAATGCATGAGCTCCTAATAATTATTGCAGATGGATTTGACCTCCCAAGCCTCTCTCTCTTATAGGCACAAGAAAGAGGTATAAGTGAAGGTGTAAATGGGTCATCTAAATATAATTTTTGCATGCAAAGGCTCATAACACAAATTAGACAAGTTATATTTAGAAAAGGGTTGGTAGAGATTACATGCTCTTGGTGAGAAAGTGGATCCTAACCATCAATGATCAGGGGTTCTTGAGGCTAACCATTGATGGTCACCTTGACCATTGATAGTCAGGGTCCATAGGAATAAGGTCTTGAAGGTTAGGGTTACTCAACTAGGTACAACTAAGTGTAGATTGGTTGGTTTAGAACTGATAGGTGTAGGTTGGTCCTGAGAGGGTCCAAGGGTACTTCCAAGACCACTTTAACATTTAGAATTGGAGGTGTGTAGATTTTTGATGTTTACATTTTAACCCTTTTTATTGTGTGACTTGTGTGAATGAGCTAAAAAAAAAATTAGAGTATGGGTCACGGGTCTGGTTACCCCGAGAGTGGGAAAAGGTGTTCCCCCTCAAACTAGGATTCAGTGAGGTGAAGTTGAAGTGGGTATGAGTTTGATAAGTGGTAGATGGTGAATCACAAGGTGGTGACCTAAAGTTGGGCATTTGAGATGCAAATGTGCACATAAAATGTAACAAAAGGTGTTATAGCTAAGATTGTACATAGATGAATTTGCTAATGTTTGTAAAAAAATAAGGGTTAGTACTAAGAAGGATAAGGGATGAGTGAACCATGTGATCACCTATAGGTGTGGCATCAAGGAACATTTGTAAACAAAAGTCTCATAAGTAATATCTATATATCTAGTGGGTATCCAAGGTCGAAAGTGATCTTGGGGAAAATAAAAATGGGTCAAGTTTCATGGGTATCCAAGGTAGGAAGTGCTCTTGATGAGACACAAATAGGTCAGTATGTGTGAGGTGGTGCAAAATGGTCAACATGCAATTTTTTCACTACAATCAAAAGACCAGGAAAAAACTGTCATAAAATTACATGCTAGATGGGCTAAAAGAGATTGATGGCAAGGTGATGAGGTGGTCAGGTTGGTAGGAGAAAGGCATCTCCAAAGTAAGCAAGAGTCTAGTGGAAATTACATGAAATGGGTAGATTGTAGGTAGAAGGTGAAAAGTGGGTTTGGAGGCTAACCTAACCATCGATGGTCAAGGTCTATAGAAGGTGACCATTGATGATTACCTTGATCATCAATGGTTAGGGGAAACCCTAGAAGTCTGGAGGGTAAAAGTAAAAACATAAAAGTGAATTTGTCATTTTACCATGCTGCATTGTTTGACTGAGCTCTAGGTGATTTTGACACTTTATGAGAGAGGTGTGTGCTAAGGTAGATGTTGCTCATTATCTAGAGGTACATGATTGATTCTATGGGTTTAGGATGTAGGGATCATGAAGACATGGTTGGGCACCTACTCGAGGGCTCAGACCATTGAGGAGGTTGTGAAATGAAGTAGGGGGTACACTAAATTGATCTCTAGGTGTAATTTTACTATTGTTTGTGTTTGCCTAGGGGGAGAGGTCTATAAAATAGATATTTGGGATTGCATGCCCTAGGTAATGTTTTGGGGGTTTTGGCCAAATGGGGTGGGTAAAATGTCAAATTGATAAGGTGGGTGGGTGATTGGGTAGTAGGCTAGCTAGGTAGAGTGTTTAGGTTAGGTGTTTATTGAAATGGGTCCCTGTTCATTTCCTAGTAGGTTTGGACATTTTGGTAATGGAATGCCCATAGGTAACCATCAATGGTTAGGCCTAATCATTGATAGTTCACACCTTAATAATTAGGGGCCCCCAACCATCGATGGTCATCATGACCATCAATATTTTAGCCATGATGAGGTAGGATTATTTAAAAATGTGCTAAGGATTTAAGCATGGTTTGAGGGTAAAGTGTAATGGTTAAGCTGAAGTTTGGCCTAAATGGATATGATTAGGTCAAATAGGTTAGGGTTATGGGACCATTTTTAAAATATAAGGTAGACAAGAATAGTTGGAGTCTAAGTGAAATGTTTTAATTTGGTGCAGGCTCAAGAGTAGATACATATGCATGACTATGTGTTGCAGATCTTCCTTGCACTAATTGAGGGGATGACTACTGATGATTGGGCCCATATGGAGGTGTTAGGGCTATGAGGGATGAGGAACTACTAGCATGTGCCTAGGGATGCATCTATGATAATAGCACTCATCAGGAGATGGAATCCTAATATTAACACCTTCTTGTTGCCAATTGAGGAGATGAATATTCTCTTAGAGGATGTTCATAAGATCACTCAATTCCCACTACATGGAAAGGCAATCTACAAGATTGAGTAGGAGTAAGATAAGTATGTGGAGTACTTATATGGAGATGATAGTGACCAAGTCCACTGGTACTCTAGAGGGTTCAGTTATACAACACTATATGAGAGGGCTCCTGAAGAGAGGAGAATTATGATGATGCTGATGATCATGGTTACTTGCTTTGGGTTTTTAGATTCTAGTGGTGGGAGATCCCCCTATCTATTATTAGATATTTTGGTTGAGCTATTTATTAGGAGGACTACATTTAGTTGGGTCTTAGTGTTGCTAGTCTAGATTTACAGAGAGCTATGGAGATTCAGACAACATAAGAGGTATGGCATTAGTGTGGGGATGGTTCTGCATTACTGGGCCTATGAGCACATTTGAGTTCTAAGGCTGATGGGATTATTGTGTATGGGGCACACATAGTTGGAGTTCCTTATGGGATTTATGAGGTAGAGGGATGACTATGATACATCAAGGGAGCCCTAGGTGGATTGGTAGCTATAGACATCCCATAGAGACCATACCTATAGTTCCATATCTGGGCAGGCTACAAGAGGGAGATCCTCATGATATAGAGTTATAGGTGGATAGTGGGACACCAAGAGGGTGAGGTTGAGTTGATTCCCTTTGATTGAGTGTGGCACTAGTTTAGCTTGTTATAGGGTGTACCAGGTCTACATCTATAATATAGGAGGTAGGACTCAGAGGTTTAGTTACCAATGCCCTAACCTATTTAAATAGTTCTAGATGGTGGGCTTGAGGAGATTCCTATTAGGGATCCTATAGATGATGCACGATACACAAATGGATACATGGATTGGTACTAGCCTATATATGTAGTTTTAGACATGGGTGGAGATGTGGTATTGATGGATGTAGATCCAACTGGCCAAGATGCATAGGTAGGGGTAGCATTGGCCATAGCCCAGACTCAAGTATAGGTTCTATAGGGATAGGTGGCCACATTATAGGGTCAAATATAAGCATTATAGGGGTAAATTTCCATCATTATAGGTGAGAGAGATATACTTAGGTAGAGGGTGGGGGTAGGTGCAACAATAACAAGAGGGCCACTAGATACAATGCCCTAAGCACACTATCTAGATATTATCACAAAGCTTAGATCTTATGAGGTGATGGTATTAGACCAACTACCCTAGGCTATGAGGTATGCATAATACACAATGAGCTTGGATAGTGGGCCATCTATAGCTACTCTAGGTCATTGGGATTATATAGTTGGACATACAAGGGTCCTAAGGGGACCATAACTAGGTATAGGTGAAGGCATATATGGGGCTAATAATAGTGGTGTAGGTCCATGATTATGTTGAGATATGCTATGTTGATGTATTATTTTGATACTAGATTATGTGCTGATGCAACGGGATGTATATGTTTTTGAGAGAGCTTGACACATTATGACATGTATTAATTTTTTGATGATTTGATGTATATGATATATACTTTTGATGTTTATGTATGATGGATGCTTATGGATTATGATTATGGCTTATGGATTATACTTATGGTGTTTCACTTAGTATCTTAGGCATGTGATGCTAGGAAGTTAGCTATGATGATCTAATTCTACTCATGGTTATGATAAGATATGCTATGGATGGATGAATGTTATGGATTTATTTATGGTTAGATAGGTGAAATGGTAAATGGTATATTCCATGATGTTTTTATAATTTATTTGGTTTATGATTGTGATGGTGTAATGACACATTTATAAGTGCATAAGATGTGATGGATGTTCATGTTTTGCTATGTTATGTTTACATTGTGTTTTTCTCATTGATGGATAGATGCTGTAGCTTGTTGACATAGCTCATGATGTTCATGCTTTTGAGGTGATGTTTTTTTGTTCATGTTCATAGTGATAAGCTTACATAAATTAATAAAAGATATGAAAAGGAACATGATGCATTTTCATTGGTAAAGATTGACATGAAACCTAGAGTTAGATTGGCTTAGTGAAAACAAGCCTTTCCAATGCTTCACATTAGCATGCTTATGTTGATAGATAGGGATCTTGATTATATTATGTCAAGTAAGCTCATAATCCTATGCATATAATATGTGGCAGGAGAATGGGTGAAACTAGAACCACTCGTGTGACTAGTATGACTTTTCTATAGGTGTTCAAAGAGGTAGTATAAATAAGTTTATGTCTATATATAAAGTGTAGACTGATTGATGTGGGTAGTATACTAAGGAGATTTTATTATAGCTTTACAACATTATTGTTGTTATGAAAGATAATCATGGCTTTCAAAATTCATTTGCTCTTACTTTTGATTTTACTTTTTCTATTTTTTGAGGGTCAAAGAAGCGAATCGATGCAAGAAGCTTCCAAGAAATTACCAGCTTTGGCAAATGCTTTACTTAGCCATCCTTCAAGGGAATGGTCTATGTTTATGTGCTTATTTAAAATGATTTTGATATATTTACTTCAAGGGATAATTCCACCTTATATTTTACAATTTTAATTTATTTTTAACAACTATCCTTCAAGGAAGCAGTCTGTGAATGCTAAGAATGACCCATGATTTATTTTTTCTATTTTCTATTTCTTTTGTTTCGATTTGATTTTGTTTGATATAGAATTTCTCATAAATGCTTAATGGATTAACTTTATTAAGGCAAAATTAAGTTGACATGAAGGTTTAGTAGGTGAAAGATAGGTATAGGTGATAAAAACCATATGAACCAATCTTAAAGAGATGGGAAGTACTATGAGGATCATGCCATGGATAGAGGTATGGTATCCATAGTTCAATATTAGGCTATAATTGTGATGGATAATCACATGATTCAATTTTAGTTATTTGCCCTTAAAAAGAGGGAAATGAATGTGGTTTTTAGGGATGAGCTTAAGTTAGACAAATGATGATTGTGATTCCTACCTAACAATAAAAGGGATGCAGGTGCAAAGCATTGAGAGGCTTAGGTTATAGTTTGCCTTCAAGAGAGGACAAACGATAAGCTCTTGATCTATACTTATAAGTAATGATGTAGGGTCTAAACCAATTGAAAGCAAATTTGCCCCTTTTGATTTTCTCCATATTAGTTACATGTTGGTTTTCTTTGAGGACAAGATCTCTAATGTTTAATTCTTAGACTTTCAAATGTTTTTTATAGGCATGTTTGATTTGTTCTTGATAGATATGAAGATGGTAAAGAGTGTACAAATGATGCTCATCAAGTAGCTCAAGTTGAGCTAAACATTCTTGATGATAATCATTTTCTAAAACAAGGTCATGCAAATATATGTGAAGAGAAGGTATTTGGGCTTCAAGAAAAATATAGCCTTGGCTTCAAAAATGAGAGAAAAAGGTGTATAACCTATGGGAGTTTGGATGATATTGCAATATTCCCATAAGGCTTAAGGAATGTGCAAGTGCTAATCTTGACCTGAGACATTAACTATTTTGGTAAGCATATTGTTAAGGGTTTTGTTAGAGGCTTTGGCTTATCCATTTGCTTATGGGTGATAAGGTGACAAAAATATAATTTTAATACCAATTATATCATAAAGGCCTTGAACTTATTTGTTTTTGAAATATTTACCATTATCGATGATGATCCTATGGGGAACACCAAAATGGTAGATGATGTGATGGGTAATAAATTCGATAATATTTTTAGCTTTTGTTGAGACAAGGGGAATAGCCTCTACCCATTTTGTGAAATATTCAGTTGTGGTAATGATAAAATGATGTGATGGTGAAGAGTGGGGGTTGATTTCACCAATAAGGTCCAGGCCCAATTATGAAAAGGGCCAAAATTTGGTAAAAATGTGAAGAATATTGGTAGGTACATGCTGTAAATTATTATGTTGTTGACACTTGACACACTTTTTAACATAATTGCAACAATCTTGGTTAAGGGTGGGCCAATAATAACCTAGGTGAAGGATTCATTTATCCATAATGAGTCTAATAAAGTGCGCCCCACAAATACCCTCATGTGTCTCTTTGATAGCATGAGAGGCTTCTGGACTATGAAGGCAATAGAATAGGAGGCCATCAAAACCACATTTGTAGATAATTTTGACTAGAATGGTATAATGGGAGGTGTTCTTGATAAAAGCTTGATGGGCATTCCTAGAGAGGACAAAGGGAATTACACCAAGGTGAAGGTAGTTGAAAGTTTGTTGATACCAAAGGTCAGGTAGAATCTCTTCCACATTAAAGATGGTCGGCACATCTAATTTGATGTAGGAAGGTTCAGTGAGGTGATGGATAATGACTGATAGTTTGGAGTTTGAAGGTGTTGATGAGATATTAGAGGTAAGAGAAGCCATGGTATCAAAAAACTTGTTGGTAGATCACAAGATGGTTTATATATGGTAGTGTTCAAATGAGGCTAGGAGATCTGTGACTAGTTGTTTATATAGTTGCATCATTTCATTCTTACACTGGTAAATGACATTTACTTAGTTGACCAATAATTAAGAGTCACCAAAGATATTGATTGTTCTGACTCCTAAGGCTAAGGCAATCTAGAGACCTATTACTAGGGATTCATACTTAGCCACATTGTTGGTGCATTTGAAGTCAAGTTTAAATGAAAAAGGAAGTGGTTTACTGATAAGGGGTATAAGGATGATGTTGAACCCTCCACCACACTAATATTTGGAACCATAAAAAAACATGGTTACGTGATTGGTAAAATCTACTCGAGATAGACTTGCGATTGACTCATCTAGAAATTCAAGAGGGGGAGGTTGGTTGTTTTTTAGGGGTGCCTCGGCCAATTGGTCAGCAATTACTTGCCCCTTGATTGATTTTTTCTATAAGAACTCAAGGTCAAACTTAGCTAAAAGCATGTATCACTTAGCCATACAATGGCTTGCATATGGTTTAGAGTGCATCTATTTGAGGGGGTTGGTATTAGTTATGACAAAAGTTTTGTGGTTAAGAAGGTAGTGGTGAAGTTTGGTGGCCATGAAGACTAGGGCCAAATATAGTTTCTCAGTATGTGTGTACTGAGTTTGATATTTGATAAGTGTGTGGCTAATGTAATAGATGGCTTGATCCTTGTGTTATTCATCTTGATGGGTAAGCATCACCCTTAGGGAGTGGTCTATGGCAGAGATATAGAGGTAGAAATGTTGGCCATCCTTAGGAGGTGTAAGGATAGGTGGAGATAGTAGGTACTCTTTAAGTGCATCAAAGGCCTTTTGACAATCTACATTCCACTTAAAAGAGATGTCCCTTTTCAAGAGGTGGTGGAAGGGTTGACATTGATCAGAGAGCTGATAGATGAAGTGATGAATGGATTGAAGTTTTCCCTACAAGCTATGGAGTTGTTTAAGATTGGTTAGAGGTAACATCTCAAGGATGCCTTTGATTTTGGTTGAATCAACCTTGATTCCTTGAAGGGAAATGATGAAGCCAATAAGTTTGCCTGAAAAGACCCAAAAAATATATTTATTAGGATTGAAGTGGAAGTGATAGTGGATAAGTCACTCAAAGATAATCTTAAGGATGGCTAAATGGTCTTTGTGAAGCTTAGACTTCCCGAGAAGGTCATCCACATAGTCTTTGATGATTGTATGGATAAGGTCATGAAAAATATAGGTCATGGCATGTTGGTAGGTTGTGATAGTGTTATTAATATCTAAGGGCATGACTCTATAATAGAAAGTTCCCCATGGGGTGATAAAGGTAGTTTTGTGCTAATATTTAGGGGCAATCAAAATTTGATTATAACCCAAGAATCTATCCATGAGAGACAATATCTCATGCCCTACTATAAGATCAATAGGTTGGTCAATGCTAGGTAGAGAAAAGTCATCCTTTTGGCAAGTGAGGTTGAGGTCACAAAAGTCCACATAGGTACGTAGTTCCCCTATGGCTTTAGTGATAGGCATGATGTTTGAGACCCATTGAGGATAATCGATGGGTTGAATAAATTTGACAAAAAGGAGGCATTAAAGCTCTTCTTTAACAAGGAAGGTTATGCAAGGGTGCATTTAGTGAAGTTTCTATCTAATAGGTTTGGCATCATGATTAGTTACAATTTTATGGGTGGAAATGGCTGGGTCAATACCAGGCATGTCAGCATATGACCACGTGAATGCAATATTTCAATCTTGGAGGAAGGTAGAGAAGTCTTGTAGTTCTTTCGAGGTGAGAGTTTGGCCAAGTTTGATGATATGGGGGTTATATAGAGTGATTATGTTAATGTCTATGGTAGATTCATTTAACATGGTTGAGGTTTCTAGAGGTAAAAATTTATGGATGGAGGAATCTGGTGCACCAAGGTTGGTGAGAATAACATCATCATTGTGACACTAAATAATGTTAATGGTAGGAGAGTCTTCTCCCACGAGTTCAGGATGGGTCAAATACATTGATATGGATGCCCCTTCCTTTTGATAAGTTAGGGGATTAAGGGTAATCATGTTGATGAAAAAATTTAGGTGGGATGATGTCCTCATTCTCACCCACAAGTGGAAGGGGTGTTAGTGAGGAAGGGGTCTCTTCAATAATGGTAGGTGTAATTTTTTTGGCTTTCTTATTATTAGGTATAATGAAGTTGAGCCCATACTTCTCATGGAATTTTAGGTCTCAATTGAGGTCAATGTGTGTAATCCATGCTCATATCATCTAAAACTAAATCCCTTCCAAACACATCTATGAAGGTATAATTTGGTGAAGTCTGGGTTGTCCAAATAAGAGAAGATAGAGGTGAATGATTAAGGTGGAGAGGGAGTGATGGAAGTGTTGATTGGATTGTCAATTACCCCATAGATAAAGTGGTTTTGATAGCTCAAAGGCTCTAAGGGGATAATGGATCCAATTTTGGGGTCATAACCTAGTTGGTGGTTGAGTTTCCCGTATTCTTGGGGAGTAAGGAGGGCATCAAGGGTGAGGAGATGGTATTCTCCAAAGGTAATGTGTTTGAATGTAGGTTTTGTTGTCACTTAAACTTTCACCCATAAAGGAGAGGACAAGTACCTCCTTATTCAAGTGGAATAATGGAACCACCTCAAGGCTGTGGGTGTCCCAAATTGGAGGTGGATCTTTAGATGAGGGGCTAGCTCCCATTGATGTATCACTATAGCTCAAACCTATTGCTAGATTTTAGGGGGTGAAAAGAGAGAAGGATAAATGAAATAAATCTACTCTAATGGAGGTGATACACTATATATGTTGATGGAATCTAACCATAAGTATCTCACACTTGAAATCAAAAGACAACTAAAACATACACTCTCCAATCAATGACTCTTTGCATAAATGTTACATTATGGGGTTATAGACAAATATACAAAGATAGGAAGACTAGACAAGAAGCATATGAGGGTACTAATGAAAATAATATCACTTAAAACTTGAAATATCCTAGAACACACCATATGCCCTATAAAAATAAGATGAAAATAGGTGAAACAAATGAGCAACATGCTAAGGAATCCTTATTCTCCACTTATGCAAGATCACTTATGTAAGAGGTAAAATTTAGTCATTTTATTTATAAAAAGGTGTAAAATTGAGTATGGATTTGCCATACTCAGGTGGAGCATCCAAAACAATTCCAAAATGGTTAACTCTTAGAGAGAGAGAGAGAGAGAGAGAGAGAGAGAGAGAGAGAGAGAGAGAGAGAGAGAGAGAGAGAGAGAGAGAGAGAGAGAGAGAGAGAGAGAGAGAGAGAGAGAGAGAGAGAGAGAGGTCCAAAGGTCATAATGACATTTTTAAAGATAATAAAATTATTTAATTTTGAATATTATAGGGAAATAAGACTAAAAATATAAGGTATGGAAGTCCAAGTGTCCATACAAGTCATCAAAGTTATGTAAAGTGGCACAAAAGTCCTTGTGCACAAAAAAATTGCCTTCATGATTAGGCCTATTTGAACGTCTTGTAACTGATTTGGAGAAAGTATAATGATTGGAATTAAATTTAGGGACATAATAAATGCCTTTATATTCATTGGTTTCATGCCTAGTCTTTTATAATCAACTAAAAAGGAGCCATCATCATTAGTTGTCCTAAAAACTACCCTTCCATGTACCCTGCACACATTACATAAAAATTGGTAGTATTTATCCATGAAAATACATTGGATGGAGTGAATGATAATTTTAAAGACCCTACATGGCCTTGGAATAATCATGGGCATCGTAAAATCACTTTACTTGAAGATTTCCTCCCTTCTCTCTAGCTTGCCCAATATGCCAGATTTGATTGGCTGAAAGTAAAGGCCTAGTTGAATCATATAAAATATTTTTCATGGAATTAAATTAATATTTATATTTATATTAAGTTTTAATATTTCACCCAAACTTTTTTTCATTTCCTAACTCTTCTTTTAGCCTACACAACACATAAACCATTGAGAAAGACCTTGTTTTTGACCCCATCCATACAATTCTATACAAAAAAAAAGGTTTGGATCATCTTTGGGAGGTCCTATAAAATTTATAATATATATTATAGTAAAAATATCCCATCTAGGATTAGGGGGTCCATACTGTAAATGTTTCCCTTGAAGGAGCAGTGCAGTACCGATACCTCCAGTTTAAAGTTAAAAAAAAAAAATATCCCATCTAGTTGCATCTCTAACTCCATTTTCCAAGACTAGTCCTTAACAAGGGTTTAATAGGGTTTTAGGCTTCTTTTTGGTCTTAATGATTATTTATAAAGTTGGGGCATCCAAATTGAGAAAAAATTACACAAATATGGTCTATGAGACCCTTGATAACACCCTCTAAATCCTTTGGATCCCATACATATCTTCACAAAAGATGTGAGCAATTGAAAATGGCCATTTGAGCTTGTCTTCTTATTTCTTTGCATGTTTGATGGGTTTCAGGGTTGAAAACAAGTTTTCTTAGTTCTCTCAGTATTCCAAAAGACTTAAAACCTAGGACCCAATATAATGATTCAAAAATTTTAAAATCATATCCAAAGCTATAAATTAATATGACCTCCTCTTTGGACACTAGGCCTTAACCTTGATCACTAGGTTTGACTGCAACATTTGATATTTTGGACCTTCTTGTTAGTTTTATTACATTAAAAAAGCTATAAAACATTTTGTATTACCCTATTTAAATCATATAATCCATTTAAATATTCACTTACATATATAAATAACATTGGTATCTCATTTGGCTTCTAGGCCTTAGACTTTGCTTTTAGGCCTGACTATATCTTTGAAGGTATAAAGCACATTGTTTGGTTTTACTCATTCCTAATTGTTTTCTCATGTTGGCTTGGATGTAAAACAACTCCAAACACATTAAAACTAGGTATCCTTAGTTCCTATTTCATCCTTTATGCCTCATTCACCCAAACTATCATTTTGTGCTCAAAGGGAAGTACCCCCTGTCTAAGACAAAATAGGAGGTAATTACCCTATTTGTCTAAGAAAACCAATAATTTTATGGGGTTATACAAGTATAAAATATGATCTATACTAAATTTTAGCTCTTGTCTAGGATTTTGGCCTTTCAACTCTTCCAAAATCAAGATAAACTCCTAGGAGGAGACTGTATACAGGGTTTTGAAGAATGATTGAGTTTTTCTTATTTTGAGCCTCTCTTTCAATAATTTATACATAATGGAAATGATTTTTTTTTTAAATTATTTTAATTGAGATGTTTCAACCTCCACTTATTCCTTAAGCTCTCATAAGCCCCTCACACACCATGGGACATTCAACCCTGAGTATACCTTGTTTAGGTTGAGTGCAACTGTTTGGCGGACCTAGAGGCTTATTTTCATTTTGGAAGGGGTTTATAAAATTAACACCATGATAATTTGTGTAATTTAAATGTTATTTACAAACTTTAACTCCTCATCTACCCAACTTGTACCTTGTATTTCCTAATTGAGCCTTTCTTAGGTGTTGACTGGGACAAATTTTCTTGTAGGTGTATTTGCATTAAGAAACCTTACTCAGAGTGTTTAGAGGATATTTTGAATATTTTATAATCTCACCATGTATATCTAGACAATAATCCTCTTTATGAGACCTTAATACATCACTTTGCATCTACTTTACAAAACCTTGCCTAGGTGGAGGTATTCTGCCATAACCCTACCTGTAGGTATATGCAAAGATTTTGTTGATTTTCATAGTGTTCATGAACCCTTTGGAACATATTTTGAAGTTATAAAATTTGTAATTTTTTGGGACTTAAATATATTTCCCCTTGTAACTCAAAATAGTGTCCTATCTCTTTGACTGAGACACTTCAAAATTAACCCTGTTGGCTGTAGATGACCACTCAGGGCTGTATTAAGCTTAGTTATGACTTATTGAAGCTTCTTTGAGGTCCCTTAAGGTTATATAGTGAATTTTAATTAATAATAATCACCTTGAAAATGTGAAACACAATCAAACATCAATTTTTATTATATCATTTTTATTTAGACTCCTTTTACCCCTACCTGTAGGTCATTCACAACCCTGTGTACAGACAGGGCATGGTTTAGGGATCTAACATGGTGAGTTACCTTCCTTATGGTGGTATCTGAGTATATAATCCTTGATTTTATTTAAAAAAAATTAAAACATCCCCCAAATTCTAGCATGCTGTATCTTTTCATCCAAAGGTGTGAGGGATTTTATGATTCAAGCCTTTAGACCTCACTATGGGAATTCAGTGTTTTGTAGGCAATTTTAAGACTCCAAATGGTCAAGATCCATCATCATTTTACATTCCAAAATATATAAGGTAATTGAAATATTTAGGGGATACAAAATAAATCTATTAGGATACTTAAAAACCATATTCACCCTATCATATGCTATTCATCAAAACCCTCTTGACCTTTATTTGCTCAAAATAAGGAAAAAGAAACCTAAATCTATAGTCATCCCATGATCATAGTTTCTAATTATAGTTTGTCCACTTCATAGTTTCAAGCATATGCCTCATGGTATATTCAACCTCTAATTCTCCAAAATAACTTCTATCTCATCCAAAATCTCTATCAAACATCTTCAATTCTCTATCAACATCACCTGTAGGTAACTATTTACAAGTGTAGGTAGTGAATGCAAGAATGATAGGGAGCATTGTTATGATCATATCCATGAAATTTTAATAAACTCAACTTCTCAAAATACACTCTCTATGTCTCCAAGAGATTGAAAACATTACCAAGGTTATTATCAAAGCATGATGTCATCATGGAGACCCCCTATGTATGTGAATGAACTGAGTATATGTAGGCAAGATGTGGATTTGGGTAAGAAAATACTAAGAATTTTTTTTTAGGCAACTCAATTTGGATTTTAAACCTTAAAGCCATGAAATTAATCAAGGATTCCCTGAAACTAGCTTCAACATACTTCTTCCCACCTGAAAGTCACCTGTGTACACTTGGGATAGAGTAATGAAGAGCATAAAGTCACTACTTGGGTGTCATGGAGCTTACAAATAATGATAATGCCTTGGAGAATGAAGATGAAAGGTGAATAGGAAAAAAACTATAAGTTTGAAAACATAATTAAGACACTAACACCACCCCTTAGAACTACTTACAAAAACATGACAACCTAAAAGTGATGAAGAACTATCCATTGTATCCAAAGAGACCATTCTACAATTTTGATGTGTTTTTTCCCATTAAATCAACTTGTGACTTGAAATAAAGCATAAAAAGTGTAAGGATAAATAACCAACATGATCTAGGGAAAATATGAGAAACTATTTTATACGAAATCACTCAAACCAAAGTAAAACCTAAAGGGTGCATAAAATGACAAGAAGATTTGCAAAATCCACTTAAAATGGATGATTCATGAAGCACAGGTCATCATTACTCAAATTATTATATGGATTTTAAGGTATATGAGTGTAAAATAACCTCCCAAGATCATTCTACATGAAACTCTTTCTTCTGGCCATACCAAGTGGAAACTTGTGAGTCATTTTTGTCTACCAATAAGAGAAAGAAAGGAGTTGAAAGGTTTTGATAAAAAAATGTTAGTTTCAGACCAAACCAAACGTGAATTTGAGCATATGGAAGGTTAAGAGTCACATTTACATGTTTTCCAAGTGGCACACTTCCCAAGGAGGTTGTACAGGTGTCATTTTCTTCCTCTTCTTTAGGACAATTGACTTTCTTCTGATTAACCTACAACTTTTTAGTTTTGTCAGTTACTTAAGACCTTTAGTGACACATGGGACATGAAATCATCTTTTCACACTTGTACATTTCCCAATAAACCTATACAAAGCATTAAATACACTATTTAAACCACTTAAAATGACTCAAAATGATAAATAGACCTAGAGAGCTAATGACCAAATTTATTATAACATCAGTTGACATATGAAACACTTATATTACAATATATTATAAACCCCTTATGTTCCTAAAAATGAATTTTTTTACTTAAGGTGCCCTATTTAGACCTAAAAATCACAATTGGTCAATAGGTTCCAAAGGATCAGTGATGGGTATCTGGTCCACATGGATAGATGAACTAGTAGATGACTCAATAGAAGGGGAGGAAGTAATATCCTCAAATTTCATGGGTGAGGTATTGATGGTGGTTATTTGTAGTGCTTTGGATGGAGGTATGAGAACATCATTAGGTTGGTAGGTCACATTACATGCTACAAAAGGGTTAGGGTTAGCTTGTATGGTAATAACATGACCTTCATGTTCAAACTTGACACAACTATGGAGGGTGGAAGGTACATAACCAATGGCCCATATTCAAGGTTTCCCTATCAAGACATTGTACTAGAATTCACCTTCAACCATATAAAAGAGTTTAGGGAGCATGTAAGGTCCTAACCAAATATGAGGGATGATGGTTCTTAAGGTAGTGGTCATAGTGTCATTAAAAGATCTAAGGATAGATAAAGTTTTAGACATGACATTGTCTAGTAGCTTGAGTTGATCATAGGCATGGGAAAAGATAATGTTGATACTTATTCCCCCATCGATTATAACCCATTTGATGTGGGTTTGGTTGATGTGGGAAGTAATAAAGAGAGGGGGATCTAGGTCTTCAGGGTGGATAGAAGGTATCTCTAAGTCCTTAAAGGTAATAAGGGTGGAGAGTTGGATAACACCAATAAAGGCCTCTATAGGTTAGGAATCCCCTGGTCTAACTTCAATGGCCTATATGGCCTTGATCATGGCTTGATGATGGTGAGGTGAGGTGGAAATAAGCTCATAAAGGCTCATTTTAGTAGGTGTCCAGTGGAGTTGTGTAAGGATGACCCTCTTGATGGATTTAGAGGGGTTAACCTCTAAAGTGCCTAAGATGGTGACTTTGGGCTTAGCTACAAATGTGGAGGTTTGGATCTAGTTTGGTTTAGGGTTAATTGGTGGGTATCTTCATAGAATGGACACTTTAGTCTTTCCTTTATCCTTTTATTATGATCATGTGACCACATTAATGGTATGGATAGTGGGGGAAGGTGTGATGGGGGGTTGGGTAGATTCTCCATCACTTTGAGGTGAGAGTGGGGGATTAGGAATGTGTTGGTGGCTAGTTCTTGGATTTAATGGTGAAGGAATGGGTGGAAGGTCATCTACCAAAAGATCATCTTCATCATAGATTTGGTGGATAATGGCCTAGAGAGCTTTGAAATTTTATGTATCATACCCAGGTGTTTTGTGATAGGATCATATTTGATGGTCATTGTACCAGGTTGGCTTCAAACCAAGAGGATTGAAAGGTCTAATGGGAGGTAATGTGAGGTAAGAGGCGTGCACTAATATTTGAAGAATGGTTACATAAGATTATACTAGAGGTAAGGAAGGTTTTAGGCTGATGATTTTGGTTGATAAGATGGGTGTGTGGGTGGTAATAGGTTGGGTGAGAGATGGCTTGGGTAATGTAGTTCTAATGGATGGTATTGGCTTAGGTATGTTGGTAGTTGGGGTGACCAAGTTTGGTGGTCTAACTGGTTATGATTTGAGAAGGACCAACACATCAAATAATAAATGTGTTTATGTAATTAATGGTAGTGGGTGATATATGTTGAAAGGGGGTTACCATCACTTTGAGGTGAGAATGGGGGATTAGGAATGTGTTGGTGGCTGGTTCTTGGGTTTAATGGTGAAGGAATGGGTGGAAGGTCATCTACCAAAAGATCATCTTCATCATAGAGTTGGTGGATAATGGCCTAGAGAGCTTTGAATTTTATGTATCATACCCAGGTGTTTTGTGATAGGATCATATTTGATGGTCATTGTACCAGGTTGGCTTCAAACCAAGAGGATTGAAATGTCTAATGGGAGGTAATGTGAGGCAAGAGGCATGAACTAATCTTTGAAGAATGGTTACATAAGATTATACTAGAGGTAAGGAAGGTTTTAGGCTGATGGTTTTGGTTGATAAGATGGGTGTGTGGGCGGTAATAGGTTGGGTGAGAGATGGCTTGGGTAATGTAGTTCTAATGGATGGTCTTGGCCTAGGTATGTTGGTAGTTGGGGTGACCAAGTTTGGTGGTCTAAATGGTTATGATCTGAGAAGGACCAACACATCAAATAATAAATGTGTTCATGTAATTAATGGTAGTGGGTGATATATGTTGAAAGGGGGTTACTTTTTAAGCAAAGTGGAAGGGTGAGGCCCTAAGATAGAGGGTAAGATAAAGGAAGGTAGAGGCTTAGTCATGTGTCCTTTCAACATTTTTATCCTTTTGGTTGGTATGGGTTGAGACCTGGGTATAGAATTAGGTGAAGTTAAGTTTACTTTCAAGGATGGGTGAACCAAACTCTAAATAGGGAAATCACCAAGAGTTTTGAAAGGTTTGGTTGATGAGGTGATGGCTATTTTGGTTGATTGAGAAGTTTAGGGGTTGTTAGAAGTTTGGATTGGTTTAAGATGTGGTGGAGAAATGATGGATTGGTTGGTTATAGGCATGCTATAAGGTTTAGGTTTGTTGATGGGGGAAACCCTAACTATTGCTATAAAGTGGTTTGATCCATGTTTGGTTTTAAGGCAAATTCTAATTTCTATACTAATGTGGAAAAAGGTTTGTGTACTAGTCTTGATCCATGGGTAGTGGATGCAACAAATAGATTTGTAGGTTGGGGAGGATGGTTCCTAGATTGGTTGATTTCCTTACGTGAGGAAGGTAGGGTTGGTATAGATATATCCTCCATTAGAAGTGATGGTGGAACCACTTTTCCTCTAGGGATGATGTCCATAGGTATGATGGTTTAATCAGTAGTTGGTAGAGGTAGCAGATTAGGGATGTTTTTATATTCAGATGTGCTAGTTGAGGTAATATGTGATGATTCCAATGCTTCTATGAGTTTATGTAGGGATAAAGTATCTTCCATGGTTTGGGTCTTTTAATGAGGATAAGGTGACCCCATTAACTCAGTAGGTGAGGTGGGGGAAGAGTAGGTAGATAAAATGATTGGCTCTTCATGGGTAGGTGTATTATGAACCATATTGATCATGTGGGCATCATGAGAGCATTCAGTTAGTATGTCCTCATGTTTTCTAGGGGCATGGTTTGGAAAATGTTTATCGAATATGTCAAGAGATTGATTTTGAGGGGCATTAGGATTATCCAACATGAGTTACCCTTTATCGATAAGACTCTGAATAACATTCTTGAAAGTATTACATCAGTTGATGTCATGTATAATTACCTGATGAAAAGCATAGATGCCATTCTCATTATACCAAGCAGGTACTAAATGAGAAGAATCAAATTTATAGGGAGGTTTGATAGGTGAAAGTTATATAAGTTTAGCTTTTAGTAGCTTCTCCAAAACTAAGGTGTAAGATTCTCCAAGTGGAGTGAATTGTTTTTGGTTACTTTAGTTTGGGTTCTTGAATTTTGATTAGAGGTAATGGGAGAATTTTTTTGAATGACATTGGGTGGAAGGGTGTTTTAAGGATGATGACATTCATGGTTCACTTGGTCTTGGTTCTGGTATGGGCTTGGATTCTTGGTTTGGAGGAAGAGGTTTCATTCGTCTTGAAGGTAGAGTTCTTATTTCATAACTTCAATTTACCCTCATCTATGGTCTAGTTTTATAGCTTACATGCCATGGTAAAAGCCTCATCAAAGGTTTTAAAGATTTGGACATGAAATGTAGAAGATATATATTTGGCACAAACTCAAGCAAAAAGCTCTATAAGTTCAGGTTGAGGCAAGGAAAATAATTGTTGATTAATCAAGATTTTCTAATGGGCAAAAAAATTAGCAATGGAATCATCATCAAACTGATTGATAGAATAGAAGTATATGATAGATACCTTCTTAGAAATGTTAATGTAAAAGTGATTCAAGAAGACTTGTGCTAGTTGGGTGAAAGAAACTATGGAATGCTTAGTGAGGGCACTAGACCAGTCGAGTGATGGGCCAAATAAAGACATGGGGAAGGTTCAAAGGAGAAGGGCATAATCATAAGCAATCATGTAACATGTATGATTGAAATCCATAAGGTATTGATGGGGGTCCTCCTTGCTTTGAAATTTGGTAAATTCAGAAGCTCCCATTGAGGAGGGTGAGGTTTGATGGGGATAGAAGGGTGAATAGGTTTGTTAGAAATCTGATCATAAGATAGGATGTTATGAGATTTTGAAATAGATGAATCAAGGTAGGTCATCTTGTCCATGATCATTTTCATTAGGTTAATTTGAGGTGGTACACAAAAAGGATTGTAAGGCTGATATTGTGGATGAGGTTAGGTAACATATTGATAATTGTTTGGCAGTTGAGAGGTTGCCACATATTGTAATGTGGATGCTAGAGGTTGGGTAGGGTAGGTGGATGATGGTGGTTGGGTAGTGGGTATATAAACTTATGGGTTAGGGATGTATCCTATATTAGGTGTAATGGGTAACTATTGAGAAGTACCTATGGATTGGGCATGGGTGGTATTTAGGTTGGTGATAACAGGGGAGGTAGTGACCTTTGTGCTAATGGGTGGTGAGGTAGAAGGAATAGATACCCCTAAGCTTAGTAAAGGGGTATTTATTGATGGGTTAGGTTTGATAGAGGGGAGTTTGGTAATGTTGGTGGTGGGTGCTCTAGCTATAAGTGGGGTATGATGGGTTAATGGTTGGGTTATCCCCAAGGTAGAGGATCCATTAGTAGGGGTAGATGGTGTAAGGGTAATGGTTGGTTGGATAAGTTGGTTCTCAGTCGTAGTATCAAAGGGGTTAGTATACAAAGATTCTTGGGTGGTCAAAAGTTGGGTGGTGATTATGGAAACAAGGATACCCTTCATAAGGTGGGATGACATGCCATAAGGAGGATCCTAAGGTGGAGTTGAAACTGGGATATGGTGAATAGAGGTGTTAAGATAGTGCTGAAGAGCCATTGGATTATTGTCTAGAAAGGTGGTAAAATCCATGTCTCCTTAGGGAAATACTCAAGGGAAAGTAGGGCTTCCTAATGAATGAGGTGAATCTTTTACCTCATAGATATACTCCATAGATGAGGAGGTAGAAGAGGTTGATTTAAGTGATAGGTTATGTTATACTAAGTCTCTTTGTTGCTGTCGAGTGAGAACCATACAAATAAAAAGGGTAGAGAAAACAACAACAAACTTACCACTAAAACAAGAAGACAAGAAAATGATCAAGGCAATCAATACACACATTATAAAATATGTTTAAGCCTAGAGGTTAGTTTTAATCTTGTTAAGCAAAAAATATACTGAGAGGGGGGGTGAATCATTATATTATATATCTTATAAAACTTTCCCTTTATCAAATTACACTTAATCAAACATTCAAGATATGAAATAAAACTCAAACAATAAACATCACACAAGATAGAGAGAGACACCAGATATAACGTGGAAACCCAATGTGGGAAAAACCATAGAGAACAATCTCAAGTATATTCATGAGAACAAAACCACAGGAGCACCATACCCCTTTGCCGAGTACCAACCTCAGATATAATTCATGAGCACCAACTCACAGGAGCTTCAAACCCCTTTGTCGAGCACCAACCCAGCTACTATTCATGAGCACCAACCCACAGGAGCACCAACCCCTTTGCTGAGCACCAACCCATCAACAATTCATGAGCACCAACCCACAGGAGCACCAACCCCTTTGTGTATACCACACACCTATCTCTCAATGTTGCTATCTCAACAAATGTTAGATCAATACAACATCTCTTTCCTCTCTCTCACTTTTACTCTTCTAAGCTAGATATAACAAATACAAATCATATTCATCTCTCACAATTGATTTTCTAAGCTAGATATTACAATATCAAATCAACCTCTCTCTTCCATATTACAAATGGCTATTCAAGACTTTATTTATAGCTTTCCAAATGACCTTTGGCCTTCTCCCTTTGTGACCCTTCAATCCTCATGGAAAATGGCACCAATCTTGGATGACCCTTCATATTCAAGCCTTTGAAAATTCATGTGGTGACCCTTCATGACCAAAAACATCCTTCCCACTTTTGTCCTTATCTTTGGTGACTTTTCATATTCCTCAAGGTGTCCATGAGAAATTGTGCCCTTACTCTTTTGTCTTCACTTGGTGACTCTTGGGATTCCCTAAGATGACTCTTCATGGGAAAATGCATCCCATCCTTCTTTTGTCTTTACCCTGTGGCTCTTCGACTTCTCCATGGGCCCTTATTTTGTCTCATATGCAACCAAAAATATATTCATTAATATTAACTCACATTAGCCAAGATAAACAACATTAAATGCAATGGGGCCTTTATCACCAATAATACTAGACCTTTGACATCAATGACAATATTTCCAACAATCTCCCCCTTTGTCATTAATGGCAACCTCAATCCTAAAATTGCCACATCCTATCATTTGAAAACATACAGTAACTCCCCCTTACTATAGCAACCTATACCTGTTCCTTGTACCTATTTTCTACACCTGTACCTGTACATGTAATTCTCCCCCTTTGACATCAATGGCAAAGGGCCTACCTAGAGCTAACACTTAGCTCCCCCTCAACTAATGCTGAACATCAATGGCAGGAAGTAATAGAAATTAATCCCAACTCCTCTCGCTGATCTTTGAATATATCCTTTGATCATGCCTTTGAGAAGATATTTGACAAAACATATACATTGTTCCCTATCCTTTGAGCATTTTCAATCAACTCATTTGAATCTTTTCTTCTAATCTCACAACCTTTAGCATGAAACCTTGATGTTTATCCTTGATCACATATTTGACTAACACTTAACAGATTATGCTTAAGACTTTTTACATACAAAACATTCTTAGTCTTAGTTCTACCATAATCCAAACTCAAAGTACCTTTTCTTGCTATCTTGGCAGTGGTTTTATCTCCAAATCTCACTATACCACCATTGATCTTCTTTAGAGTAATGAACTTACTTTTATCACCTATCATATGCCTCGAACATCTACTATCAATTAACCATGGCTGATCTTTACCTCTCACATGCAGAACTATCTGCACCATCATAGAATCTTCAGGTTGTTTCTTTTGCCATGAACATGTCTGAACCTTCTCTCTAATGAATGGAGCTTTGACACTTTGATCCTTCTTCTTGATGAATGGAGCTTTGAAACTTTGATCCTTCTGAACTGACTCAAACACGCTTTTGCAACACTGAGCTACGTGTCCAAAGTTGTTGCACTTGTAGCACACTATGGTCTCTTCATCAAAGCTTGATAGAGGAGCAAAAGAGTTGTGGCTTCTACTTGACTCTACTTGACTTTCCTTCTCCTTATTTCTGAAATTATTAGCTCTTTTTCTACATTCTAATTTCTTGTGACCATATCTATTACAATAAAAATAATATCCATAAAAATAAGACCTGTCTGTATATCTCTGACCTGATTGCCTTTTGTAGCTTTGTTCCTTTTAGCCTTCTCTATTTGGAATGTCCTTTGTATTATTCACTTCTCCCATTTTTGTTTCCTCTTGTGTAAGAGCTTCAACATAGCTCTTTTTCTTTTCAAAACCGATCCCTATCTTATCTGAATATGCTTTTTGACTTTCCAATATCTTATTCAGCATGTTAGTGTTATCTTCAAATTTTGAATCACTAACTACTTTATCACCGACTGCTTTCTTAATATCTTCTTTTAAAGAGGCAATTTCAATAACATACCTTTCACAATTGCTATTTCCAACTGTGCTATGAGATCTTCTTCATTCTTCTTGGCTTCTTCAAAGTGTGCTTGTAGATATTCAATCATTTCCTTTGACTCTTGTTCATTTTTCTCGATCTGGTGCTTTAATCTTTGATTCTTCTTCTAAATAGCTTCTAACTCTTCTAAGGCACAAATGAGCTCTCCTTCCATATTTACTTCAGCTTCCTCCTCTTCTTCTTCTTGATCATCTTCATGTATAGCCATGAATAGAATCTCTTCTTCTTCTGAATCACTGACTCCACTATCTTCGCCTGAGCTAGGATCTTTAGAATATAGGCTCTTCTTCTCAAATCCCTTCTTAGATTTGCCTTTGAAATTATTCTTGTATGTAGGCTTTTCTTCTTCATCATCTAGTTGAAAAATGTCTAATCTTTCCACAATTAAAACATTTAAAAGGTAATTTTCTTTGATATTTACCTGTTCCTCTTTTCGGCTTGTGAATGAAAAGTGCTCCATTGTCATCTTCATCATCACTGGAACTATCACTTGATTCTTGAATCTTAGATTTCTCCTTCTTTGATGTCTTGAAAGCTGCTTCTCTCTTTGAGGGTTTATCTTGTTCTGTCCGCATCTCATATGTCATGAGAATACCATGAAGCTCATCCATTTTTAGCTTGGATAAATTCTTCATCTCCTCAATTGCTGAAACCTTTGCATCATATCTCATTGGTAGAGATCTCAAAACCTTTTGCACCACCGTTGACTCATCCAATGTTTCTCTAAGACCTTGAATTTGATTTATGACTTGATCAACTCACAAAAGATAACTTGCTATATCTTCTTCTTCTTCCATCTTCAAACTTTCAAACTACCTTCTAAAAGTCTACAACTTAGCTTGCTGAACCTTTCCATCACCTTTGTAAATATTCTCAAGTTTTACCCAAGTTTCACGAGCAGATTTACATTACATAACTTTAACAAATTTAGATTCACATAAACCACATAAAATAGCATTTAAAGCTTTAGCATTACATTCACTTGCCTTCTTTTCTGCTAGAGTAATTGTAGATGTTTGTGGCTCTTCATATTCCTCCACCATTGCTTTCCATATGTCAAATCCAAGGGCCATAAAATAAACCTTCATTCTCATGCTCCAAAAAGCATAATTTGTTCCATCGAACAAAGGTGCCTTATTTGTAGAAAATCCTTTCTATGACCCAGCCATCGTGCTTTCCCGATCTACCTTTAAGCTGTAAAACTTTTCAAAAAGGAACCTGCTCTGATACCAATTGTTAAGCATGGAATATACTGAGAGGGGGGTGAATCAATATATTATATATCTTATAAAACTTTCCCTTTATCAAATTACACTTAATCAAACATTCAAGATATGTAATAAAACTCAAACAATAAACATCACACAAAATAGAGAGAGACACCAGATATAACAGGGAAACCCAATGTGGGAAAAACCACGGAGAACAATCTCAAGTATATTCATGAGAACAAACCCACAGGAGCACCATACCCCTTTGCTAAGTACCAACCTTAGCTATAATTCATGAGTACCAACCCATAGGAGCTTCAAACCCCTTTGCTGAGCACCAACCCAGCTACTATTTGTGAGCACCAACCCACAGGAGCACCAACCCCTTTGTCGAGCACCAACCCAGCAACAATTTGTGAGCACCAACCCACAGGAGCACCAACCCCTTTGTGTATACCACACACCTATATCTCAATGTTTATATCTCAACAAATGATAGATCAATACATCTCTTTCCTCTCTCACTTTTGCTCTTCTAAGCTAGATATAACAAATACAAATCATATTGATCTCTCACAATTGATTTTCTAAGCTAGATATTACAATATCAAATCAACCTTTCTCTTCCATATTAAAAATGTCTATTCAAGCCTTTATTTATAGCTTTCCAAATTAACTTTGACCTTCTCCCTTTGTGACCCTTCAATCCTCATGGAAAATGGCACCAATCTTGGATGACCCTTCATATTCAAGCCTTTAAAAAGTCATGTGGTGACCCTTCATGACCAAAAACGTCCTTCCCACTTTTGTCCTTATCTTTGGTGATTTTTCATATTCCTCAAGGTGTCCCTTCATGAGAAATTGCACCCTTACTCTTTTTTCTTCACTTGGTGACTCTTGGTATTCCCCAAGATGACTCTTCATGGGAAAATGCATCCCATCCTTCTTTTGTCTTTACCCTGTGGCTCTTCGACTTCTCCATGGGCCCTTATTTTGTCTCATATGCAACCAAAAATATATTCATTAATATTAAATAAATATTAACTCACATTATCTAAGATAAACATTATTAAATGCAATGGGGCCTTTATCACCAATAATACTAGACCTTTGATATCAATGACAATATTTCTAACAAATCTCACTTTTAGATTATGCCTTAGTTTATGAGAATGTGTGATAGAATTTTGATTGTAGATAAGGTAATATAGAAGTAGTTTATGGTTGGTTTTAGGTTATTTAGGTGCTCAAAATAATCTATATTGGAATCAATTTGTGGCTTGGTATTTGTCATGTCCCCTTTTTAGTCGACATGTGCAGAGTAGATGATTAGCCTATTATGCGACCCTCGTAGGCTGATGAGGTGGATAGAGGGTCTTGATGGAGCTGGGCTTGGCTTTCGTTTGGGCTCTTTAAGACATGAATTAAAGGAGATATTAATATTTGATTGATTTAATCAAATATTAATTATTTGGTCCAATTTTAATTAATTATTAATTATTAATTAATTATTAATTATTAATTAATTATTAATTAGTTATTATTGGGTCTAATTTTAGGATCCTCATTATAATTTAAGAATTGGTCTAATTTTAAGACCCTAGTTCTAAATTAAGGAAGCCCCAGTCTAATTTAAGGGAATCTAATTTTAGCAAGCACACCTTTGGAGGTGTATAAGAATCTCTCATGGAAGAGAGTTTATATCCATGATTATTTTGATATTGATTCTTGTTAAGAAATTCTTCTGTGAAGACTGAGCCAAGGGTTCCAGTATTCCATCTGCAGTGGAGAACGTCAACTCTTCATTGTGTGCGATTCAGAGGCTGTGAAAGATCAGCTGATCTATTGCCAAACTGCATTGAAGAACGTCAACTCTTCAGTGTGAGCGATTCAGAGGTTGTGAAAGATCAACCAATCTATTGCCAAATTGGGAGATAACTTCATCTAGAAGTTATCACATGTACTTACAAGTTTGAGAGATAACTTCACACAGAAGCTATCACGAGGGTTTCAGGTATTTTCATTATTTGGGTTTTGATTCCAGAATTATCCAGATATAGATCTTTGTATTAGCCCATAATTCTACAGGTCAGGATCAAGCATATAGGTTGAGCAATATCAGTGGCCGTACGACTTCCGTACAGATCTGTGAAAATCTGTACGCATCTACAGAAAGTTCAGGTACTGACATCGGCGAACAGAGACTTACAGAGACCGACATCGGTCGACTAATCACTGACGTCGGCGAGGGGATCACTACAGGTCGACCGACGACGGCAGTATAACCGACGTCGGCGACTGTGTTTTTTACACAACAGGCCGAGACGTTCCAGATTCAGCCCAGTTCATGGAATATTCAGGCTATAAGGCCAAACTTTCGATATTCTTTGTATATCTGACAGAGGATCTCTATTGTAAGATTATGAGCAAATAAATAAGAAATTATACTGTGATTTATTCATCTATTTGAAGATATTTTGCAGAAATTCAGATAAGCAATTTGGAGCTTTTGTTTTGATATTCGAAGGGATATTACAGTGGTATCAGAGCTAAATCCTGCCATCCTGAGGGTTTGACAGAGCTTATGCAGCCACAAGGGTTGGGACCACAAGGGTATTTCACGCGCAGTAGAGCTTTGCTTGAAGGTACTCAAGTTCTAGAACAACCGCCGGAAGACATGGGTGATGATATTGGCAGGGCCCGTATTCCTCACCATCCGAGAGACCAAGATGATCCAGAGGTTTTACTTACTCTTAGAAAACTATGAGAAGGGCAAAGGCAGAATAACCAGGTATTACAGCAGTTGGCAGCAGCACTGCCAAGATTGGGTTCTTCGAGGAGACATTCCCCACACCGTGAAGATGTCAGGAGTGTTGCAGGATCACAGCGAGGCCATGGGACTGTTTCTCGTACAGCGAATAGGCCTACTAGGCCTATCTTTGTGAGATAAGAAGCAAAAGAGGTGATAGCAGGTGAGGAGCATGAGGAGGCATTTATGGACACACTTAGGGCAGCGACTGAAGAGTGGGACTCATTACCACCTATGGTCAGGGAGATGATTACTTTTGACCGATTCCTCACATAAAGGAAAGAACATTACCGAGGTCGACAGAATGGGAGACCAAGACCCCAAAACAATGATCTGAAGCAGGCTACGAGTAGGCTCACTCTAGCAACATTTGACGGTAGTGGTAAGGTGACAGCACAGGCCTGGGTTAGTAAGCTGGATACATTTCTCACATTGTGACTGATGGGTGAGGAAGATGCTATCAGATATGCGACACTACATCTTGAGGGAGTAGCTCACGATTGGTGGCACCATGGGATGGTGACACTCCATCATGATCAGATCACTTCTTATCAGGAGTTTGTGGACAAGCTGGTAGAGCATTTTGACAGGAGGGATCCAGAGTCCTATTTCTGAGAGTTGGCACAATTGCGCCAAAGCGGCAGTCTAGAGTCTTACATTGGTGACTTCCAAAAGTTATCAGTTATGGTTCCTGACATTTCAGAGAGGCGACTAGTAGTACTCTTCATGGAGGGCTTGACAGAACCATTGAGAGGTTGGATCAAAGGCTTTGATCCTCCTTCCTTACAGGAAGCTATGAAGAAGGTGCGCAGTATGGAGATGGCGGCGCCATCAAGTAGATCTAACTCCAGAGGTACTTCTTCATCGAGAGACCATAAGCACTCCAACGGGGATACAGAGAGACCAGATTTCAACATAGATAAATCCGGGGTTAAAAATGATTCAAAAGCCAATCCAACAGCACCACCTTTGGATCGTGAGGTGCTTAATGATCTACGCAGGAAGAAGCTTTGCTTCTACTGCAAAGGTCCATATGATATCCATCACGATTGCCCTCTGAGGCCTAAGGGCAAAGCAAATCGTGTGATGTGGGCATATTATGAGGATGCAGAATCAGAAGATTCTGAACAACAGGATAGTTCTGAGGAGGTAGAGGCTTCAGAGCCTAAGGCAGAGGCAGATTTAGAGCTTCATACACAGGAGGCACGCCTATCCAGCATTTAGTCGGATGAGTCATTCAGACTCTGTGGAGTTTTGGCAGGGCAGAAGGTTACCACCCTTCTTGATACAGGAGCCACACATAATTTCATAGATGCTAGATTTGTGGAGAAGCATGGACTAACTACCAAAGATTTTGAGGGAATTAGAGTTAAGGTAGCCGATGGTCACACTCTTAGGTGTGAGCGCATGATTAGAGATCTCCCATTGCGCTTGAACAACTATGAGTTCAAGGCTAATTATTTTGTAGTGAACATGGGGGACATAGAATTAGTCTTGGGTATGAAGTGGCTTCATTCATTTGAGGAAGTTACTCTTCATCTCAAAGATATGGAGGTTCATTTTCAGGTTGATGGGAAAACACATATTCTTAAGGCAATACGGGGCAGCAGCTTCAAGCATATGTTTTTTCATCGGATGGAGATGCCTATACTACATGACATGATAGAGTGCGATGATGAGGGCACATTGGCACCAACACAGGAGAGATATGAGGACGAGCTTTGTCTTGAGGTGAGTTCAGTTCAAGAGTCAGCACACGTGGTAGAGGCTCAGCTTTCTTTTACAGGGGGGTCACATGTTGATGATGATATGCGTACAGGAGACAGAGGTGATGTGATGCCATTGGATGAGAGTGGTGATGGACAGGGCCTGGAGTTTGTGTTGGTTGACAGCACTGTAGATCGAGACTTCATTTGGGATCCGGGTATTCAGCGATTGCTTGAGGGCAAGTAATTTCAGGAGGGGCGGATTGTCATGTCCCCTTTTTAGTCGACATGTGCAGAGTAGATGATTAGCCTATTATGCGACCCTCATAGGCTGATGAGGTGGATAGAGGGTCTTGATGGAGCTGGGCTTGGCTTTCATTTGGGCTCTTTAAGACATGAATTAAAGGAGATATTAATATTTGATTGATTTAATCAAATATTAATTATTTGGTCCAATTTTAATTAATTATTAATTATTAATTAATAATTAATAATTAATTATTAATTAATTATTAATTAGTTATTATTGGGTCTAATTTTAGGATCCTCATTCTAATTTAAGAATTGGTCTAATTTTAAGACCCTAGTTCTAAATTAAGGAAGCCCCAGTCTAATTTAAGGGAATCTAATTTTAGCAAGCACACCTTTGGAGGTGTATAAGAATCTCTCATGGAAGAGAGTTTGTATCCATGATTATTTTGATATTGATTCTTGTTAAGAAATTCTTCTGTGAAGACTGAGCCAAGGGTTCCAGTATTCCATCTGCAATGGAGAACGTCAACTCTTCATTGTGTGTGATTCAGAGGCTGTGAAAGATCAGCTGATCTATTGCCAAACTGCATTGAAGAACGTCAACTCTTCAGTGTGAGCGATTCAGAGGTTGTGAAAGATCAACCGATCTATTGCCGAATTGGGAGATAACTTCATCCAGAAGTTATCACATGTACTTACAAGTTTGAGAGATAACTTCACACAGAAGCTATCACGAGGGTTTCAGGTATTTTCATTATTTGGGTTTTGATTCCAGAATTATCCAGATATAGATCTTTGTATTAGCCCATAATTCTACAGGTCAGGATCAAGCATATAGGTTGAGCAATATCAGTGGCCGTACGACTTCCGTACAGATATGTGAAAATCTGTACGCATCTACAAAAAGTTTAGGTACCGACATCGGTGAACAGAGACTTACAGAGACCGACATCGGTCGACTAATCACCGACGTCGGCGAGGGGATCACTACAGGTCGACCGATGATGGCAGTATAACCGACGTCGGTGACTGTGTTTTTTACACAGCAGGCCGAGACGTTCCAGATTCAGCCCAGTTCACGGAATATTCAGGCTATAAGGCCGAACTTTCGATATTCTTTGTATACCTGACAGAGGATCTCTATTGTAAGCTTATGAGCAAATAAATAAGAAATTATACTGTGATTTATTCATCTATTTGAAGATATTTTGCAGAAATTCAGATAAGCAATTTGGAGCTTTTGTTTTGATATTCGAAGGGATATTACAGTATTAGGGCCTATGCCATCACTTCATAGTCTTACATTGATAGTGTTAGGTGTTTAGCCAATATATATTCATGTCTAGAGTTTATACTCAACCAGAGAGCTGAGTTGGTTCTCCTCTTGAGTTGGTTCTCCTCTTGGTAATGACCTCCAAGTAGGATTTCCAAGAATGGGTAGGTGACCATTAGGTGATGAAATCTCAATTGGGCCTTGTCTCAATTTTTGTAATGTTTAATTGATGAAAGTGGTCTAGCTACTATGTTAACAAAGGTGATGCCATAATAAGATTACCATGATTTAATTCAAAGTGAACTAATGGTAAAATAAAGCAATTGATGTAGTTGATTTTAAGCCCAAAAGAAATTTTAGTTTCAATTATGAACAAAAATAGAGAGGAGAGCATAAAAATGCAAATAAAATGCGAGTAAAGACTCTCGGTCCCACCTGGCATGCCAAAATGTTTCATGTAAAATTTCACTTAAGTTATAAAGAAAGAGAGAAAAAAAACTAAATATAGGTGTGGTTGAAAAACCTATTTTTTTGTGTGGATGCATTGAATTAGAAGGTTATGAATAGTTCCTCTTTGGCTTGGGAGGAAGACCTATAGATAATAAAGTACTAAAGTAAACTTATTTGTTAGACAAATAGTTAGGTGGATTACCTAGAGATAGTTAGATCCTAGAAGCAAGAGCTTACTTATGGGTTGTCAATCCACACATTTTAAATAATCAAGTTGATAAATTAGAAAAAAATTAATTGCATCAATAATCAAAAGGTACTGAGATCAAATAAAAGAAAGCTTGCAAAGAAAATAGACTAGAAATGACTTAATTAGTGATAAACCAATTAATACTAGTGCTAACAGGTCAAGGTATGATTTAAAAAATTAGAAGGGGTTCTGTGAATCGTCAAAAACATAGAAAAGTGGATTTGGTTGGGTGTGGGTGAGTAAAATTAGCTTTCTAGTTTTTCTACCATAGGTGACCATCGGTGGTTGGGGTAACCATCAGTGGTTAGGCCTAACCATCGACAATTAGGGCTTAACCATCAGTGGTTGATTATGGAATTTTGGGTTTGATCAATAAAAGATGACAAGATTTCATAGATGAATTTTGGTAATTAGGCAAGGGCTATATTGATTGTGAAATGGAAAAAAATTATGTGAATAGTAATAAACAAGTACTTGTCTTACCAAAAGTTAGTTGGGTGGTTGGCTAATGTAGTTAGCCTATTGGTGGAATCTATCTCAATTCCAATAGAGTAATGGTACATAAAATCTTGGTTACGAGATGATGTAAAGTTGGCTCATAATAAGATCGCTGATAATGCTTGATTATGCTGATAATTGACCTACAAAAGAAAACTCTTGAATGCTTGAGCTCCTAATAATTGTTACTAATGGATTTGACCTCCCAAGCCTCTCTCTCTTATAGGAATAAGAAAGAGGTGTAAGTGAAGGTGTAACTAGGTAATCTAAATATAATTTTCACATGCAAAGGATCACAACACAAATTAGACAATTTATATTTAGAAAAGGGTCGACAGAGCTTGCATGCTCTTAGTGAGAAAGTGGATCCTAACCATTGATGGTCAAGGGTTCCCAAGGTTGACCATCGATGGTCACCCTAACCGTTGATGGTTAAGGTCTATAATAACAGGGTCCTAAAGGTTAGGGTTACTCAACTAGGTGTAACTAAGTGCAGATTGGTTGGTTTAGGCTTGATAGGTGTAGGTTGGTCCTGAGAGGGTCCAGGGGTACTTTCAAGGCTACTTCAACATTTGAAATCATAGGTGTGTAGATTTTTGGTATCTATAGTCTGATCTCTCATGAAAGGCTTATATATATCCTTCATCATTTTATCAAGGTCTCCAAAGCTCATGGGATCTAATTTACTAGCCACCTCTCTAGGTCTACCTTGTAGAACTATGTATGTGACTCAGTTTGCAAGACTAAACAGGGTCTACCAAGTTTGTTGCCTAAGTTTGAGGGTGTGATGGAATAATTATAATCACTATATAATCATTTTCTACCATTTTACTCTCTCTCATACCTCTTGGTTTCATGCCAACTCTAATTGACTACTATCTCTTTAGACTACCCTGTAGGTCTAGTATAGAAATAGCCTTGCTTGGCCTAAATAGGATGTGTCAATAATATACACACTTATTTCTGAGTTTGAGGCTCTTATATAATGAATTTATCATTGTTGAATCATATTTACTTACCTTTCTATCATATATCTTGAATATCTTTAAATATTAGACTCTTTAAATAATCAACTGCTCCTCAAGAATGAGTAGTCCTATGTCTTGCCAAAACTGAGTAAATAGGGTTTCAATGTTTGTATTTTATTTGGGTGAGTTAGATACTATATGAGGTTTAAATTTATCATGAAAATTTCCTCTAATTCCCATAGAACTCTACCTCCTTAGATAAACAACTATCCTAGGCAGGCATACTATGTGTGGATTATGTGTAGGTAACTAGCCTTGTGACCACTATTTGATCACTTCCTCTATCCCTTGCTTATGTCTCCTTGATATTTATGAATTTATTATATTAATCTCATTTATAACCTATATATCACACATATAAACCATTGTCTCAAGTTTTGGAGAGTCTTTAGTCACCTAAAAATGCCTACAGGTGACTGTGTGCATACTAAGATTGTGATTAGTCTACCAAATTGGTGTTTTAAATCCCTAACTTCAACATTGAAACTCTTAAATCATGATGTGGGTATTATAGAACCTATCTAACTAAGTACCTCCTCATTCAAGTCTCTTGAAACTTTGTTTTCTTATCAACACTACCATCTAAGATAGTCTCCTTAATAGATGGCTGTAGGTGCATATTTGAATAATTTGACTATGTTTTGAAGATTCCTAGGTCTTTTATCAAATACTAAGACTTATTAATGCTTTGATTTTTTTTGTTTATATCTCAAGTTTCCTTCACTGCCCTAAGACTCCAAACTCACCAATATCTCTATATAAGGCCAAATCTCTTAACAGGTTGTAGGTATTGATTTGGATAGTTGACTATGTATATGTCCTTGAAATGGGAGTTTCATAAATATATGACACTTTTGGGCCATTAAAATTCATTACGATCCCATCATCACTATATTATAAGATCAATTAGAATATTCAAGGCATCTTATCTCATATGACTTCACTTATTCACACATATGGTCTACAAGTGACTGTAAGTTTGTTAGCTTGGTATTAAACCATCATTTAGATATATATGCTATTAAAAAATGATTGAGAGGGGAGTGAATAAATCTTAAAAAACTTTCAATTAATTACATCCACTCATCTATGAACTATGAAAGCAACACAATGATCTAGAAATACATTAAGAACTAATCATATGAGCATGAAACAAGATAACACATCACATATGTTAGAAACCCTAATGGGGGATAAAAAAATTGAAAAAAATCTTGGAAAAAATATACTATAATAAAATATATCAAATTTAGTTGAGCATCAACCCAACTAGAGTACCAACCCCAAATTTATCAAGCACCTAGTTGACTTTAGCAAGCACCCACTTGCTAGGAGACTACAGCCCTATATGACTAAGTAAAAACTCATTCAAAGGACACTTATACAAGGACCAATATTAAAGGTATATCCAAATCCCTCTTGACTAACCACCATCTAAATTAAGACCAATTATACAAGAACCAACCTATAAAGAAGCTTCAACTCCCTCTTTGACCAGGCATAAACTTAACCAATCAACCTTATTTCTTCCACTCAAATATTTGTATTCTCTATCCACTATATTACATTAGGAACACATATATGATGAAACTCTGATAGCCACTCAATGTTCAATGATCACTCCTTCATTTCTAATCCACTTGATCTTTCTCAAAACTACCTCTAGGCTTCTTTGCTCAACTAACCTTCTTAAAGACTGAATAGGTCATATGACCTTGACATTCAACTAAATAAAACCTATATGATCATGATTAAATGTTTCTCTACTCTCTATTTAGGGTTTATAACATGTTACCCAACCTTATTAGGCTCATTTATTTATTAATCCATTCAATTCCTCTAAGCTTTTACAAATAGGCTTAAAATGCCTTGTATATATACTCATTCCTTATCCATATACCACTTAGTCATCCACACACCCTTAAAATATTATTTCAAACATATAATAGGTATTAATAAATATAATAAACATGATTCAAATGAACATTGAGTCTTTTTTGGTCTACATCATAACTCTATTATACTTCATTTCACTTTTAGGTCTCATGGAGACCTAATTGCATTAGGTCTTCTTATCAGCACATAACCATTTGATCATTTGGAAATCATTACACCTATATATAAATCAAGATAATTTAAAAAAAAACTAAAATATATATTATCCAACATCCTCTGAGCTCCATAACACCTTTTAGATCCAACCACTTCATGAAACCCTCAATAGTGTGAACTAGGAATTTGATGATGAAGGGGAGATTAGTATTGTGTTAGTAGATAGATCAAATAACAAGCACACTAAACTAACACATTCATGAATAATTAATAGGGTGAGATTAATAAAAAAACAAATTAAAATCACAACTAAAAAGTAAGGAAAGGCAAGAATCCTTCACCTTCCTTGGATGCTCCAAATTCTTTGTTGTAGTGGCTTGCTCGGTTTGTGCTCATGAAATCTGCATCAATGGAAGCTTGACTACCTCCATCTATCCTTGGAACCTTTCTTGGATTTGGCTTAAATATTTTGGAATCATAAATTTGGCATGTGAGATCTCTTTAAAATCAATTTGGCATGGTAACGTTTCATGAGTTAAGCTAAAAATTCATGTGGTAAGGCCTCTTATTTATATATTTTGGAAAATGGTTAGAATCAACCTAAATCATCCATCTCAAGATTGAGATGTGTGATTAAGGATTAATCCAATTTTGAAATTAAAATTCATAAATAGGCTCATAAATATTTGGGATAGAAGAGCATTTAAGAGGCATGGGAGGCATTGTTTAGGGATGGGAGGGGTTAACCTTGATATTTTATGCATTTATGGCCTAGGGATGTCTTCCCAAGAAATGATGGCACTTGATGATGTAGATATTAAATATTAATTTATAAAAATAAGTGTTCAAAAAGTTTCCATGGAATTTTTAATTAGGCTGTAATTTTGTTTAATTATATTTTAAGCATGATTAAGTACTTTGTGCACAAATTACTCAAATTGATTAAAATGTCTTGTTATTGGTCCAAAATTTGATTGGATTGGAATTAGAATGTGATGTCAGATACTTTAGATCCGTTATCACATTTAGGATGTGTCCAACACAAAATAACAAAGGCATGTCTCCTATAAATAAATTTGATAGAAAAGAGCAATCTAGATCACCCAGGTGTAAAATTGGCATTTTGACTCAAAACGATTTGATCAAAGTTAGCTGGCCCATAAAGTGCATTGCCCCATTTAAGGATACCCTAACCAAAATTGGCACTTGAATATATCAATTTAAACTTATTTAATGTGTTTTAGTTTTTTTAATCCAAATTATGCATTTTGGTGGAAATTGGTCAAAATCCTTGTTGGAGGTTATTGGTGGCAAGATTTAGGTGTCTACAAATAGTACTCAGTGTTATTTTGTGTACACTAAAAAATATATCTTTCAATACTAAATCCAAAACACACTTAATCCACTCAAAAATGATAAAAAAAATTAATATAAATAATATACATGACCTTAGGGTCATCAATAAATAAATTAGACACTTCAACTCAAGGGATAAGAGCTCGAGAATATCTCTGCAACTCACTCACTTAAAACGACTAGTATACTCAAACACACAGTCATGGTGACTTGGAACTCCAACACCTATGTAAACACTTTAAAATAATCTTGATTAATTTAAGATATTTTATGACATCTTTATAACATAATAAAACACAAATTTCATATGGTTGAATAGCAAAATATTGGTCTTTCAGACCAATCTCATGACCTTATATCTCATAGACCAAACTGAACCAGATAGTTCATTTTATGAACAAATTTTTACCATATTTACTAACCTCAAAAACTTATTGAAATCATATACATGAATTAAAATTATTAAAAAACATCTCTATGCACTTGGTTTCATCATTATATCATGAAAACACATTCCAATTCATCTTCTCATTGCTGTATGAGTTTTTCACTATTTAACCAATAGGTCTGCTAGCGACTGGCTAACTTGGACGACTATTTTATCACACTTTAATGGTGTAAAATATATATAAAACTTAATGGTAATGTATTATGAGTCTCTATATCCTTATTCCATCCATTTTATTTTTTTGACCAATGCAAATTTTGATAGCTACATCAAACTCTTCACAAACAAACCTATATTTGTGCATTTTGTCTCTCATCTGACTAACCACCACCACTTGGACATACCTGGGAACGTTTAATACATGATCCAATATTTTTTATATTAATTTGGGAACATTATAGGTTTATTTTAGAAACATATTCTATAGTGGGTCCTTATTAGGGTTTTAGGGAGGCTTAACACAAGTTTTAGTGTTAATGATTATTCATAAAGGACTACCCCTTAAATCCAAAAACAATGCCTATAGATCTTATATAGGACCATTCCACATCTCTCCTTAAAAAATTAGGTTCCCATGAAAAGGTTACACATGCCAATGAACACCTAAAAATCCTTTTTAGGTTTGTATACCCTCATTTTGTGCACTCAAAAGACCTCAAAACCACTTTTTATGCCATTTATAAAAAACCATGGCCTCAAAATTTATGAACATGCTTAAAAAACATATATTACCTCTATCCATTATCACATATTCATAATTTCCTTTAAATCTTGTCTTCATACCTCATTAGGTTAGGTAGGGTCTAGGAGTTGTCTAGGTGCAAACTTGGTCTGAAGGTCCTACCCCTTTAGGCTCACATTGAGACTATCATGGATGTTTTTACACCTTACTCACATGATCAAACAATGACATAAAATATATCACATGACTAATTCAACTCACCTCATCATGTCATAAGCTCATACCTTTACCATGCCATGATTAGGTTGAAGCTTCTAATGTACTTGACACCTTGATCTATTCCTTCCATGTCATGACCTCAATAAAACATAAAACAAGTAGACATAAGACATCATACCACACTCATATCATTACACCATTATATTTTTGATGAAAACAAACTTCCACAACCTCATATAGACCTAAAACCACATAACCAAGCTTCTTATGACTTAACATCTCTCTTCCATGTACTTGAACACCTTTGACACCATGACCTGTACTTTTATGCAACCATAAGACATTAGTTACCCTCAAATTCTCTCTTCCCTTAAAATTCACTCTTGCCTTCAAATTATCTCGTCTTTAAATTCTTTCTTGCCTTCAAATGTATCCTATCACATGGCTCACCCTGAAACTCTTCATGTCATGACTATACCACATTATGTACATACATTCCTCTACACATATCTCTTTATCATGACATAAATGACTTGAAAAAACATATTCATACATTATGCTTCCTATGTAGACATTATTTATCTTCAAAACATCTTCCATGACCTATACCTTCCATGCTTACATCACTCATGTCAATTCTCATCAATGTAACACTCTTTTGTACCTTGATATATCACATATTACCATATGTACTTAGTCACCTTTAACATCAATGACCATGCATTCTTTTTAAATCAATGACAACAACATTCCAACAAACTCCCCCTTTGTCATTGATGGAAAACACATTAATAGAAAACACATTACAATCTGAAGTCACTTCAAAATGATACTTTTCCCATCTACTCATTCTCCCCATTTTGACATTAATAAAAAAGGGTCTTTTGTAACTTTCTCCCTCATGATGTAACATCTTGGATCACACTTGTTCTTGATATGGCTAATATATATCAAAAATTAGGCCATCCCATCTATTCTTATCTAACATAGATATTAAAATAGACTAAGATATATAAGATCACTCACTTTCCTTTATGCACCTTGATTCCACAAAGATGGATAATAGCCATCTTCATTTCCATATTCCAACTTCATGAACATCCATCATGCTCTTAGTCTTGGCCACATTCTTTAACTTGTATTCATGTTTTTTATATGCCTTCTTTGATATAGACTAGTTACTTATCTACTTTTGAAGCTAATTAATCACATGATTATTTCCCCCTTTATCCTTATAGCTTGTGCTCATCATATGAGTCATCAAGACACATAGATCATTCTCAATATCCTTCAAAAATCTTGATACCAATACCACTTCTTCAATATAAATCAAGCTATCAACTATTAGAAACACATTATTGGAAGCACAAAACAAATTTTTTACTTACCTCTCATTTATAAATTAGATACATAGGATTTCATCACACTTTCAGATTTATTCTATGGCCATATTGGTTTACAGACCAATCCATATTCCATATGTCTCTAGACACAATTATGTGCTCAAAATTTCATTCCACACCATGAATCCTCATGAGCTAATCTCTAGAATAAATTCCCATACTAACCAAAAATCCTTTCACCTTGTCATAATCATATAAACTACAAAGAAAATAATTCATACCTTACAACATAGTCAACCTAGAATCCTCTCAAGATGAATCTTTCTTTGATTGTAACCTCATGCTTTTATTGATAGAAGAGTGTCTCCATAAAGCCTAATGGAGTCACCCCTTTTCATACGGCTCTCAAAACTCCATAAACTCAAGAGATTCCTAGATCTCCAAACAACTCTTCTTAGCTATCTTAAAATCATGAGACTAATAGTCCCTCCTTATAATCCACATAGGCTTGACTGAAGCATTCGAATCATCCACCTTGTAAGCCTTTTTCTTCTCTTTGACTGCCTTGTTAATACATGCAAATAATAAGTGTTCTTGAAATTAATTCAATTTTGATCCTTGATATATCTTAGAAAATAGTCATGTTGTCACCAAATATTGTACCTTAGGAGAGGTTGTTCAATCCTCTTCTAGATTAGGGCAACATGGGAATATTTTTAGTTATGTGGGTGTACCTATATTGGAAATGAGCCTCTAGATTTAAGGGCTAACTCCATGAATATATTATGCACTATTTATCACTTAAAATACCACTTAATTATGGGGAAAATAGTTAGAGAAATGCATAAATTAAACACACTCTAAAGGAGGTGATGCACAAAGAATGTCTTCCACATGACCATAATATTTCTACCATGATGAAACAAAATGTATAGACTAGTCTCTAAGATTTAATGGGTTCTAACATGAGTATTTCAATATAGAGGTGAGATGTGAGAAATAAAACAAGGAAAATGAACAAGAGGGTAGATTGCACACTCTAAGGACAATTGTGTACTTGAAAAATATTTACACACTAGACTACAACCTATATGACCTATTAGACTAGGAATTCTTGCTCAAGCATGAAAGGATAAGGGAAGGAAGGATAGATAATTATCACTTCTCATCACTATACATCACTTGTATACTTAAAAAATTATTTGAAACTCATAAACAAACTTGTACTAATGTTCAAAGGTAAAATATAACATCAATCTAGCAAGGCTTTACTATGTATGGTATGGTACTAATTTATAATAGCTCAAGAGATATATTTATAGAAGAAAGGAAAAAAGAGAAAGGGAGCCTAGGTGTTTAAAAAGGGAATAAATTAGTTTGAATTTTTAAACCATGATTACAATTTCTTCTATAAATTATGATCCTCCAAACTTTTTGATTGATCCCCATCACTTCATATGGTTACATAGTTACATTATACCCTCTTTGATCTTATCTGATGGTTGCAATGGTAGGGTCAAGTTGTTCCAAGCTAGGCTCTAGCATCAATGTAGTTAGAACAATTGAAATAATTTATTAGGGCTTTATTTTGGTGCTTACTGCTCTCCACTGGTCTACCATGGTGTGAAACAGTGGAGAGAAGGGTCTCTTTCATGTAGTCAGTCTTAGAGATGAAATCATAAAGATTTCCATGTCCACTTTGGTGGTATCCTTTGAAACATTTGGCTCTATTCTAAACTAAACCATGCTAAAACTTAGATTCATGCCTTTTGTTTACCTTGCCCCATCAAAAATTTCTTTGTTGACCTTCATCTAAGTCACCTAGGCTTGGTTTCATTTGATTGGCCATAAAAAATAGCTCAGATCATTTATATTTTGATTGATCTCACTCCATTAATCTACCTAATGTGAATGAACTTAATCTATAGATCTTATTCTAGGACTCATGAACTTGTGCCACTTATCACCTATGCATTTGTACTTAGGGTTCACTGACCTCTTTGACCCTTGCTCACTATTGATCCTAATTTACACAATTAAAAGTGTTTCATCGATCTTATTTAAACTTGAATGTGTTCATTCCACTTTTCAATTATGTGTTGATATTAGGATCTTACTATTAGTTTGTTGTTTTATGTGCTTATGCCATATGGTAACCTCTTGATCTCTTTGACTCATTAACTTGCATGTTGTTAGATCTGAATCCATAATTGAATGTGATCCATTAATCCATATGGGCCCATTCTCCTACTAGTTAAGCTCGGGACATTATATTTTCGCTTGATTGATCCACACCATCGAATACTTCCTTTTGAATTCTAACAACTATTTTTTGGGACTTAACTTTGACATTTGCATGATCATTATTGGTTTATTTAAACTTCAACAATTATTTATTAGGGCTTAAATTTGATGTTTACATGATCTCAATTTAACATCTATGTGGATGTATTTGACATCCTATAGACCCTCAAAATTAAGCTATAATGGATGATTGTTGAGCCTAAAATTTGACACTTACACGAACGTCACTCTGCTTCCCAACAATTCTTTTGTACTTTGTGTTTTGGATTTTTTTTGTGGACCATTTTACTCAGGGTATTTCTTTTGGGACTTTTTCTAGACAGTTTTTGCAGGGTTTATGTCTCAGCCACTTTCTCCAAAGGCATTTATACTTAGTATTTCTCCTCAAAACAAATTCTTTTAAATAAAATGTTTGAAAGAATTCATGTCTTTGGGATTTATGCTTGCATACAAAATGTCTAAGAGAAATGAGGTCTTTGAGGAAATTGTCATGGGATAATTTTCATGAAAGAATTAATACTTATCTTCTTTCATGGACATTTTGATTTATACAATACTTGTAACCCTTTGAAACTTCTATTTAGGACACTATCCTGAAGAATGACCATTCAGGAAAATTGCTTGAATAAATTTCCCAAAATAAAACGACCTTTCAGACTTTTTGTTTAGGGTACTTTCCCAAGAAAAATACCCTTTAAGATTTTTATATAGGAAATTTTTTCAAAGCAATGGTCCTTCAAAATTTTTGTCTTGGTCACTTTATCAAAATAAAAACCCTTCAGGGTTTTTGTTTGATACACTTTATCAAGAAACATACCCTTCAAGATTTTTGTTTTAGACCAATTTCTATGGGTCTTGTGTTTTAAATAATTTGTCTAAAATAAACCCAGCTTCAAAACTTTTATCAAACATTTTCCTTAAAAAAATGTGCTTTCAAGAAAATTGTGCAGACAATCTTCCTGAAAGAAATTTGACACTTAGCTTTTGATGTGGACAATTTTCTTGAAACAATTAGTTATTTGGAAAAATTATTATGGAACTTCTACCCAAAATAAATAAGTCTATGAGGTCATTTCCTTGGAAAATTCTCTTTAAAAAGTCCCCACACTTAGCCAAATAAAGTGGAACAAGTTCTTTGAGAGAACTCTAAATGCTCTAACACTTATCCAAAATTTGAAATATCTCCCAAGTGCAAACTTAGGCTTTTTGGACTTTCTCTTGTAACTTCTCAACAACATGAAAAATCTGCCACTTGCATATATGATTCAAAAATGACTATTAAGACACCAAAAGACATAAGGATTAAGCTAGTCCATGACCACAAATTAGAATGGCATATGAAATGACATAAAATGAGCTAAAACATACCATTTAACATTATAAAAATCCCCTATACAAGATTATGACTATAGGGGTTGATCCATTTTAGCTTGTGGAAAACAATGTTCAACATCTTTAGTGATTTCCCAAGGTTATCATGCTTGTTATACCATGACTAGTTACCTAATCCTATCTATTAGGATATGGAGTCACACATATATAGGGTGGACGTATAAAATACCTTTGAAACACACCAAATAACATAAAAGAATAGGAACAAAACACAAAATAGAAACACATATGTGCTTCAAAAGCACTTATTGTGACATAATAGAACAAGAAAGGAAACACACACCTATCCTACTATTTACAAGATAGACATTCATCTCTTAATAATAGGGTTTTAAATGTATCCCATTCACAATGATAGGTATTTATTCTTCATTCATCCTTACTAACTAAAAAGAGTTACTTTTCTTGCACTTGGTGATGATATATGGTCCACTCCATAGGGAATCAAATTTGGTATGCCTCCTTGGCTTTTATCTATCTTCATCCCATTTCAAGACTATGTCACCTTCTTAAAATGATCTTGGAGTTGCCTTCTTGTCAAAATACCTCTTCATCAGTACCTAGTGATGCTCCATGGCTTGATGAGCTTTACCTCTAGTCTCTTTCAACTCCATCAACTCTATCAATCTCACTTCCATTAGAGTGTTCTCAAGCAACTATAGTTGATGTGATAACTCTAAGGTAGGTATCTCTTGAGAGATAGACAACCTGACTTCCCTTCCATAGACAAGCACAAAAAGAGAATTCCTTGTTGACCTCTTTGAAGTTATCCTATCATCCCATCAGGTTGTCTTTAGTTTGGTGTGCCAAGGTCTTTGGTTATGATACAAGGTTCTATTGATGATTTTAATCAGGTTCTTATTAGTAGATTTAGCCAGCCCATTACCTTGAGGGTAATATTTAGATAAAGTGCTCAAGAATATACCATTGATATTTGCCAAATCAACTATCCTAACACCCAAAAAATCAAGAGAATTATCTAAAATGATAGTAGGAGTGCCAAACCTTATTAGGATGTTCTGATAGAACTTCAAGATAACACTCTCATTAGCCTCCTTCAATGCTACTACCTCAACCCATCTTATAAAATAGTCAGTTGCTATGAGTATCGATTTATGACCAACACTTGATGGGGGATTTATCATGCCAATGAAATCAAGACCCCATTGCATGAAAGGTTGGTCTACTTGGATAGAATTTAGAGGAAGAGATTCAATATTTTGATTTCCTACAAAGAAATCACATTTTCCACACCTTCTCACCCAAGCATGGCAATCCTCAAAGAGACTGGGCCAATAATATCCAACCTCCATGATCTTGGTAGTTATGGTTCTTGGAGAGAAATGACCTCTTACTGTCCCATCATGGAAATTCTCAAGCAACACTCCAAACTAGTCATTATCAATGCATCTTAATAACACACCATTGGTGTCTCTCCTAAACAATACACCATCCATAAGACAAAATGGAATAGATTGTAATATAAAATATCTCTTTTGTGATCTATTAATATTATTAGGATACTCAACATTTTGGTGAAATTTGATCATATCTTGTGTCCAACTTTGTGGAGGCACTGAAATAACTAGTTGGGGATACTCATGGTTGAGTAGAGCCTCTTATTTTGAATAATGAATATCTAAATATAGATGTTCACAAAGGCCTTTACCCATTACTAGTTTTGTCACTTTGATATCAACATCATACTCTATTACCTTAGTGATCCACCATACCCTTTTTTCACTGAGATCTTTGCCCAAAAGAAACTCCTTAGTGCTAGGATGAGAGACCATAACATGAATATTATTATTTGATACCATATGTTTGAACTTATTTAGTGCTCTTAAAACAATAAGGACATATTTAACCACAAAGGTGTACTTGACTTCATAATCTTCTAAACTTTTACTAAAGAATGCAATTAGATGCTCCATGCCCTCATCATTCTTTTGCATCAACATGGCTGAGATAGTATCAAGGTTAGAAAATGAATACAACATGAAGTCCTTAGTAAAATCAAGATTCACAAGGTTAGGTGATTCTTAAATTTCTTTTTTTTTATGGCTTCAAAACTACTCTTACCCTCTTTGGTCCAAGAAAATACTTGGTTCTTCATGAGCATAACTGTGATAGGTTTTACTAAAGATGCAAAACCAAGTATGAACATCCTTACAAAATTTATCTTGCCCAATAAAATTTGAATGATTTTATTATGTAAGGGTAATTATAATCCTATAATATCCTCTATTCTCTTAGGATCAATAGTCAAACCATCTTTGGAAATAATATGTCCTAAGAGCTTACCTTCATGAACAACAAAGATGCACTTCTTTGGATTAAGAGATACTCCATAATACCTACATCTTTAAAAACTTGCATCAAGTGCTGCATGTGTTCATTAGAATCCTTAAAAAATATTTTTATATCATCTAGATAAACTAGTATCATCTTATTGATCAAACCTTTGAAGGTCATGTCTATTGCTCTTTGAAAAGTGGCACCAACATTGGACATACCAAAGGGCATCTTCCTATAAGAAAAGATCACCCATTTGGTAGCGAATACTATCTTTAACTAATCATATTCATTTAATAAAATTTGATTGTAGCCTAAATATCCATGAAGAATAGAGAAATGCTGAGAAATTGAAACCATCTACATAAGATACTCTATTGAGGGTAGAGGATAGTGATCTTTGAGTGACACTCTGTTAAGATCTCTAAAGTCTACACAAAGCCTTATATCCCCATTATTATTTATAACTTTCACAAGGTCATCTACACACATTTACTACTTGATGGGAAATAATATCTTAGATTCAATGAGTTTGGTAAGCTCCATCCTCCTAGTTACTCAACCTTGGGGTTGATGGGTCTTTGATTTTGTCTAACCGATTCATCTCCCAATTCTAACTTGATGATATAGTGTGATAAGATAGGATACAATCATTTGAGGTCTTTATATTCCCAAGTAAATACACCATTAAAACCTATACATATCTCAATGAATACTTGCTTCTCTAATATAGAATATACCTTGCCTAGTTTGAGAAGTTTATCCTTGAAGATCAAGACCCTTTCATAATTCTCATCTTTTGTAGACACACTTATTTTCTCATTCCTCTTTTGATCATTCTAATCGAAGATAATTTCTAAGGTAACTAAAACCTTAGGTATCTTATTGGTCCTTAGTTGTACAATTTGATCAACCAATTATTCTTGGAGCCTCATTTGATTCCTTGAAGAAAACTTAGCCTCATTTTGTAAGAAACATGCAATATGTTTATCACTATCAAACACTTTCCAAGAAACTTAATTATCAGGTATAGAAGGTTTGATAGTGATATTAATATGAGGGAGTACTTTCCTTCTTCCTTTATGGTAGTTAGAGTGTCAAATTAAGCTCCTATGGTAGTTAGTCTATCAACATGACTATTCTGCGTACTTGGGATTGAGTGAATATTTAATGCATTGAAGTCTTCAAGAAGATTGCATACCTTATGCATGTATGAATAAAGAAAATGGTTCTTGGAATAAATCACATTCCTCACCTGATACACAACCAATTCACTATCTCCATACTCTTGTAGGTTCTTTATTCTTTTTCTCATTGCCCATTGAAGGCCATGAACCAAACCTTCATACTCAGCCACATTGCAAGTGCAACTGAAATGAAATATGTATGAAACATAATATTATTTTTTGGATGGATAGACCAATATAATACTAGACCCTACACTAACTTTAATTCTTGAATCATCAAAAAACATCTTCCAAAGTTCATCATCTTCACCCTCTTCCTTGGCAAGTAGAGGTACCATTATTACTTCTTCATGTATACAATATACTCCTTGATCAGTTTCCTCCATGAGAGCATAAGGATCCTGCCCATAAGTATTAGTACCATATTCATCAAGAAACAAATATGAAATGCCCTCATGCTTGGAGGAAGTTCCATCATCTAGAATAGAATATTTTTTCTTTATGAACAACATAATTTAAATTAAAACTTATCTCAATGTAAGGTTCAATTGAAACCTTGCAAGAGGTTATGTCCTAATTGTCACCTTAGCCCCGTATCTTGTAATAAAAACCAAGAAAGACCAATTAGATAAGAGATAGACACCTATTTTTTTTATGAAGTCCCTTGATAGGTAGATTACAAAGTGGGCTGGGAGATCAACCACAACTATGTCTTGCAAGATAGGAAATCTAGGACAATTGTGCAAGAAAACCTTCAAGCCTTTTATTAGCCCTACTATATTGGTAGGTGTACCATATAATTGAAGGACCCATTTTCTATGTGGCTCATATTTTAGGCCCAACTTGTTTTCTATAATTTTTGGCATGATAGAGGTAGAAGCTCCACTATCCACTATGTAATTAAGTTCCAATTTATCATATATAATAACGGTGAGGTAAAATGGTGGAGGTTTCTCAACCCTAGTGGATGGTTCAACAATGGAAATAGAATTATTCACAAGAGCAACATGGCCATGACTTTGATTTGAGGGTGAGACATTAGCAGGGATAATAGATAACTACTTCTCTAGGACTTCCTTTTGACCAGGCATATAAAAGACATCCCAAAGAGAAATGGATGTGTTAGTATTCTTCAAAGAATCTAAAATTTTTAAATAAGACATACCTATTTTATATTGGGATTTTTTAAGTAGAAAATTAGTTGGAATTAGAGGAATAGGAGTAAACTTTACCATATTTTGACTTGTTGGAGATGTAGAAGCCTTTGGAACTGTCACACTTGTAGCTGTGTCTTGTTGCCTTCATAAGAGGATTGGATGAGCCTATGGGCATGCTGATGCTACCATTTGGGTATTCCTCTTGGCCCTTTTATTGTATGCAACAGAGGATCTTTGATTTATGCAAAAGTGTATTTAACCATAAAATTGGTGAATATCTCTCCTTGAGGTTGCTAACCCTCATTAATTTGCATCATTACCTCATCCTAATTTTATAAGAGGGGAATAACTACTCCTTGAGCCACCAGAGCTTGTTCTCCACTCTTATTGGCATCCATGAATTGGCTTACTACCTATCTTCCCCCTGCACCAAATGATTATAAATTGGTAACATCTCCTTTGCATTGGTGGTAGAGTTAGGATTGTATGAATTATCATCCCTATTGGGATTAGGCTACCATTTTCCTCTTCCTCTTCCATATTTTTGACCATACTATTGCTATTAGGGGTAAGGGTTTTGATAGGCACCTTGTTGCACATTAGCTTGTCTTTTTTGAGCCTCTAAAGCTAGGAACTTTTCTTTCTAATCAACATATTTTCTACTTGCGTAGGAACCACCTTAGTTTTGGTATCGGAATTAGGAACTTGGGATACATTTGGAGTATTAGTAGAAGCATGAGATAAATGAGGCATAGACACTTTAGGTAAAAATATTCTAGATTGGATGAGATTATTTTTATCTTTGATAGAAAGTTTATATACTTCAGGGAGGGTGGATCCTCCCATAGATTGAATCATGACAAATTTTTTTGTCCCAATGGCTCTCAATTAAGTAGGGAACACAAAACTAGAATGTGGTCTCATAGGAGGAGGAAACCTATTCCAAGTCTTTTAAAACCTTTCATTGAAGTCATGAATTATTTCTTTGGGTCCCCTTTTTATCATGTTGAGCTGATGTATGAGGGAAACACGATCACTTTCTTTCTCAAATTTAGAAATCAATAACACTCCAAACTCATACCACGTTGTGATGCACCCAACTTCTAGAGTTCCATACTAATCAAGGGACTTCCCTTTAAGGGACATGGTAAGGAGTCTAATGGAAATGTTTTCTCAAATAATATTATGGAAAATACAAAAATTATAAAAATCTCTAATGTGCTCACTAGGTGTGAGATGACTCTCACCATTGAATGTGGGCACACCTTTTATGGCATTAGGAGGGATGACATCATATGCATGAAGTTGGATTGGATTATCAGTGTTGATGGTAGGGAAAGAATGAGGCCTAGCCATGTGTTCTTCGTCAAGATCTACAACTTATTTAACCTCTTTAACTACTTCCTCTCTAGAAAAATATACTCATTATTCAAAGGGTAGATTAGGTTGTGGATACTAAATTACAAGAGGAATTTTAGGTAGAATGGGTGGGTTGATAGGATTTGATGTTCTATCAGAGGATGACCTAGTGAGGGCCATGAATTATGGGGGAAAGTTTATAATGAAATAATGGCCTAAAACTAGATTTATTTTGAAGAGTCACCAAATGCTGAGTAGCACACCAATTTGTAACTGGTGTTTGTCAAGACCAAGATTCACCTTGACGAGTTATCTTGAAGACAATCTATCCCACTGAGCATGGCAAAACCATTGTCACCAAATATTACACCTTAGGAGAGGTTGTTCAAGCCTCTTATAGATTTGGGAAACATGATAACATTTCTAGGTATGTGGGTATATCTATATTGGAAACAAGCCTCTAGATTTAAGGGATAACTCTTTGAATATATCATGCACTATTTATCTCTTAAACTACTACTTACTTATGGGGAAAAGAGTTAGATAAATGTATAAATTGAAGCTACTCTAAAGGAGGTGATGCACCAAGAATGTCTTCTATTGTACCCAACATCCCCCATTTTTCCATAAGAAAATAGGGACCCACTTTTTTAAGACTATGGTCTTGAATTTGAGCCCCTCTTCTATATGTTTATGCAAATTCTAGGAAAAGATCATGATTTGGCCCTCTCATACTTTGGAAAAATGGCATTGATATTGTGTTTTCATAGAATAAATCTTTTGTTCCATTAGGTTTGTTACTTTGAGCTAATTTTTTTAGATTTATGTTTCCATAGATTAATATTCTTCGAGAGTCTTTATCGGGCTTTACATTTTTGGGCTTATGTTTTTGGGATTTTCTCTTCAAATTTTTTTATTTTGTATGAATTAGTCTTTGGATTTATTATGTTAGACATTTTGTCTAATAGAAATTTCTCTTTATATCGTGCACTATTTATCACTTAAATTACTACTTACTTATGGGGAAAAGAGTTAGATAAATGCATAAATTGAAGCTACTCTAAAGGAGGTGATGCACCAAGAATGCCTTCTATTTTACCCAACATCACCCTTTTTTCCATAAGAAAATAAGGACACACTTTTTTCAGACTATGGTCTTGATTTTGAGCCCATATTCTATATGTTTATGCAAATTTTAGGAAAATATCATGATTTGGCCTTCTCATACTTTGGAAAAATGGCATTGATATTGTGTTTTCATAGAATAAATATTTTATTCCATTAGGTTTGTTAATTTGAGCTAATTATTGTAGACTTATGTTTCCATGGATTAACCTGCTTCGAGAGTCTTTATCAAGATTTACATTTTTGGGCTTATGTTTTTAGGGTTTTCTCTTTAGAACTTTTATTTTGTATGAATTAGTCTTTGGGTTTATTATGTCAGACATTTTGTTTGACAGAGAATTTTTCTTTGTAGCATTTTCCACACAACAATTCCACTAAAATAATTTCCTTGAATTAGACTTATTCTTGTGGATAATCTTGTTGATACACTTTTCTTGACATAATTTCCCCTCGACCCCTTTGAACCTACCCTTCAAGATTTATGCAACTTGTCTTTCAGTATTTTTGAGATTGCCCTTTGACTTTTATGAAGTAGATCTTTTAGAAAATTTGTCATTAATGAATGCCCTATGAAGTAGACCCTTTGGATTATTGCTAGATAGAAAATACCCTTTGAAATTTTGAAATTGGCCTTTGAGACTTTTGAAATACCATTTTTCCTTACCAACCTACCCTTCAAGATTTGTGAAATATGTCCTTTGGCATTTTTGTTGTGGCCATTTTTCTTGACAAAATTCATTCAAACCTTTTGGAATTACCCTCAGCCCCTCCGCACCTATCCTTTAGGACTTGTGTCCCACACCTATCATTTGGGACTTTTGTCCTACACCTTTGCCTTTTTGAACCTTTGATTCATACATTTTGTTTGAGAGACTTTACCCCAACCAATTGAATTCCTTCAATTTTTTTTTCTGAAATAATTTCCTCGATGGAACTCCTTTAGGACTTTTTGAAATGACCCTTTTCCTTTAACATACCCCTCAAAAGTTTTGTCAAGGACACATATTATTTCAAAATTTATAAACATACCCTTAAACCTTTTAAAAGTGCCCTTCAAAAATTTTGTGATTACCCTTTGAGACTTTTGTAAGGGCCCTTTCCCATCAAAATGTACCCTATGAAGTAGACCCTTTAGCCATTTTTTAGCATACCATTTAGGAATTTTGTTTCAAGCATTTTTTCCCTATGAGCCTATCCTTTAGGACTTTTATCCTAGGCTAATTATTTTGGCCTTTTTGTCTCAGACATTTTATCTAATGAAAATGACCCTTTAGGAGAATTTTTGTAGACATTTTGTTCAAAATAATTACCCTGAAACAATTCCCCCAAGGGTACATGCCCTTAAAGCTTATTGAACTTACCCTTCAAATATCTTTAAAGTGACTTTTTGGTATTTTTAAATTATCCACTTACCTTTTGAGACTTTGTCCTAAGCCCTTTCCCCTCCTAGAATTTCCCTTCGAGACTTTTGTTGTTGAGTGTGGAACACTTTGGGGCTATCATATGACCATAGAAATAAATTTTGGGGGCATAAAGAGATCTAAAGATTAGGGGGAATAATTTTCATGTTCCCCACATGTGAGTGGAATATTCCTTATAGTCCTAATTTATATGTATTCCATATTTCATGGAGTTAGTTGTTAGATGCCTTTTCCCATGTTAACTTCCTTGTTTTGAGGAAACTAGTTGTTTTTTGGAAAAGGAAACTCCTTCCTTGTTGAGTGGAGTTGGTTGTGATCACATGTTCATGGGAAAATGTGTCCTTAAAAGGTGGAGAAGATGAATATGGTGAATTTCTCCTTGGGAGAGATTTTAGATAGGCTTGATGTGGTGGAAAAGGGTTGTCACATATTGGATAATGCTTATCTTGGATAAGCATTGAATATTTGCTCCTTATTTTATGGAGATTATTTATTTTCTTATATATACAGGGTGTGGTGTGTCCTTTAGAGGTTGATGGTTTATTTTCAGGGTGTGGATTTGAGAATCATAGTCAAAGTGTAGGTGTTTATTATAGGGTGTGGTTTAGCAACCTGTGAGATACAACATTGTGTAAGTGAAAGTGGAAGTGAAACTTTTTTTGCAACACTTTCTATAGGAGATTTTTTATATCTCTATGAAAGTTCATTGTAATCTTGTTTTAGATTACTGATTTATTTGAGAACTTTCATTGGTGGATGTAGCCCACATTGGGTGAACCATGTTAGATCTATGTTATTTATGTTATTTTTATCTTGCTATAATTTATGCTTTCATATTAATGGTGAATTAATGAATGTTTTCATGATGCATTTTATTACATAGATTTAGATCTAGTTTATGGTAATAGTAGATCTAGATTTAGAAGTGTTTTATTCCTAACAAATGGTATCACAACCATTGGTTTTGTGTTTTGCTAAAGTGGTAAATCATAGGAAGGCTATTAGCTAGAGTAGGAGTTATGGGAGAAGATATCAGATTTAGAGTTGAGAAGTTTGATGGTAAGCATTTTGGTTTGTGGAAAATGTAGATGGAAGATTACCTATATTAGAAGGAACTTCAACTCCCCTTAAAGGGGAAAGGAGGACAACTTGTAAGTATGAGTGATGCAGATTGATCATTACTTGATAGGAGGCATTATGAGCGATACTATTATGCCTTACATATTCTATTGCATTTAACATTGTATATCAGATAACTACAAAGGATCTCATGGATAAACTTGGAAATTTATATGAAAAACCTTCAGCTTCTAATAAAATTTTTATTATGAGAAGGTTGTTTAACATGAAAATGTTTAAGAATGGTTCAATTGCTAATCTTAATGATTGTAATATGATTATAAGTATGCTCACTTCAATTGGAATTAAGTTTGATTATGATTTAGAGATTTGCTAATCCTTTGTTCTTTGCCTAATAGTTAGGATAGTTTGTTTATGACTGTAAGTAATGCAGTCCCTGCCAAGGGAAGATTGAATTTTGAGGATGTTGTATGTGTGATCCTTAGCAAGGAGATGTGAAGGAAAAACACTAGTGAATCATCTTTAGGTAATACTTTATCTGTTGATACTAGAAGGAGGAAAAGTGATAAGAGCAAATGCAATTGAAGAAAGCCAAAAGGTAGATCTAAGTCCAGATCTAAATCCAAGATGATATGATGGCATTATGGGAAAAGTGGACACTCAAAGAAGGATTATTGGTCACTTAGAGATAAGAATGGCAACAAGGAGGAAACAAATGAGGTAAATGTGGCATCAGGTAAATCATGTCACTATGCCTTAATTATTTTTATGGATAATTTTTATAAGTCTTGGGTATTAGATTTAGGAGCTTCTTTTCATGTCACCTCACATAGGCATTATTTTACTAATTATGTTCAAGAGAATATAAGACATGTATATCTTAGTAATGATGAACCATGTGAGATAGTAGGGAAAGGTTGTGTTTAGGTTAAGATATAGTATGGGAACACATGGATCATTAAAGATGTTAGACACATGTCTATGTTGAGATGAAATTTGGTTTTCGTGGGGTAATTGGGTAGTGAGGGATGTTTAATATTGTTTACTATAGATTCTTGGAAAATTACTAAAGGTGATATTATGATCTTGAGAGGTAAGAAAGTTGGTACTTTGTATTCGACTAGTAGTGTTGATTATATTGATTTAGTTGTTATAGATGGAGATGCAACTATGTGGCACTACAGGCTCAGTCATATGAGCCATAAGGGCATGTAGATATTAAAAGATAAGTTGTCTAGATTAAAAGACATAGATATAGACTTCTATGAAAATTGTGTGTATGGGAAATAAAAGTAGGATAAGTTATTAAAGGTTGGACCCACAAAGAAAGATCATAAGTTAGATCTGGTATACTTAGATGTATGGGGACTAGATTAGGTATCTTCTATTGGTGGATCCAATTATTATGTTACTTTTATAGAAGATGAAACTAGAAAAGTTTGGGTTTATTGTATTAAAAATAAATATGATGTATTTTGCACTTTTAAGAAGTGGAAACCTTGGTTGAGATGAAACATGTCTCAAGTTAAAATATCTCAGATTAGATAATGGAGGTGAGTATTTTAGTAATTATTTCTTTTATTATTGTTCTAAAAATGGAATCCATAGGCAAATGATGGTTCTAGGAACTCCACAACATAATGGGGTATTTGAAAGGATGAACCTAACAATAATGGAATGTGCTAAGATCATGAGGTTACATACAGGTTTTCCTTTACAATTTTGGGTAGAAGTAGTTAGCATGATAGTATATCTGATTAACAGAGGACCTTCTATGCCTTTGGATGGAGGTATTCTAGAACAAGCTTGGTTTGGTAAGAATGTTGATTATTCTTTTCTTAGAGTCTTTGGATGTGAAGCATATGCTCTCATCAAGAAAGAGGGTAGGACCAAGCTAGAGGCTAAATTAGAGAAATACACATTTGTTGGTTATGGTGAGGATGACTTTGGTTTCTATTTATGGAGCATTAGAGATAAGAAAATATTTTGGTCTAGAGATGTAGTCTTTAATGAAAAAGTCATGCATAAGGATTAATTGTAAGAACAAGATCAGGAATAGAAAGAGCACATAGTATTGGATGACATTGTGGATGGAAAAGTATCCAAGGATTTAGTTCAGGAACCTTCTATATAAGGACCCAAAACTCCTATGGTAAGAAGGTCTTGTAGGGTAAGAAAAACACTTGAATGTTTTTCTCCTTCTTTGAATTATTTATTACTCACTGATAATGGAGAGCTAGATTGTTATAAGGAAGAAATGAATGTAGATGCCAAGTTGAGATGGGAACAAGCCATGGATGAAGAGCATAGATCTCTCATGGAAAACTAAATGTGGGATTTGGTTAGACTACCCAAGGGCAAGAGTGTATTGTCAAACAAGTAGATCTTTAGAATCAAAGAAGAGGATGAAGGGAGAAAATGGTATAAGGCTAGGATGGTGGTCTAGGGGTTTGTACAAAAATTAGGTATTGATTTTGATGATATTTTCTATCCTATTATAAAAATGACTTCTATTAGGACTGTTCTTGGTTTAGTTGTAGTTTAGGATTTGCCCTTAGAACAATTAGATGTGAAAACTAATTTTCTTCATGGTGATTTGGATGAAGAGTTATATATGAAGCAACCATAGGGTTATGAGGTCAAAGGGAAGGAGAAATATGTGTGAAAACTAAAGAAGAGCTTGTATGGCTTAAAATAATATCCATGACAATGGTACAATAAATTTGATTATTTTATGTTGGAACAAGAATATCAAAGGCACTATTCTGACCATTATGTGTACATCAAACATTTTGATGATGGTTAATTTATTATATTATGCTTGTATGTTGATGACATGTTAGTTGCAAGAAATAACATATAACATATTCATATGCTCAATAAATAACTTAATGACTCCTTTTCTATGAAGGATTTGGATGCTGCAAAGAAAATCCTCGGTATGAGGATTTCTCATGATAGGAAAGAGAGGAAGTTGATCTTATCATAATTAGAGAATGTCAATAAAGTCTTGGAAAGGTTTAGCATGTTGGATGCTAAATCTATTGGTATTCCTTTGGCAGGCCACTTTGGATTATCAAAGGAGCAGTGTCCCAAGACAAAATCTAAAAAGTTTTAAGATGTCCAAAGTACCTTACTCATTAGTAATTGGTATCTTGATGTATGCCATGGTTTTTACTAGGCTAGATATTACCCAAATAGTGGGAGCTGTGAGTAGGTATATGAGTGGTCCAAGTTATGAGCATTGGCAGACAGTGAAATGGATTCTTCAATATTTGAGAGGAACCATTGATTTTGCATTATGTTATGGTGGATCAGATACCACTTTGTGTGGTTATGTGGACTCAAATATAGAAAAAGATATTGAGAGTAGAAGTATGACATGATATTTATTTACTATTGGAGATATAATAGTTAGTTGGATTTTCAAGATACAAAATGTTGTGGCTTTGTCAACCACAGAGGTAGAGTATGTTATTACCATGAAGGCTAGTAAGGAGATGATTTGGTTACAATAATTATTTCAAGAGTTGGGGCATGAGAAAGAAGTTAGGAGACTACACAGTGATAATCAGAGTGTTATTCATTTGGAAAAAAACTCCACTTTCCACTTGAGGAAAAAACACATTCAGTTACATTATCACTTCATCAAGATAACTTTGAAGGAGAACTTGGTGAAGCTAGAAAAGATTCATGCTAGCTAAAATCCTATGGATATGATGACTGATGTGGTCATATTGGACAAGCTGAGACTGTGTTTAGATTTGGTTGGCCTTAGGGGTCATGGAGTAGTGATAGATTTTGTTCAGGAGGAACGGTCTCCAAGTGGGAAATTATTGAGTGTGGAGCCTTTTGGGGCTATCACATGACCATAGGAATAAATTTTTGGGGCCTAAAGATCTCTAAAGATGTGGGGGACATAATTTTCATGTTTTCCACATGTGAGTGGAATATTCCTTATATTCCTAATTTCTATGTATTCCATATTTCATGGAGTTAGTTGTTAGATGCCTTTTCCCATGTTGACTTCCTTGTTTTGAGGAAGCCAATTATTTTTTGGAAAAGGGAACTCCTTCCTTGTTGAGTGGGGTTGGATGTGATCATATGTTCATGGGGAAATGTGCCCTTAGAAGGTGGAGAAGATGAATATGGAAAATTTCTCCTTGGGAGAGCTTTTAGATAGGCTTGATGAGGTGGAAAAGGGTTGTCACATGTTGGATAATGCTTATCTTGGATAAGCATTACACATTTTCTCCTTTTTTTGTGGATTTTTTTCATTTTATTATATATATAGAATTTGGTGTGGCCTTTATAGGTTGATGGTTTATTTGTAGGGTGTGGCTTTGAGGATCAGAGTCAAAGTGTAGGTGTTTTACAAAGTGCAAGTGTTTATTATAGGGTGTGGTTTAGTAACTTGTGAGATACAACATTGTGTAGGTGCAGGTGAAAGTGTAGATTTTTGTGTAGCACTTTCTACAGGAGATTTTTTCCATCTTTTTGAGAGTTCATTGTAATCTTTTTTTAGATTACTAATTTATTTGAGAACTTTAATTGGTGGATGTAACCCACATTGGGTGAACCACGTTAGATCTGTGTTATCTATGTTATTCTTATCTTTCTCTCATTTATGATTTCATATTAATGGTGCTGTGTTATCTATGTTATTCTTATCTTTCTCTCATTTATGATTTCATATTAATGGTGAATTAAGGAATGTTTTCATGATGCATTTTATTGCATAGCTTTAGATCTAGTTTATGGTAATAGTAGATCTAGATTTAGAAGTGTTTTATTCCTAACATTTGTCCCAACCATTTTTCCCTTTAGCCAATTCCTTTAGACATTTTGTCCAAAAAATCATACCCTTCAAACCTTTTTTGACCATTCCTTCAAGCATTCCTTTGGACATTTTTTTTTGAAAGGATTAGGTCTTTAGGATAATAGTTATGGAAATTTTGTCTGAAACAATTCCCCCAATGGAATTCCTATAGGATTTGTGTCTCGAACATTTTGTCTAATGAAATCAGGGTCCTAAAAATAGAAAACCTATGACAATTATCCCACAATAATTTCCCTAAAATAAACCCCATATTGCCAAGTGATACCTTTGCTTAAAAATCATTTCATTATGTTTTGAGCTTAATTTAATATTTTAGCCCAAGCCCAAATAATATTTTATTAATACTAAAACCTTAGATTAAAAAATTTATGTAGGGTCATTTATACATATTTTACAAAAGTATCATGCTAAGTCATTTTTTGCTTATGTTTGTAGGAGCAGGGAGCCCTAAAGAAATGACACATGTCCAATTGTTGAGATTAAAATTGATAATCACAAATAAGTCATTGACAGTCATGAGGATGTCATTTGATGGTTGTGTGAATGTCAAATTTAACCTAAAAAATGGTTAATTTATAAAATTAAATTTGTTAGTCACACAAATGCAATTGACAATATCAAGGACATCATTTGGTAGTAGTACAAATGTCAAATTTAAACTAGTAAATTACCCATTTGGATTCAAATTAAGATCCTATGGTGCATGTTTTCTTAGGCCCATTTAATTGAATGAAATAAGAATAATTTTAAATGTCAAAGCCCCAAAAGAGTGATAAGTGTCACCATTTTATAATCCCAATGCATAAATCTAATGACTTTTGGGAAGAAGCAAGGAGCCTAATACACAAATTCAATGAACTATATTAAACCGGTACATAAATATTGATAGTGCAAGTCTTAGGTAGAACTTTCAAAGATCTTGGACTCAATCAGGTGTTGATATGTGTCACATTTTTAAATCTAGTAGGGAATTATGGGTAGAATACTTAGATATTTGGAGACTTGTGCTATATTTATCGATAAATATTAGGACTCACAGTTAAGACCAAGAGTATGAATATGCATGTCTCAAGTGGTGAATATAAAATTAAAGATACAAATTATATAAAGGGCATGGGTAAGCATGTAATGCATAATTTAGATTAGTCATGACTAACAATAGTACCACTAGTTTTAAAAACATTGGTAAAGTGATTTTGGTCCTTCATGCATATGTCAAAGTTCCATTTGAAGGTATCTAATTTTAAATATCAATAGGTTATTCTCATAACCTATAAAAATAGGCATGTTTAATTTTGGTAAACAATGCATAATCTGAAGTTTGCATATAGTTCAAGCTATAATTATTAAAAAATGTTATTATCTTTATATGAATGCACATGCTACATAGTTTTGGAAAAGGCTATTTTAAATTGATAACTATAAGTAGAATCTTATACAATTTAATACCATAGTTAGAAATCATATTCTGACTACCATATGTAATGACCTTAGATGAACTTGGAAGATGAGGTGACCCCTTCCCCAAGTCTATACAAACAATTGTAATCTAACTTGGATTTTTGTCAAAGATTTTTTGAATACAGGATCAACATCAATTTTGATCATCAACGAATGTGTTTGTGTATTTTATTTTCAAATTTTGTGTAATTAGTTGTTACTTTATTTGGTTGTATGTTTCAATAATCTTTAGTGTGTAAAAGCTGTGAATAGATTCTTGATTTTTTTGATTGATACACTAATCTATAGATGTGTAACAATTATTGTAAGATTGATAATATATTGGTTAAGATAGTCAAGTTAAAATTTATTCATAATTATTATTATGCATGAGTTCTTTCTTGGATGTAGCTTTCTTTGTGTGTGTAATATCTACCTTAGATACTTCAATAGCATGAGCCATAATCTCTTGAATAATAGCATGAACCATAATCTCTTGAATAAGGGTGTCCAACATCTACTCTAAAAGGATCAACCTTTATCTGAGGCCTAATTTCATGCATATTTATCTCTTTAGACTTATTAGTCATGTCTGACTATGTGTGTGTAATTGCTGCTAGCAACATGCAGAGGTTTTGAGAACACTTGTCCTTTTAAAAACTAATTAGGGGAGTGATTCCTAAAAACCCTATAAGATTTATTTTATACCTTACCTTTCCTTCCTTTTTTTGAGTTTGTTTTGAGACCTACCCACTCTAGATTAGAATTCATCCACCCATCCAATTCACATAGAGATTCACAATCCTTTAGGAACCATACCTCTATCCAAAAAACCTTGTCAACTAACTGTATGACTTACTAGCTATTCCATCAAAAGGTTGAAATAAATTACATACCTATAACTTATGCCCTAGAATGGATTTTACCTCCATTGATATCCTAAAACATTAGAGGATACCTCATTATGGTTGTGGTGTGCATAAAACCCAAACCAACAGTTAACTAGTGCTAGAAGAGGGCCAACACCTCTAATTATACTAAAAGTTTTGAGAATGGATTACCTTGACAAAGGACCCATAGATATCCTAGGTATTCAACATGATTTCCTTGATGACCCATTTAAATACCTTACGCGGTTCCATTATAATCACCTAAGAGTTACTGAAGGGCATCTTGTTTCTTACACATATGATATACATGTTATGGATGCAAAATTTGAGGATGTAATATGAAAGTTGTTCCATTTCACATTGGGAGAAGAAATGCATGATTGGTTTTCAAAGTTAGCACCTAGTTCTATTACTAGTTGGAGTGATCTTGAGTAATATTTTTTGATATTATTAAGTCCAAATATTGATGCTCATGCTTTAAAAAATAATTTAACACCTTTTATGAGTTTCTATGTAGGTATGTTGGATATGAATTGTATAGAAGCCATCCAAAGAGAAATCTTGTTACTGTACCCAAACTAGAACATAGTGTAAGGGTTTATTTTTAATATAGGCACTATACGTAAGGAAGAAGAGATCCCAAATGGATAGGATGATTGGATCATAAAAGAGGCAAAAAAATGTATTACAACCATCAATGAATAAATTACAATGTTATAGGAGAAATTGAGATACCAAAAATAAGAAGAGGAATCTATCAAGCTAGGAGAATTGGATCAAGTTGATTCCATCCTGATATTTGATGAGATAATTGAAGAAAGAAATAATGGAAGTGAAAAAAGTGTCAATTTAAAGGAACATTGCCAACCTTTATAGTAGCTCTATGAGATAGCATATGCCCAGGTAGAGGATCAATTACTTTGCCTTGTAAAAGAAGATATTAGCCCTAAATATGGTGTTGATGACTCTTGTGACTATTAGTTTTCATTAGAATATTTATCAAAATAGTCATTTGATGATTATATTCTTGACTTATTCTAATCTAATCATGCAAGCTCTAATATTGAGATTTTATATTATGGCATGCATGAGGTAGGTATTTATTTTTATCATGGGGTAAATGGAAAAGGTATGTTGGCTTCCCTTAATAATTTTAATTCTATTTTTGAGCTCCCTTCTAATGGAATTAATTCACATAGATGCTCATTCCTTGATTTGATATATGCTAAATTCAATTTGGTGCCTAACTCTAATGTGCAAGACACTATGGTTAATAATGTGATTGAGCAAAATCCCCCATGTGTACGGACATCAACATTTCTCAACATTGAATCAAAGACCTTTGATTGCACATACGATGCCCATGAAGTTACATATCTTCCATAACATAACTATTTGAAAGAACAACAACAAAATGATAAACAACATGCAGTGGATGAGACAATCCCTCTAGAATTAATAGTTAATGGATCTCTCACTCCTAAAATCATAAATAATGAGCCCCAGGTAAATAAATTTTTTATTTGTGATTTGGAAAGTCAAGAGATAATTCATTCAAATATTGAAGATCACACTCAAAATGAGAGTTTAGATTAAGTTTTTTAGGAATATGTCATTCATGATTATACTTATGATTTTGAATCTATATTTGAGGACCTTTCCCATAAAGAGTTCACAGAGGATGATGACTTTCAATCCTATAGTTTAGATCCAATATCCATCTCAGTAGGTACTTTCAAGGATTGTTTGTCTGAATTAGATTCTCCTAAATACATGAGTAATAATGGTGATATTTCATATGTATCATAGGGAAGAGTTATTTGTTTATTGTGCTTGGGATGTCCTAATGAGTAACCCTAATTTTTTGTTCTACAATATAAGGGAAAATCTCAAAATTCTACTTAATGAATACAAGGATGTCCCTGCCTATCTTAGAACTTTAATGGGGAAAACCTTATTGTTAACAAAGAATGAAAAGCATACCAAACAAAGTTTCCAAATCCATCCCCATCTTGTTTAGTTTTTATTTAGAATAGGATTACATTAGGTTTCTTGTTTTCTATCATTTTCTTTCATTAGAGTAGTTTCATGCTTCCTAGATTAATCTTTCCTACTTTTAGTATTTCACTTTCATAGATTAGATTTCATGTTTTCTAGATTAGATTTTAGTGATTTCTTAGTTTAGTTTCTTGATTTCTTAGATTAGCTATTCTTTTCTTTTTCTGATGATCACAATTATGTTTGCTTTGACTATAACCAAGTTAAATTCCAAACCAATTGAGCTTATGACTTGTGGAAAATGGGAAATTAAAATCTTGACACTTTGGGACTAGTTTAAAGATTAGGTGTATTTTTATGTTTTTAAGTCTTTAAGATGAATGTAGGTAATCATGGATTATTCTGAATGGTGTCACAATTTAATACTTTTACTAGACATGTGGAAGTTGCTCTCAGAGTACTTCATACAAATTTAGAAATTTTTCTTATTTTACTGGATCAAATACACTTATCATATTAAAAAATTGTTAGAAATGATAATTCTAGGAATAGATGTGGTTGGTAGGGACATTATAGTAATGATTTGTTTTATAATTATAGAATCTCACTAGGGTTATAGCTCTTCTCTTTTCCATTCAAGAACAAAAATAAAAGCAAAATAAGAAAGAACCAATGGACTCAAAAGAGAAAAATAAAATCTAAAGAAAATAAATAAAAGGCTCACATGATGAAATAAGGTCAATGTACCATGCATCATGATCAAAAAAATAATGAAATGAGAAGAGAAAGAACCCAAGGTATCTCTGTCAAGGCTATGGTTGCCTAGATGGTAGCAGAGCAATGCTTCAGCTTCCATTATTTTTGATATTTAATAGATAATAGAATGAAACCTATAGCCCCATCAAAGCCTTTGAAAAAATAACCATAGTAGGGGTTAATAAACTACATGTTTTGACACAAACAGATCCAATAAATTAGAAAGCAAGTATGTTGTGTGAATTAACTTAGGATTCTCTTTCATGTTTTTGATTTAAGTATTCTTCTATGACACACTTCATGATTGATTTAGGATTGTAAACTGGAGTTCTAGGTTCTTGAATACTTAGGATTATTCCCCCTATAAGTCACCATTTATTTATCCAACATCCCCCTTTTTTTCATATCGAAATGGGGACCCACTTTTTTCAGACTATGGTCTTGACTTTGAGCCCCTCTTCTATATGTTTATGCAAATTCTTGGAAAATATCATAATTTGGCCTTCTCATACTTTGTCAAGATGGAATTGGCATTGTGTTTTCATAGACTAAATATTTTATTCCATCAGGTTTGTTACTTTGAGCTAATTATTATGGACTTATGTTCCATGGACTAACCTTCTTCAAGAGTCTTTATTGGGCTTTACATTTTTGGGCTTATATTTTTGGGATTTTCTCTTTGGAAATTTTGTTTCACATGAATTATTATTTAGGTTTATTATGTCAAACATTTTTTTAGATAGAAATTTAATCTTTATAACATTTTCCCTACAACAATTCCACTGAAACAATTTCCACAAATCAGACTTATTCTTGCAGATAATCTTGTTGATACACTTTTCTAGATAGAATTGACCTGCAACCCTTTGAACCTACCCTTCAGTATTTGTGCAACTTGTCCTTTAGAATTTTTCATATTTCCCTTTGGCCTTTATGAAGTAGATCCTTTAGGACTTTTATCATAGATAAATGCCCTATCAAGTAGACCCTTCAGATTATTTTCAGATAGAAAATAACCTTCAACATTTTGAAATGACCCTTTGACATTATGAAATTTCCATTCAAGACTTTTGAAATACCCTTTTTCCTTACCAATCTACCCTTTAGGCTTTGTGAAATATGTCCTTCGGCCTTTTTTTATGGCCATTTTTCCTGACAAAATTCCTTTAGACCTTTTTACAATTATCTCAGCCCCTCGGCACCTATCCTTCAAGATTTTTGTCCCATACCTATCCTTTGTGACTTTTGTCCTACACCTTTTCCTTTTTGAACCTTTCCTTCAGAAATTTTATTTGAGACACTTTCCCCCATCCAATTAAATTCCTTTGAACATTTTGCCTAAGAGAATTAGGTCTTCTGGAGAATTGTTATGGATATTTTGTCTAAAACAATTACCGTAATGGAATTCCTTCAAGGCTTTTTAAAATGATTTTTTGCTTCCAACTTACCATTTATAAGTTCTGTCAAGGACACATTTTCAATAAAAATTTCTAAACATACCCTTCAGCCTTTTAAAATTTCCCTTTAAGACTTTTGTGGTTACCCTTCAAGACTTTTTTAAGGGCCCTTTCCCATAAAAATGTGCCCTATGAAGTAGATCCTTCAAAAATTTTAACCATGAGGTAGACCCTTCCACCCTTTTTAAGCATACCCTTCAAGATTTTTGTCTCAAGAATTTTTTCCCTATGAGCCTATCTTTCATGACTTTTGTCCCAGGCTAATTATTTTAGACTTTGTGTCTTAGACATTTTATCCAATAAAAATGACCCTTTAGGAGAATTGTTTTGGATATTTTATCTGAAATAATTCCCCTAAAATAATTCCCTCAAGGGCACATACCTTTAGGAATTTTTTAACTTACCCTTTAGACATTTTAAAAGTGACCTTTCAACATTTTTGAAGTGGCCACTTACCCTTTGGGACTTTGTCTTAGGCCCTTTCCCCTTTTAGACTTCCCCTTCAAGACTTTTATCTGAGGCCTTTTGCCCTTCAGCCAATTCCTTCAGATATTTAATCTAAAACATCATTCCCTTCAACCCTTTTATGACCATCCCTTCAAGAATTCCTTTAGGCATTTTCTCCAAAAGAATTAGGTCTTTGAGAGAATTCTTGTAGACATACCAAACAATTCCCTTAGTGAAATTCATATGGGCTTTGTGTCTCAAACATTTTATCTGACAAAATTAGGGTCCTATCAATAAAAATCTCATGATAATTCTCTCATAAAAATTGCCTCAAAACAAACACCATAATGCTAAGTGACACCTTTTCTTAGAGAATATTTCATTATGTTTTGAGCTTAATTTAATACTTTAGCCTAAGACCAAATCATATTTTATTAATACTAAAACCTTAGGCTAAAATATTAATGTAGGTTCCTTTATACATATTTTCCAAAAGTAATGTGATAAGTAAAATTTTTATTATATTTGTAGGAGTAGGGAGTCTTGAGGAAATGACACATGTGCAATTACTGAGATTAAAATTAACAGTCATACAGATGTTATTGACAGTTATGAGGATGTCATTTGATAGTCACAAAAATGTCAAATTTAACCTTAAAAATGGATAATTTATGAAATTAAATTTGACAGTCATGTGGATATCATTGATGATCTTGAAGACATCATTTAATAGTTGTGAAAATGTCAAATTTAATCTAGTAAATTACTCATTTGGATTCAAATCAAGATCCTACGATGCACATCCACTTGGGCCCATATAATCAAACAATGCAAGAGTGATTTGAAATGTCAAAGCCCCATGAGAATGATAAGTGTCACCATTGTAGAATCCTAGTGCATAGATCCAATGACCTATGAAAAGAAGTAGGGATCCCAATACATAAATCTTATGAACCATGTTAAACTAGTACATAAGGATTGATGGTGCAAGTCTTATGTGGAATTTTCAAATATCCTGGACTCAATCAAGTGTTAACATATGTCACATTTATAAAGTTATCAAATCATTATGGGTATAATACTTAGATGTTTAGACACTTGTGTTATATTTATCAAAAAATATTAGGATTCACAGTTAAGACAAGGAGTATGAATACACATGTATTAAGTGGTGAATATAAAAGTGAAGATATAGATTCTATAAAAGGCATGGGTGGGTTTTATAATGCATAATTTAGATTAGTCATGACTAATAATAGTGCCACTAGTTCTAAAAACATTAGTAAAGTGATTTTGATCCTTCATGCATATGTCAGAGTTTTATTTGAAGGTGGCTAATTTGAAAGATCAACAAGTTTTTCTCACAATCTATAAAAAGAAGCATGTGTAGTTTTGGTAAATGATGCATATTATAAAATTTTCATATAGTTTGAGCTATAATTGTAAAAAATTACTACTATCTTTATATACATGCACATGCTACATAACTTTAGCAAAGACTATTTTAAAATGATAACTATAAGTAGAATCTTATATAGTTTTAGACCATAGTTATAATTCATGTTCTGACTACCATATATAACGAACTTGCATGAACTTGGAGGATGAGGCAACCCCTTCCCAAAATATATATAAAAAATTGTAATACAACTTAGATTTTTGTCAAAGAATTTTTGAATATAGGAGAAACATAAATTTTGATCATCAGTAAATGTGTTTGTGTATTTTCTTTCCAAATTTTGTGTAATTAGTTAATTTATTTGGTTGTATGTTTCAATAATCTTTAGTGTGCAGAAGCTATGAATGGATTATTGATTATTTTTATTGATACACTAATATGTATATGTGAAAAAGCTATTAAAATATTGGTAAACATATTTGTTAAGATAGTCAAGTTCAAATTAATTCATAATTCTTATTGTGCATGAGTGCTTTCTTAGATGCAGATTTCTATGTGTGTGCAACATATACCTCAAATACTTCACTAGCTCAAGCCATAATATCCTAATTAAGGGTGTGAAATAAGTAATCTAAAAGTATCAACCTTTATCTAAGGCCTATGAATTTCTTGGATCTTTATCTCCTTAGACTTCTTAGTCATGTTTGACTGTGTGTGTGCAATTGATACTAGCAATAGGCATAGGTTCTAAGAGCACTTGTCATTTTAGAAACCAACCAAGGGAATGATTCCTAAAAATGACATAAGATTTATTTTTTACCTTACCTTTCCCTCCTTTTTTTGAGTTTGTTTTGAGACCTACCCACTCTAGATTAAAATCCAACTTCCCATCCAATTCACATGGATAGTCACAATCCTTTAGGAACCATGCCTCCATCCAAAAAACCTTGTCAAATACCTTATTAAATAAATTTCATACCTAAAAATCATACCTTAGATTGGATTTTACCTCCATTAAGATCATAAAAAATTAGAGGCTACCTTATTATGGCTATGGTGTGCATAAAACCCACACCAACATCTTCCACATGACCATCATATTTCTACCATGATGAAACAAAACATACAAACTAGTCTCTAAGATTTAATGGGTTCTAACTTGAGTATTTCAATATAGAAGTGAGATGTGAGCAGTAATACAAGGTAAATGAACCAGAGGGTAGATTACACACTCCAAAGATAATTGTGAACTTGAAAAATATTTACATACTGGACTACACTCTATATGACCTGTTACATTAGGAACTCTTGCTCAAACATGAAAGGATAAGGGAAGGAAGGATAGATAATTATTACTTCTCATCACCATACATCACTTGAAAACTTAGATAATTATTCAAAACTTAGAAATAGATTTATATTAATGTTTAAAGGCTATATATAACATCAATATAATAGGGTTTCTCCATACATGGTGTGGTACTACTTTTCAATAGCTCAAGAGATATATTTATAAAAAAAAGGAAGTAAGAAAAAGGGAGCCTTGGCACTAAAAAGGGGAATTAATCAGTTTGAATTTTTGAACCATAGTTATAATTACTTCTACAAATTATGCTCTTTTAGACCTTTTGATTGATCCTTGTCACTTCATGTGGTTGCATAATTACATTATTCCCTCCTTGATCTTCCTTGATGATTGAAATGGTGGGATCAAGTTGTTCTAAGCTGGGTTATGGCATCAATGTAGTTAGAATAATTAGATTAATTTATTAGGGCTGTATATTGGTGCTAACTACTCTCCACTAGTCCATCGTGGCATGCAACAATGGGGAGAAGGGTCTCTTTCATGTAATCAATCTTGGAGATAAAATCATTGAGATTCATGTGTTTGCCTCGATGGTATCCTTTGAAATGTTGGCTCTGGTCTAAACTAAACCATGCTCTAACTCAACTCCATGCCTTTTATTTACCTTTCCCCATCAAAAATTGCTTTGTTGACCTTTGTTTAAGTCACCTAGACTTTCTTTCATTTTATTGGATATCAAAAACTAGCTTGGATCATTGATGTTTTGATTTATCTCACTCTATTGATCTACTTGATACAAATGAATGTGATCCATAGATCCTCTACCATAACTCATGCACTTATACCCCTTGTCACCTACGTATTTTTACTCAGGGTTCACTAACCTCTTTGACCCTCACTCGTTATTGATCATGATTTGCATAATTAAATGCACTCTATCTATCTTATATCATCTTGAACATGTTCATGCCACTTTTCAATCTTATGTTGATCTTGGGATCTTGCTATCAATCTACTACTTTACGTGCTTACACCACATGGTATCCTCTCAATCTCTTTGAATCATTGGCTTGTTCATATGCCATTAGATATGAATCTGTGATTGAATATGAGCCATTGATATACTTGGGTGCATTATCCCACCAGTCAAGCTTGCACCATTATATTTTTTCTTGATTGATTTGTACCATTAGATCTTGCCTTTTAAATTCTAATGGCTATTTTTTGGGACTTAACTTTGACATATTCATGATCATCATTGGGATATTTAAACTTAAATGGTTATCTACTAGGGATTAAATTTGACATTTTCATGACCATCATTTGACATCCATATGGAAGTATTTAATGCCATACAAACCATAAAAATTAAGATCCAATGGATGACTACTGAGCCTAAACTTTGACACTTGTGCAAACATCACTCTGCTTCCCAACAATTCTTTTAGACTTTGTGTTTTAGCCTTTTGCTACGGACCATTATCAACCATTTTAGGCCTTTTTCTAGACATTTTTGGTGGGTTTTGTGTCTCAACCACTTTCTCTAAAGGCATTTATACTTATTCTTTTTCCTTAGAACAAATTCTTACAAAAAAATGTCTGAAAGAATTCATGTCTTTAGGATTTATGCTTGTGAACAAAATGTCCAAGAGAAATGAGGTCTTTAGGGAAATTATCATGGGACAATTTTCCCAAAAGAATTCATACTTACTTATTTTATGGACCTTTTTATTTGGATGACACTTGTGACCCTTCAGAACTTCTGTCTAGGACACTTTGATAAAGAATGACCCTTCAAGAAATTGTTTAAATAATTTTCCTAAAAGAAAATGACCTTTTAGGCTTTTCATTTATGGCACTTTCCTAAGAAAAATACCCTTCAAGATTTTTGTACAGGTAATTTTGTTAGAGCAATGGTCCTTTGTAATTTTTATCTTGGTCACTTTCCCAAAATAAAAACCCTTCAAGTTTTTTTATTTCGAACACTTTCTCAAGAAACATACCCTTTAGGATCTTTTTTGGACCAATTTTTGTGGGCCTTATGTTTTAGATAATTTTTCCAAAATAAACTTGCCTTCATAACTTTTATCAAACATTTTACCCAAAATAAATGTGCCTTCAAGAAAATTGTGTGGAAAATCTTTCCAAAATAAATCTGACACTTAGCTTTTGATGTAAACAATTTTCTCAAAATAATTAGGTCTTTGGGAAAATTATTATAGAATTTCTACCCAAAATAAATAGGTCTATGGGGTCTTTACCTTGGATAATTCTTCTAAAAAAGTCCCCACACTTAGCCAAATAAAGTGGATCAATTTATCTGAGATAAATCTTAATGATCTAACATTTAGCCAACATTTGAAATATCTCCCAAGTGCAAACTTGAGCTTTTTGTACTTGCTCTTGTAATTGCTCAACACCATGAAAAATCTACCACTTGCATATATGATTCAAAAATAACCCTTAATACACCAAAAGACATAAGGACTAAGCTAGACTATGACCAAAAATTAGAATGGCATATGAAATGACATCAAATTAGCTATAACATACCTTATAACATTATAAAAAGCCCCTATACAAGATTTTGACTGTTGGGGTTTGATCTATTTTGGCCTATGGGTTAAAATGGTCAATAAGTCCATCTTGACTCTTGGGCTCAAGATGATCATTATTGACTTTCTTTGGCTTCCATACTAATTTTTGACCCTTCTCATACACTCTAGAATCTCCATATACCTTGTTAAGTCTTGAGGGCCTTCTAACTCCATTAGGACATAATCTTGCAATATGTTCCATATTATGATAATTATAGAAAAAAACATTTCTATACTTACCTTTTGACTAATCACTCCTCCCATGTTCAAATTATAACTCATTCCTTGAGACCATTCTACAATCACTTACTCTATGACCAAAGTTATGACAAGAAAAAAAATAACCATTGAAATAATTGGAAAACCTCATTACATTGGGATATTTGATTGGTCTCTTCATTTTGAGTTTTGTGTTGGTACTCTTGAATTTTAGATGATAACTTTGAGTTTCAAATTTGAGATTTTTGGCATAGGTCTTTGATATTTGATTCTCTTTATTCTCCTTTTGGTCTTCTTTGAACCCAATACCTATTTTATCATGTGGAATCCTTTGAATACTCAAAATATCACCAAGAAAATTAGCACTCTTTTTAAATCTCTGATGTGTCTTTGACTTTACTATTCCCTTATCCAATTCTGCCTTCAAGGACTCAATTTCTATTCCAAACTTGATGCATTATTCCTCTTTGGTCTTAATATTTGTAGTGATAATTTCAATATGAGTGTATAACTATTTTATGATCTCCTAATATTAACTGGTGTTGATGCTTAGTCTCTCCTCAAAGAGATTGATTTGATCCTCATAACTCTTAACCCATGATATTAGTTTCTGATTATTCCTTCTTGGAACTTTAACTCATCTAGGACACTCACCAATTCTACCTCAAGGTTCACTTTAACCTCTTATTCATCTAATTCTTCATCATCCATAAGGTCTTTCCATTTTGAGTAACCCTCATTTTCTATTTTTATAGACATGAATGAGGTTTCATTGTTATCATGATTATTATAATCATCATCAGTATCATATGTACTAGTGTCACTTACATTAGATGAACTATTATCTAATTCGGTATAGAAACTTATCTTGTTCTTAAATGACCCTTTCTTGTCTTCATAATTTTTAAATCCCTTTTTTATCTTGTCAGGATTATATATCTTCTTATCATCATCATGATGTTCATCATGTTATTAATTATACTTAGTCTTATCCTTGTTAGGATTTAGAGGAAAAATGACCAATCTTAGCATAGTGAAAGCATTTGAATGGCAAATTACACTTATAATTTCATAAAATTCTCCTGAGTTTTTTGATAAACATGGATTCTATCTTGTCATAATCAATATCTATGTCAACATCATCCTTGGCCTTCTTACCTTGTGACTTTTTCTCAACTTTGAATTAAACCTCCTTTTTGTAAGGCCTTCCATCACTTTTTCTCATTTCATGGGCAGTCAAGATGCCATGAAGCTCATCCATCTATACTATGTTAAGATCTTTGATCTCTTCTACTACATTAAATTTTTAATCAAACTTAGAAGTCAAGGATTTTAGTACCTTTTATACTACTATTTATTATTCTAACTTCTCTCCTATACCTCTGATGACATTTAACACTTCATCTACTCTCAATAGATAAGATGCAATGTTTTCATCCTCCTTCATTCTCAAACTTTCAAACTACCTTTGGTAAGTATGTAAATTTGTCAACTTAACTTTGGTGTATCCTTAATATATGGTCTAAAATTTTTCCCAAATCCCTTTGGGTGTATCAAAATTCATGACCTTAACAAATTCTAATTCTAAAAGACCACATAAGATGGCTTTCCCTTAAAGTTATTCTAACTTGCCTACTTGCCTATTACATTAATTGATGGTATAGAAGGTGGAGTGAATCCATAAAAAATATATTTAAATATGTCATAACCTAAGGACATTAGATATGTCTTCATTATAATGCTCTATGATGTATAACTAGTCCCATTGAAGAAAGGAGCCTTATTGGTTGAGAAACCTCCTTGTACTTGTTGACTAGACATGCTTGTGCTTCAAGGATCTCCTTTAAGATGTTAGGCCTAATTAAAAGGAATAAGATTTGATACCAATTATTATAATCATAATTATTGAGAGGGGAGGGTTAATTAGTCTTCAAAAACTTTCAATTAATTACATCCACTCATCTATGAACTATGAAAGTAACATAGTGATCTAACAATGAATTAAGAACCAATCATATGAGCATGAAACAAGATAACACATCACATATATGGGAAAAAATCATGGGAGATAAAACCCACTAAAAAAATTATTGTAAAACTTATCTTATAATACAATGTATCAAATTTATTTGAGCATCAACCCAACATGGAGCACCAACCCCAGATTTATCAAATACCCACTTGACTTTAGCAAGAACCCACTTGCTAGGAGGCTATAACCCCTTATGAATAAGGACCAATTTAGTGAAAGGAAAATTTTTAAATAAAAAATTTCAAGGCATATAAAACTCCATCTTGATAAATAAATAACTCAATCAAGACTAATTATATAAGCACCAACTTGTAAAGAAGCTTTAATTCCCTTTTTGACTAGGCACCAACTCATCTAATCAGCCTTCTTTATTTCACTCAAATATATATCCTATCTAATATCATAAATTAGGAACACATATATGATGTAAATAGTGTATCCTATTAATATTAAATTATCACTCCATCTCTAATCCATTTTATCTCTCTCAAAATTGCTTCTAGCTTCTTCTCTCAACTAGCCTTCTTCAAGACTGAATAGGTCATATGGCCTTAATCTTCAACTATTGAACACCTATATGATCATCATGAAATTATTATATGATATATAATTAGGTTTTAAAACATGTTACCTAAACTCCTTAGGCTCATTTATTTATCAATCCATTTGATTCCTCTAATCTTTCACAAATAAGCCTAAAATGCCTTGTATATATACTCATTTCTTGTTCATATACCACTTAGTCAGCCACACACCCTTAAAATATTAGGTAGGACATATAATAGGTATTAATAAATATTATAAACATGATTAAAATGAACATTTATTACCTTTATGTCTATCATAACTCTATTATACTTCATTTCACTTTTAGGTCTCATGGAAACCTAATTGCATTAGGCCTTCTTATCAACACATTACCATTTAATCTATTGGAAAGAATTACACATCCATACATGTCAATATAATTTAAAAAAAATTAAAATATAAATTATACAACATCCTTTGAGATCCATATCACCTTTTATGTCTAACCACTTCATGAAATCCCTCAATAGTACTCAGTCCTATTAGGTCTATGTACACCAAAAAATCTATCTTTCAATACTGAAGCTCAAACACACAATCAAATAAAAAATGATAAAAAATGCATATAAAAAATTTAATTGACCTCAAATTCATAAAAACATGCATTATACACTTTAAATCAAGGGATAAGGGCTCAAGAACATCTCTGTAACTCACTCACTCAGAACTACCAATTTACTAAAAAACACAGTCATGGTGACTTGGAACTCCAACACCTATGTAGACACTTTAAAAGACTCATTATGAATTAAAAATATTTTATGAAATATTTAAAACATCTCAAAACATAAAAATAATATGGTCTAATATCAAAATATTGGTCTTTTAGACCAATCTCATGCCCTTATATCTCGCAAACCAAACTGAACTAGACAGGTCATTTTGTGAACAACTTTTCACCATATTTAAATACCTCAAAAATTTATTTTAAGCATAAAAATTAATTAAAATTATTTAATAACATATCCATGAACTTGGTTTCATCATTATATCATGAAAATACATTCCAATTCATCTTCTCATTGTGGCCTAAGTTTTTCACTGTTTACGCCATAAGGTCTGTGAGCAATTGGCTAACTTGGATGACTATTTTAGCACACTTTAAGGGTGTAAAATATATATAAAAATTAATTTTCATGTATTATGAGTATATATATACTTATTCCATCCATTTTTGTTAACCAATGCAACTTTTGATTGCTACAAGAAATCCTTCACAAACAAGCCTGTATTTGTGTATTTTCTCTCATCTGACTAACCACCACCACTTAGATGTAATTGGGAGAGTTGAATACATGATAAAAAAATTTGTATAGGAATTTTAGACCATTATAGGATAATTTGAGTAACATATTATACATCAGATCCTTATTAGGGTTTTAGGGAGGTTTAACATAGGTTTTAGTGTTAATGATTGTTCATAAAGGACTGCCCCTTAAATCCAAAAACAATGCCTATAGATCCTATCTAGGACCTTTAAAAATATCTCCTTAATATATTAGGTTCCCATGAAAAGGTTACACATGCCAATGAACAATTAAAATTCCTTCTTGAGTTTGCATACCTTCATTCCAGTGCACTCGAGAGACCTCAAAACCAATTTTCATGCCATTTATTACAAACCATGGACTCAAACTTTTTAAAAATGATTAAAACAACATATCTTACATCTTTCCATGATAAAATATGAATAATTTCCTTTAAATATGATATTCATACCTCATTAGTCCAGGTAGGGTCTAGGAGTGGTCTAACTGCAAACTTGGTCTAAAGGTCCTACCACTGTAGGCTCACCCTAAGAATCTCATGGATGCTTATATAGCTTACTCACATGATCAAACAATTCCATAAAATATCTCACATGCTTGATTTCACTCACCTCATCATGTCACCAACTTATACCTTCACCATGCCATGACTAGGCTCAAGCCTCCAATGTACTTGACACCTTGACCCGTTCCTTCCATGTCATGACCTTAAAAAAAACATCAAACAAGTAGACATAATAAATCAAAACACTCTCATATAATTAAAACATTCTCTTTCTAATGATAAAAAACTTTTATAGCCTCATATGGACCTAAAACCACATGACCAAGCTTCATATGACTTAACATCTCTCTTCCATGCACCTGAACATGTTTGACACCATGACCTATACCTTCATATAGCCATAAGACATTAGTTATCCTAAAATTATCTCTTACCTTAAAATTATCACTTGCATTCAAATTCTCTCTTTCCTTCAAATTTATCTTGTCACATGGCTCACCTTGAAACTCTTCATTTCCTGACTATGCCACACTATGCACATACATTCCTCTACATATACCTCTTTATATCATGACATCAATGACTTATATAGACCTTTTCATACACTATACTTCTTATTAAGACATTTGTTATCTTAAAAACATCTTCCATGACCTGTACCTTCCATGCTTACATCACTCATGATAATTCTTATCAATGCAATACTCTTTTGTACCTTGACATATCACTTACTGCCATATGTCCTTAGTCACCTTTGACGTCAATGACCATTATGCCTTTACATGATGCATCCTTTTGACATCAATGATAACAACATGTTTATATATGATTGAAATTTATTCATTATTCCATTTGCCTCAACTTGAAAACATCACAATGTTTTAATTACCATATATTAGCTTTGAATATTGACACCATTGAGATTTTCTTGGGATTACAAACCTATAGGTCTGTAGGTGATTATTTAGTAACGTTGTTAGTTTGAGAAGTGTAAAGATGAATTTTATGGAATAAAGATCATGCCTTAAATTGAATCAACATAATATTCTAGGAAATAAATCTCTCAACTATTGGAAACACATACTCAAACTAATCAAATCAAAATAATTATTAGACACACAAAACACAATCCATAATGTGAATGGAGATATGTGACCAGTTGGAACTTTTAAGGAATATATATCTAATCAAGAAATAATGAATGGATTAGGAAGATGGTAGGATTCTAAAAATATTCACCTAGATGTACCAAACCACTTGGATCATCTCTACAACATAGAAAAGTTACCAGTTATTTACAAAAATTCACAAGAGAGACTTTGCTTGCCAAAGGACCATCCACACATGCCACCATGATGAATTAATTTATGTAAGTAATATAAATACATCTATTAACTCACTTAAACTAGTTTTAAGTATCCATGAGCTCACACTTTAGACTAGAGTTACACCAAACTTAGCTTGTGGGGTTTTAAGCCTTCAAAAAGTAGTCAAAATTATTAGCAATTGTTCATAAATATAATTAAACCAATATGATGAAAAATATTTAAAATTGGAATCCCATAGTGATCCCAATTTTTTTTCAAAATATTATCCCCTAACTCAACCTGTATGACCTATACTATCTGATTGAATTTTTCCTCCAATAGCTTGTGAATAGAGTCATGGAGGAGAGAGATGGATTTATGAAACTATGGAGCTTGAAATTTTTTCCAAATCTTGTTTCTAACCTATATAATCTTAAATCACACTCTTTTCACTTTCAAGTGACTCCTAAAATTTTCTATAACTTCCTTAACTCCTCAAGATGGTATTGAAACTCAAGAATTTGAAACTTCTCTGACATGCTAATAGATGTATCAAATTTTTAACAATATAAGGACATTTGAAGGTGTTTGGTATGAATTTATCTCTTTGTGGACTTTTACATACAAAATTTTTATAAAGAAATCACCTTTTATGTATTTTTAACACCTTCAAGTCTATAAGTGAACCTCAAAGTTTCCAAAACATCATGAAATGTTATGATAAGATGATTAATACATAAAATGACCTTAATAAACCCATAATAACCTATGATACAAATTTACCATGCCTTATTTCTCCATGACATGCCTAGACCACTACATGATCAAAACATGACCTTACATTAATTTCTCCAAACTAGCCTTAAAAAATGCTAAAAAGGTTACACAAAGAATTTTAGGGACCATATAAGGCATGAAAATACTATGACAAGACCACAAGAAATTTTTCAATTTGAGGGGGTGACCAATTTTGACTTGAGATCAAAATTTGGTCAACAAGTCCTTTCCTTTATTCTCATTGGCAACACCTACTCAAATCTTCAAACTATGCATCCCTCTGATTTCCTCAGGTAGTATTAATACTCTTTTAATTTTTCTTTAGAGCTAAAGAGTGATTTTATTTTTATAAATCTTTGTACTAATGTTATAGGTTGATTTTTACTTAAAACCTCTTAGAGTCTAGTTCCCTTCTTGGAGCAAAAAACTTGTTACCCTTCATGGAAAAATGAGATCTCTATATCTGACAAGTAATTTTTAATGCATTGTATTACTTTTATCTTTCTTACTTAGTCATTGTTGTCAATTTTTCCCCCACAGGTCAAATTATCACCCCATCATTTAAAACTCAGCATATCATGCCAGTTTACCTTGTGAATTAAGTTGGTCTTAAGAGTTCCTTGAGATGATATATTTTGTGCCCTTATGATTCCATACAAGTTTGGTGCCTTGGTGTAATTTATATCTATAGATATAAGTATTCAAAGATGATCAAAAAATGACTTGAGCAAGCCTAGAAGAACAAGGCCAACATCAAACATCATATAGAAATAGATTAATGAGCTTAATTGTGCATTTTATAAATATGCTCAAGAAGCATCTCATGCCCAAAAAATCACATGGACATGAAGTCCTTCATGCCTTAAACATCCTTTGTAAATTTTGTGACTTGATGAGTTATCTATCTCTAGTTATAAGCATTCAAAATTAGATTTACAGAGTGAAATGTGTGCAGGGACGTCAAGTTTAAGCCTTGTAAAATAACCATTGTAATTCAAATGAAAAATATCAATGGTAAACATTCAATCATACTAAATATCCAATAGTGAGTGACATTTTGATAGATATCAGTGGGTCCCAAAGATCTAATGACATGTATTTGATCATGCATCAAAGATCAATGGTGATCATCAAGTTAAAATGTTAGCATGAACATGGAAATAACAAGTTTTAAGATATCAAGTGCCCAATCAAAGATATAATGGTGCATGTCAATTGATAGGACTAATGGGCCCAAATAGATTGATGATGTGCATTTCATCGTGCAAAGGTAGATTAATGATGAGCAATGAGTCAACAAGATAGTGAAGCTCAAAGATAAATGATAAGCTACCAAGTGTCATGAGTGTAATAAACTAGTAGAATATCTATGACCAACATTCATTCATATAGATAAAGATCAATAGTTTGCATGTAAGCTGAGAAAGTAGATCTAATGGTGTGTAGGCAAGTTGATCGATGGTCAAGATTAAAAGTCAATGATCAAGCAGAACAAATATCAACAACATGCATCCACCAAGCAGATCTATATCAGTGGTCAAGATTAAAATTCAAAATTTACAAACTTCATAAAGAATAATTATGGTTGAGGTTGAACCAGAGTAAATGTCTCAACCAACTACATGATTATGACCCTTTTCTCCATTCTTATATGATAAAAATGAACTAGTGAGGGGTAATTGATGTAGAAAAAATATCAAAATGGTTTGGTTAAGCTATTATAATGACTTCAATTCTAAAATAATACTTAAAAATTACTTGATTCTATGGTTGTAACCATAAGGAGAATCATGCAAGCCAAAAATGGATTGAAAAGGATTAATATGATTGTCACGACCATTTTCCAAAAGTAGTCTTTGGATGATGATCCTTTCTAACTACATCACCATTGGATGATCAAAAATATTGATGATAATGACCCTTTATCCATAATTCTATGCATTGTCCCCATCTCTTTTATCCTTTTACTATATATATATATATAGGATTCTAAGCCTTAAAATGGATCACTCTCTTTGACATGACTAGACTCTATCGAGATTTGTACTGTAACACCTATTTGATACAATAAAGACTAAATTACTTCATTTATAAATTGAGTTGAAGTGTGTTTCATGAATCCATTGATGTGGTTAAGTGAATATATATGTTCCTTACTTCTATCTAGGTCACCTTCATGTAGTGTTTTGGTATTTCTCATAGGTCACTCTAAGTGCATACATAGTCTACTAATCAGTGTAGATGTGGACAACTACCCTTCCATGCTAGGTTGATAGAGAGTCAATGCATTGTTGTGAAATACTCATGAAAAATTATCAAAGAGTAAATGAATTGATGTTTAGTAGTCTTGAAAGTATCCTATAGTGTGTCTTATGCAAGTGTGAGGGTCAAAAATTTAGTGCACCACCTCATTTCTATATGTTTTCATAGATTATTTTCAATCTCTCTCCCTTTCCCAAGAAAGAGTTAGCTTAGGTCTAGTATAAGTGATAGATCCAAATGGAAGTTGGATTTATCTAGAGGTCTGACTCAAGTTTAGGTGACCCAAAGCCTAGGGTCAATCCCATGTTGGACTAGGTTTGAGAAAAATGACTTGAATAATCCCTTTGCTCAGCTAGGGTGCAATCTAAACCAAAAATAATTTTGGAACACCTAATGAGACCCATTTTATATGAAGAACTAAAAATTTGGAGCTAAGGAAAATCATCTATAGTAGCAAAGAGACATCCACCATCATCAAGAGTTTAATATTCTTCAAGTTATCAGATAACATTCTCATGCCAAATATTATTACAAGGTTAGCTAGTAAAGGTATTCCCCTTGAATTCATTGAGCTACTTATTGTTTCATATAAGAGAGTAAGATTTAATAGGACAAGACCTTATCCTCAGAGGCAATATTCATCCCCTGGTCATCTTATTGCCTTAAAAATTTTGCAGTCCCCACTACCCAAATGGCCATCAAAAATCAAGTATTTATTCCATTCAATAGAGGTATTCCATTGAAATTAGGCCACTATGATGATATTATTATTTTTTCTCTTAAAATCATCCCATTAATTTTTGGATAAAATCAAATAATTTCTTTTGAGCACATCCAAGATTTTGCCAACCTTTGCTTCATTCATAATGTTGTTCAAGATAATATGGCTATTAGATTGTTTGTTGTTTCCTTCAAAGGAAAATCATTAGAGTGGTATAGAAATATTACTTTGAATTTCATAGCTACCTAGGATGAGTTAGGAGTATCCCTCATCAGACAATTTGAGGACAAGTCAGACCACCTATCTTTAGTTGAATAATTAACTAACATAAAGAGAGTTCCTCATGAGTTCATGTTTGATTTCAACCTTAGTTTCCAAAATACATGGACTAGAATACCTGCATTGATCAAACCATCTCCTAAATATGACTTCTTTCATTATCTGAGGGCCCTTAATTCTGACATTAGTGTGATGATACAGTCCATGGGTGGTAATACCTTGCCAAATGATTATCAGATTACCATAAGAGAAAAAATAGTTTGATACAGGATGGTAAACTTTCTCCTAGGCCTCCAATGCTTATATTCCTACAGTTTCAATCTTTTCCACCCCCTTAATCCCCTCAGTCTCCATCATTAGCTCCTATCCCATCTCCTAAAGCCCAAGTTGTAGCCCCTTCTAGTTAGACTAGTGAGATTAGAGAATTGAAAAATATGTTACAATCTTTTGGGAATGAAATATTTCAACTCAAAAGGTATCAATACCAAGGTAGGCCTTATCAACAACAAAATCAGCTCTTCTATCAATCTTTCAAAGATCAAAATCCTCCTTATCAAGGATTTAGAGAAAATAAACCACCCTAAAAATCATAAGGAGCTATAGTTCCATCTAAACCATATGCATCTCTTGATCCTAATTCACTTATAATTCAAAATATATTGTTCCCACACATCCTCAAAATAATTTGGTGCATGACTCAAATTGGTATCCCTCTAACCTCAATGATGTTCAGAACTAAGCCTTGGTGTCATAGAAAATTACTATGCCATAAATGACACAAGAAGAGTTATCTCTTCGAGTAGGTTAGTATCAAGAGATAGGTTTGGTGCCCTAAGGAGAGGCTAAAATTTTTCAAGGGTATCTTGATGCCATTAATGTAAATTGGTAGATAGATGATTATGTGGCATTCAATCATGGTGATGAGACTGGCAGTTCAAGTAGTCAAGTTAAAACTATAACTAGAGATAAAAGAAGAGCCATTGATGAGGCTCAAGAGGTGAATAATTCTTCAAGTAATCCTAATGCTATTTCCAAGAGTATAAAATATCAAAATTATACCCCTATAAAAAAAAAAAATTAGAATGCACAAGTTGGGAGGGTCCCTCAAATACCTCTAGTTCATGAATAACCAATGGTTCAAAAGGTGCAACCAAAGGTTAGTGGAGCTTCACTCAACATGGTGGATTAGATGAAGAAAACCAATGTTAGTATTAACATGTGAGATTCCCTTACTATTCCAAGACAAAAGGATATGCTCATCCAAGATATTTCAGCTCTCAAGGTGTCCCCAGAACTAGTTGAGAAATAAGGTGTTATCCTAACCAATCCAAACTAGCCAATGAAGCATCAAGTACACAAAATGGCAAAAGGGGAAAAAGCTAAGGGAAAGTCAAGTAAAACTCTTCGTTTATACCTCTCCTTGATATTTGGTGATTGTTTAGTTCATGAATATTGGAGGATACTTATCAATTGATTAGACATATTTAATGTTTAGGACTAGGTATGGTACCAAGGTAGCCATATATTCTAAACCTATTGCATGGTTCCCTTTGGAACCATATATGCCAAGTGTTGTGAACACAAATTTCCTCATCTTAGATAAGGTGATAGAAGATAATGTAGAAGAAATTGAATCACTTTTAGATGGGATTCTATATTTTTTCCTTAATGAGTGGAAATATAGATCACATGAATATGATCCGTATAATATAAATGAAGAAGAAAGACTTGTGTTTATTTCTTACATGAGAGAGATGCACTAATTTTAAACTTGATGAAGGGTGATGAGACTAGTGATGATCTTTGGCAATTATACTTTGATGGGTCAAGGAATAAGCATGGTATCAGGGCTAGAATGATGTTGATTTATCTAACAAAGAAAAGATAATTATCATCTATCAATTTTCAATTTGTTTTTCTCAAACAATGCTATAGAATATGAGGCACTAGTTCATGGTTTATAATAGGCTAGGAAGATGAAAGTCAACATGGTATAAGTCTTTGGTGATAGTGAACTTATAGTTCACCAAGTGAGAGGTCTTAATGTATGCAAAAACCCATTGCTCAAATATTATAAGCATAAGATATGGGTCTTACTTGAATTATTTAGGCCTTTAACATTCAGGAAATACCAAGAGATGAGAATAAACATGTAAATAAGTTGGTTACTATTGGGGCACAATTTAGTATCCTAGCTGATGTAATAAGTGAAAATGTCTAATCACATAGTAAGGTGGTTGTAAGGCCTTCTATCCTAGATAATGATGATAATTGGAAAGTGTTTGAAGATGATAATTAGATTGTTATATTCTTGTAAAAAGACGCTGAGTTTTCCTCAAGAAACTAGTCAAAGTACTTATAACAGTATGGTGATCAAATTATGCAACTAAAAACAAATAAGTTTCCCAAGGGATTGGTAACACTTGAAAACATATTCAGTGGTGATGATGAGTTGAGGAAAGAGGAGTCAAAATTTTCAACAAAGGAGGAACACTATACCAATATTGAAGTTACACCTGGTAAGAACCTAAATATGGGTAAGATATGAACTTATTTAGAGAAGGAAGCTTTCAATAAGATATGTACAAGTTTTGTTGATGTATTTTCATCGAAATATAGTGATCTCAAGGGATTTGAAACCAAGTCTAGCTCAACACACGATTGAGATAGAAGAGGAAACTAAGCTAATAAGATAGAGACAAAGGCCTATTAATCCTAAGATCGAGCCTTTGATGAGAGCTGAGATTCATAAGCTCATTGAGTCAACTATTATATTTCCAATCAAGAACTCAACTTGGGTGGCAAACCTTGTTCCAGTATAGAAAAATAATGGTGAAATTAGACAGTGTGTTAACTTTCATGATTTTAATAAGGCTTCCATTAAAGACCACTACCCACTCCCATCTATGTAAAAAATTTTACAGTTAGTTGTAGGTTCATAAAGGTTTTCCTTGTTAGATGGCTATAGTGGTTACAACCAAATTTTGGTCAAAGAAGAAGACCAATTTAAGACAGCCTTCACCACAAAGTGGGTGACTTTTGCATATAAAAACATGCCCTTTGGTCTATCTAATGATGGATAATTTTTTTAGATGGATATGGATATAACATTTTAGGGCATTCTTAACAATTTTGTGATGGTCTATTTGGATGATATAACAATGTTTTCAAAAAATGCAAGTGAACACATATTCCACCTTGAGCAAGTGTTTCAAAGGTGTAGGCAATTTTGGGTATCCTTGAACCCCAAAAAGTGTGTCTTCTCATTTAAATAAGGTAATGTTCTTGGAAATATAGTTTAAAAACATGGTTTAATCATATATATTGAAAGGGTAACTTCAATTCTTGCACTTTCCTTGCCCAAGCACAAAAGAGCCTTGTAAAGTTTCTTAGGAGAGATAAATTTTATTAGAAGATACATCTTATATTTTTCCACTTTAACTAAGCCATTTACAGCCATGATAAATAATAATAAGATATTTATCTAGTCCAAGGAAGGAGTAAGGAGATTTAAGGAAATTAAAAAAGCCATGGCTAGTGCCCCTAAGTTGATGAATCAAGATTTTTCAAAGGACTTCATTCTATACACTTATGCTAACATTGAAACCATTTCAACCATTATTATGTAGTAGAATCATGAGGCCTTAGTGCCACAAATATACTTCTTTAGTCAAGGCTTGGAGGAGTATGAAACAAGTTACTCTTTTATTGAAAAACATGTACCTTCTGTTACAGGGTCCCTAAAGAAATTTAGGTAATTATTGTCTAACAATAAGATACACTTAATGGTTACACATCCAAGTGTCAAGGAGTTTCTCTTGAAAAATAACATAAATGAGATAAGATTTGGTTGGATAATAAAATTAATGGAGTATGATGTGGATATCAAAGTCACAAAGCTAGGCAGAGGTAAAAGAATTTGTGAGCATCTATCCCAAGACTTACAAGAGGCCAATAAGGTGATTATGGTGTCAACTGGTGAAGAAGTTATAAATTATCATACCTCACCTTCTAGCTGGTAAAATTATTTGGTAAAGTATCTTCAAGATGGTTTTTATGCCTCTCATCTTACTCATTCAAAAATAAAATATTTTAGATTGTAATCTATTCCATTTCTTTTTATTGATGGTGTTTTGTTCAAGAAAGATATCAATGGCATGTTGTTAAGATGCATTGAACAACATCAAAAGGAAAGGCTTATTAAAGAGTTCCATTATGGACATGGTGGAAGAAATTACTTAGCAAGGACTACAGCCCATAATATAATGAGAGGTGGGTATTATTGGCTAAGCTTATTTGGTGATTGTCATGCATGGGTTAGGAAATGTAGGCAATGTGCTAGGTTTGTTAGAAAGGTGAAACTTGCAACCTTACATATCCAAAAAATTATAATGGATCATCCATTTATCTAATGGGGATTGGAATTTATTGGTATCATTAACTCCCTTCAAGCTTAGGCATAAATGGATACTGACTGAAACATACTACTTTACTAGATGGACAGAAGCAGTGGTATTGATAGAGGTAAATACATCTAATATTATATATTTTTATGAAGGTATGCTTACTATATTTAGAGTCATTTCAAACATAATTTATGATAATGATATGGCCTTTATGGGGTCTAATATCAACCAATGGGTAGTACAAAATAGTTTCTTTCTCAACACTTCATCAAACTACTATCCCCAATGTAATGGCCTTGCTGAGTCAACTAATAAGAATATGTTGAAGATCCTAAAAAGGAAAATTGAAGATAATCAAAGTTCATGGCATCTCAAATTGAAGTCATCTGTATAGGCTGATAGGATCACCTATAATAAGTCAATATCGAACTCCCCCTACAAGCTAGTATATGGTAAGTAAGCAAGAACACCTATTTCTCTTGAATTTCTTACCCTATAACTAATGAATGAAATTGAGTTATTAGAGAATGAACCTATGAAAATCATATATTCTAAGATTATGGAGTTGGAAGAGACTAGAAACAAATCTATGCTAGCCATGGAAAACCATCAAGCAAAGGTAAAGAGAGACTTTGATAAAGGAGATTTTTCATGAAGTTTTAAAGAAGGATATTTGGTCCTCAAGTGGGATGAGGATAGAGCTAATATAGGAAGGCATGCAAAGTTTGAATCTCTTTAGAGTGGTCCATACATAATCTCCAATTGTTAATCCCACAATACTTTCTAACTTGCAAGGATGGATGGTAAAGAGTTTCTTATCCCAGTCAATGGGATACACTAGAAACATCACTATTAAGGAAGCTTAGTTCCTTGTATATAGTTAGTTGGTTTGGCTTTCCTCCAAGTGCTATCCTAGCACATTAGTTTGTTTGATTTTTATTTGTTTAGTTATCTTCCCTATTTTTTGTCTTTTCCTTGTTTTGGTGGAATTGTTGTCTTTTCAAGTCAAAAAGGTTATTTATAACCAAAAATCAAACTTGTCATTATTTATAATTCTAAAAGTCATGAAAATGGTCTAGTTATCAAGCGTAACTAACATGCCTCCTAGTTGAGTTTCCATAATATTTTCAATTTTACCCCCATAGGTCAAATTATCATCCCATCATTTTAAACTTAGCATATCATGCTAGTTTGCCTTATGAATCAAGTTGGTCTTAATATTTCCTTGAGATGAAGTGTTTTTTGCCTTTATGATTCTTTACAATTTTAGTGCCTTGGTGTAATTTCTATCTATAGATATAAGCCTTTAAAGATGATCAAAAAATGACTCAAGCAAGCCTAGAAGAACTAGGTCATCATCAAACATTATGTAAAAATGGACTAATCAAATCAATTATGTATTTTATAATTATGATTAGGAATAATCTAAAGCCCAAAAGATCATATGGACATGAATTCCTTAATTCCTTGAACATCCTCTACAAATTTTGTGACTTGATGAGTTGTCTATCTCAAGTTATAAGCATTCAAAGTTAGACTTTTAGAGTGAAATGTGTGCAGGGACATCAAGTTTAAGCCTTGTAAAATACCCATTAGAATTAAAATGAAACAAATCAATGGTAAACATTCAATCATAATAAATATCCAATGGTGAGTGATATTCTAATAAATGTCAGTGGGTCTTAAAGATCCAATAGTGTGCATTTAATCATGAATCAAAGATAAATAATGAACATCAGTTAAAAGGTCAGCGTGAGTGAAAAAATGATAAGTATCAAGATCTTAGGTTGTCGATCACAGATATAACAGTGCACATCGACTAAAAAGATCAATGGGACCAAATAGATCGATAGTGCATATTTCATCATGTAAAGGTAGATCAATGATGAATGATGAGTCAACAAGTTAGCATATATCTAAGATAAATGAGAAACTACCAAGTGTCATGAGAATGTTAAATTGATAAAATATCTATGGCTAGAGTTCATTCATATGGATAAATATCAATGATGCACATGTAAGTTAAGAAAGTAGATCCCATGGTGCATAAGCAAGCCGAACAATGGTCAAGATTAAAAGTCAATGATCAAGTAGAACAAAGATCAATGGTATGCATCCATTGAGTAGATCAAGATTGATGATCAGGATTAAAAGTTAAAAACTAGGGACTTCATAAATAAAAATTGTAGTGAAGGTTGAACCAGAGAAAATGTCTTAGCCAAATACATGATTATGACCCTTTTCTCCATTCTTGAACAATAAAAATGAACCAATGAGGGGTAATCAACACTGGAACAAGATCAAAATGGATAGGTTAAGATTTTATAACAACTTTGATATTAGAATTATGCTTGAGAATGACTTTATTACACCATTGTAACCATAAGGAGCATCATGTAAGCCATAAATGGATTGAAAAGGATTGATATGGTTATCACAACCATTTTCTAGAAGTAGTCTTAGAATGATGATCCTTTCTAACTAAATCACTGCTAGATGATCAAAAATCTTGATCATAATGACCCCTTCTCCATCATTTTATGCATTGGTCCCCATCTCTTTCATCCCTTCTACTATATATACAAGATTTTAAGACTTAAAATGGATCCCTCTCTTTGGCATGACTAGAATCTATCTAGATTTGCACTATAACACCTATTTTATGCAATAAAAATTGAATTCCTTCATTTGCAAATTGAGTTAAAGTGTGTTTCATAAGTCCATTGATGTGGTTAAGTGAATCTATGTGTTATTTGGTTATGTCTGGGTTTCCTCACCTTCATGTAGTGTTTTTGTATTTATCACATGTCACTCTAAGTGCACACATAGTCTGTTGGTTAGTGTGGAAGTGGACAACTTCCCTCCCATGTTAGTTGATAGCTAGTCAATGCCTTGTTGTGAAATACTCATGTGAAAATTGATCAAAGAGTAAATGAAGTGATGTCTAGTAGTCTTGAAAGTATCTTATAATGTATCTTGTGAAAGTGTGAGGGTCAAATATTTGGTGCATCACATCATTTCTATATTCTTTCATAGATTATTGTTAATCTCTCTCCCTTTCCCAAGCAAGAGCTAGTTTAGGTCTAGTATAGGTAATAGATCCAAAAAGAAGTTGACCTTCTCCAGAGGTTTGACCTAGGTTTAGGTGACCCATATCCTAGGGTTAGTACCATGTTAGATTAAGTCTAAGAAAGAGGATTTAAATAATCCCCTTATTTAACTAGGGTGTAATCTATACCACCAACAATCATTTTCATGAATTTCATAAAACTTGATCGAATAGGAAGGTGCCATGTCACCATAAGTCAAGGTGACTAGTACCCTAGACCTATTAGAGATGTTAGAGCCTAAGAGATCTTGATCAAATGGGAAGGTATCCCATCATCATGTGTTAACATTTCTAGTTCCATTGACTTGTCAGAGATGTTAGAGCCTAGGAGAGCTTGGTCAAAAGGGAAGGAACTATGTCACCATGAGTCAAATTGGCCAGTCCTCTAAACCTATAAGATATGTCAAATAATGAGAGAGCTTAGATAAATGAGAAGGCACCACATCACCATGTGTTAGAATGGCTAGTCCCCTAAAATTATTAGAGATGTCAGAACCTAAGAGAGCCTAACCAAATGGGAAGGCACTACATCACCATATATTAGAGTGATTAGTACACTAGGTGTGTTAGATATGTTAGAGCCCAGTCAAATTCAAAATAACCACATCACTACGAGTTAGAGCAGCCAATCCCCCAAACATATATGATATGTCAAAGCTTGACTAAGCCTAATTGAATGGAAAGATGCCACAAAACATGTGTCATAATGGCTAGTCCCCTAAACTTATTAGAGATATCAGAGCCTGATTAAATGGGAAGGTGTCATGTCTCATATGTTAGAGTGTTTAGTCCCCTAGACCTATTAGAGATGTTAGGTCTCAAAAGAGGCTAGTTGAATGGGAAGTTGCCACATCAACATGTGTCAAATCAATCAATCCCATAAAACTTTTATATATGTTAGAGCTTAGGAGAGCTTAGCTGAATGGGAGGATGCCACATCATCATGTGTTATAATGGCTAGTCCTCTAGACCTATCAAAGATGCCAAAGCTTTAAAAATCCCAAATGAATGGGAAGGTACCATATTACCATGAGTTAGAGTGGTTAGTCCCCCAGACATGTTAGAGATGTTATATCTCAAGAGATCTTAGCTAAATGGGAAGGTGCCACATCACCATGAGTTAGAGAGGCTAGTCCCCCCAAGCTATCAGAGATGTCATAGCCTAGGAAATCTTGGTAAAATGGGAAGGTACCACATCACTATGAGTCAAAATGACCAGTCACTCAAACTTGTCAAAGATGTCAAATCCTTAGAGAGCCTAGATGAATGAGAAGGCACCACCTCATCTAGTATGCATATGAAATATTTACCACCTAAGTAGAAAGATCAGATTGAAGTATAAATGAGACTCGAGAGTTTATTAGAACATCCCACATGTACTTGGGTGATACATCACCTCAACTAGGGGAATGATATAAGATATAAAGTTATTCCTAGGTGTTGACCATTAATAAGAAGGCCAATAAGTAGATGGCATGTGTTAAAAATTAGGAGTTAGCTGAGTAGCCTCTAATAGATGTGATTGTGTGCCTACCATGCACTAGACATTAAAAAAATGGGAATCTATATCTAATTGGATAGTTTTAAAACATCCCGTAGCCATTTCTATATCTATATAGCGATAGAGGATTATGGGCTCCAAATTAAATTCTAGATATATAAATAAAGGGATAAAATCTATCCACCAACTTAAATTCAAATTCATAGCAAGTGAACTACCAAATACCATTAATACAAAGGGATGTATGGATGTGTTTATAAATCCTAAGGAAATCCCATTAACAGTTACTATTGCTACCTTCAACAAAATTCTCTAACTCCTTGATTTTAAAATTCCATATGTCCCCTGTATCTCATGCCTTCTACACTAAAAGCTCCCCAATCTCCCCTCCATCCTACTCTAATGGATACTACATCCTCAAACCCAAAGGCCAACCCCATGTACTAGGACACTACCTTCCCTATTGGTTTAACCAAGTATAAGCATTAAAATGATATATTTAAAATAATTGAACATGTCCCCATGCTAAATATATTGAACAACAAGCTATGTATGAGGATGCCCTTAGGTATTATAAGAAGTACAAATTCCATAGAGCCACAACCAAACTAGAGGCATTTACCTATGCTAAATTATTGAATGACATCCTTCACAAGGCCATCTATGTGTAGGATGGGGTCAATGACTGGGTTCCTCACCCATATCTTGGCATCAAATTGTTAATATATTTGAGAAAGCCTTATAGGCATATTTCTCCCTCTTAGATTTCTCTTTCTCTTATGATGTAATGGTAATGTTAGTCTAAATGAGCACCTACTAGATCTATGATGTCCTCCATGACTAGGTTGAGAAATATGACTCTAAGTGGGTTAACAAAGAGAAAATCAATGATTACATAGTTTGTACATTTGAGGAAGAGGTTTGAGCAGGCATAATCTTAATTAATTAGATATTCAAATACTTAAATTATTGACATATCAATGATATATGGGTGTCTCTCTTGTATATAATTCTAATACACTTAGACATCCTAGAAATAGGAGGATAGATAAACTTAAATTTGGTCTATGCCATTATAGATGCTTAAGCTAGAGGTTATTTCTACATGATGAACTACCTATTAGACGTAGTTTATAGGACACTCTCATTCAATCCTTAAACCTTTCTTATGTGGGTTCTTAGCGGCACAATGGTCTATGTTGTCTTCTATAACTTGTATAACCATCAATTCTACCAAAATATCTAGGATGTTTGTGAGCACTTCTACTTTTTGGTACACCAGGCCATAAATGAAGCTGTGATGCCTTGGCTCTCAAAGGCAATCTAGGACTCTATCACAACCATTAGGGACTATTGGATATACAAGGATGACATGGTGATCTAGATAATAGAATTTATCAAAGACCCCCTATACCTACCATATTATATCCCTAACTACTTAGAAGAATAAGATATCTCATATTAGTTGGTGGATGACATATTCAAGTTCTACGTATAGCATCAATAAAAGACATGCCCATAGCTCCTGATCACCATATGAAACCACATATATAAGACATTTTCCTTAATATAGAATATGGTGGTTGGGGTGAGACTACTTAACCCTTGTAAAGTGTAGGGTTAAAAAATGGGACCCTAAAGGGTGATTTAAGCCCATTTCATGCATTGCTCAACTTGCCTCAACATCAACTATGTCCATTAGGCTGAAGATGATTATGAAATCTATTTAAATGTTATCGATGACTAAGAAGTGATATCCTATATAAAATCCATGAAGAAGGATCAAAAATTCACCTCTATTACTCCTCTTTATCTTTCTTAGTCCACATAAGACCCAACTCCAATAGCTCCAACCATCTTTTAGAGGAACTTACAGGGCATCCTACCATCCTCTCCCCATCAAACTATAACTCTATCTCCTCCTCTGATTCCACTAATATCCCTAATCCTAATGATACACCTATAACACCACCTCTTATAATTTCTCCTCATACTCTACCTTCACCTCCTTTATTATCTCTAATAATTAGGGTATGATAGAGCTAGCCCCAAACTACATGATGCTAGGCAACTCAAGCATAACTCGCTCAACCATCGACACCTCAACCTCAGGGTACATAACCCTTAATATTTAATGTGGTAAACATCCTAAGAGTAAGACCAAAGAGAGGCAACCAATAGACACCTATATGGGTTCCCCCACTCACTCCTCCATATCCTCATATTTCCCTTCCACCCCTCACTCTTTTAGCATTTTAACTCCCAGTTCTTATACCTACTAGTTCAAATCGACCCCATTTTTTTCTCATTTATCCCCTTCATATTTCACCTAAGTACCTTTAAACTTAGTCCTTCTAAGTTTCCTTACTTACTTATTACCTTCTGCTCCTCTCATCTCACATTTTGGAGTCTACTTGGTACCTCCCTTGGGCATGCCTTTAGTAGAAGGCATGACAACAGCCTTCATAATCATGCCGCTTCTAGTAGGGACCTTCTTGGTACCCACTTAAATTATCTTAGAATTCCCCTCTACATCACCAAGTCCTCTTCCATAATCCCTTATGGACCTTATCATCCCATCTGGACCATATACTATAGCACCCAAAATCAACCTAAGAAAGAGGTCAAAGAATAAATCAAAGGTGATCCACACTCTAAATCTAACCTAAAGGCCTTTTGCTCCATCCACACCTCGTATGTAGGACTCAATAGATACTCTAGACTTGGTATTAATAACTCAAAATTTATCTCCTCTGACCCCTCTTTCCCTTACCCAAGGCCACACATGACTCACCTTCAATCAGCCCATCTCTTCCCTATTGTTCCATGACCCATTCACCAGGGAAATTATGCCTTAGGTGAACCTCATTTGGGAATAATGGTGGGATCAAATGTTTCCTTGGGACTCCCATTTTTTTCTCACTCTTTTCACTCCCATTCCCTCTCTACCTCCACTCTTATCATGTTTCACTTCTTCCATTTACTCCATCTCACTTGCACCTCATCCTTCGCCTTTCACCACCATTTCAGCCACACCTCTTACACCCCCTATAACTCAAGGGATGGTATTAAGAACACATGTGACATATATGGCTATCCAAAGTGACCCAAATTTACATTAAATTTGTTACCAAGCCTATGAGAGAATGAAAAGTATTCTCACTCAAATATTTATCTAGGAGGGGAAACCCATTGATATGGTAGATCCATCATAATCTATTTTCTCTCACCAAGGTGAGGACTACCATTAAGAGGAAAAAATTTCTAAGGACCCACTATCTATCCTCTAAGCTACTCATGAAATGTTTGATAAGTTCTTAGAGGACATGTAAAACTAAGTCTAGACTCTCAAAACCCAAGTTAAGAGCACATTCCTAGTCAAACTAATTGGGTAGGTCAAGGACACCCTCCTGCTACTTTTATCAATCCTTGGGAAAGTAGTGGAGACTTTGTATGAGACCAATGCATTTATACAATGGGTGTAGGCCTACATAGGGATAATTATAGATATCGATAGGAAATTTTAGAAATTATAGGTGGTGATCAATAAGGTAATGTTCCCAAAACTTAAACTTATGCCAACCTTAGATTTGGGGTTATACCAAACATATGTCAAGAACATGAGAGAAGTAATAGAGAAGTGGTTAGCCTTGGCCTAAATTGCAATATGACCCTTAGAAGAGGGAGAGAAAAATATATTGACTTATTTCAAAGAGGTCCATATCTCCATGTTATACCACCTAGATGGCACAAACTAAGAAGGGGCCCAAGTGGTGCTAGACCTATCAACTCAGTCCATGGAGAGCATCAAATAGGTCTCTACAATCCAAGCATAAATGGAAGAAACATTTAAAATCTCTTAGATACTATTAGATCAAGCTGAGGTGATATTTAGGGAGTTTTTAATGAACTTGGCCAAGTTAGATAAGAAATTTGATCTTATGGAAACTATGTTGGAAGCTAGGAGTACCCAATTGAACTAGTTAGGAGTTGGTCCCTGCCAACCACCTCCTTGTGTCAACTAGTGATCCCACACAAATCTATTATGAGTTTGTAGGAATTATTTTGGTTTAAATTTTTAAATATGGTTATAACTGTAATGAGTGACCATCATGGCCCAAGATGGGATCCTCATGATTTTTGAAGGTGAGCCTCAATCCTTATCTATTTAAGGAAGAGTTGTATTATATTATAGGGTCAACCAAAATTTCTTAAAAGGGATATAAAAATACTACCAAGATTTCACTTTCATTTTCTTCATCACTCTAGACTATAAAATTAGCCTAAATCAACTATGTAACCACACTTTATTTAATGAATAAAATATTTATTTTTTGCAAGAGGGTCTCATATGTGTTTCAATTTTATTTAATATTCATGTTTAAGAGATCATTAATTCTAGGTTTAATGGATAAATATTTTGTTTCTTCATGTATGTCATGGTTATGATGTGCTTAGCTATTATAATCTTTGTATGAGTTCTTTCATTTCCCATTTGGTAGTATTGATAATTTGTGTGCATAAATACAAATTATCATATGGTGTTTATGTGTTTTCAAAAATGAACCTCTAGTACTCATCATTAGTGATAATTCACATTGAATACATACTCCTAGTTCCCTCAGACTCCTCCCACTATATGTTTTAGAAGGTAGAACTGTAGTGAAACTTGGTCTATAGTGGTATAACCATGGTAGAGACACTTGGTTCAATAACTAATGTATTTATCTCATTTGGACTTAGAGGCTTCCATTTTATACCTTACCCTTCCCTTTATTTTATATTTTTTTAGTGAAATTAAAATACCCTTTCCCCTTGTGTTTAGAAATAATAAACCCAACCATTAGATTGAACCTTCAGTGGTAATAGTGCATCTCTTGGAGAATATTCATGAAAAATACATTAGTGAAGTATAATACATGTAGTTATGACTTGGGATGATCCTAGATTAGTCCTAAAACAAAGGATGAAAGTAGATAGTTGAGATCACCTTCGCCTTTTCAAGGTATGCCCAATCTTATGGGCATCTTGCGATAAAGAGAAAATTAGAATGAATAACAACTGACACTAGAAGTATGGCTACTAATACTCCATGCTTTTTATTGACTTAGATTTTGTGAACATGTTGAGTTTGGTTTGATATTAATAATGTTCTAACTATTATTTAATTGTGAATCATCATAGAGACTAGTTTCCCTATTACTAGGGATATGTTCTACCTAGTAGATTGGTAATTCCCCCCATAATTTTCCATAGAAAACCCATGTCTAATCAACCCATACCTACTATGATTACTATTAATTCATCCCTATAGCTTATCCCAAGTTTTTATCCCAAGGCTTGGTTATTTGGATCTACCATTAACATCCTAAGAGTCATCCATGATTTACCTAGGAACCCAAAGATGTATCTTCCTTGCTTCACCCCTAGCATGGGATGGACCATGGAGGAAAACATAACCTCCTACAAGACCACCATGAGACTCTTAAATGTAAAACATGAAGATGTGGCACGTAGGATTTTCCCCTTTACCTTGATGAACTCTACCTATGATTGGTTATTAAACCTTCTTGAATACTCTATCTCGAGATGGGACCATTTTAGTTCTACTTTCCTCGCTCAATTTTGCCAAGTGATAGACCCTAGTATTAGGTACTAGTATTTTACTTACATCAAAAGGAATCCTAATGAACCCATTAGAAGCTTCAATGTAATGTTTCAAAAGATGTACAGCTAGGTAATAGTGATTTACCAACCAAACCCTCAAATAACACTTGAAATGTATACGAATGCACTAGACCCTTAAACGACCATGCTCCTAAAGAGGGGTGAAACCATAACATAACTACCCTCAACTTATGTAAGAGCCATTAAAGTGGTTAGACAACTGAATCCCCAAGGTCACATGATGACCCCAACTCTTGGTATGCTACAATAGATACCTTTATTAAAATTATTACCTAACATTAATCAGAGTGCACCTATACGTTAATTGATCCCTATAACACATCAACTCCTCCTAGGTCATCCCACTTCAAACCAACAACTAGGTTTTTGAACCTAGGGGAAAATCTAATTCCTTAGAATCAACATCAAGTGACATTAGTTATGGCTAACTACACCCAAGATACACTTCAAGAGTCCACTAAAACTAAGCTATATGCCATTTAGATACAAAAAATAAGTAATGACTTCTTAAGGATAAAAAGACATACGAGTAACTCTAATGTAGAAATATCCAAAAAAAATTTATGTATCAAAGACCAAATAAGAGCTATAGATGTCTTCACAACCCTGTAGAACCTTCACCATATAGGTTTCCCAAGACTAATATCTTTGAGATAGCCTTACCAAATTGGTTTTGAGTGCATAACATGGAAACATGTGGGGAAATGGATTAAAAAAAGTTTATTTATGCTTTCAAGATCTTCCAAAAGGAAATTAAATAATTTGAGGTGGTCCCCAATCATCCAAAATCCTCTAACTCAGGTAAAGCCCCTAGTACTACCATGGTGTTGGAAACCTTAGATTTATTTTGCCAAGAATAAAATGGGATATATGAAAGTATTATCAAGGTGAAAGTGTTTCAATAATTCTTATTATCACCCAAATTTTCACCCTTGGAATGTTGTTTAAGCCTTCATAATTTTGGGTAATATGGAAATAATCCTAGGTTGTGGGTGGCATAATAGGTGGATTGATTATCTAGATTATAGGTATATCTCCCCTTGATCTATACATTAGGCTCACAAATCTACACTAGTATCTTTTAAGGGAAAAGGGATAGGAATAACATGAAATAAATCTAGATAAGGGGTGATATACCAAATCTTAAGACTACTAACACCTATTGCATATGCACTATGACCTATAAGACAAAAAGATAGGTAATACTTACAACTTGAACCCTATAATATTAGAGATATATGGAGAGGAAAGATAGTTTGGGGTTATGAGGAAATATTCTTAAAACTTATAATCCATAAGTGACCCCTAATGATACTCTTTATAACCTACAATAGTGAGCTAAACTGCATGAAGACAAGAAAAATAAGATAATAAACTAAGGTGATTTGAGTCTACACTTGATTTCATCAACCATTAAACTATTTAAACTAAATATAACCATGAAATAAGGAAAAATAAACTATATATTGATTAAATTCATTAAAAATAGTAGGGATTTTCCATACGCATGGTGAAAGGATCCATAAAAATCCATTCAAGGTCACATATATAGGAGAATGTGAGAAGGAGAGAGAAAGAGAGATGCTGGAGAGACTTAGGCCAAGTGTCCAAGCAAGAATGTATATAGGTGGGAATTTATTTAATCCTTTTTAAACATATGTACACCTATCATGATCTATTATTTCATCAATGTGGCATAGAGTAACTCTTAGTCTTCTTGGATGACTCATCGTTTTACTTATGCAACTACCTATTCTTGTTTCTAAGAGTGACAAGTGGTATTATTGATCATCATTTTCACCTTGATATTAAATATAACCTTATTTTTTACACCTTACATTTTTTTATAAGTCTTCTATATTGATATTGAAGTTATCATCATACCCTTTAGGTGTCTTGAAACCCATAAAAATCAATATACCTCTCTCCCAAGGTTCTTTCAATGATATACTAACATATCCTAATCAAGCTTGTTTATAATAATATAATTAGATTTTTTTACAATATAATTAGGCTAAAAAAACATCAACATTCATTATTAATGGTGTTTAAGATATTCTCAGGCTATCCATGATTTCTCATAGGTCTGTAATAAGGTTTATTGAATAACATAATGGTACATCCACCTTTTTGGCCCAAATAGTGACTTGAAAAATCATGAATCAATTTTATAGGTATGGAAAATTAGTATATAGTATCATAGTTTCCCTTCCTTGGCATACAAATCCTTCTTACTTGATTTGAGGACCTAACACCATTCTCCATGCTCACAAATAGACTTGTAACCATGAATCTTAGGCCATTTCCATATAATATCAGTGCAAACATTCAAAATAATGAATTGATAAGGTGGTAATGAGAGTTATGATAGTTTATTATATCATTTCAATGGCAATACAATCCATTTTAGGCACTTAGGAAACCAATTTCTCCCATTGGGTCATTAGAAGGGTCTAACAAGGGTTTTAGACCTGTTTCATTCTTAGGGATTATTCATAAAGAACATATTCCCATGTTACCTATAAATTCCATAATATTTGAGGGAATATACCTATATATCATCCCAAAACACCAATTATTCCAATTAATTATATCATCTAAGTTTTGAGAAAAAAGAATGTTCTCTTGAGTTTTTCATAAGGCCAAACAATGCCTTTGAGGTTATTACTTTATTAACAATGATTAATAGAGTTTGGGAGTTTGATTAGGAAAATAATATAAATATAATTAATAAAAAACACTTTATACCTTAAACAACCTCTTTTTTATCCCATGCAAACCCTAAATGAAGTTCTAAGCATAAGAATGTAGCTTCTTGGGTTAACAGACCTAGTAGATTGGGTTGAGAGAGAAGCTTTATACCTATAGGCCTTAAAAATGTATTTTGTTGGATAAAAATGCCTCTGTAAATCTTGATACAACCCAAAACCTAATTTTATATGCCCTAACTTATGTCTTTAAGTCTTATCATGTCTAATTTTGACCTCTCTACCTATAGTTCTTTGTTAAGGTTTTTAGGAGTAGTCACGCAAAAAAAAACCAAATGTCTTATTTGATATTATTCACTTGACATAATTAATTATAAATTTCATTTAAATATCTAACCTAGTAATCCAGACTCTCCAAGATACTTATTTTGAAAAATTTGGCTTAAAATAGTATAAGACCTCCATACTTCAAGGTTAGGCCTATAGGTAGTTGCCTAGGCTTGTTAACTATTTGGGTTTAGGAATGCTCATTTTTGAGTTCTTGTTCTCTCAATGAAAGGTATAAATAACTTTAATATGTTCTCATGAGTAATTTTCACCCATTCTTAGTCTCAAAATCAAAACATATGTGTTCAATTTTCCATTCTTTTTGGATAGCCAGGTCTAGAATCTTCAATTAGGCTTATGATTGTGTTTTATAACTTTGGGCTCAATTTACCAATGATAGTGTAGAAACCTAAATTATATTTAGTGTTGAAATACATCTAAAAATTATTAATTATTATTCTTAATATAATTCATGACATATCACTTTAAATTAAAACAACTTAACAAATCAAATTAATCAACTTTGCACACTTTAAACTTACAACTTTCTCAACCTCCTTTGAGTCATCCCATAAGTTCTCAAGAAGTTTGGTTCATTCTTGATGACTCAGATAACCATTCCCATACTTATATCAACCATTTTAAATGGTATTAATCCTCATGGGTGAGGAATCATTATCCATAATTGATTATTTGGATCATTTAAGAAATCCAAATAATCTTCCACCATTGGATATTCCTCCAAAAAATGATAAATAAACTTGAAAACCATCATTTTCATCCATCCCGACTTATTATAACAAAGTTATATTCAATTTAAAATTGAATAAAAGTTAACAAAAGCTTTCAAAACTCCTTTTTCTCCAAAACTATGCCCATTTTCCTTTACATATTTAAGGTATAAGTTTGTGTTTACTATTTTCTTTGTTTATTTCTCTATCTTATGTAGAATTTATCTTAGATTAAGATTGAATTATTAATTGATTTATTAGCATTTATATAGTTAATTCATATATATAACATTATGGAAAAGGGTGAAACATGTTTTTTAACTTATTTTCTTTACTCCAATAGGTTAAATACACTTTGAATGTGCATTTGTAATATTCACAGTACTCCTCCATGTTTACATAGTATATCTTGGCTTACACAAATCAATTTATTTATAGTAACCTTTAAGTGAATGCTTGAGTCTCTTGAAAATTTTATTTCTCATTTTTACTTCACATTTCTTTTCAGACTTATTAACTCCTCATTTGATGTCTCACATTATTGATAAAGTTTCTTAGGTCCATGTTTCATTACCAACTTTGCCTAGTCCATCTCAACCTATAGGTAGACTTGTAGATAATTGTACCTTATCATTGAAATCATTGATGACATGTTTTTTTAGGTTTTTATAACCTTTTAAACACACCATTCCCATATCATACATATTAGGAAGATGAAAACCCCTTTGAGACAACCAAGATTCTCTTAAACACCTATTATCACTTGGATTTACACCTTTTGAGGAGATGCCTAATATCTCCTCATCCAAGTGGCACAATGGAAACACCTCTAGGCTTATGGGTAGCCTAAGGATGAAGTGAATCTCTAGATAAGGATAACTCCCTTGATGTAACACTTTAGATTGCAACTACACCTAAACTTTGGGGGGGAAAGGGAAAGAGATAACTAAAATTAAACTAGTATAAGGGAGGTGATACACCAAATAAGATGATGAATTTCAACCAGCAACTTGTTACACATGAGAACAAAGGACTAACCAAACATACACTCCTTCAATTTGCATCTTCTCACATGAATGTTACATTATGAGGTTATGGATGAATGTGAAAAGCTAAGAGGACTAGATAAGAGGCCTTAAATGACACTAATCAATAGACTAACTCACTCAATCCTTGAAATTTCCTATAACACTTTACATTACCTACAATAAGAAGCTTTCCAACTACAAATAGGGTGAAAGAATAAGACAACATGCTAAGGAATCCATAGTATTCACTAAGCAAAATTTATCATCCAAGTAGAAAACAATTATAAATAGTCATGAAGAGGTAAAAATAAATAGTCTTATTGATCAAATGGTATGCAAATGAGCAGGGATTCACTATACTCAAGTGGAGCATAAGTTACAATGGCTAAAATGATTAGTTCTTATAGAACTTGAGAGAGAGAGGAGAAGAAAGAGGTCCAAGGGTTAAAAGGACACTTTGAAATCTAAGAAAATAAGTTAATTATTCTTGATAATAGGATATGGGATGAAACATGTAAGGCCAAAAGGAACAAGTGGCTATCCAAGTCATCAAACTCTTGCAAAGTGGCATAAAATTGTCTTAACTGGCTCAAAAAACTGACTTCATGATTTGGGCTTTTTAAACACCTCATAGCTAACTAGGATTAGGTATAATTATTGGAATGAAGGGTAACTATTTAATAAATTACTATCCATACATTGGTTGTATTCCTATTATTTTGGAATCATTTGGAAGTGAGCCATCATCGTCTATAGTCTAAAAACTCCTCTTTCATACACGCCACATAATTGTTATCAAATTTGGCATTTTTTTCCAATGAAAATAAATGGTATGGAGTGGATAATAATTTTATAGACCCTTAATGATCTTAGAGTCATAAATAACACCTTAAAATTAGTTTACTTAAATTTTTCCACCCTTTTCACTAGCTTGTCCATTATGCCAGTTTTGACTGGCTAGGATGAGAGCTATTGTTTGCACACTTGTAAATTTTAAAAATTAATTAAATTTAAATATGGATTTATTTCAAGTCCTAATATTCCCTCCAAAATTTACTTCATCTCTTGACACCTCTTGTAGCCTAAAAAACACATAAAATAATAAAAAATACCCTATTTTATACCCTATCCATATAATTATGTCTAGTAAAAAAGAATGAAAAGTATATTTAAGGATTAATATACAATTTATAATCATAATAATAGTCAAACTATTCCATTATATTATATTTTCAACTCCATTTCCTCAAACTAGTCTTTACAAGGGTGTTGTGTAGTTTGACCTCTTAAGGTTCATTCATAAAGTTATGACATTGGAGTTGTATAAAAATAACACTAATGTGATTTTGAGGACCCTAAATAACTTTAAAAAACTCTTTTTCCCTCCATGAAAATCCTCTTAAAATATATGAGCATCTAAACCTAACCTATCGAGATGTTTTCTCCAATTTGCACAGGCCTGATGTTTCATTTAGGACAAAAATGGATTTCTCATGACTTATCTTGCATAAAAATAACTTAAACACCTATTATATATTCTCAAAAAAAAATTTCAATAATTTTTAATTCCCATCTCATGATATAAGTGTGAATGGGTCCCTTTTTGGCTTCTAGGACTAAATCTTGCCTAGTAAGCTTACCTGCACTCTTATGGTTTAGACCATCCAAATCAGTTTTTTTGAATTAAAATGTATTATACACATTTTATATGATCCTAAAAACATGATCCAATTATTTTTAAATTTTAATTATATGTAAATGTAAAGGTGATCTCTTGTTTGGATTTTAGGCCAAAACCTTGTCCTCAGGCTTGACTACAACTTTAAGAGCATGGAGCATCATGTTGATTTTCACCTTTATATTATTGGTATATTATGATTTTATAGGTTTTTTACATCTAAGAATAACACCTTTAAAGGTTTCCCCAAATTTTGGTCTCATATTTTGTCATTTCCTCTCAAATCTGCTAGTTTTGACCCTAGGGAAGTACCCTCTATCTGAGACAAAAAGAGGGTAATTAACCTATTAACCTAGAAAAAATATTCATTTTATGAGACTAAAAAACTCATAAAAATTTTATGTACAATTTTTTATCCCTTTTTTTGGTGATTTGGCTATCCAAACTCCTAAAAATCCAAGATAGACTATGTGGGTAGGCAGACTATGCATGGGTGTTAGAGAGTATACTACTTGACTATGCTTCATAGCCATTTATCTACCTTTTTTAAATTTACAAGATTATTTGTATGATATAATTCTCATAATTATTGTATCTTAGGTCCATTTACCACTTAAAACTTTCTACATATCTCCTCCCATCCTTGAATCTTCAAGACTCTATGCAAGACTTCCTAGGTGGACTATGTTATGCAATATTAGAGTCCTTTATCTACCTATTTCATCTATGATAGATCCATATAACATTATTAATTTACTTGGGATCAATTTTTGATCATTTATACTATTATGTCTTGTCCAAACTACGCTTTTTCATGCTTTACCCTGACTAGCCTAGACTAGGGTCACATACCATGACTGTATTTTCCTCTCTTATAGGTGGATTTACATAATTATGCCTTGAATGTAGTTATTAAGGACATAATTGAAGGGTTTGATGTCATATATTTTTTTTTAACCTATTTTTTACCTTTTTTATCTATAAACACCTCAAGAAGCCTAATTTTCTTGTTCTCTACCCTTCACAGTCAACTACTATTGACTATGAGGGGTCCTATAGGTATAGGCTGCTTAGTTTAGACTTGATAAAACACATAAAAATTTATGTGTCCCATTAGTATAATTTAATACATATCTTCATTCATTTTTATCACCTTTATTCACTCTTCATATTTAAAGACACTACTTCTCTGTCCACTATTTTTGACAATCATCCACAGTGGTTATAAGTGCATACTTTTAAATGATGGAGCCATGTATATGAATATTACTTTTGGAAAGGTTTTAAATCACCCATAAATATATTTACACACTTTAAATCATCTCCAAAATATAAATTTATGTGTTCCATGCTCAAGTCCTTATTGATGATAATGTGAGAACCTGCCCTTTGGCTGTAGTTGGATGTGTTCACATGAAGAGACCCCTGTAAGCATCTATAGGTCTTAAATTACTATATATCACTCTTTTAAATGATAATTATGTCAAATTTTATACATCCAGCTATATATAACTTCCCAATCATGAAAACAAGGTTCAAGACTACAAATTTATGTGAGAAGTATCCCTAGTCTCAATTCCTCTAGGTAATCGCTGCTTGAGATAGTGGTTTAAGGAGCATCTTCAAGCCTTCCAATGATTATATTCTACTAGATTTATGCCCTTAGAAATTTGTATAATACTTATCCTTACCATGGGATTCATGTTGAGTGTACCTAGATGTTTCCAATATCATGACAAACCTGCTACATACATTTGACAAAACTGATCATACCTCTATTTTGCACTTTTAGGGAAAAGAGTCCCTAAATCTTAGTCTTCATCCTTGGAGGTGGTTTTCAAATTGTTTTAGAAATATATCACTTTAAACATGTATTTTAATCTCCATTAAACATGTAAGGACTTTAAAATGGGATCTCATCACTTATTTCAAAACCACAAAAAGACTCCTTAGCTCTCTACTCAGATCACTTATAGGTGACTATTTACAAATATAGGAAGTGGGTTTAAAATTTGGAAAGTGAGAAAAAAACATGTTGTTGATCACATAAAAACCTTTAAAAAATGTTTAAATGGACACATCAAGATGTTTCAAGGCTAAAAAAAATGTCTCACACTTCCCTTCCAATGTTGAATCCTTTGTTCATAACATCTGTAGGTGTGCATTCATGGTTTCCTAACTGGTAAGTTACATATGATTGCACATTCATGGAGAATTTGCCTTAGATAATTAAATTTAAATAGGATGGAAATAATAAGACATTAAATAAATTGAAAAAAATATATCACATCCTTGGAATCATGATCAAAACATGAAGATTCTGTAAATAGAGGAAAAGCTACCTGCAACATAAAATAATGTTTCTCTTGAAATTTTGATGTACTTGACTTATCCAAACACTTTAAAACATGAAAATAAGAATGGAAATAATTATATAAGGAATCAAAAATCATCCATAATCAACCTCAACAACTAGTTTGTATGGGCTTACCCAAAATGGAGCAAAACCTATAGGGTGGATGAAATAACAAGTAGAAAAGTACAGTCAACTTCATGAATATGATTCATGAAGAAAATGCTACCATTATTAAAATATTTATATGTAAATTAAGTTATATAAGTTTAATTTCACCTCCCCAAGGAATTTTATCTGAAACCTCCTTTGTTAGCCGTACCAAGTACAAACTTGAAGACTACTTTTACTTGCCAAGAAGGGTGAAAAAGGAGTAGAATGGTTTTGGGAAAAAATGGCACTTCCAAAGAATATAAATAACTGATATGGATATAAATAAGATGAAGAGTAATTCCATGACCTTTTCCCATGTGTCACACTTCCCCATGGGTCGTATAAGTGCCAAACTCACCTTTTCCCCTAAAAAAATACTCTTTCTTTTGAAGCACTTGCCAATTTTAGTTACCAACTATTGATTAAGACCTATTAGGACAATTTAATGTGACATAAACTTTTTAAACTTTCACACTTACCAAGAAATTCTATACAAGACATTAAATTCCCCTTTTTTGACCTCAAAATGACTAAAAGGACTAAAAAGACTAAGGGCCAAGACTAATATAACATTAAATGACATTAATTAACTTATAAAACACCTTTTTAAAAATTTATTAGATACCTAGAACACCAAAAAGTCAATTTTTTGCCTATTAGGGTCCTAATTTGACCTAAAAGTTAAATTTGGTCAACAAATTAGTGACTCATAGGGGCAGTATGCATGCTATACTAACTGGACCACTAGACTTATCAGTCCATTATGATTAGGGATTCATATGAAGTATAAGAAAAAAATGACTTTGAACATAGTCTTTGATCAAGACGAGACCACTTGATTACCTCAACCACATAAAGTAAGGACACACATAAAACAAGGAAACAAACACACATGTGCTCAAGGCACTTAGGGGAATTAGAAAACAAACTATTATGCACAACTAGCCACTAATCACAACTCCTTTCTAGGATCAAAAGTAAAAGTTATTGAATCATCTTCATGATGTGATGAATCATGGTTCCAAGCATGTTTCTCCTTGGATTGGATGCTTTGTAGATCAGACCTATTAATTGGCACTTCACTCAATCTAATTTAAAGTAGATCATCCTCAAATAGGTCTATAATGTAGATATATTACTCTTCAAATCTTTCACATACCTCATACTATTGCCTACTCTTCATTTCATGATCAATTTATATCTCTTTAGTAGGCATGGATTTAAGAGGAGTAGTTTCATGTTCTTTAGAATATTGAGGCCGATAAGAGCTTGTTCCATCCTTGAAGAGATGATGTGTTTCTCCCAACTATTTGAGAGGATGATAGCCCATATTTATGACCTTAAACATATCATCATAAAATGTATGTGATTCTTGAAAGGAAAGATTTGAAGGGTTGTTTTTCCTTTGCATACTTACTTGAGTGCCAAGGCTACCTTCTCTATCTTTGACTAGATCATAGCCTCCTTGAAGAGGAGTATAACCTACTCCAATTACTACAAAAAAATCATCCTAAGTCTGATTAAGAACTTGTTCTTTCTCATTTATGACATTTTGGACAATGTCATCTTGCTCACCATCACTTGTAATCAGCTCCAAAGAATTTGTAGACCCCTTGAGAGACTCAAACTCATTGTAAATGTTTTCAAAATTTTGCCATAATTCCTCATCCTCTTTTTGATCAACATCATAAATGGGAACAAAAAGATAATATCCTTCATCCTCTTCCTTAGAATCCAAAAAGACTTCATCCAAAATTTCCTCTTCAACACAAGAAAATCATTCTTCACCATCAACCAAACATGAAGACTCAACATAAGGGCTCACCTCTTCTTCAAAACTTATGAACTCTTGAGGGATCTCAAATTGTCTCAGCTATCATAATCTGATCTTTCTTCTTAAAGGCTATAATATCTTCCATCTCCTCCTTTTTGGTGATGCCAAGACTAGGCATTTTAAAATTTGGTGACCTAACCCAATGAGGTTGTCAAGAAGCTAGGCTTTATTCAAACAATATTTCTAAGTTTTTTTCAACAAACTACTCCTATTTAGGTTCTCATACCTAGGTATATCAAGGAAAAGGGTGATGGGATGAGGATAAGAGGAACTAGATAGTGGAGGTGGAACATAGGGCTCAAAATTAGGTTGAAAATGCATTATAGGGGATTCATTTGGGAGATCTTAAGGAGGGGGAGGTAGACCTTGGGCTAAGATAGCTTGGTTATATTCCTTCCATTGAAAATCATTTCATTCACTTTTGATTTAGGTTGAATAATTTATTGATGAGGGGTATATGGGGTGTGTTTAGGCATATGATCATCTTTTGGGTATTAACCTTCCATCACACCTTGACTTAGCAGCTTCATCCTTGACACCAAATCTTTAATTTGTCTAGCTAGGTTCTCTTGGAAAAGTCTCTCTTGAATTTTATAGGCATCATCATGAGGATAAGGAATAGAAGAGGGCTGACATGGAAGACAAGGAGTCTCTTGTGGAAGTGTGGGAGGGACTTTCAAAAGATCAACTTCATTCTCAACTTCACACTCTTTAACAATGCTTTTATCCTCTTTCTTTCCCCATGATTCCACTATCTTACTCTAGCTTAGGATATTAGGATTAGAAGTATTTTTTTGAGGTGGTGATGTAGTTTAAGGAGTGGATGGACTGTTTAAGGAGCTTGGGATTTCCTTAGGCTTAGACTCTCCACCTTGTCTCCAACTTGGAATCTCATATCTAGGGGTTACTCCTTGAGATGGGGATTCAATGTGAGAGGGAAATGAAGACTTGAAATCCACTTTATTTGTTGATAACATGGACTGATAAATATACATATTATTCAACTCAATTTACATATCAATATTATCTTTAAACATAAGGTTTATCCTTTTAACTCTCTCTTCCAACTGATTAGGAAAAGGATGACTTTGATGTCCTTGATTGGGCTCATAAATAGGGATAAAATATGGTTGATATGGAAATTTATTGCTGATAGGTAACTTTGGGAAGTGGATATGAAGGATGATAGGTTTGGTGAGGTTTCCTTTCATGAAATCTTAGTCTATCCTCTACGGAAGAAACTAGGCCACTCACATCAAGCATCTCACTTGTGAGCCTTTGCCAATTGGCTCTTTCAATATGTACCCACTCTATTTTGACCAAATCTAATGCATATATCACCTTATTAATAATATGACTAGGAACCTCTTGACCATATCCCCTTTGTGTGTCAAGAGCTAACATATACCTCTCATAACACAAAAGAGTTTATTTAAAGATGAAAATGGATTGACTTGAGAAGTGACTAGGTTGACTAGGAACAAGATATGGAGTAGGATAATTTTAGGAATAATACACTTCATGACATGGGTGGTTAGGAACTTGCTCTTGTTGATAAGTAATGGCAAAAGCTTGAAATGTCTCACCAACTTGTGTAAGATAAATATCGACACCAAAATTAGCCATGAAACCTCATTGAAAGCAAGAACACAAAGAAAAATGTTACAAAAAATATTTAAAAAGAAACCTAAGGTTTCTAACCAGCTGATATAACTTTGGAATTACCATTGATGCTTAAATAAATGCCTCCAAAGGCTGATTATTGAGAGATAACATGAAAAAATATATCAACTTCTTGGATCAAGAGTCCCATCAAGCATGCTAAAAACTATTATGACTTGGATTTTCACCCTTTGAGGTGATGACTAAGCTATCCTCATACAAGTTTCACAATGTAAACACCTCTAGGCTTGTGGGTATCCTAAGGATGAGTTAAATCTCTAGATAGGGCTAGCTCCCTTGATGTACCACTTTGGATTGTAACTACGCCTAAAATTTGAGGGGAAAAGGGTGAGAGATAATTGAAATAAAACTATTATAAGGGAGGTGATACACTATAAAATATGATGAATTTTAACCAAAAACATGTTACACATGAGAACAAAGGACTAACCAAACATACACTCTTTCAATCTACATCTTCTCACATCAATGTTACATTATGAGGTTATGGATGAATTTGCAAAGATAGGAGAACTATAAAAGAGGAATTTAATGGCACTAATTAATATAATAAATCACTCAATCCATGAAATTTCCTATAAAACTTCATATTCCCTTTAAGCAGAAGCTTTCCAACTATAAATAGGGTGAAAAAATGAGATAACATGCTAAAGAATCCATAGTCTTCGCTAAGCAAGATTCATCATCCAAGTAGAACACAATTATGAATAGTATTTAAGAGGTAAAAATAAGTATTATTATTGATCAAATGGTATGAAAATGAGTAGGTCTTCACCATACTCAGGTGGAACATAAGTTACAATGGCCAAAATGGCTAGTTCTTATAGAACTTGAGAGAGAGATGAGAAGAGAGAAGTCCAAGGGTCATAAGGACACTTGTAAAGCTGATAAAATAAGTTAATTATGCATGATAATAACATATGGGATGAAAAATTCAAGTTTATAAGGAACAAGTGGTTATCCAAGTCATCAAACTCTTGTAGAGTGGCATAAAATTCTCTTAACTGGCTCAGAAAACTACCTTCATGTTTGGGCTTCTTGAATGACTCATAACTAAGTAGGATAGGTAAAATGATTTTAATGAAGGGAAATTATTTGAGACATGCATCTCTATGAATTTATTGTAGTCATATTCATCTAGAATCATCTAGAAGTGAGCCATCATCATCTGTAGTCTAAAAAACTGATCTTTCATGCACCCTACACACTTGGCCTCAAATTTGGATCTAGTTTGCAATTAAAATACATGGGAGGGAATGGATGAAAATTTTAAAGACCCTACATGATAATAGAGGTATTATGAACACATTAAAATTAGTTTATTTGAATTTTGCCACCCTTCTCACTAGCTTGTCTGCTATGCTAGTTTTGATTGGATGAGATGAGAGCTATTTTTTGCACAATTGTAAGTTTTTAAAATGAATTAAATGTAAATATTTATTTATTATAAGTCCTAATATTCCCAAAAAAATTTATTTCATCTCTTGAAACCTCTTGTAGCCTAAAAAACATATAAAACAGTTAAAAATACCCTATTTTGTACCCTATTTGTTCAATTTTGTATAGTAAAAAAGCATGGGAAGTAGCTTGAGTGAGTCTTATAAAATTTAAAATCATCATCCTATTCAAAATAGTCCATCATATTATCTTTCTAAATTTATTTCCTCAAACTGGTCTTTACAAGTGTTTAACAAGGGTTTTGAGCAGTTTGACCTCGTAAGGTTCATTCATAAAGTTCTGACATTAGAGTCATAGATAAATTCCAATAATGTGATTTTTATGGCCCTTAATAACTTTCAAAAACCCATTTTTCCTCCATGAAAATCCTCCTAGAAGATATGAGCATCTAAACCTAACCTATTGAGCTCTTTTTTCCAACTTGCATTAGCCTAATGTTGCTTTTGGGCCAAAAATGGCTTCCTCATGAATTATATTACATAAAAATAGTTTTAACACCTATGATATAGTTCCATAAACATGTTTAAATATTTTATAACTCCCATCTCATGTTAGAAGTGTGAATGGCTCCCTTTTTGGCTTCTAGGCCTAAATTTTACCTAGTAGGCTTACCTACACTCTTATGGATTAGGCCATTTAATTTAGTTTATTTGAATTCCAATGGCTCATAAACATATTTTATGATACTAAAAACATGATACAATTAGTTTTAAATATCAATTAGATCTAAATATAAAGATGATTTCTTGTTTGGATTCTAGGCGAAAACCCTACCCTTAGGCCTGACTACAACTTTAAGAGCATGGAGCACCCTATTGAGTTTCAATTTTATATGATTGGTATATTATGATTTTATAGGTTTTTTCCATCTCCACATAACTCCTTTCAAGGTCTTCCCAACTTTTGGTCTCATCTTTTGTCATTCCCTCTCAAATCTGCTAGTTTTCACCCTAGGGAAGTACCCTCTATTTGAGACAAAATAGAGGGTAATTTCCCTATTCAACCATACAAAATATTAATTAAATGAGCTTAAAAAACTAATAAAAATGTTATTTACAAATTTTTATCCCTTTTTTTGGTTATTTTACCATCCAAACTCCTAAAAACCCAAGACAAACTATGTGGGAAGGTAGACTGTGCAGGGGTGTTGGAGAGAAGAATACTTAACTATGTTGCATAACCCTTTATCTACCTATTTTAAATTTAAAAGAGTATTTAGATGATATTATTATCATAATTAATATATATTATGTCCTTTTACTACTTAAAACATTCTACATATCTCCCCCCATCCTTGAATCCTCAAGATTATATACATGATTTCCTGAGTGGACTATGTTATACAATATTAAAGTCATTTATCTACCTATTTACTCTATGATATATCCATGGAACATGATTAAATAACTTGGGATCAATTTTTTATCATGTATACTATTAGGTCTTTTCCAAACTATGCTTGTTCATGCATAACCCTAACTAGCCTAGACTAGGGTCATATATTGTGACTATATTTTCCTCTCCTATAGGTGGATTTGCATAATTATGACTTGAATGTAGTGATTTAGAACCTCATTGAAGGATTTTATGTCATTTATAAATTTTTTTTTACCTATTTTAACTATAAACACCTCAATAATCCCAATTTTCTTGTTATCTACTCTTCACAGTCAACTAAAGTTGACTGTGAGGGGTCCTATAGGTATATGTTGCTTAGTTTAAACTTGATACAACATATAAAACATTCTATGTCAACTTGATGTAATTTTATACCTATCTTCATTCATTTTAATCACCTTTATACACTCTTCACATTAAAAGACATTACTTCTTTCTCCACTATTTTTCACAATCATCCACAATGGCTGTAAGTGCACACTTTCAAATGAGGGACCCATGTATATGAAGATTACTTTTGGAAAGGTTTTAAATCACCCATAAATATATTGACACAATTTGAATCATATCCTAAAGATAAATTTATGTGTTTCATACTCAATTCCTTGTTGATGATAATGTGAGAACCTGCCCTTTGGTTGTAGGTGGATGTTTTCAGGTGAAGAGACCCCTATAGGCATCTATAGGTCCTAAACTATTATATATCACTCCTTAAAATGATAACTAGGTAATAATTGATAAATAAAACTATATATAACTTTATAATCATGAAAATAAGGTTTAACACTACAAATTTAGGTGAAAAGTCTCCCTAGTCTCAATTCCTGTAGGTAATACTGCTTGAGAATAATGATTTAAGGAGCATCTTCAAGCCTTCCAATGACTATCTTATACTATATTTATGCCCTTAAAACTTTGTATAGTACTTATTCTTGCTAAATTATTCAATTTTAGTCCACCTATATGTTTCCAATCTCATGACATCCCTACTATATGCATTTGACAAAATTGATCACACCTCTATTTTTCACTTTTAGGGAAAAGAGTCCCTAAATCTCAGTCTTCATCCTTGGAGGTAGTTTTCAACTTGGTTTAGCCATATATAAATTTAAGCATGTAAGGAATTTAAAATGGGATCTCAACACTTGTTTCAACACCAGACAAAGACTCCTTAGCTCTCTACTCAAATCACCTATAGGTGACTATTTGCAAATATAGGTAGTGGGTTTAAACTTTAGATAGTGAGCAGAAAACATGTTGGTGATCACATAAAAAACTTTAAAAAATGTTATAATGGACACATAAATATGTTTCAAGTATCAAAACAAGGTCTCACACTTCCCTTCCAATGTTGAATCCTTTGTTCATAGCACCTGTAGTTATGTGTTCATGGCTACCTAACTGGTAAGTTGCATATGATTGCACCTTCATGGAGACTTTGCCTTAGAGAATGAGATTTAAAGATGATGGGACTAATAATATATTTAATACATTAAAAAAAATATATCACATCCTTATAATCATTATCAAAACATGAAAATTTTGCAAATAGAGGAAAAGCTGCCTATAACACAAAATGATGCTTCTCTTATAATTTTGATGTACTTGACTTATAAAAGGACATTGAGACATGAAATTAATCATGTAAACAATTATATAATGAATAAAACATCATCTATAATCAACCTAAGAAACTATTTTGTATATATTTGCCCAAAATGGAGTAAAAATTATAGGGTGCATGAAATAATAAATAAAAAATTACAGTCAACTTCATGAGGATGATTCGTGAAGCATAGGTCACCATTATTCAAAATATTTATATGGAAATGAATAAAACTGAGTATAATTTCACCTCCCTAAGGCGCTTGATCTAAAACCTCTTCTATTGGTCATACCAAGTACAAACATAAAGACTACTTTTGCTTGCCAAGAAGGGTGAAAAAGGAGTAGAATGGTTTTGGGCCAAAAATGGAAATTACAAAACATTTAAAACAATTATATGGATATAAGGAATTTTAATAGTCATTTCATGACATTTTAATATGTATCACACTTCCCCATGGGCTATATAAGTGCCAAGCTCACCTTTTTCCTCAAGAAAATTACTCTTTCTTCTAAATAACCTACCAATTTCAGTTAAAAATAGTTTATTAAGACATATTAGGACACATTTCATGTGAAATAACCTTTTTTAACCTTCACACTTCCCAAAATAATTGTATAAGTCATTAAATGCCCCTTGTTTGACCTCAAAATGACTCAAAATGATTAAAAGGACTAAAAAGACTAAGGACCAAGAATAGTATACCATTAAATGACATTAATTTACCTATAAAACACCTTTTTACATATTTATTAGACCATTATAACACCTAAAAGTCAATTTTTTGCCTATAAGGGTCCCAATTTGACCTAAAAATCAAAGTTGGTCAACAACACCCATTTTTGCCCTTTCTCTTCATCTAACCCTTGAAAATTAGATATATATTACTCCCAAGTGACAAATAATGGCATATAGAGGTGTGATAAGGTTTATCAAGACCTAATAATCCTTTAAAAATACTTACTTTGTCTTTTCTAGCTTGTTCATGCATCGACCATGCTCAAAATTGAGACTTGTAGCTTATAAGGGGTTAAAGATCACCTCATGGTCTTAATGATTGTTCATAAAGGAGGGATGTTAAAAATGAGAAAAAATGTCATAGATATGATGTTAATTATTAATCCCTCATATTACTATAATATTAGTCCCCTCTTTTCTCCTTTGCACAAAATGAGCATATGAAACTATACTTTGTGAGGCTACCAAGAAACCCAAAAGAAAACTAGGTGCATATTTGACTTGATTTAACTTCTCCTTGCCCAAAAAAGCATGGTTTAGGACTATGGGAGATATATGGACACATATCATTCATAAAAATGTATGAAATAATATTTCATCTACTCCCAAAACTTGTGGTTCCTTTTTAAAATGTTTCTTAGAAGAAGAGGGAACCTATAAGAAATGTTACCACTACCAAATCTGACATATTTCTCAATTTTAAGTTCCTTATTAATATTATAAAGTGTTATCTATAATTTAAAAGTAATATTTCATGCTTAACTCATCCACTTTATCACTTGCACTGACTTCACTAGACCCTTGATGCATTAGTTAAGGCATGAAAATGAATCATTTGACTAGAAGCTTTAGAGTATGATATAACAACATGCATTGTGACTCATGACCCTAATTTACATCATTAAACCTATTAACAAGACCTAATATGACATCTTAAATATTATTCTATATTATCATAAGTGTATGACTCAAGAAGAGACCTTAAATATCAAGAAAACTATGCAAAATATAAATCTTAACTTCTCAAAAAACTTTAAAATATTCTAAGTTACATTAACATTTATTAAGCATGTTATATGCCACTATAGACCTATAGATACAGTTGATTTATTTTCTCTCACTTATATCACATATTAATAAATGCATAATGCATCATACCATGACTCACAACATACTTGTTGTCACCAAATATTGCACCTTAGAAGAGGTTATTCAGGCCTCTTCCAGATTTGGGAAACATGGGAACATTTCCAGGTATATGGTTGTACCTATATTGCAAATGAACCTCTATATTTAAAGGCTAGCTCATTTAATATATCATGCAATGTTTATCACTTAAATTACTACTAACTTATGGGGAGAAGACTTAGAAAATGCATAATTTGAACCTATTCTAAAGGAGGTGATGCACCAAAAATGTCTTCCATATGACCATCATCTTTCTACCAACATGAAATAAATCATACACAATAGTTTCTAACCTTTAATGGATTCTAAGATGAGTATTTCAATATAGAGGTGATATGTGAACAACAACACAAGGTAAACTAACTAGAGGGTAAATTACATACTCGAGGGATAATTGTATACTCGAAAAAGATTTACACATTAGACTACACTCTATATGACCTATTAGACTATGAACTCTTTCTTAAAAATGAAAGGATAAGTGAAGGAAGGATACATAATTATTACTTCTCATCACCATACATCACTTATAGACTTATACAATTGTTCAAAACTAAAAAAATAGACTTGTATTAATGTTAAAAGGCAAAATATAACATCAATCTAGCAAGGCTTCACCATACATGTTGTGGTACTACTTTACAATAGCTCAAGAGCTATATTTATAGAAAAGGGGAGCAAGAGAGAGGAATTTTGGTGTTGAGAAAAGGAATCAAATGAACAAAACTCTAGTTGAACCACCATTACAACTACATCTACAAAATATGCTCATTCAAACCATTTGATTGATCTAGGTCACCTTGAGTGGTTTCATAGTTACATATTCCCTCAATGATGTTCCCTAATGGTTACAATGGTATAGTTAGGTTATTTCAAGCTTTGTCCTGATGGAAACTTAGTAGATTTTGATTGAGAGGCCAACTTTAGATCTTCATATCTTTTTTTGTAATTTATTAGATGACCTAAAACTTGGCATATATGTTCTTAGGACTAATGTGATCAAACCCATGTAAACATTTTCTCCTAACACCCTCATGCATGTGAGATATAACATTATCAAACTTCCTACTTAGACTTTTTACCATTTGACCCAAAATGTCAATATAAACATAATGAAGAACCAGATGAATAATAAGAGCTTTATAAGTCATTAAAATCACTCTTGAAATCCCATAGGGTCTCTATAACACTATCCATCTATTCATCCATTAGTAACTTGATCTATACTCTAACTGCATTGATCACCATAAAGACTTGCCACTTGCATATATGACCCTAAAATGGTCCCTTAGACATCAAATGACATAAGAACCAAGCTAGACTATGACTAAACTATAATGGCATAGGAAAGGACATTAACTAAAATTCAACATACCCTATGACATTGTAATCATACCCTATACAAGATTTTGACTATAGGGGATTGACCTATTTTAGCTTGTGGGAAAAATGGTCAACATTCTTGGTGATTTCCCAAGGGTGCCATGTTAGCTATGCCATAACCAATTACCTAATCCTATCCATTGGGATATGGAGTCACATGTACAATATATTGACACATAAATTTCCTTGAACAACATACCAAACAATATAAAAAATAGGAACAAAACACAAAGTAAGGAACTAAGAAAAATCACACATGTGCTTCAAAGGCACTTATTGGAACACAACACACACAATAAAGGAAACACACACCTATAAAAATTAACCTAAGCACTAACTAACTTGAGATGAAAAATTCCTCTAGGATCAAAGGGGAAGCTTGAAACCTCTATTTATGACATGAAGGGTTGAATGAGACATGTAGCCTTTTGATCCTTAACATTGATGCCTTGATCTTCTTCATGGTGTTTGCAAACTTCATTGGCATGATTTTCAATGAGAACCAAGAAACTCCAAATAGGTTGGATATGGAAATTAAATCTTATTACATCCAAGTATCCTCAAATTTATCATATGGCTCCTCAGCTATGACCTCCAATGGTGGTTAAACAAGGCTTTCATTTTTGGTTTTCATAGTTTCCTCAATAAGATTGGGTTTCTTCTCAGCTAAAAGCTCTTGAAGCTCATCAAGGAGCTATGAATATTCCACCCAATATTTTTCATTATCTTCCATGGAAAAATATTTCTCTACCTTATCAAGTACCTAATCCTCAACTTGGAAAAGATCTTCAAGCTCTTGAAAGAGCTTCATTTGTAGCTGCCAAACATCTTTTTCTTCCATGGAAATTTTTTCCTCCATGATAGATTGTACTTGATGTTTGGGAGCACAAATATTACTTTCTTCATGTTCTATGAATGTGTCTCAATACTAGGTGGGTATCTTAACTATTCTTGAGGAACATCAACCTCTACCTTTCCCTCACTTTCCATGTCTACAATATTTTGGACACTAGTATCATCAGATTGATCTATGATAGCATATTATTTATCAGTAGAATGACCTTCATATTTATGATTTATTTAATAATTGTCAACATGATCATTATTATCATTATCAACCTTGTCACTAGACAAAATCTCTTGGCGAAAAGGGATAATTACCCAACTTGTTAAACTCTTTACATATGGCATTGGATTAATGCCATAGTTCCTCTTCATTTACAACATGAGACCTTTCTCCATGCTTATGGAGATAAAAATCAACACGATTTTTAGAGGAATTATCTAAGTTAGATGTAGACTTATTAGGAAGAGGAGTAACTTTACTGAGCTGATCAAGCACATGACATATGAAATTATACTTTTGCCACAAGTCATTTTCACCCACCTCATGAGTGTCTTATTCAAGATATGTTTTATCTATCTTGGTCCCATGAGACTCTCTTTAGACTACAACTTCCAAAGGAGTGATTTGACCTTCCTCTTGATAGTACACTCCACTTTATGCTTGATATGGTCATCCAAAACTTTATGATTAGACATGGAGTTTTCCTCAAATGCCTCTCTCTTCAAGTCTTAGCCACATTATTTATAGATAGTTGTAAAAGAGTCTTCAATATGTTTCACTTCCATATCAAACTCTATAACAGTAGCTATGATAAGATATTCAATGTGCTTTTCTTTATCTAAGAAGGTAGAGTTTCACTTATTGTCACCAAGGGGAGTCCCTATGGTGATTTCTTCCTCGTATTCACTCATAACATCTTCTTGGTCTACTTTGGGTTGGATTTTCTCCCTTTTACTTTCTTTTCTCAAGATGGACTCATGCAAAGGAGATGGAATATGAAATGTAGTAGAAGGATGAGATGTGATGAAGTGATGATGAATTGAAGATGGAGTGTGAGGGGTAGGAGAGGGCTTATCAGTGGATTTATGAAAGAGAAAAGCACTAATAAGCTCATAGGGAAGTGACATCTTGGGAGGGTTATAAGAACAAACATCTACATAAGTAGGAGTTGCATCTTTCCAGTAGCTTTATTGAAATTATTCAATAATAACATGTTCATTTTTTATCTCTTTATCCTCCCACATACTTAGCCTATCTATTGAGCATTGAAGGCACTTATTTACCAAGTCCATTTATTCTTTGATTTCACATTAAGTTCCTTATAGATCTTCATATGTCCATAACTTCTGCATGTAACCTTGGGTACTACTTCTCAACCATTATATGAGAATATTAGGGAGCACATCATACTCATCATCTCATGTACTCATTATGTCTTCAAGAGATAGTAATTGTGGTATGGATGCCAACAAGGACTTGATATAGGATATAAAGAGTGAAGGAGGAAGAGGGTAATGATGGGGATCAAGACCAACTTCATTTTGTTTCACTTTAATCTAAAAGAAATTATATCTTAATTTGTAATGCCTTTATTTACAATTCATGTAAACATTTGATTCCTCATGAAAAGATTCATATGAGTACTATTGAGGTTCATAGGCATCATGGTGTGGTTGATAGGGCTCATATTGGGACTGATAGGGAGACATTTATTAATAAGTATATTTTATGGTGTGTCTTTAGGTATATTTATAGAAAAAAGGGACTAAGACAGAGGGATTTTAATGTTGAGAAAAGGAATCAAATGAGCATAACTCCATTTTAACCACCATTATAAATACCTCTACAAAATATTCTCATTTAGACCATTTGATTAATACAGGTCACCTTGAGTGGTTGCATAGTTACATATTCCCTCATTAATGCTCCTTGATGGTTACAATGATAGGATCAGGTTGTTTCAAGCTTTGTCTTGATGCTAAATTGCTCATGACTAGTTTGTTGATGCATGTAAAAGTGAAGAAAAGGGTCCTTTTCTTGAATTTGGTCCTAAAGATGAGACCACTGGGGTCTAAATGTATGCCCTCATGGAATTATTTGAAATGCCAACTCTTGCCCAATTGGATCATGCTCGAACTAGTCTCCATGCTCATAGGTCTACTATAGATGGAAAACCAATCTTAGACTATTAGTTTTCTTATTAGGTCCAAATAGACTATGCATAGGTCCTTCTTCTAATAATGGTGAACATAGCTATAGAAATGAACCTACAATCCATAAAAATGTCAAACTAGAGGTCCATATTAAGCTCCAATGGTGGTCCTTTATATTCCTTATACTGATTACATCACTTTGACCACTCTATGGCATTTGAACTAGCTTCAATGGAATTAGGATGACCCAAAAAACCTTGTTTCCCTTGGTCAAAAATGGCTTCTCAACCTCCAAAAATCCCTGGGCTCACCTTTGTTCTAATTAGCCATTGAAATCTGACTCAGCTTTTTGACATATTGACTCATCTTGCTCCATTGATTTTGATTTGTATGAATGCTTGTGAGTCATTGATTTTCTACCAATTGAACATGTTTTTGACACTTATCATGCACATATTTGTTTTTAAGATTCACTAACCCCTTTGACCTTTGCTCACCATTAGATTTGAATGTATGATGTAATGCAGTCTATTAGATCAATTGGGACCCATTGTCTGAACTCTAATGGCTAGTTTATGAAGCTTAAATTTGATGTCTTACAAACCATATTTGACATCCCACAAACTATAAAATTTAAGCATAGATATATGTTTATAGTGTCTTTATTTTGACATTATCATAAACATCTTATCTTACATGTCTAACTTCAAAGGTTTATAACTTGAAGTGTAAAGTCATGGAGGCACCAAATTTTTAGGAGATGTTCTTGATACTAAAGGGGATGAACCCATTTGATTCATTGGTCCCAAGATATTTCTAAGTGATTATATAAAATGCTCAAGTTAACTGGTCCATTCATTCTTTCATGACATCTTGATGATGGTCTAATTCATTTGGCTAAGTATGGGAAACTTAGCAAAATTTGACTGAGGAGCCAACTTTGAACATGCATAACTTTTATCACACTTTAGTGAATGATCTAAAAATTAGTGCATAGTAACTAGGGACCAAGATAAAAAAACCCAATGATCATTTTATCCTAAAACTACCATAAGTGTGAGATATGGCCTTATGAATATTCTTACTCAACTTTATTTGGGCTCCTTGAAAATTGTCTAAGTATGGAAACTTAGTGGATTTTGACTGAGAGGCCAACTTTGGATCTTCATATATTTTGTTGTGCTTCATCAAATGACCTAAATTTTTTTGAATATGTTCTTGGGACTAATATGATTAGAAACATGTGACCATTTTATCTTAACACCCTCACGCATGTGATATATAACATTATCAACTGCCTACTCAAAATTTATGCCACTTGACCCAAAATGTCAAGATGAAAACAATAAAGAACCAAATGAATACTAAGAGATTTATAAATCATTCCAAGCACTCTTGACATCCCATAGGGTCTTTATAACACTATTTATCTGCTCATCCATTAGAAAATTGATACATACTCTAACTACATTGATCACCATAAAGACTTGCCACTTGCACTTGCATATATGACCCTAAAATGGTCCCTTAGACATCAAATGACACAAGGAACAATCTAGACTTTAAATAAACTATAAAGGCATAGGAAATGACATCATTTAAACTAAAAGATACTCTATGACAATGTAATCAACCCCTATATAAGATTTTGACTATAGGGGGTTGACCCATTTTGGCTTATGGGGAAAAATGGTCAATAATACTATCACATGATGATTTTTAAAACAACCTTTAATGCATATAATGAAACCTTAAAAAATTCAAAAAATACCTCAAAAATACCATATGAAGACATCATAAGGCTAAGATGTCTATCAACAAGATTAAGAAGTTTTGTGGGTCAAGTTTTAAACTATAGGCATTGACATTTTTGGCTTGGAGTAGAATTTTGGTAAATATTTTGGAAATTCATAAGGGTAGCATGCTTTCTATGCCTACTAAACTAGTATCTTTATCCTTCCATTGGGCAATAGATTCACTCAAACTCTACCATAGATCTAATTGAACCTCAATATTTGATTTTAAGATCTTAAGACCATATAAGATAGCTGATTTACCCTCCCAAAAACAAAAAAATAAAGGAAAAAACACAAAACCAAAAAAAGACAAGATAATGCACTTGTGCAAATAACCACTTAGGGAAAACAAGGTAGATAACTACTATGTACAACTAACATGAAGACAACTATTAAGGTAGATAAATACTATGTACAACCACCTTTTTTGCCTAGATAATGAATTTAAAACTCATGAATCAATTTGATAGGTATTTAAAATGAGTATATAGTTTCATATGTTCCCTTATTAGGCCCACAAATCCTTCTTACTTGATTTGATGACCTAACACCATTCTCCATGCTTATAAACATGCATGCAACCATGAAACTTAGGCAATTTCCATATAATATCATTACACATGTGCTAAATAATGACTTGATAAGGTGATTAAGAGTGGTATGAATGTTTATTAGATCATTTCAAAGGTCATCCAATCCATTTTAGGCACTTAGGAGACTAATTTCTCTCATTGGGTCATTAGAAGGGTTTTAGACCTATTTCATTCTTAGAAATTATTCATAAAGAATAGCTCCCCAATTTATCTCTAAATTCAAAAATATTTAAGGGTATAGACCTATTGATCATCCCCAAACACCAAAATTCCCATGAATTTTTTAATCTAAGTTCTAAGCAAAAAATAATTCTCTCTTGAGTTCTTCATAAGGCCAAACAATGCTTCTGAGGTGGTTACTTTCTTAGCAATGATTAATAGAGTTTGGGAATTTGAATAAGAAAATAATACTAATAATATTAATTAAAAAATATATCCACCTTAAAAAAACTAATTGGGATCCCATGTAAACCATTAATGAAGTTCTAATCATGAGAATGTAGCTTCTCAGGTTAACATACCTGGTGGACTAGGATGAGAGGGAAGCTTTAGGCCTCTAGGCCTTCAAAAATAATTTTTTTTTGATAAAAAATATTATATAAATATTTATACAACCCAAATATTACTTTTATATTCCTTGACCTATGACTTGAAGTCTTATCATGTCTAATTTTGACCTCTCTATTTGTAGTCTTCTATTAAGGGTTTTAGGAACAATCATGAAAAAAATATCCTAATGTCTTATTCGATAATTTTAAATCACCATAATAGATTATAAATTTCATGGAAATCACTACTCTAGTCATCCAAACTCTCTAAGATCCTTCTTTCCAAAAATTCAACTTAAAATTAGTACAAAACCTCCATACTTTAAGGTCAGGCCTGTGGTAGCTACCTAGGCTTGTTAACTATCAAGGTTCAAGAATGACCCATTTTGAGTTATTTTTTTATAAATTAAAGGTATATATAACTTTAAAATTTTCTCATGAGTGCTTTTCACCCGTTTTTGGTCCCAAAATCAAAATAAACGTGCTCACTTCTCCATTCCTTTTGGATAGGTAGGTCTAGGATCTTCAGTTAGGCCTATGACTATGTTTTATAACTTTGAGATTAATTTATTAGTTATAGAATTATGGAAAAGGTTGAAACATATTTTGAAACTTATTTTATTCACTCCAATAGTTTCAATACACTTTGAATGTGCATTTGGAAACTTCACAGTACTCCTTCATGTTTACATAGGTATGTCTTGGCTTACATAATCCACTTTCTTAATACTAACCTATAATTGAATGATTGAGTATCTTAACCATTATAGTGATCATGTTTACTTCACATATATTTTCAAACTTCTCAAATCTTCCTTTGATGTCTCACATAATTGATAAAGCTTTTCAAGTCTATCTTTCATTACCAACTTTGCCTAGTCTACCTCAACCTACAAGAAGACCTATTTATACTTGTACCTTCACATTGAAACTATTTATGACATATTTTTAAGGGTTTTATAACTTTTTAATACACCATGACCTTATAAAACATGTTATTAATATTAAAACACCTTTGAGATGTCCAAAATACTCTCAAGCACCCATCTCTACCCTTTCTCTTCATCTGACACCTGAAACTTGCCTATCTATTACTCCCATGTGATAAATAAAGGTAGATAAAGGTGTGAAAAGGTTTATTAGGTCCTGATAATCCTTTCCAAATACTTAATTTGTATTTACTATATTATTCATGCATCAACCATGCTTAAAACTGAGACATAGGGTTTAAGATCACCTCATAGTCTTAGTGATTGTTTATAAAGGAGGACAATTCAAACTAAGAACCAAATAAATGGATATAGAGGCCATTACAAAATCCTCCTATAAACAAAATACTAGGATCCATCTCTCTCTCATTTGTGTGTAATGAGCATATGAAACTTTCCTTTGTGAGGCTGCCAGGAAACTTGAGAGAAAACTAGGTGCATCTTTGACATGATTGAGATTCTCCTTACCCAAAAAAACATTGTTTAGAACTAACAGAGATATAGGGATGCATACCATTCATGAAAATTTCTTCAAAAATATTTCATATTCTCCCAAATCTCATGGTTCTTCTTGAAAATACTTCTTAGAGGGAGAAGGAACCTGTAGGAAACTTTACTACTACTAACTCTAACATATTTATCACTTGTAACTACATTCCTAATGTTATACAATGTTCTTTATACTTTAAAAGTTCCATTTCACACCTAAATTATCCACTTTATTACTTTTACTAACTTCACTTGACCCTTGATACATTAGTTAAGGCATGCAAATGAATCATTTGACTAGAAGCTTTAGAGTATGATATAAAAAAAAGCATTATGACTCATGACCCTACTTGAAATGATTAAAAATCTTAACAAGACCTCATATGACATCCTAAATATGTTTCTCTATTATCACAAGGGTATGAATCAAGAAGAGACATGAAATAGAAAGACAACTATGCAAAATATAAATTTTAACTTTTCCAAAAACCTTAAAATATGCTAAGTTGCCTTAACATTTGTTAAGCATGCTATATTCCACTATAGACCTCTAGAGACACTTGATTTATTTTATCTCACTTATATCACACCTTCTTGAAGGCTTAATGCATCATCCCATGACTCAAAACATACTATCACATGATGATTTTGCAAAAAACCTTTAGTGCATATAATGAAACCTTAAACAATGATAATAAGACCTTAAAAAGACCATTTGAAGACATCACAAAGATAAGATGTCTATAAAAAAGGTTAATAAGTTTTATGAATCAAGTTTTATATTATAGGTGTTGACATTTTTATCTTGGAGCAAAAATCAATCAACACTTCCAAAGGAACAACTATGCCCTTAGGAGTAGGCAATAATATCAGCCCCTTACTACCTCAACACCCCTAAATAATGGTGCAACCCCACCAGACCAAAATGCTAGAAATAATCCTCCACCTCTAAGACCTCAAGAGATTAAGTCACTTGTGGAAACCACACTACTCTAAAATAAAATGGGTTACAAAATAGTTGAGGATATGAATAAAATTAAGGCTAACATTACCCTTCACGAGTTTTCCCAAATCATAGAACAATGAGATCTCTTGTTAAAATCTTTGACTCAAAAGTTGACCCCATAGGCCCAGCCAAAACCAAGAGAAGCACATAACACTATGATCATTCAAAAGAATAATATGGAGCTCCCCCCTTTCCTTTTAACCATATGTTTGTTTGGAAAGAATATGCATAACTTCTTAGTAGATTTTTAGGATCTTCAACCAATGTGATGCCGATAGGCATATGTGAGAAACTTAGTCTAGCCCCCATAAAATCAGACAAGGTAGTGATCTAGTTAGATAAGTCAGAGGTGAAATTGATATGTGAGTTTCTAAATATCCACATATATTTATATTCTAAGTATAAGATTAAAAAATTTATAGACATTCAAGTGGTTGATATCCTAGAAGCCTATGGCATGCTCCTCAACAGAGATTTTTCCAATTACTTGAATAGATATATGGCCACATATTTCTTCTATATGTGGTTTCCATGGATAGGAGTATCCAACTAAATAAGAGTAAAAGGGAACTATGTGTGAATCATATGATCACTTAATATAATGACATTAATGATAATATAAACTTAATTTCCTTGGACCTAGGCATATACACACTAATCACCAAGCCTCCAAAAAACCTAACCAGTCACAACCTAGGTTTTCTTGGCCTATGGTCTCTTTATATAGATTGAGATTAATCTAAAAATGGTATTGGGTCTAGTGTTATGCTTATATACCCCTTAAGGAGGAAACATATAACATCATATAGCTTATAATTTCCTTGCACAAATAACATAATAGAGTACAAAGTGTAGACACCAAAATTGTGTCGACTCCCCTTGGTCCCTTACACACATTATTAATTTAAAATAAAATACTTATTTTGAATTAATGACATCACTTAGGACACCTCGCCTTGGACACCTCACCCCTAAGACCATTTCCTACCCCATGACTCACCCTATGACTAAGTCCTTCATATCATAACCACCTAAGACCCATTCCAACCTCCTAACCAACACTCGTGCATAATAACCCCATGATTTGACCGTTCTCCAATGGAAAATACACTCGGCAGATGGAGAAATGGGTAAAGGGCTAAAAATAGATCTTTTACCCATTCTCTGATTGCCGATGTCGGTCAACTATCGGCCGACGCTGGCTGTATCACTAACGTCGGTTTACTTAAACTAAATTCTAATGCTGAGTTATGGGCAGCCAAATCGCGAATCATGAATCCTCTATGGATCTATTCTCTCTGGCTCTTGTCTCTCTCACTAGACTCTTGGACAATCAATGGGCACACTCTGAGACCAAAACCTTAGAATTCAATTTTCACTCTTCAGGATATAGAAACTCTACAGAACTCACTCCAAATTGGATTGGAACATTGCACTGGCATCTTGACATCAGCCATAATAGGGATAAGTGCCTTAACACCTCTGGTTCTCCATCAAGCAGAGCTAAGTATTCATCTGTCCATTTTAGTGTTTAGAATATATTAGTAATTAGCTTTCTATTTACTATTTCTAAATACAATCAACCAGAGCTAACTTTCTTCCTAGAAAGGTTGAAGAGCCTTCTTGCTATTCCCACCTCCTTTTGACAACCTACCCTCCACCTTTGTCCCTCTTAAGACCTTATTGACTTCCCTGCAACCCTGCATAGACCTCCAAACTCTCAGACTCCTTTTATCAACCACAGACATAACCTTGAAACCCATCCAAGGTCCATTGCCCCTACTGACGTCGGTAGCATAACCAATGTCGGCAACATTGACCAACCGACGCTGGCAGGACTACCGACGTTGGTGACTGTGAGAGGCTAATTGTAGAGAATAGGTATGCATTGTCTACTTTCTCTTTCTTAGTCTTTCATTATATTTCTTTATTCAACACTCTTTTTATCAAAAAGTGGAATGTCATCCCTCAAGGAAGTTTCTACGCTTCCAGGACCGAGCATATCACTTGGCAGTCCACCATATATCTATCTAACATTTTTTCTATTTAGTCTTATTCTTATCTACAGGTGTCTTCCTCCATAGTGAAAGAGGAGCTCCTTCAATGTCTAGATACGGTGCGCAACTTCATCTGGGTATCATCTAACCCCTGACCTTTATCTTTAGTTTCTTCCTTCTTCTGAATATAAAAAGCAAAAAACAAGTAGAAACATTTTGGCACACTCGGTGGGACCCTGGAGTTTTCCTTGCGTTCATTTTTTCTAAAAAGCAAACTTTCATATAGGTGCATTAGGAAAAAAATTCTCTCCTTGCATCCTTCTTCTATCTCTTTATTTCAAAAAAAAACCATTAGCACAAGTTAAAAAGAAATTCTTTTTCTTCTTGTCACTTTTCCTTGCATCTTAGAGTAGTGAAAATTCATGCTCTTAACCTTTTCTCCACTTGTTTGCATCTGAACAAAACATTTCAATTTGGGTTAAAAACACTATTGCATTTCATCCCTTGAATGCATATTTATCCCTCTCATTTAGTAACTAAAATGCATTATGAATAAATCATAGTGCACATATGTTACACAACTTGACCACATTCACAATCAAATCAAACACCTTAACATACCTGAGACAAGGCTCGACTAGGATTTCATCACCTAGCAGATACCTTACCCTTCTTGGCGATCCTACTTAGAATTCACAACCAAGAGGAGGACCCACTCTATTCTCTGGCAGAGTATAAACTATAGGCAAAGTATATATTGGCTAAGCGGCCTAACTCGGCTCTGGGTTTGTGAAGTGAAGGGAGCAAACCCCTAGCACCAGGCCACATACGAAACCTAACATAGACTTTTGAGCACCAAAACATAACCCAAAACCAACATTAGACTTCCTCTTTAGGACCCGTTCTAAAAGCCCAACTTTCAACACATTTTTCTAAGGCATAAGCCACCATGACTCTAAAATTTATTCTTAGGAATTTAACATTTAGAGGTTGCTTGCTGTCATCATTTCTGCTATTCTTATTTGGTTTTTTGAGCTGGTAAGGTCACATTATTTTGAGGTCTAAAAACACCTCAGAATTTCTCCTTTTTTCCAAAAACTTTTAGTTTTTTTAGTTTTTGGAAACACACAGACACCGACATCAGTTTTTCCACCAACATTGGCAACTTATATTCACTGACATCGATTATACCACCGACGTCGACAACATATCTTCACCGACATCGGTCATACCACCGACGTTGGTCACTGTAAAAAAATTTCTTTCCAAAACAACAACCTTGAACCCTGACTTTTTTGCTATTAAACATATATTTTGGTTTTTTGAAATTGAAATACATAGTTTTTAGAACCTGAACACATTTCGTCTTGGATGGCTTTGACACATGGTCAAACCAAAACTCTTATTGAATACGCAAGGCAACAACCACTTCCACCTTCCCCCTTCATACCAAGTCCCCTAATGGATTATACTTCAGACACTAAGCGTACTCTTATCCAACCAACCCCCAATCAACCTCCAATTGTTCTCGAAGGGGATCAAAATTTTAAGAGATTTCGTGACCACAATGTCAAGGCTCTCCAACACTATCTCACAAGAAACCAAATGTGAGGTCCTTTAGGTACCCCTATTTATGGGATGCCAAATTCTCTTACTGAAGCAATAATGATATCGATAACATCCGCTATCCAGGCCACTACCTCGACCACTAACTTGACCATGGCCAATGCTCAAGATTTGGCCTCTCCTTCCATTTATGGACCTACCTTCATCGGGGTTTCTGTACCCCCTCAACCACAAACAATTCAAGCAAGTTAAACACCTTTTCAAGACTTGATTGTTTCTATCCCACCCACCCTTACACCCATAAATACAAGAGTGACCACCTATCCTTTTACCAGTGTCACCACCACTCAACCACCTTTGGCAGCATCTAGTCAATTTGTGCCCTCCAACTTCATAGCACAAGCCCCCTTGACCTCAACATCAGTTCCTATGATAAACTACCAATATGTTGCACCTATACAAACATAACCAAGTATATCATACACCCCTCACAATGCCTTCCAGGTACCTTACAACCTAGGGGGTGCCCCACTTGCTAATCCACCAGCTGATCTAGTCAAGATGCTGATGGATAAGATGTCCAACCTTGAGACATCCATTTCCAGTTCAAGCAATGTTCTTTCATATGAACAAATCTGTAGTGAACCTATCCATCCTTTGGTCCCTATTCAACCATATCCTAACCGGTGGGAACTCCCTAAATTTACTCGCTTTCAGAGTAAAGAAGACCCATAACAACATTTATGAGCATTTAGACATGCTTGCTACCTTATAGCACACAACGATGCATTATTACTTCGCACGTTTCCCATGTCACTTTCTAGCACCGCCCTTGATTGGTATAGTTCTATTACCAGTCATTCTCTTTTTTCTTTCACTCAACTTGCTCAACTATTTCTTGACCACTTTTCAATCAACATCACTAAGAAGGTCTCCATTACAGACTAATATTCTATTAAACAATTCGATGATGAGTCAATTACTGACTTTGTTGCCCATTGGAGAGGTTTGATCAACCAACTCTCCTTTTCATTACCTCAACCTGAGCTCATTGAGCTCTTTTCACGAGCATGTGCCAAGCACATCTCATCTACTTTGTGGGTTCAAACATTATGCACATTTGACGAAGCTTTTACCATGGCCTGAAAGCTTGAACTCTGTGTTGTCGAAGAGGATAGAGTTAAATTGCATAGTAAAAATACTAACACAAAATCCAATGACCCTTCTTCTTCCAGACCTTCTTCTTCCCATTCCAAGTCCAAGGGATTAGCAAATGCTGTGGTACTTAGATCATCATATTCTACTACAATTAACCAATCTGAGCCCTCCACATCACAAAGCATCAAAAAATAATTTCAACAACGGTATATACAACATCAATACACTCCAATAGGAGAATCATACGCTTCTATGTTGGATAAACTAGTAAAGCAGGGGTCCCTTAATCTCCCTCAAATCTAACCACCTCAATTTGACTCCTCAAAAGCCATCCCTACATGGTATAGGGAAAATGACTTTTGCAACTATCACCGTGTCAAGGGTCATGACATAAACAATTGTAAAACCTTCAAAAACATTATTCAGGACATATTGGACAAAGGGGACCTTGTTTTGGATAACCTAAATGTGCCGACTAACCAAAACATGGATGTCTTTAGGAAACCATTCCCTAATCATCCCCCCAGTCAGAATAACATTCAGACCATAGCCGATGACCCCCAAGAGCGTAATATACGCACAGTCGACATGGTTTCTAACCAACCTCTCCCACAGTCTAAAGAGTTTAATCAACTTATTTGTCCACCACAGGTAGAAGAGCCTTCTTCACCTATTTTTACACCATAGGTAGAAGAGCCTTCTTTTATCCTATTTGTCCACCACAGGTAGAAGAGCCTTCTTCTCCTATTTGTCCTCCACAAATGGAGGATAGTCCTCCATCCATCCCATTTTCACACGTGGGAGAGTCTACTTTGACCTCTCCCATATTGGAGGATGCTTTGATGGCACCAATGCTAGCAGCCTCACCCTCATCCTTCTTATCATCAATGGGGTATCATACCTTCCCCGCTACTCGACCACACATGGAAGCCATGAACATCCCTACGCTCTATCCAACTGAAGAACCACATTCTCCAATCCCTTCTCCACTGAGAGAGGAACTCACCATCTCACCTACTTCGATCGAAGAAGATCTGGTGAGGGTAGATTTGAACCTCGCCCCACACAATAGTAGTCCTCGCACCATGCAAAAGAAGGCTACTAAATCATGTCAGAGAACTCCTCCCCCACCATCACCATTGCCCTCTATTTTGGGCCCACATCCATCCACCTTAATAGGAGTGCTTCCTACTCCAACACCTATCAAAAACAAATCACATCCATTACTACCTTTACCTGGCAAAAACATACTCCCTCCAAAACATCCAACACCTCTCACCATAAAAGTGTCATCTACGCATGTGGCCACACTGCCAAACAAAAAGATGGCACGAAAAAATCCCCCTACAACTCCTAAACAAAAGTTGTCATCTCCTACTGCAACAAATCACGTAGACCCATTAGTGGGTTCCTATGCTTTACTATTATGCCAATTGTTACAGTCTTCTAGCATCGTTCTCCCACCTATTAAGCCATACCAACCTCTCAGATCAAAACCATCTTGGTTCGATGACACTAAATTTTGTGCGTATCATCGCACACCTAGGCATGACACTGAGCATTACTGTGCTCTTAAGGTTGTCATTCATCAACACTTGAAAAAGGACACCCCTTTCATTAAGGATCCTCTTGACCACCCTTTCAACAAACCACCAACACTATCCCATGTCCCTCACACCTCCTCACCTTCACACTCATCAACTCTCAAATCAAAACCATCTTGGTTTGATGACACTAAATTTTTTGCGTATCATCACACACCTGGACATGACACTGAGCGTTGCTACACTCTTAAGGCTGTATTCATCAACACTTGAAAAAGGACACCCTTTTTATTAAGGATACTCTTGACCACCCTTTCAACAAACCACTGACACTATCCCATACCTCTCAAACATCCTCACCTAAATTGGGATCTCAATGCAAGACTAAGGTCCCTCTACCACCTTCAACCCCATTATTCAAAATCAACACCATCAATGTGGCCACCAGGTTACAAAACATGAAGGATAAAGGAAAAGAGAAGGTTTCTCTCCCTTGGACATATCCTTCCATCAAGCCCTCTTAACCACCAAAACTCAAGATTTCAATCTTGGGCACATCTCAACCAACATCTTCTGGGTCAACTCGTGACTCCATGGTGAAACAACTTCACCAAACCCCTGTGAAGATGTCTTTGTATGACTTAATTCAAAGCTCTCCACAACATCACCAAACTTTAATCAAAGCTTTACAGGCAATGGAGGTCCAACCTGGAGACCCCCAACCATTGGCTGCTTTTATCAAATCATTACCCACTATCACCTCCATCACCGTCCATGATTCTGAGATTCTAAACTCCAACCTGGAAGATCAAGATTTAATCCTCTCAAACAAAGCCTATTAGGCAAAAGCTTCATAGGATGCATCCTCACGTCACACTCCTTGTCAAAGAGGAGCTTCATCATCTTCTATCCATCTCATTTATCCAACCCATTGATTATCTGCAATGGGTATCAAACCTTGTCCCTGTCACAAGTGACTGGGGGAATTTGACTTTATACTGACTATCATGACCTCAACCAATCATCGACCAACACGTGACTAATATGGAAAGAAGCAAATGGGGCAAGTTTTCTCCTAATTGCCTCAAACCTTACATAATAACACATGGATCATGACTTATCATCTATCTTCTCTCGAAGGCCAGCCAGAACTTGAGCCCCTTTATGCCTTACATCTTCGACCATTTTATTGTTAATCAAGTAATCACTCACTTGATGTTTAACTTGAGCTTATCCCTTGAGCAAACCCCATCATCCTCATTCCTATCAACCCTTTTTCCCTAAAAACATTAGTCAACCCTTTTGTCAAGCATGAATGCTTTGTCCTAATAAAAGGGAAACCCCCAAACTTCTATAGTCTTGTCCATGACTAAAAGTTCAGTCCAACAACAACACATAAAATTGGGATGCCTATTCAAAGGTCATAAACTATAAATGTAGACTGCTCCCATGAAGGACAGCTGCATAATTTTTGTAATTGATAGACTGTTCCCTTGAAGGATAGCTATTCAAAGACATTCAACCATACAAGGTATAATATAGACCACTCCCTTGAAGGATGGCTATGACCAAATTTTGCTACATACACAGCACCACATGACCATAAAATAAAACAACATCCCTAAGTAGACTTCCCGCATTGATTAGTCTGCTATCAAAAAAGAATAAAAAATTGACTGACAAACTATTGAATCATGGACTTGTCTATAGTCATTCTCAGGGTGACCTATAAAAGGGGCAAAGCTATCCCTGTTAAAAAGGGTTACACTATCCTAACATATTACATAATCGTACCTATTACTCCAACATACTCAAGGGATTTTGAGCTCACTTAATGTCAAGTGATTCGACTATTTCTCTAACATAAACCAATGGTCAACGACGTAATGCATGAATGGGGCTTTTGTTTGCAAAAGTCTTATCTATGCCATCATTATGGTTCTTGTCAATGAAAGAGTGATACACCTTTCACTTCTTACACATCTTCGTCACATACAACCAACCCAACCTTTTTGTAACCACTAACATGACATCATGAATCATGATAGCCCATTTACACTAGTTTCTATGGAAAACAATACACATGGAAACTATCGACAAAACACAATTTATGTCAAGCATATACCATCACCAATATGGAAAATTTTTGAAGCATAAATATACTCATTTCATTTTTAGCATACACCATCACAAATATGTAAAATTACTAGGGATGAAAAACCACATCACCAATGTTACAGAATTTACCATCACATAATATGGAAAAGGCTATAACATCATCATACATTCATCATTTCAAGCATGTACCATCACACATATGGGTAATGCTAACAACCTTAACATGACCAAACAACCTATTGACCTCTTTGACTCCATCTTCCCTTTTGGGGAGAACTACATTGGCCTGAGGCTCTCACATGGGCTATGTAGGCATCACTTAGTTGACATGGCATCTTCTGAGGTTAGCTTGGCCACATTCATTCATTCATCTACCTAACAGACCAACCATATAACCTTTAACCATGACCTAACCTAGCCAAAACTAATCCATAACCTACCCTCTTCTTCCCTTTTGGGGAGAACTACATTGGCCTGAGGCCCTTGAAATAGGGGTTATGTAGGCAACACTCAATTAACACAGAGTCTTTTGGGGTTAGCTCAGCCATTCACCCGTTCATCTCCCTAATGATGTCAGCCATCCATTCATTTGTTTGTCTACTTAATGGACCAACCATATAACTTTTAACCATGACCAAACAACCTAGTCTAAAACCATGACCAAACAACTAGCCCTGACATTGCAGAAGTCATCTTTGACTTCTCATGGGGCAGATTAGAGACCACATACATCTCCCATACCACAACAAAAAACCCTTGAGATCACTTATATCTCATCCCAACTCAACCAATGACCTTAGAGATCTCAACTATCTCCTCAGACCATGACCACTTTTGAGACAACTCTGTCTTGGTTGTTTTGATTGCATGTATGCTACCTCACGAATAGTTAGCAAAATTGTACACACCCCACATTATGACCCTCAAAAGTATCAGATCGTGCCCAAGTTGATCCCCACTACTTGTAACATTTTCATGTTTTCCAGGAGCACTTCCTGAGCCTGGGATAATTGAAACATGATGACCATTGGAGCTACAACTTGGATGATTTAACCCAATTAGCTATGACTAAAAGCTGGGGACTAGTTACTTCAATTTTAGTACTCCTCAACCTTGCCTGCAACAATTTGACCTAACTGTCATGTGAAGTTGTATACGCACAATCTTAACTATTGTAGTGTTCACACTCCAACTTCACCATACCCATCCACTGCCTATCAAATCAGTAACTAATTTTGGATTGCCCTCTTTCAATTCCTGCTTTGAGGGGGAATACCTCATCATCATCCCTGGGGAAACCTACACCTTATCCCATACCTGGGGCAACTTAATCTTATTTTTGTCTTGTAGTTCATCAAGAACAACCAACAAGATAAAAAGGGGCAAATGTAGACACTAAAATTGTGTCGACTCCCCTTGGTCCCTTACACACATTATTAATTTAAAATAAAATACTTATTTTGAATTAATGACATCACCTAGGACACCTCGCCTTGGACACCTCACCCCTAAGACCATTTCCTACCCCATGACTCACCTTATGACTAAGTCCTTCATATCATAACCACTTAAGACCCATTCCAACCTCCTAACCAAAACTCGTGCATAATAACCCCGTCATTTGACCATTCTCCAATGGCAAATACATTCGGCGGATGGAGAAATGGGTAAAGGGATAAAAATAGATCTTTTACCCATTCTCCAACCGCTGATGTTGGTCAACTATTGGCTGACGCTAGCGCTATCACCGACATTGGTTTAATTAAACCAAATTCTAATGCTGAGTTATGGGTAGCCAAATCGTGAATCATGAATCCTATCTGGATCTCTTCTCTCTGGCTCTTGTCTCTCTCACTAGACTCTTGGACAATCAACGGGCACACTCTGAGACCAAAACCTCAGAATTCAACTATCACTCTTTAGGCTATAGAAACTCTGCAAAACTCACTCTAGATTGGATTGGAACATTACACGGGCATCTCAACATCAGCCATAATAGGGATAAGCACCTTAACACCTCTAGTTCTCCATCAAGCAGAGCTAAGTATTCATCTATCCATTTTAGTGTTTAGAATATATTAGTAATTAGCTTTCTATTTACTATTTCTAAATACAATCAACCAGAGCTGAATTTCTTCTTGGAAAGGTTGAAGAGCCTTCCTGCTATTCCCACCTCCTTTTGACAACCTACCCTCTGTTGATGCTAGAGATTGCACCCAATCACAAGAAAATAGGTTTCTGCCCTCTCCCTACAACATGGAAACTCCTCTCTCACCTGTGGGATGGTGAAGTAGGAGAGGAGAGTCTCTAGGTATTGGCTAGTTCCCTTTGATGTATCTTGTTTGTTTCAGGCAGTGCAAAATATAGATATATAGATATACTAGGGGGGATGAAAAGGGAGAAGAAAATACAGGAAAAAAATAGCCTACTCTAAAGAGGTGATACACCAAAATAAAGGTTTGACCCTCCCACATCCACACTCAAAATCAAACCAAACAATATGACATGCACTTCTGGCTTGGCAAAGAAACCAGTTTACAAGGAAAGATAGGGAAAGGTCCTCAGAAAAATAGAGACAGAGACTCACCAAGGTGTTGTACTACACACACTGTAAGTGACTTCCTTTGTCTTACTTCTCAAAAGAGCTCTTCTCCTGTGAACTGCAGACTGGAGCCTTATAGATGGCTGGTCTGTTGGCATTAACCTGTGAAAGCATCGAAGATAATGACTAAACATAAATAATACTCATGACATACATAGAAAATCTATCCAAGATGGAGGCAAAACTGTACTTTATTGATTGAGGTGGAAAATTTGTAGAGCTGTGCTCTTTACAAAAATGGAGAAGATCCTTTAAAATGACCAAGTTTGCCAATTTATATGGAAAAGCCAAGAGGAGACTCATTGGCACTTTGCTTGCAAGTGGCTGCTCGAGTCTTCATTGGGAAAGGGAAAAACACTATAGCTAACATCAGAAATTCTACTGGGACCATGCTTGCTACCTTGTCTTTTCTCCATTTTGTCTTATCTGCTCTATGGCTTGCCTTAATGTTTTTTCAGGTTTTGAAAGTCCCACAGACTTGTTCGGGCTGTGACAAAGTTTTCCCCACAGGATTTTGAACGGGTCCTGCAGGCTATTGTTCGCAATAAAATTACCACTGACTATTATTCATGGCTTATATTTTATTGGCCCCTGGCAGCTTCCTTTTCTATATTGCAACTTATTCTTCTGTCTTTGTTATTATGTCCCGGGCACTCCTTCCTTGGCACTTGATGGCCTCCATGCTGGCCCAGACTGTTGACGGATCTCCCTTGTCTCCCAAGCAGCCTGCTCTCCTACTAGCTAGTCGGGCTTCATGTTTTTTGTGTGGATGGTTTGTGGACTTATATGTTGCATCAGGCTTTGGCTACTTCGTAGACCTTGCTTTCCATGCGGGCTTTGAACTATGTTGGGCTTTGGCTCTGTAGACTGTTGTTCTTGCGGGCTATTTCCCCATGGACCTGTATCTGCGGATGTTTTCCATGGACTTTGTATGTCCTGTGGCTTTGAAAGTTTTGTGGGCCCTTTTTACCACTGACTGCTATTCGTAGTCATTTTTCTGCTCAACTGCTATTCACAGTCATTTTGCCACTTGACTACTATTCACAGTCATTTTACTGCTCGACTACTATTCGCAGTCATTTTGCCGCTCGATTGCTCACGGCAATTTTGCCACGGTGGACATTTCCCTTTGTATTTTTCCATGCGACCCGACCCTTGTTTTCCATGTGGCCTGCTTGGACTTAAATAATTTGGTAGGTCCTTCACAAGCTACGGACAACTTCCTAACACCCTTAACTTTTGGTTGTGCTTCTGCGGGCCTTTCACGGGTTGCGGCAGGCTTTCCCCCGTGGGCAATTCTACCACTCAATGTTGTTTGCGGCAATTCTATTGCTCAATGTTGTTCATGGCAATTCTGCTGCTGCAAACATTTCCCATTGGCAAACATTTCCTGTGGACAAAAGTCCACAAAAATTTTGACTGCCCCTTTGCCTCTGCATTTGCGCTAAGCCATGTCTGAAGGAAAATGGGACCGGGTTAAAATTCATGAACTCATCTGAGCTTGGGAATTTTAAACAAAAAATGAAAAGAACCTTAAATGTTGAACTCAAAAATAGACCCTATAACCTGAAATTGACTAGCATTACTCAGCAGGTGAAGTAGGTGACCCAAAATTTTGCCAGGGGGTAAAAATGGGTCAACAATTGGCGACTCACAGGGAAAGTATGCCTGCCGTGCTTAGAACCCAGTTGCCTCTGAATATCCATTGGGTGCGGAGTCAAATGTAGCTATAACGAAAGTTAGAAACAACCCCCAAAATATTTGAGAATCAAACACGAAGATTTTACCCCATAAAGGGAAACACACAAGGCTAAAAAACACTACATGTGTAACTGCACTTAGGGAAAATAGGGAAAATAATTGAAAACAAACTATTATGTACAACTAACCAGGAATCAATAGCAATGTTTCAAATGTATCCCATTAACTGGGATACATAGTTTTTCACCGTCCAACCTAGAAAGTTGGAATGCATTATGTTGCTTACATTGAGTGATTATGTAAGGACCGCTCCACAGGGCATTGAATTTTGCATGCTTTCCAGGTTTAGCTCTGTCTTCATCCCATTTCAAAATGATGTCTCCTTCAGAGAAATCTTTTGACAAAGATTTCTTGTCGAAGTGTCTTTTTATTTGCTATTGGCAACTAGACATCGCAGCCATGACATGGTCCCTTATCTCTTGGAGCTCCATTAGCTCACACAGTCTGACCTCCATGCTGCTTCCTTCTTCCATCTACAGTTGATGAGTGAGGTCTAGTGCTGGTAATTCGAGTGAGATGGGGAGCCTTGCTTCCCTTCCATACACAAGTGTATATGGAGAATTTTTGATTGCTCTCTTTGGAGTGATTCGATCGGCCCATAGAGCTGTCTTCAACTTGGCATGCCAAGTTTTCTAATTTTGTTGGTGGACTCAGCCAGCCCATTTCCCTGTGGGCAATAATTTGATGAAGTGCTGAGGTATATACCATACTTTAGTGCCCATTCACTTGTTCTGATCCCTAGGAAACCCAAGGCATTGTCTGAGATTATGGTGGCTGGGACCCCAAACCTTGTCACTAGGTCTTCATAGAAATCTAGGAATACGCTTTCATTCACTTCCTTCAAAGCAATGGCTTCCACCCACCTGGTGAAATAATTTGTAGCAGTCAAGACCCATTTGTGTCTAGCACTAGAGGGAGGATTGATCATCCCTATGAAATCCAGGCCCCACTGCATGAATGGTTATTCAACTTGAATGGGCTGTAGGGGCATGGCAGCCAATTGTTGTTTTCCATCAAAAAGTGCACACTTCTAGCGCTTCCTTACCCAGGCATAGGTATCCTTAAAAAGAGTGGGCTAGAAATAGCCAACTCTCATTATTTTTGCTGCTATGGTCTTAGGGGTGAAATGGCCGCTTGCTGGTCCATCGTGAAACTCAGCCAATACCTTGTCAGCCTGACTGGGGTCAATGCATCTTAAGAGAACCCTGGAGTTATCCTTCCTAAATAATACTCCATCAATCAAAACATAAGGAAGGGACTAAAGTTTAAAATACCTTCTTCTTGCCCTATCGAGACCCTATAGACATTCGCCTGTAAGAAGGAAGCACCTCATGTCTAGCATCCAATCTCTTATGACAGCTGGTTCTTCTGTAGTGGCTACATCATGGATCAACAAGCTATCTTCACCCTTTTGTCTTAAATCTATAGCTAACTATTCACACAGGCCCCTTCCTCTCACCAACTTGGTGATTTTGATGTCTATGTCATACTCCATCACTTTGGTGATCCATCCCACTCTTTTCTCATTTAAGTCTTGATTGGTCAAGAAATCCTTGATGCCAGGGTGTGGAACCATGAGATGGATCCTACTGTTTGACAACAGATATCTGAATTTCTTTAGGTTGCGCACTACTGCCAGGACTTGCTTCTCTACGTAGGTGTACCTAATTTTGAAGTCCTCTAACCCTTGGCTAAAGAAGGTGAGTGGTTGCTCAGATCATCACTATTTGCTTGAGTAAGCATAGCAGATATCACTTCTCCATTGCTGAAGGTATAGAGATGGAGGTCTTTATTGAAGTTGGGGCTGATTAGAGTGGGAGCTTGGGTCAAACCCTGTTTGATGGCTTCAAAGCTATCTTTTCTTAGTGTTGTCCACTTGAATTCTTCACCCTTCCTCAGCATAGAGGTTAGGGGTTTAACTATCTCAGCAAAATTTAGAATGAACCTCCAAATGAAATTTATCTAGCTAAAGAAACTCTGCAGGATTTTCTTGTGCTTTGGTAGGGACATCTCCAGGATGGAGTGGACTCTCTCGGGGTCAATAGGAAAACCTTCCTTGGACACAATGTGGCAGAGAAGTTTCCCCTCATGAACAACAAATACACATTTCTTTGGATTTAGAGAGATGCCAAATTCCCTACACCTCTCAAAAATTTGCCTGAGGTGTTCCATGTGCTGGCCTGCCTCCTTAGAGAAAACTGTTATATCATCAAGGTACACCAGCATGTTCTTATTTATCAAACTACTGAAAGCCATGTCCATGGCTCACTGGAAGGTAGCACCAGCATTGGATAGCCTAAAAGGCATCTTCTGGTAGGCAAACATCCCCCATTTAATGGTGAAGGCTATTTTGTATTGGTCACAGCCTTGTACCAGAATCTGATTATATCCCAAATAACCATCCAAGAGGGAGAAACATTCGGAACCAGTTACCTTTTAGAGGATCTGCTCCATGTTTAAGAGGGGATAATGATCCTTTAAAGAGACTTTATTAAGGTCTCTAAAGTCGATGCACAACCTGATCTCCCCATTTTTCTTTCTAACTGGAACCAAATTGGCCAACCATGAGGAATGGTTGATCAAAAATATAATGCCAGACTCAATCAACTTGACCAATTCTTTCTGCATAAGGAGTTTGATCATCAGATTAATAGGCCTCTGCCTTTGTGTGACTGGTTTTACACCTTCCTCTAATTCAATGGTGTGCTGGGCGAGTCTTGGATCGAAGCCTTTCAAGTCACTATAATTCTAGGCAAAGACGTCAGCGAACTCCTGACACAATAGAATGAAAGCTTGCCTTTCTTGAAACGTGCAGACCTTACCAAGTGCTAGCAGCTTATCCTTGAAGATTTCAACTTTTTCATAATTCTCCTCTCTCGTAGTGATGCATGCTTTGTCATCTCTTAGTTGGTCATCTCCATTGAAAATACTTTCAAGTGTGACTAGACCCTTAGGGAGTTTATTGTTCTTCAATTGAACAATCTAATTTCCATATTACTGCTGCAATTTTTCTTGATTGTGGACTGCAAACTCAGCTTCTTCTTGTAGAAAGAGGGCTATCTGCTGGTCACTTTCAAAGACCTGCCAATTTGTAATATTGTCTAGAATTGAAGGCCGAACCACCACTTTTAAATGGTGCAAACCACAATCCCTGCTTATCTCTTTTGAAACATCAAATTGGGTGCCAACAGCTACTAGCCTGTCAGCTTGCTTATTCTGTTCCCTGAGAATTGAGGTAATGTTAAGAGCAAGGAAATCCTCCATCAAGTCCCAGACTCTGTGCTTGTAAGACTTCAACAAGGAGTTCTTGGTCAGGTTCAGGCCTCTTATTTGGTTCACAATTAATTCACTATCCCCCAAGATTTGTAGCTTCCTGATCCCTCTCTTCCTTACCCACTCAAGTCCATGGATCAAAGACTCATATTCTGCAATATTACATGTGCAAGAGAACTAGAAATGAAAAGCTGAAAAGTACCTTTCTTTAAAAGGGGAAACTAACATTGCCCCACCACTAGTGCCCAATTTACTTCTGGAACCATCGAAGTACAACTACCACAGGCCAAGGTCTTCTTTATTCTCCTTCATTATATCGGGCATGATGGTGCCTTCTTCATGCAAGCAATAGACACCAAGGTCTACCTCCTCAATAAACTTATAAGGATCACGCTCATAGTTATCGCTTCCCCACTCATCCAAGAGTAGATCTGCGACTCCTTCAAGAGCAGAAGATGAAGATTGGTCCATCTGAGACTCTTCTGGATCGATGATAGTGTAACTGACATTTGCTACCTTGGGTGAATAGGGCTCTAGGTGGTATTTGTAGAGTGGCTCAGATTCAATTTTCACTCTAGGCCCCACATGCCACTTTTCCCAGAGATGCTGCCCCCTATCCAAACTGTTGCACCCACATTAGCCCCTATGCCTATCATTGAGAAGCCAGCTGCTGTTTCGTCAAATGAACTACATGAGGTAAAAATCCTATTGCAAAACATGTCAAATGAACTTGTAGCTCTTAAAAGGCAACAAGCTCAAAATAACAAGCCAAATCTGGGATATCAACATTATGGTCAAGTACCTAAAAACCCTTTTCAAGGCTATAATCAAGGATAGGTTTAGCTTACTCAGACCAGGCCTTATCAAAATTATAACTCAGGCCCCTCTTCATCATCTAAAGCCATGGTGCCGGTTTAGAATAACCTTATACAGGAACATCTTAGCTATTCAACCATGGGACATGGTTAAGAGCAAGCTATCCATACAAATTACATGATTAATTTTTTTTAGAATTCAAAAAACTAGGCTGCTGATCATTCCCAATTTTTTGAGTTTCCAACTCAGCCCAGCATGAGTAACAATCAAACTCAGCCAGATTCTACCTTGATAAATCACGAAGAGGGTGAGCTATGTGAAATTAATCATGGGGGTGCTACAGACAATTAGGTTGATTGCATTGCAGCCAACATGAGATTTAAAAGAAGAGTATTTGGAGAAGCGCAGGCTTCCCCTCAGGCAGCAACGAATCCTCCATCACACCCATTTCAAAGGGCCCCAATTCCCAGACAACCGTCTACACCTCCAGCTCCTCAGTCTACAACTCCAGATGGGATCAACCCAAAGGAAAACATGAAGGGAATCAACCCCCAAGTTAATATAGTTGATCAAATGAAGAAATTGCATGTGAGCATTTCTCTATGGGATTCGTTGTCCCTTCCAGGACAAAGGGATGTATTAAAGAAAGAATTGCATGAGCTAGATCGATAGGCCATCCCAGCAGACACTAATAACGTCCTAATGATGAATGGGCAGCCTTCTACTTCAAGTCAGGTAAAGAAAGAAGAAAAGACTCCCCCCCTTTATGTATTTTTGATCATAGGGGATTTCTTAGTACACAATTGCATAATCGACAGCGGGGCTAGCACTTCAGTAATGCCCAAGTGCATTACTGATAAGATAGGGTTAAAGTATGAAGCAATGAACAAAGGAGTCTTAAAACTAGATGGGATGCCTGCAAAGATAGTCAGAGTCCTGAAAGGATTGAGTTTAATATTGCATGCCTGCCTGACATTCTCAATCCCCCATGATATAGTGGTAGCGGACGTTCCTCCATATTTCACAATCTATTTGTCTAGGGACTTTACATCTAAGATAGGTGGCTATCTAGCAGCGAATTGGTCATATCTGGTTTTTAGAACCAAGTATATTTTTTGTTCCCTCTGATGTATCTTGGTATGGTGAAGCAAGAGAGGAGAGTCTCTAGGTATGGGCTAGTTCCCTCTGATGTATCTTGTTTGTTTCAGGTAGTGCAAAATATAGATATATAGATATACTGGGGGGGATGAAAAGGGAGAAGGAAATACAAGAAAACAAATAGCCTACTCTAAAGAGGTGATACACCAAAATAAAGGTTTGAACCTCCCACATCCACACTCAGAATTAGACCAAACAATATGACATGCACTTCAGGCTTGGCAAAGAAACCAGTTTATAAGGAAAGATAGGAAAAGGTCCTCAGAAAAATAGAGACAAAGACTCACCGAGGTGTTGTACTACACACACTGTAAGTGACTTCCTATGTCTTACTTCTCAAAAGAACTCTTCTCCTATGAACTATGGACTGGAGCCTTATAGATGGCTGGTTTGTTGGCATTAACTTGTGAAAGCATCGAAGATAATGACTAAACACAAATAATACTCATGACATACACAAGAAATCTATCCAAGATGGAGGCAAAACTATACTTTATTGATTCAGGTGGAAAATTTGTAGAGCTACACTCTTTACAAAAATGGAGAAAATCCTTTAAAATGACCAAGTCTACCAATTTATATGGAAAAGCCAAGAGGAGACTCATTGGTGCTTTGCTTGCAAGTGGTTGTTTGAGTCTTCATTGGGAAAGGGAAAAACACTGTAGCTGACGTTAGAAATTCTATTGGGACCATGCTTGTTGCCTTGTCTTTTCTCCATTTTGTCTTATCTTCTCTACAGCTTGCCTTAATGTTTTGTTGGGTTTTGAAAGTCCCACAGACTTGTTCGGGCTGTGGCAAAGTTTTCCCCGCGGGCTTTTGAATGGGTCCTGCAGGCTGTTGTTCGTAGTAAAATTACTGCTGACTGTTATTCATAGCTTATATTTTGCTGGCCCCTGGCAGCTGCCTTTTCTATATCATGACCTATTATTCTATCTTTGTTATTATGTCCCAAGCACTCCTTCCTTGGCACTTGATGGCCTCCATGCTGGCCCGGACTACTGACAGATCTCCCTTGTCTCCCACATGGCCTGCTCTCCTACTAGCTAGTTGGGCTTCACATTTTTTGTGTGGACAGTCTATGGACTTATATATTTGTGTTAGGCTTTAGCTACTTCACAGACCTTGCTTTCCACATGGGCTTTGAACTGCGTTGGGCTTTGGCTCTCCAGACTATTGTTCTTGCAGGTATTTCCCAGTGGACCTTTGTCCATGGATGTTTTTCACAGACTTTATATGTCCCGTGGCTTTGAAATTTTTGTGGGCCCTTTTTGCCACTGACTGCTATTTGTAGTCATTTTGCCACTCGACTGCTATTCATAGTCATTTTGCATCTCGACTGCTATTCTCAGTCATTTTGTCGCTCAACTGCTTGTGGCAATTTCACCGTGGTGGACATTTCCCTCTGTATTTTTCCATGTGACCCGACCCTTGTTTTCCACATGGCCTACTTGGAATTGAATACTTCGGTAGGTCTTTCGCGGGCTGCATAGTGCTTCCCAACACCCTTAGCTTTTGCTTGTGCTTCTATGGGCCTTTCATGGGCTACAACAGGCTTTCCCCCACAGTTAATTCTATCGCTCAATGTTGTTCACATCAATTCTACCGCTCAATGTTGTTCACGATAATTCTTCCACTACAGACATTTCTCATTGGTGGACATTTCCTGTGGATAAATGTATATAGAAATTATGCCTGCCCCTTTGCCTCTGCATTTATGCTAAGCCATGTCTGAAGGAAAATGGGACCGGGTTAAAATTCATGAACTCGTCTGAGCTTGGGACTTTTGAACAAAAAATGAAAAGAACCTTGAACATTGAACTCAAAAACAGACCTTGCAACCCAAAATTGACTGGCATTAATCAGCAGGTGAAGTAGGTGACCCAAAATTTTTCTAGGGGCAAAAATGGGTCAACACCCTCCACCTTTGTCCCTCTTAAGACCTTATTGACTTCCCTACAACCCTGCACAGACCTCCAAACTCTCAGACTCCTTCTGTCGACCACAGACATAACCCTGAAACCCATCCAAGGTCCATTGTCCTTACCGACGTTGGTAGCATAATTGACGTCAACAACATCGACCAACCAACACAAGTAGGACTACCGATGTCAGTGACTGGGAAACATTGATTGTAGAGAATAGGTACGCGTTGTCTACTTTCTCTTTCTTAGTCTTTCATTATATTTCTTTATCCGACACTCTTTTTATCAAAAAGTGGACTGTCATCCCTCAAGGAAGTTTTTATGCTTTTGGGACTGAGCATATCGCTTGGTATTCCACCATATATCTATCTTACATTTTTTCTATTTAGTCTTATTCTTATCTACAGGTGTCTAACTCCACAACCAAAGAGGAGCTCCTTCAACGTCTGGATACGGTGAACAACTTCATCTGGGTATCATCTAACCCCTGACCTTTATCTTTAGTTTCTTCCTTCTTCTAAATATAAAAAGCAAAAAATGAGTAGAAACACAAAGCTCTAATCCTAGGATTACAATTTACATTAAGGCACAAGGTAAATGAGCTAAGAGTATTCACAACTCTAAAATAGTGGTTAACTAAATTTATTATAAGTTTTAATGCAAAGCTATCATACCTTATAAGGTATAAACATAGAGCTTAGGACTTGATTGAAATGTTTAATGTATTCAATGTCATCCCTATTCCTGAGGAGGAAATCTAGGTAGTAGACTCACTAGTATCTGTAACAACAAACCTAACCCATCTAGATGACATAGAGTTTCATGAGATCTCTATGGAACTTATCACTTATCCTTCTATCCAAGATAATGTGACTAACTTATAGGTCTTTTAATATGACTAGCAAATCATCTAGTTCCTTAATAATGAGGGGATGTTCATGGCCCAAATCATAGATGAGAAAGATAGAGATAACCCCAAGAATGAGTTGGATAAGGATGAGATCCTGAACATTCATGGGAATTGGATATCAAAGTGCATTATTTCACTATAAAAAGTGTTTGATGCATTAGACCCAACCTTCCAATCTAAAAAGCCCAAGTTTGAAGATCAAAACTCTTGACTCATTAATCTTAGCGTTATGGAGTATCCCCAAATAATTAATGTGCATCTAGATTGGATAGACCATGAATTAGATAAAGTATGAATTTTATTATTAAGACACAAAAATGTGATTTATTAGGCCTATGGATACCTTAAGGTCTTTGACCTAAGATTAATTACTCATACCATCCCATTAAAACCCAACCAAAAACCCTTCTGGTAAAGGTGGAGGCTAGTAAACCCAATATTCAAGCCCTGGATTCATAAGGAAGTCCATAATTTAATATGTACATGGATAATTTTTATACTTCACCATTATACTTGGCTGGCTAACCTATTCCTAGTGTGAAAGAATAATGAAGAAATATGATTGTGTGTGGACTTTCAAAACTTAAACTAGTCCTTAGATAAAAACAACTACTCATTAGCCTTGCTAGATTAGGTGATGCAAATGGTGAGCGGATCTTAGATGATGTTCTTCTTAGATGGATTATCAGGATAAAACCAAGTCTTGGTTAACCCCAAAGATATAACTAAAACTTATTTCACTACTAAGTGGGGTACATTCGCTTATAAACAGATGCATTTTAGGATAATCAATGCTAGTGCTACTTTCCAAAGGGAAATAGACTTTGACTTTGAGGTCCTGATAGGTAAGTGCATAATAGTATATATGGATGACCTAATTATGTTTTGAAAATATAGGTCAAATCATGTACACCACTTGGAAAGGGTATTTTAAATATGTATAAGGTATGGCATTTACTTAAACCCAAAGAAGAGTGTGTTTAGTATCACCAAAGCTAATCTTATTGGTCACATTGTCATAAAATAAGGTATTGATATCAATCCCAAAAGGGTGGATGTAATTTATAAACTCACTTTACCTAATATAAATAAGGAACTAAAATATTTATTTGGGAAAATCAACTTTTTACATAAGTTTATTTTTGGATTTGATGAAATAGTAAAGCCCTTGAATATAGTGTTGAAAAAGGATGTTAAAGTGGAGTGGCACTCAAAATCAAAGATATATTTTCAGGATATCAAATACATAATCATGCAAGCCTCGATCCTCATCAACCTAGACTATACATAGGAATTATATGTCTACCATTTCACTTCAGAGCATACCATTGTTGTTTGCCTCACCTAGAGGTTAGAAGGAAAAGAACACCCCATGGATTTTATGAACATTAATCTTAAGGATATCTAGCTTAAGTATTCTACTTTAGATAAGAATGCCTATGCCCTGGTTAAGGTCATGAAGAAATTTAGGCATTACATCCTCTAAAATAGAGTACATGATATTGTCCCAGACCCATCTATAATCAAATGATAGGGTAGACTGAGATAGGAAAAAGGAGAGGCCAATGGATGATAAAATTACAAGAATATGACCTAGAATTCAAGCCACCAAAATGGTTAGAGGACAAAGCCTTACTTATCTAATCATGAAGATAGACCCAAGAATCATGGTACACCAAGTGGACCAATAGAGGGTACTATCTATTATAGTCCTAATTTTTACCCTTAGAGAGGGTTCTTCAGGCTTTCTCCAACTAAGCTATAATATTGGGACAACCCTAGGCTATGGGTAACCTATGTTGAGGTTAAACCTCTAGATTAGGCTAGCTTCCTCTTTAATGCTCACCTAAGACTAAAGATAGACTAATACTTTAAATAAAAAAGAGTTAGAAATGGGATAAGGGATCCTAATAAAGTCAACCAAGTGATGCACCAAATTTAAAGGGGAAACTCCCATAATCTTGAACCCACACTAGATCTACTAAAGAAAATACTAGCTCACACAACCTCAATATCAAGATAATTTGCATAATTATTTCATTTTAGAGTAGAACACTAATCTAAACCTATAAATAACATTGAAAACTTGCTAAATAATGTCAGAAAGGAGGACAATGGATGAGGAATATTTTCCTTCACATAATTCCATCATGGAAAACTCATTAAAATAAATCCAAGGTAGGAGATAGGTAAAGAAGGTCTCATATTGCACCAAGAGGTAGTTATTACAAATGTTTGACAGGGTTGAGCCTAATCAAGCTATGAATACTTTTCAATATCTCGAAGAGTATCCCTATCTCCTAGAAAGATAAAAAGTATAAAATCTAAGAACCTTTTAAAAGGAGAAGATAATGAGACTATATAGGAGAAGGGGAGAAGAGAGAAGAGATGTGGGAACATTCCATCAAAATAAAAACACTTTGTCCTGGGTCATTAAGTGAACATGAACTACCACATTTTGTTCATTAGCCAATGAAAAGCTTATCACTTTTTTGATTAATCAGGACATTGCCCATGGCTTGTTGAGTGAGAAGGTACCCAAAGGTTTTGAGGACACAATGAATACTCCTACCTATATTTCCCAATACTAGACCCTTTCTTTGATCTTCTATGCATTTTTTACTTAGTTTCTACGTAAGGATAAAACCCTTACATATATAAACCTAACCGAGCTTTGATTGTTTGCATTAGGTGAATATCTATCAAGAGCATGGATTAGGATGCTCCTTCATTGATTACACAAACCTACTCCATGCTTTGAAACCTAAACGTAGATTAACTATAGATGAAAACCAATCTAAGATTATTGGTTTTCCTATAGTCCATATAGGTATGACATTCTACTTGATACCTAATCCAATTTAGCTATTAACTTACTAAACTTTGATCTATGTTAGGTCTAAAAGATCTAATCTATCTCTGTATATCCCTAATGGAAATTCTTGGTCCTTTATTTATGTATTTAGTCTAACTTGGATCATATTTGAGCTCGATTCATTTTCTTTACCCAAGTTGAGCTAGTCCATTAACCCTAGTCAAAAATGTCCTAGCTTAATCATTTTCCTTTGACTATCGAATCTAACTTAGATCATTGACCCTTTTGAATCAACTCACTTCATTGATCCTTCTTTGTATGATTGAGTGAGATCCATGGATCATCTACCTGAGCTAATGTGTTATTAACACTTAGCATCCACGTATTTTCTTTTTAGATTTACTTGGTCCCACTTACGTCATCCTTTCCCTTACTCCATTGGATTTTTTAGGTATAAACAAATGTGAGCCCTTAGATATATCTTTGAAATGTCAACTCTATCTTTGCTTATGACACATGTCAAACATGCATTAATCCTCAAGATCCTAATATCAATTTGTTAGTTCATGCACTTACACCATGTGGTGGCCTCTCTAGATATCTAACTATTTAATTCATTTCACACTATTGGATTGAGATTTATGATCAAGAGAGGAACATTGATCTTGTCGAGACCCACTATTTGAAATATAATGGCTATTTCATGATCTTAAATTTGATGATCTATGGGTTGTCAAATGACATTTGTACGACCATCAGTGATGTTTGCATGACCATAAAATTTAATCTCAAAAGGATTTATTTTGTTCTAGATTAAACTTGATGTTATCATTAATGTCTTACTACATAGGTCCAACTTTAGAATATTCTAACTCAAACCAAAAAGCTTATGTGGGCCTGAAATTTTTTGAGGATGTTTCTGACATCTATATCTATAATTGTGATTGATTTTCTAGTCACACAAGGATTCTCAATGAAGATAAAAATTTCACAAGTTGTCTGGTTTGTTCATTCCTACATGACATCTTGGTGATGATCTATCTCATTTGGCTAAGTATGTGAAACTTAGCAAAATCTAACTGAGGAGACAAATTTGAACTTGATAACTCTATTTACACTTTGGTAGAGGATATGAAACTTGACACATAACAACTAGGGGCCAAGATAAATAAATCTATGTGACTAATTTCCACTATAACTACTACACATACAAGATATGGCCTTATCAAGAATCTCATTTGGATTTATTTGAACTTCTTTGAAAATGGCTAAGTATGGAAAATAGTAGAATTTGGCTAAGAGGCCAACTTTGGATCTCCATAACTTTTGATGCACTTAGGTAGAGGACCTAAAAATTGGTGCATATAAACTTGGAATAAATGTAAATAAACCCATATGACAAATTTTCCCTAAATCATCCACATGTGGTAATGGTGATGTTAACAAAGTTCCTACTAAAAAATTTTGCCACTAAACCCAATATGCCTAGATAAACACAATGAAGAACTAGATGGATCCCTTGCATTTCCACACTTGTTTCAAGCACTCTTGACATCCCATGGGGTATATGAAACCTAATTCATAATCCAAATTTTTAAAACACATGAGAACCTATATGGTCTCTTCTAATTTTTAAACCTAGACCCCCTTTCTAAGCCTTTGATCTACTACTTCATCAAACCATACAAGAGCTTGGTATGTGGGCCAAACATTGGCCAACATATTTGGTGACTCATAAGGGTTTCATTCTTATCTATGCAAAAAAACCCAGACCATATGCCTATCCTAGTCTATTGGGTATGAAGTCTCCTCTCTATAACTAAACTATTATGAAAATAGATACAAGGCTGACCCTTTCTTGATAACCCCCCTCTTGAAACAAAAAGGACCAAAAGAAAAACAACAGAGGTAAATGCATGTAGGCACTTGTAGGAAATAAATAAAATACAACCTAGTAAATAAAATTACACAAGGCACTTAGAGAAAAGCATGAACCTACTCTAATATATATACATGTTATAATTCATAGGTATTTTCCACCTAGGTCAAATGGAAAACTTTGAGTGTCATTCACTTATGATAAAACAAGATGAAAAATACCTTGATTTTGAGAGCTCCTAATACATGAGTTGAGATTCTTGACTATTAATCTCTTTGGTATTCTCACAAGTGGATCAAATGGGACAAACATGTCTCCAATAAAGACATACTAGTCCATTTCTTCAAGGCCTGCCTTATATTGGACTATAGAAGCATCTGTAACCTTCTCATTTGATGGCTCAATTTTGTGCTCTAAATGAAGAACATGTGATGACCCCTATTTATCATCTTCCAAATAAGCTCAGTCCCTGATAGGGCATCCTTTTGTTAATATGAATATTAAATAGTCAGATGTTACCTAGTTCTTATATTTTTATGCCCCATCATTATGATTCTTAAGCACAAATAGATCATAGTTTCCTTGGAGAGGAACATAGCTTGATTCTAAGACCTTAAACAAGTCTTTCAATGTGACCAGAGTAATAATTCCAACCTTTGATGACTTATTAAGATCATGTTCACAATGCACATTTTAACCACCTACTTTTTATACCTACTTACTCAAAGGTATAGGTGTGTCATCCAAGCTTGATCATAAATCTTAAAGTTCATCCCAAAAGGTAGCCTCTTCTTGTACATATGTAGGGATGCAAATATCAACCTCATCAAGACCCAATCTATAATAGCTAGATTGGTCTTCTCCCTTTGAAGAGAGGGGAGGCTCATATTTGCAAGTAAGGTCCAACTCATAATGCTTTTGGTGCTCTTCACTAGCATGCTCATCAAACTACATCACTTGAGCACTTGAGATATCTTCTTCATCAATTTCATTCAAGGTTTCATCTCATTATTTGACTATAAATGAGGGTTGATCTGACCATCCAAGGTATGAAGTATCATACCTATCTTACTTAATATTAGATTTGATTTATTTTATCTCTAACACATTAGGGATATATTTATTTGGCATCTCATCTTGAAGTGTACACACCTCATACACTTGGTCCTGATCCTCTTCTTGATCTATGTAGATTGAACCTTTAGTGGTCCATTCAAAATATGTTATATTCTCATCTTGAGGATTAATTTCATCAGGATCTAGTTCATTTGTGTTAAAACCATGATAAGAAGGATGGTCTAAACTTGACTTTTCCCTTTTGAAATATGTGGACTATCTATCATGATCTCTTTATCATAGACACTTGCATTGTCCTCTTCAGGCTCAACTATGACTATAAGCTCCTCCTTTATCCTTTGTAAAATAAGTTATTAATTCATGAGGGATATGGTGGGAAGGTGAATAATTTCACCTTGATTGTAGCATAGAAGACTATCCTTCCAATTAGGGACCTTGAAAGTTTTATTAGATAGTTTTTGAGGAAATGAGAGATAATCTTGAAACTCTTGTATAACAAACTCATTGGGATGAGCTATGGTTACTTGATTCATTTATTACACAACTAACCTTTCCTCTAAGATTACTTTAACTAACACCTCCTCCTTATTTATTCCTTTATAAAATTATTTCCATGATGGAAATTAGTATGAAATAGACACTTTTTCTTCCTTTTTAATGGTTATAGGAGAGGGTGGCTTTACAAGTCAGGGCATGACATATCTAGGGTTAAAGGTTTTGGAGAAGATCCATGATGGGGTGAATTCATGTTATTTAGTGGGAATGGGCATAGGGGTATAAGAGGGTAAACTAATTGGCTCAAGTTTGACATACTCTTTCTCCCATTGCTCAAACACTTCCTTAATGGACAATACCCACCCTTTCATCTATCACTTCTCAACATGTAGGTAGTCAGCTTCTTCAATGGATGCCCATACATTCCATAACTCTTACAAGAAGATATTTATCCCTTACATGGAATGAATAGGTAAATATTTTCTAAGCTTGACCCCTTCCATGATTTTCATTATTTTTAATTCTTAGTCCAAAATTACCTCTTTGAGTTTTGACAACGATGGAATCTGACAAGGCTGACTAGGGGATAATCAAGGACTCTTGAAGGTTGAGCTTAAGGCTCTGGGAGGGGGGAGGGAACATAAGGCTATTGAAAATGATCCTGATGCCCTTCATAAGATATTAGCATACTATCTAAATTTTGGACAATGTCTCTTATCATTGTTATATCTTAATTCTTACACAATGACCACTATTCTCCCTCATAAACTAACCATATGTCCTTGAATAACTAAAGATAACTCTTTACCTTTTATAGAACATGTATAGGGATAATTAGAGAGAAATCCAAACCCTTAACAATCTCCTTTATCAACTTAATATAAACTAATAATTCTTGCTTGACTCTTGACAAGGATGTAATAGGGTATGCCTAGTCATGACAAGGGGAAGTAAAGGACTAAGTTGAATGCAAAGGAGGTTAACCTTGGTCATATGAAAGGTTAAAATGAAGAAAAAGGCCATGATAGGGTTGATAAGATGCTTGAGGGACACTTAAAGGAAACACATAAACATTATTTGCCCTTTAAGTATGATGTTAAAGTAAAGGATAAACATATTGAACAAAATATGACTAATTGTACATACTAGATTATGATGATTAGGCACTTAGTTAGGCTAATTGAATAGATGATAGATGCTTAGAGTCACCATTGATGTTTGTAGAATGCCTCCAAAGGCTGATATATAGAAAAATAACATCAAATATCCTTCTACTATTTTGGACCTTAGTCCCATCGGGCTTGCCAAAAACTATTATAGGCCTAATTTTCACCCTTGGAGAGGGTTCTTTAGGATCTCTCCAACTAAGATATAATATTGGGACAACCCCAGGTTGTGGGTAACCCATGTTGAAGTTGAACCTCTAGAGTAGGCTAGATTCCTCTTTGATTCTCACCTAAAACTAAATTTAGACTAATAATTCATGGGGAAAAGGGTTAGAAAGGGGATAAGGGCTCTTAAGAAAATCAACCAGGTGATGCACCAAATTTAAAGGGGAAACTCCCATAAGATTAAACCCACACTAGATCTGATAAAGATAATAATAGCTCACACAACCTCAAGATCAAGTTAATTTACATAAGTATTTCTTAAAAGAGGTTCAGAGTAGAACACTATTCTAGACCTATAAACAACATTGAAAACTCCCTAAGCAAGGTTAGAAAGGAGGACAATAGATGAGGAAGATTCTCCTTCACATAATGCCATCATGCATAACTCACCAAACTAGATCTCATATAGGAGATAGGTAAATAAAGTCTCATATTATATCAATAGGTAGTTCTTACAAATGCTTGATAGGATCAAGCCTAATTAAGCTAAGCATACTTTGTAGTATCTCAAAGAGTATCACTATCTCCCATAAAGATAAAAAGTTTAAAATATAATAACCTTTTCAAAGGAGAAGATAATGGGACTATATAGGAGAAGGGGAGAAGAGAAAATATATGTGGGAGCATGCCATTAGAACAAGAACACTTTATCCTAGGTCATTAATTGAATTTGAGCTGCCACATTTTGCTCTTTAGCCAATGAAAACCTTGCTATTTTTTTATCAATCAGGACACTACCCATAGATTTTTGAGTGATAAACTCCTCAAAGATTTTGAGGATACATTCAATGACCCTATCTATAATTACTAACACTAGACCCTTTCTTTGACCTTCTATGCATCTTTCACGTAACTTATACATAAGGACAAAACCTTTACATCTATAAACCTAAATGAGATTTGATTATATCTTCTTAGGGAAGTTATTTGTTAGGAGCATGGCTCAAGATGATCCTTTTTTTATTACACAAACCTAATCCATGCTTTGAAACCTAGACTTGGATTAACTATAGATGAAAACTAATCTAAGATTATTGGTTTTCTTATAATCTATATAGGTATGACATTCTACTCGATGTCTCATCTAATTTAGCTACCAACTTACTAACCTTTGATTTATGTTAGGTCTAAAAGACCTATTTTATCTTTATAGATCCCTAATGACAATGATTGGTCCTTTGTTTATGTATTTTGGGCTAACTTGGATCATATTTGAGCTTGGTTCTATATATTTCCACCAACTCAAGTCAATTTATTTATTTTACCCAAGTCAAGCTGATCCATCGACCCTAGTCAAAAATGTCTTAGCTCAATATTTTTCCACTAGATATCAAATATAACTTAGATCGTTGACCCTTTTGACTCAAATCTCACCATTGATCCTTCTCTATACAATTAAGTGAGATCCATGGATCCTCTGCCTGAGCTAATGTGCTATTAACATTTGGTATTCATATATTTTATTTTTAAATTTTCTTGGTCCCACTTACATCATCCTCACCCTTTCTCTATTATATTTTATAGGTATAAACAAACATGAGCCCTAAAATCTATCTTTAAAATGTCAAATCTATATTTTCTTACACCACGTGTCAAATGCACATTAATCTTCAAGATCATACTATTAGTCTATCAATTCATGCACTTACACCATGTGGTGGCCTCTCGATATCTCTAACTATTTGACCCATATTACACCATTAGATTGAGATGTACTATCAAGTAAGGACCATCGATCTTATCAGGACCCACTATTTTAAAAGCCAAAAGCTAGTTCATGATCTTAAATTTGACAATTTTATGAGATGTTAAATTATATTTTTGTGACCATTATTAACGTTTACATGACCATCAAATTTAATATCAAAAGGAATTATTTTATTTAAGCTTAAACTTGAAGTTAACATAAATGTCTTACTACAAGAGTCTAACTTTAGAAGCTTTTAACTTGAACTAGAAGGCTCATGAGGGCCTATAAACTTCTAAAGATGTTCCCGACATGTAGGTTTACAATTATGCTTGATCCACTGGTCATTTGAGGCATCTAAGTGAAGATAAAAATTTCAAAATTTGGATGGTCTATTCATTCCTATGTGATGTCCTAGTGATGGTCTAGCTCATTTGGCTAAGTATGGGAAATTTAGCAAAATACGACTAAGGAGCCAACTTTGAACATGAATAACTTCATTTGTGATTTAGTGAAGGATCTAGAATTTAGTGAATAACAACTAGGGACTGAGATGAATAAACCCATATGACCACTTTCCCCTATAAACACTACACATATAAGATATATCCTTATCAAGATGATCACTTGGCTTTGTTTGAACTTATTTGAAAAGGGCTAAGTATGGAAAAATAAAATAATTTGGCTGAAAAGCCAGCTTTGGATCTCCATAACTATTGATGCACTTTGGCAAAGGACATAAAACTTGATGCATATAAATTTAACATAAATTTGAAAAAACCCATATGACCAATTTTCCTTGACTCATCCACACATGGCAATGGTGATGTCATCAAAGTGCCCACTCAAAAATTATGCCACTAGACCCAAGATGCCTAAATGAACACAATGAAGAACAAGATAAATCCCTTACATTTCCAAACTTGTTATAAGTAATATTGACATCCCATGTGGTCTATGAACCTGGTCCATACTCTAAATGTTTAAAACACATGATAACCTGTATGGTCTCTTCTAATTTTCAAACCTAGACTCTCTTTCTAAGCCTTTGATCTACTACTTCATCAAATCATGCAAAAGCTTGGTATGCAGGCCAAAAATTGACCAACACTACCATCATAATGGTATGCCTTAGTCATGAATTTTATACTCTAAAGAAATTCACCCTTAGGGCTCAACCATACATAGATAAGAGCCCTCTGGTTGAAGGTTATGTACTATATGTTGAAGAAAGGAGTTCTCTTTAGAAAAAATCATGAAGGAATCTACCTATAATGAGTATCAAAAGAAGAGGCTAAATAGATCATGTAAATTTTCCATGAAAAACTAGGATTAGGCCATCTTATATCAAATTTTAGGGCTCAAAAAGTTCTCCAGGTAGTTTATTATTAGCCCACATTGTTTAGAGATGTTCATGATCATGTTCATTTATACCACCAATGCTAGACATTTGCTACGAGAAAAACACATGTGGTAATGAAACATTAACCCATTATAGAGTCTACATATTTTTCATAATGCAGACTAGATTTCATATGGGTAATTAATCCCAATTCATTAGTTGATCACAAATTTGTCCTTATATGCATGGACTACTGCACTAGATGGTTCAAGGTAGTTATAAACAAAAGGAACACTATTACCAAAGTCATCAAGTTATTATATAATGACATAATCTATCATTTTGGAATCCCTATTTTATTAGTATGTGATAATGGCCCCAATTTTCAATTCATAGAGTTCAAATAATGGGCTTATGATAATGGGATCATGCTAAAGTTCTCAACTAATCATTACCCACAAGATAACAAATTAGTAAAATCCACCGATAAGAAATTAATTGATGTCATCAATAAATTAGCTGGAGAGAAGATTAATGAATAACACTTACTGATAAATTTTTCCTTATGGGTAGACCATACAAGGTATAAAAAATACCTCAAAATCTCTCCTTTCCTTCTAGTTTATGGATTGGAGCCAATCATGCTCGTCACTCTCAAAATATTGACTTATAAGTTCATGTAATAATTCATGGAATAGTATGACAATATGAATTCAAAACTCCTAGACCTGATTCAATTATAGGAAGCCTAGGATGAATCTCTGTTGATATTTAGAAAACATCAAGACACAATCAAAAGGTGGTTTGATAAGAGGGAAAAGTTCAAGACCTTCAAAATCTCAGACTTGGTCCTAATTTGGGACAAGGCCCATGAAAAGAAAGGCTAGCATTAAAAATTCAATCCCCTATAGAACAACTTGTACGAAATTATTAGAATCTTAGGATAGAACTACTTTTATTTCAAATATCTCAAGGGAAATAATTTGTCACTTCCTATGAATGGGTATTTATTGAATCACTATTTCCTAGTTGTCCCCTCCAATGTAATTCTAAGTAGTCTGAGTAGGAGGTGTTTATGTATATATTAGATAGATTTGATTTAGTTGTGTGTTTGATTTTGTCACATGTTTGTTTTTATTATGTTTTTTATTTACCCCTTGGTCTCTTATTTATTCTACATTATTCCTCTAATGCCTAGCCCTTTTTAGTAACTACTTTAGGTGGTGGTCGAAACCCATAAGGATTGTTGAGGAACAAAGAGACCCAAGTTAAAGCCTTTGATCTAAGTGATTTTGGGATAATAAAGAATTATTTTGACATCATATATCTAAGAGGCCAATGATTTTAATAGAAATAGGTGGATTTTAGAACAACCTACATACTAATAGAGATACCAAGCTGTACTTAAAATAATGACTCAAGAAGCTACTAGATTAATCAAGTTGATCAGGGATTGGCTAGATATTTATAACTTTTCCATTTATCCATTCACCCTTAGCTTGTTACAAAACCCTCAATCGATAATACAAATAAATAATGATATTTTCACAAGAAGCTTAGAAAAGAATAAATAAAGCATGCAAAATCTAAATTCTAAGTCTACCTTGAAAGGGCTATACAGACAATCTCCACTGCAGGCTTTATGGCCTAGCTAGAAGTGGAGAAAGGCCATGAATGGGACTAAAGGAATATCTATTGGGGATATGGATGATGTTTTGGTATTAGAGTAATTACCTATGCATTTCTTTAAGCCATCAAGCCAATAATGCCTTGGAGGAATTCTAATAACCATTCCAACCTTGATTACTTGAATAGAATATAGGAACAAATTGGAAATGAAAATCACTTTTCACACACATTGGTGGTCATCTATAGGGTGGAAGCTTGATATGCTACTTGATATTATGATGCTTTAGTGCCTCATATTTTTTATGGATAATAAAGACCCCCTATAAATTCTATGTGTTGAGCAAGGAAAGAAGAAGAAACTAATTGGGTTCTAAGTGCTTCTCATCACTTTCCCTATGAAAGTCACCACTTTTTATGGCCAACATGACCCCTTTTATTTGAAATGGGTGAGCCCTCTAAAATTTTCATGAACCAAAGATTTAGAGTCCTTTTTTTTAATTCTTGACAATGATACCTACTCAAATATTCAGAATATGCATCCCTCTGATTTGACTAAGTAGTAACATGCCTCTTTTAATTTATCTTTAGAACTAAGGAGTGTTTGTTCTTTTTATAAATCATGTCACTAAAATTGTAGTTTGATTTTTACTTGAAACCTCCCAGAGTCTAGTTCCATTCTTAGAGTAATAAACTCATTGCCCTCCATGGAAAAATGAGATATTTGTATATGAAAAGTAAGTTTTAATGCATCATATTATTTTTTATCTTTCTTACTTAGTAATTTTCATGAATTTCATAGAGCTTAATTGAATGTGAAGGCACCATGTCACCATGAGTCAAAATGGCTAGTCCTCAAAAATTGTTATAGATATCAGAGCCTGAGAGAGGTTAACCAACTAAGAAGGCACCATGTCACCCTGTGTTAGAGTGGCTAGTCCCCTAGACCTATTATATATGTCAGAACCTAGTAGAGTTTGGTTGAATGGGAAGGCACCATATTTCCATGAGTTAGAGCAACCAATCCTTTAAACCTATCAAATATGTCAAAGCCTAAGAGATCTTGGTCAAATGGTAAGGTGCCATATCACCATGTGTCAAAGCATCTAGTCCCCTCAACCTATTAAAGATGTTATAAACCAAGAGATCCCAGCTGAATGGGAAAGTGCCATGTTGTCATGTATTAGAGTATCTAGCCCCCTAGATTTGTCATATGTGTTAGAGCCCAAGAGAGACCTTTAAATGGGAAGAGAGAACATCACCATGATTAATAGAAAATAATCCTTTGTACCTATAAAATATGTCAAATCCCAAATAAGCCCATCTAAATAGGAAGGCACCACATCTCCATGTGTTGAGTGGCTAGTACCTTAGACTTGTTAGAGATGTCATATCCTAGGAGAGTTTACCTAAATGGGAAGGTACCAAATCACCATGTGTTAGAGTGTTTAGTCCCCCAGACCTATCAAACATGTTAGATCCTAAGAGAGCACATCTAAATGGGAAGGTGTCACATCACCATGTGTTAGTATCTAATCCCCTGAACTTATCAAATATGTCAAAACCTAGATAAATAAGAAGGCACCATGTTTCCATGTGTTAAATCAGCTAATACCTCAGATCTATCAGAGATGTTAGATCTCAAAAGAGCCTAAATAATTAGGAAGACACCATATCACCATGAGTAAGAATAGCCAATCCCTCAAACCTATCATATATGTTAGAGCTTGGGAGAGCCTGGATAAATATGAAGACACCATGTCACCATGAGTCAGAGTGGATAAAATCCAAACCTATTAGAGATGTTAGAGCTAGGAGAGCTTGACTAAATGGGAAGGTACCACATCACCATGAGTTAGAATGGTTAGTCCCCTAGACCTATCATATGTATCAGAGCCTAGGAAAGCCTAACCAAATGAGAAGGTACCACATTTCCTAGTATGCAGATGAACTAATTGCCACCTAAGGCCCCAAGAATCCTAGAATTAAGTATGGTTGAGACTTGAAAGTATATAAAAATAAGCCACATGTCCCTAAGTGATAAATTAACCATCCTAGGGGAATGATATGGGATATAGATCTATGCCTAGGTGTCAAATTTTAATGGGAAGGCTAATGAGTAGATGATACATGCCATAGAACTAGAGTTAACTAAGAAGCCTCTAAGAGATGTGACCACATGATTACCATGTGTTAGACATTAGCAAAATGGGAAGCTAAACCTAATTAGATAGTTTTAAAACATCCCATCACCATTGTTAAATCTAACTAGTGATGAAAAATCATGTGATCTAAATTTAATTCTAGATTTAGAAATAAAGGGAGAAAATCTAGCCACCAACTCAAATTCAAACTCATAGCGAGCCACAAAAAACCATTAATATAGGGGGATGTATGCATGCACTTATAAATCCTAAGGGAATCCAATTAATGGTTACTATTACTTTTTTCAACAAAATTATCTAACTCCTTACTTTTAAAATTACACAAAGCCCCTATATCTCATGCCTTCTACACTCAAATCTCCCTAATTTCCCCTCCATCCTACTCTAATGTTTACTACATCCTCAAACCCAAAGGCTGAGCCTAATCACTGGGACACTACCTTCCCTACTAGATTGACCAAGTATAACCATAAAAATGATATATTTAAAGTAATTGAGTAGGTCCCAAGGATTCTACAAAAGATAATGACCAATAGGCTGATTATGAGGATGCCCTTATATCCTATAAGAAGTGTGGACTCCATAGATCTACGGCCAAACCAAAGGCATTTCCCTAAACCAACCTATTGGGTGACATCCTCCATAAGGCCATCCCCATGTAGGCTGAGGTTAATGACTGGGTGTACTCACCCACCTCTCAACACCAGATTTTTGATATATTTGAGAATGACTTAAAGGTGTACTACTCCCTCTCATACCTCTCTTTCTTGTATGATGCTATGATAATGTCAGTCTAGATTAGGACCTACTAGATCTATGATGTCCTCCATGATTGGGTTGAATCCTAACTCTAAGTGGGTTAACAAAGATAAAATCAATGCTTACATAGTTCACACCTTACAAAAGGAGGTCTAAGTAGGCATGACCCTACTAAACTAATTGTTTAGGGACATAGATTACCAACACATCAATGAGTTATGGATGTCTCTCCTACATATGATCTTGACATGTTTAGACCCAGACATGGGAGGATTGATCAACTTCAAATTAGTCCATACCATTGTAGACACTTGAGTTGAAGGTGAATTCTACATGATGAACTACCTGATGGATGTGGTCTATGGGATGCTCTCATTCAAGCCTTTGGATTTTCCTGCATGAGTTATTAGTGTCTTGGTGGTCTATATGGCATTTTATAAGTTGTATGGCCACCATTTACACTAACACATATAAGACATTTGCAAGAACTTATACATGATGGTATACCAGGCCATCAATGAAGCTTTAATTCCATAGCTCTCAAAGGTAATCTAGGAATATCATAGCCATCAAGGAATACTAGTCATACAAGGATGACATGGTGATCTAGATTATAGGATTTTTCAAAGACCCCTTCCACCTGCCATATTATGTCCCTGACCATTCAGTAGAATAAAATATCACTTATTAACTAGTTGATGAAATATTCAGGTTCTACATATAACATTAACAGAAGGCATGCCCATAGCTCTTGTTCACCATACAACACCACATTTATAATACCTTCCCTTTGACACAAAAGATGGAAGCCGATCAAGAATCCTTTTCCCTTACAAAGTGAAAGGTTAAACAATGGGACACTAAAGGGGTGATTTAAGTCCATTTGGTGAAATACGTAATTTGTCTCAACATCAAGTATGGCCATCAGGCCAAAAGATAATGATGAGATCTATTTGAACATTACCAATGACTAGGAGTTTATATCCCAAATAACATCCAAGAAGAAGAAGGCTTAAGCATGCCCCTCTATGCCTCTTCCTACTCCTACTTGGTCCATAGAAGACCCAAATCTAATAGCTCTGGCCATATCTTAAAGGATCCTATAGGGCATCTAACCACCCTCTCCCCCTCAAAATCTAGCTCTAGCTCTTCCAGTTATGATTCCACCAGTAGTTCCTAATCCTCATGCCCTAAATCAACATTTACCTCCTCTAGTTTCTCCTCACACTCTTCCTTCACCTCCTTTAGAAGATATAATAAATAAGACACAACAAAGTTGGCCCCAGACTATATGAGTTTAGGCAACTTAGGCACAACCTCCTCAGCCACTAGTAACTTATCCCTAAGGTGTGTAACCCCTAAATTTTTATGTGGATGGTATCCCAAGAGCAAGCCTAGATCTTAGTACCCAATAGACACCCATACAGGTTCTCACACTCACTCCTCCATCTCCTCCCATTTCCCTTTCACCCCTCACTCTCATCATCTTCTAACTCCCACTTCCAATGCCCACTAGTTTAGCTCCAACCCTATATTTCCTATTATTCCCCCTCCATATTTCACCCAAGTACCTTTAGCCATGGTTCTTTTTAAGTGTCCTTGCTTCCTCATTCCCTTCTACTCCTCTCATCTCATACCTTAGATTACTCTCGATGCCTCCCTTAGACATACCTTTAGTAGTAGGTATGACTGTAACCTTTGGGAGCATGCCACTTCTAGAAGGGACCCTCTCAGTCTTCTCTTTAGTTATCCTAGAATTCCCATCCATAGCACCAAGTCCTCCACCATTAGACCATTTAGCCCCTATCATCTTGGTCAGACCATCCACTAAATCACCTAAAGTTAACTCAAGTAAGAGGATGAATAAGAAATATAAGTCAACTCACACTCTAGCTCCAACTTAAAAGCCTTCTGCTCCATCCCCATCTCCTTCATAGGCCTTAATGGCTCATCCAAACCCAATAGTAGTAGTTTGGCATTTATATCCTTATCCCCCTCTCTCTCTTAACCAAGGGCCCATAAGACTCACCTTCAGTCATCCCATCTCTTCCTTATTGTTCCATGACCAATACCTAAGGGTAATTCTTCCTCAAGTGATCCTCATTTAGGAATAGTGTTGGGCTCAAATATTTCCCTAAGCCTCCCCTCTTTTCCCCTCCTTTTGCTACCATGCCCCCTTCACTCCACTCCTATCTTATTTCTATCCTTCCACTTTCTCCATCTCCCCTCCACTTCATCCTCTACCCTTCACCACCATTTTTTCCATACCTCCTACAACCCCCACAACCTAAAGGATGGTCCTAGTGATGCATGTGTTGTAGATGGATATCTAGGGTGACCTAGATGTATAGTAGAGTTTTTATTGAAACTCTAGGTACATGAAAAGGATGTTCACTTATATATTTATTTAGGAGTGGAACCCAATGATATGGTAGAACCATTAGAATATATTTTCCCTCACTAAGGTGAGGAATACAATTGAGAGGATAAGATGGTCGAGGACCCACTATCCATCCTCTGAACTACCCATGATATGTCCAAGAAGCTCCTTGAAGATATATAGATCCAAGTCCAGACTCTTGAATCCCAAGTGAAGAGCATATTCACAATCAAACTAATTGGGAAGGTCAAGGATTCCCTCATACTAATTTTCTCAATCCTTTGAAAAGTAGTGGAGATTTTGGTTGAGAACAATGCACTTATATAATGGACACATGCCTATATTGTAAGAATTGCATATATTGATAGGAAATTATATAAACTATAGGTGGTAGTTAACAAGGGAATGTTCTCATAGTTTAAATGCATGCCAACCTCAAACTTGGGGTTATACCAAACATATTTTGGGAACATGAAAGTAGTAATGGATGATTGTTTAGCCTTGGCCTACATTTTAATAGGACCCTTAGAAGAGGGTAAGAAGAAGATATTCACCTACTTGAAAGAGGTCAATATATCTATGTTATTCCACTTGGATGGTACCTTGCTCAACTAAGGGGAATTAAGAGTCCACCTATATCAATTTGAATAGGTTATGAGAGAAAAAGTGGCTAAGACAAACTAGGAATGGACCCAAACAATGTTAGACCTATCAGCTTAGTTCATGGAAAGCATCAACCTGGTCCATGGAGTCTAAGAATCAATATAAGTAGATCTCTAAATATCTTAGAAACTAGTAGCTTAGGTTGAGGTGATATTTAGGGATCCATAAATTAACTTATATAATATAGACAAGGAATTTTACCTAGTGGTAACTAAATTGGAAGATAGGAGCACCCAGTTGAAGCAATTAGGAGCTGGTCCCTCTCAGCTGCCTCCTTATGTCAACTAGTGATCCCTCGTAGATCTATTATAGGTTTGTATGGATTGTTTTGGTTCAGATTTTGAAATACGGTTAAAATATAATGAGTGCCCATCATTTCCCATTATAGGATCCTCATTCTTTTTGGATGTGAGCCCTAATCCTTATCTATTTAAGAAAGAGTCATATTATATTATAAGGTCAACCAAAATTACTCAAAAGTGATATTGGATTACTTTAAGGATTTCATCTGCATTTACTTCATCACTATAGACTATAAAATTGGCATATATTGACTAATATAATAACACTTTACTCTTTTTAATGAATACAATCTATGGTTTTTACAAGAGGGTCCCATCTATTTTTTAATTTTATTTCATCTTCATGTTTAAGAGATCATGAATGCTAGGTTAAATTAATTAATACTTTTTTAATTCATGCATGTTATGGTTATGATGTGATTATCTATTATAATATATATGTGAGTTATTTCATTTCTACATTGGTAGTACTGATAATTTGTGTGCATAGCTACAAATTCTCATATGGTGTTTATGTGTTTTCAACAATAAAACTATAATACTCATTATTAGTGAGAATTTGCATTAAAGACATACTCCTGGTTCCCTCAAACTCCTCCCACTATATGTTCTTAAAGGTATAACTCTAGTGAAACTTAGTCTATAGTGGTATAATTGTCATAGAGTCACTTGGTTCAATGAAACTTGGAGGCTTCCCTTTTCTACCTTATTATTCCCTCTCTTTTATGTTTGTTTTGTGGAATTGAAATACCCTCTCTCCTTATGTTTAGAAAGAATTATCCCCACACTCAATTATTCATAACCATATTTAACCTATGTGAATTGTATTGGATTGAAGCTCTAGTGGTAATAGTGCATATCTTGAAGACTATTTATGCAAAATCCATTTGTGAAGTCCAATACCTGTAACTATACCCTAGCCTAATCCCAAATCAATCCTAAAATGGAGGATGAAATTCCATAGTTTTACCCACCTTCCCATTTTCAAGGTAATCTCAATCTCATGGGCATCTCATGAGAAGGAGAATATTGGAGCAAAGAACACTAGACACTAGATAAGGATCTTGACACTATCATCGATGCTAGTGTCCCTTTGTGGTTGGTAGTGTCCAAAAGGATAGAAAATAGGTATGGATCTATAATTTATAGTCAAGTGTGTGTGTGTGTGTGTGTGTGTGTGTGTGTGTGTGTATCAAGTTTTGAGATTTATGTAGTGTACAGGTGATCTAGATCGTCATAATGATAAGGTTCAAACTATAAGATAATCATTTAGGCATATCAAGTGGTGAATGTGAGCCTTTTGGAAGTGGGAAGGTCTAGAATTGAAGGGTAAAGCCCTAATTAATATTTTTCAAATATGAAAGATTTATATGCCATAAATATTTAGTTTTAGTCTCTATATTTTCACCCCCTTTGATCTATTAATGCATAAGGATTAAATTAATATGTTAGAGTAAATAAATGCACACTTGGGTGTGTACATCACACCTTGACTTTGCTTGAGCCCACTTTGAGTGTTTTTATATTATATGATCTACAACTAAGATCATGTTATAGTACATACTAGTGCATATTATCTAAAATATGAAATAATTTAAATGCTTAAAGATAAAGAGATCCAAGAAGGATTACACTTGTGTGTCAATGTAACCATGTTGCCCCTGGGTATTTTGCTTAAAAAATATGATTCCTTATTAATCATTGGAGCTGAGAGAGGTTCATACCTAAACCATATATATTTAAAGAGAGAGATCATAAGGTATTAAAACCCTAATTTGATGTAAGGATGAGCTGTGAAATGGCCATCGAGACATCTAAATCTCAATCACATAACTCAAGTGTGAATATATATAATTTAGCGAGTGATTTAATAAACTCATCCTATAAATTTGGTGAGGTTGGATGATTTAATCAACCCAACCTATAAATCTGGTGAGTTTACATGATTTAATTAATTCAACCTATAAAGAGAACCAACTAATATAGATAGAAAAGGTTTGATAACAATATTTCTTAGTGTAATTAGTGATTCTTAGTGATAGTAAGTAGGAGATATAATTGGTACATTTAAAAAAATCATGGCATACTCACCTATAAAATTTCTCAAACTAAATTATATGTGTCACAAATATAAAATACTTAATTTCAAATCTTGTGAACAATTGGTGCAATGTATAAGACTCTGGCCCAGTTGTATATCTAAATTGTATTAGACTGGAAATTGTGCAAGTGCAGAAGTCATGTCTTTATGACATGCCCCTACTAAAATATGGATATAGTGGAGGTCATGTATTTATGACATGCCCCCACTAGAATATGAAAACTATGAAAATGTGGAGTTCATGCCTTTATGACATGCCCCACTTTTGAGGTGAGGGAAATATAATCTTCTAGGTACCTTACCTCAAAAGGATAAGGTAACTATATAATCTTTGTATAAATCATGTAGTATATAAGAGTAACATGTATAAGTAGATATATCAATGAAGTACTCAGTATGTGATCACATCAAGTCATAAGATGTATGATATGTATCATAACAACATCTAGAGGGTAATCACAAAAGTTCAGAAAACAATCAATCACACACACAAGAGCACTTAATATAAAGCAAATGATGGTTCAAGGAGACCAAAAATAAGGGTTATGTTCAAATTTAATTAAATTGAAATGAAATGGAATATTTAAATGTCCAATCAACATAAAATGACACATGGCCAATGGGAAAGTGACATATTCAAATTTCACACAAGCAAGACAATAATGAATAATGAAATACACTCAATGAAGTGGAAATGTGAATAAATTAAGTAAAAAAAAACTATCATAAGCATATCATAATAGTTATTGCATATATGTATTAGAAAAAAACATCATGTAACATAGCATATCAATTACATAGTGAAATATATGAGTATGGATATAAACATGTGTAAGACTTAGTATATAAACTCAAACATGATAATCTAGAAATTATTATAAAGGATGTGTAACCTATATGAATCATATACTAGGTGCAGGGAATTGGGGGGCCAAAAGGGGGTCTTAAGTGGACATGTTTTTCCTAAAAAACATGAAACTTCAACTTGTACCAAGTATTTGATATATCTAAACTCACAATTTGAAGATGTCATAGGAAGGTGAATTGTAGAATTTTGAATCTAATTTCTAATTTAATATATTTTTTTAAATGGTTAAGTATAAGTAGGTTAAACATCATAAATTAGAAGAGGTGGTAATGGTTTTTTATAAAAATCATAATAGATAATTTTCCATGCACCCCACCATTTTTTGAGCGTCGTTTGATTTTTTTTAAAACCCTTGGTATAAAGCTAGGTAAGATCATCTAGTTTACAATCTATATATTTTTAAATTAATTAATGAATATTTTATTTTTATCTAATTTCACAAGTAAATATACCATGAAATATGATAAAAAAATGTATAGGTGACCATGCACCCCTCCCCCCCCCACAACTACCTTAAAAAATATCTAAAATTAGATTTTTTTAATGTGTATAGAATTAGGTCTAGTTTACAACCATATGTGTTTTTTTTGGTTTGGATCAATGAATCAAAATATAAATAAACAAATATGAACATGAATAATCATGGCATATATCATTAAAAAATATATATTTATTCAATAAAAATAAATAAAAGCCTTACATCAATAAAAAAACAAAAAAACATATATATAGAAAAATGAGACCTAGTCGATGTTATAATACTATATTTCAAGGAAAATTTTGATAAAATAGATAGTGTCTAACATGGGAAAATTTGAATTTTTTTGTTGGTAGAGAACACACATTTGATTGTGTGTGTCATAGGTCCATGCCTAAGGCTTAGGAATCCAATCAATTCCTAAGCCATAAGGCATGTGTTTGAAATATTAAGCTAAAAAATTGTGTACATGTAACTACCATGTATGCAGAATATTATACATACAATCCATGTATGTATTTCACTATCTTATGGCATAACCTTATAATATTAAATAGTTATTAACATTAAATATTTATACATCAAGAAAATGTAAATAGGTAATTGACATTGTAATCTTGATGTAATTGGCTTGGATAAATAGATTTATGACTACAACATGTGATTTTAGGCACAAGTAGCCCTAACATCATCATGAATTAAGAAAATCAGTCAATTGGGCCAATAAGTAATGTGGTTTTCACTAAATTGAGACATATGAACATAATTATTACTATAAAGGATGTTATTCAGGGTTAAATTAATTGGTTTAAGGTTTAGGGAACTTATAATTTAGGGTTTAAGGTTTATGGATTAGGGTATATAGGGTTTAGATTTTAGGGTATAAGGTCCAATCATGAATTCAATAGGGCATAAAATAAATGTTTTTTATTGGGGATAAAATGATTTTTTTAAATTTTTAAGAGTTTATGATTTATGGTTTTGGGCTTAGATTTTACAGGTTTTATGTTTTAGGGTACATAAGGTCTAATCATAAAGTAAATTGGGGAAAAATTGAGTTCATTGAACATATTTGTGACTATATAATGTGATTTTGGGTCAATTGGCCCCTACGTCATAATAGATTGAGTGAATTAGTCAATTGGGGTAATGAGTGATGTGATTTGGTCCAAATTAAGGCGTATGACCTAATTGAACATTACTACAAAAGATGTTAATTATGGATAAATCATTTGGTTTAGGGTTTAGGGATTAGAGTTTCAAGTATATAGAAGATAGAATTAAAGGTTTAGAGTCTAATTTCAAATACAATTAAGGATAATTTGAGATTATTGAACCTAGATTTAAGACCACACTATGTTTTTGGGCATATGGTTTATGTTTTAGGATGAATTAGGTCTAATCATAAAGAAAATTAGGGCCAATTTGAGCTCTTTGAACCTATTTTTGACTATAGAATGTGATTTTTTGCTCAATTGGCTCCTAGGTCACCACATATTGAGCCAATTAGTCAATTAGGTTAATGAGTTATGTGATTTGGGTAAAATTGACACTTGTAAACCTAATTATTATTGTAAAGGATGTTAATTGGGGCTCAATAATTTATTTTTTAAGGTTTACAATTTAGGGTTTAGGGCTTATGGTTTAAGGTATATACAACATCTAGTTTAGGGTTTAAAGTCCAATCATAAAGGTAATTGAGGATAATTTGAGTTGATTGAACCTATTTATGACCACAATGTATTTTTGGGCATAAGGTTTATGTTGTAGGGTGAATAAGGTCTAATAAAAGAGGTAAATGGGGACAATTTAAGTTCCTTAAACCTATTTGTGACTATAAAATTTGATTTTAGGTTTAAATGGCCCCTAGATTATTATAAATTGAGTAAATTAGTCAATTAAGGTAATGGATGATGTGATTTGGGCCAAATTAAGCCATATAAACCTATTTTTTACTATAAAGGATGTTAATTATATGACTAAATCATTTGGTTTAGGGTTTACACTTTAGTTTTTAAGTTTTAGAGATTAGAGTTTTAGGTATATACGAGATAGGTTTTAGGTTTTAGATTCCAATCATGAAGGTAATTGAGGTGAGTTGATTAAATCTATTTTTGACCATAATGTGTTTTTGGGCATAATGTTTATGTTTTAGGGTGTATAAGGTCTAATCGTAAAGGCAACTAGGGATAATTTGACCTCTTTAAACATATTTGTGACTATAAAATGTGATTATGGGATCAATTAGCTCATAATTCACCATAGATTGAGTCAATTAGTTAATTGGGGTAATGAGTGATGTAATTTGGGCCAAACTAATCCTTGTGAATGTAATTTTTATTATAAATGATGTTAATTGGGGCTAAATCATTTAGTCTAGGGATTTAAGAGTTTATGATTTATGGTTTAGGGTTTTTATGGCATGAGGTTTATGTATTAGGGTTTAAGGTGTAAATATGGGTATAAGGTATAAGGTTTAGGGCTTATGGTTTAAAGTGCTTAGAGTTTAGGGCTTACAATTTATAATTTAGGGTATAGGGTCTAATCATAAAGGCAATTAAGGATAATTTAAGTTACTTGAACCTATTTATAAGCATGAAATATGTTTTTGGGTTTGATTATCCCACAAGTCATCACATATTGATAAAATTAGTCAATTATAAAAATTAATGTTGTATTTTACACCAAATTGATCCCTTTGAACTAATTTATTAGTTTAAATGATGTTAATTAGGGATCAAATGATTGGTTCAGATCTTAAGGAGTTTACCATTTATAGTTTAAGGTCTCTAAGGTTTATGATTTAGGGTTAGAGATTAATTTATATAGTTTATGGTATATGGTACATAGGTTTTAGGGTTTATGGCTGAGGGTCTATAATATAAGGTATAAGGTTTAGGTTTTAGGGTTTATATCTTAGGGTTTATAATTTTGAGTATAAATAATGTTAACTATCCCACTCAAATGATTGGTTTAGGGTTTTAATAGATCATGATTAATGGAACTTAGGATTTATAGGCTTAGTATTTAGGTATTATGGTTGAAGGTTTAGGGTATAGGGTTTATGGTTTAGGGCTTAAGGTTTAGTATATATGGTACATGGTATATGGATTAGAGCTTAGGGTACAATGTTTAGTGTTTAAGGTGGTTTTTGCATACAATAAATTTTGTCACTTGGATTTTAAAACCTTATGAAGATTCTTATCTCTCCTCATCCAAGTTGCACAATGGAAACATCTCTCTTTCTATGGGTAACAATTTGGTGAGATCAATCTCTAAAAGGTCTAGTTTCCTTGATGCACTCTTTGAAACACTTTATTATCTATTAAATTTGAATGAAAAAGGTTAAAATTATAAACTAATAATATAAAAGGTGATTTAAAAATATTTAATTTCTTCTTATTGACTGAAATTATACTACGTAGAGCAAAACAAAGCTTTCTTCACACAAAACTCACAACATAAGATAGATTGTTACATCAATATTTCATATGCTAGATTCAAAATATATTTTCATACTTAGGAGGGTAATTACTAATTATTTAGGATGATATTTTCATGAACCACTTATACAATAAAAATATAACACTAAAAAAGACTTGAAATAATTACTCTTCTGCACACTTGGTGAACAATCAAACATAACATGCTAGAAAAGATCATCTTCTACTAGATAAGACCAACAAGATTGTGAAAATGCTCAATTGTATATAATTTAAGTAGGAAAATTCACTTATTTTATTGATTAAATATACTTTCAAGTAAAAATTTGGCTAGACTTTCACCATCAACCAATGAAGGCTACTCAAAAGAGCCAAAAAGGTCAATATTTATAGCATTTGGAAGGGTGGCGAGACAAGGGAAGTCAAAAGGTCACTAAAAAACCTATAAATATGATAAAATAGGTTATATTTGCATTATAAATATATGTGAAATGAATCATGCAATGTCATGAGGTCCAAATGTCCATACAAGTCATGAAACTTATGAAAAATGGCATGAAACTCCTCATTGTGGCTCAAAAATTTGTCTTCATGATTTGGAACTATTTGAATGTCTCATAAATAATTAGGTACATGTATGATTATTGGTATTATAGGTAAATATCTCATTCATTCCTCTCCTTGAATTTTTTGTAGTCCTACTCATCTAGAATCTCTTGGAAGGGAGCCATCATTACTTACAGTCTAAAAAACTCCTCTTTCAGTCACCCCTCACACTTGGCTTCAATATTGGATTCAATTTTACATGAAAATATGTGGGATGTAGTGAATTAAACTTGGAAATACTCTATATTACCTTATACTACTTAGGTACACCCATAAAAGGCTCACACTTGATGTTTTCACCCTTCTCAACATTGTGTTCACTATGCCAGTTTTGATTGTCTTAGATGAGAGCTATTTTTTGAAAAATTATAATTTTTTACAAGGAAATAAATTTCCATAAGGATTTATAAAAAGTATATATATTTCCCTCAAACTTTATTTTGACTCTTGTAACCTCCTAGAACATGCAAAACACACAAAATGGTAAAAAATACCCTATTTCACCCTATCCATACAATTCTATATAACTCAAAAGTATGTTAATAATATTGAGTTATTAATTTAAAATTTAAAATCACTTTTATGATCAAACTATATCATTTGGATAGCTCTCCAATCTTATTTTCTCTATTGGGTCTTGACTGAGGGTTTAGTAGGGTTTTAGGTAGTTTTTAGACTTAAGCTTTGTTCATACACATCTAACATTATAATTGCCAAAAAATATAAAAAATATGATTTTAATGGTCCATAATAACCTCTAAAAACTCATTTGGAATCCATGCATAGTTTCAGAGGAGATATGAGTACTTGAAATCATCCCATCAAGCTTGTTCCCACCTTTCTTCCATGCTTGAACTATCTCTGAGTTAAAATTAGATTTATCATAGGTATATTTTAATAAAAAAATATTATAAATGTCTAATTACATCTCACTAACATGTATAAATCATCTGGATATCTCATCAAGAGCTAGAAATGAGGTTAGACCCCCAATTGGCCTTAGGCTTGAACCTTACCTAACAGGACTGTCTATACCTTTGAGGATATATAACTTCATATAAGGTTTATAAAATTTTTGGGATTATATTCATTATTAAATATATGTGTTTAAACCTACCAATTCACCCTAAAAACTTCAAAGTAATCTTTCTCATCTCTTCTTCTTTTTTGCCAATTAGGCTTAGTCGAGACCCCTAGGGTTTGACTGTATATAATTGTCCACAAACATTTTCTAGTGTTTTATCATAAATATTAGGGAAAATTCATGTTATTTATAGATCAATACAGGTTAATAAATCATCCCCATTCATGACATTATGTTTCCAAGGCACCCAACACCCATTTAGGTCACATTTGCTCCCTTTTTAACCTCTATGTAGGCCTGAAAGTGGCCTAACTCTGAGAAAAAATAGAGGACATGTTCCCTAATTTTTAAATAAAAACACTTAAATTAGGGTTTTAATTTCTTAATTATTAACTCCTTCACAAAAATTCAGGTCAAAATTACCTCTCTATCACTTTCAAGCATCTAAAACCCCAAGGCAAACTTTCATAGCATTGACTGTGTGTAGAAATGGCATGTGGACTGTATTGTGCATCATTTGGGCCATTTATTTTATTTATTTTCATTAGTTATATTACCTTAAATTTTTAAACATAATTTTGGATATTTTTAAAACCAATTCACCACTTTAACTTACTATTAACTTCTCCCATCCTTGGATTCTCAAGACTGTATGCCCAACCTAACTGTGTTTCCTACTTCCTTCCTTAAAGATGACCCTCCAATGATAATTAAAATATTATTGGGAATATTAAACATGTTATTTACCTATAAATAATTCTTATATAATATTTTGACTCACCTAAAACACTTCTCTTCTTCTTTGGATTTATCATATTTTCCTATTGAGTAACATGGTTTCCTAGCTCACAATACAAATTGCTACCTTTGACTAAGTAGGGAAAGTAGATGGTCAAATTGGAAGAGTATTGGTATTTTTAAAACATATTTTTACCTATCATGAACCATATTAAAATTTATAACAAAAATTCTCTTAATCATACTCACCTCTTACCCTACCTTCACCGAGACTGCACCCTACTATAGGTGCATACATGGTTTCAAGAGGTTTGTTAGACTTCTTTTACATTTTTTAGAGCTCATATAGGTGATCATGATACTCATGGAGGTGATAATAATATATTAAATCATTTTTAATCTACATGTACCCTTCATATACACTTTAAAGGCCACAAACTGAGTTTTCTTCAAATGACTAAAACACCCTACCTTTGATTCCTATAGGTGTACATAGGGTTTTAAGAGGTTAGTCATGATGTTAAAAAGCCTTCCATGTAAAATGAGGTCCATATAGTGTCTTCTCATATGTTTTATCCACCTTATATACCATAATCACCACCTAGATATCAAGTTTGGGATCACTATTTGTTTGTCCTACTGTAGGTGCCTATTTTCCTATGTGTAGACCCCTATAGGTGGCCATACAAAACTATGTATCAACATCATCTTGATAAAATTCATGAAATTATGACCTCATTAATCCAATTTAACCATACTATTCATTAGAGTTTTTCCTAATTTCTTCTTAAGATGTCAAAAGACCATTTACAACTTCAAACTTGTAGATGTTAGTGCAGGATTTTAGTGTTTTTAGGGTAACTTCAAGGCTTCAAACAACATCTTTCCACTTACTCTTTGGCTCTCATATTTGGTAAAGTTATTATATATACTATATTATACAATATTCACCTCTTTATATTCCTTGAAACCATTTTCAAATATGTTATAAAAAATGCACAAAAACCCCATAAATCTCTATTTTCACCTTTTGGGAAAAGTTTCCCAGAATTCAATCTCTTGTCCCTTTCAACATGAATACACTTAATTTTGTCCTTTGGCACAAAATATAAGTCTTTCATGACTCTTATACATGTTATGACTTGAAAATAACCTTGCTATGCTAAAAAACTCCTCATTCTAAAATCTTCAAAGCCCTGAGGTACCACCTGTAGGTGTGCATTAGCATACACATGCATCAAGTGTGGAATCTTGGGTAGTATTTGAGATGGGTAGGTATATGATTATTCCAATTATTCCACAAAATTATCTAATTCATCCTTATCAATATTATAATATTTAAACCTATGTCAAGCTTCCAACCTCTCAGCATGATGCCAACAATGGCCCTTATAAATGTGTATTGGGTTGTATGTAGATAGTGAGTGTGGAATAGAGGAACAAGTGGATAAAAGTACTCATGGGAAGATAAAACTAATTTTATATCTCTCAAATACATTATTTACACCAAGGGAGTATTGAAACCATTTCAAAAACATCTTTTTCAATGTGAAACCTCTTAAGAACATGTTGTAAGAGAGTAGGCAGGGTGTCTAATGATTGGTTTAGCATGATGAATGATCTTGTCATCAAAATTGTAATTTTAAAAAGCATAAAAGTGGATTATACTCATATATTTATGACTTTTATAACTAAAACACCCTAGTTACAACTCCATGAATAAGCTAAACCAGCTTATACAGGTGACTGTAAGTGAAATTAGGCAAAGAGTTGACTGTGAGGAAATGCAAGGCTAAAAAATGCCCAAAGCATGATATAGTGAAACCAAAACATTGAAAGAGGTGAATATATGGATTTTATACCTATGGAAAACCATATTACAACTAGATTAGGCCTTTATAGGAGACCAACATTTTGCAAATAAGAACTTTGATTGAGATTATACATGGTGGTATCTTCCTAAAACATGAGATAACTTGCCCATACAAACACCCTAAAACATGAATATATGTATATCATATAATAAGGTATCCAACTTACTGTAGAGTCAACATCACTAACTAGTTCATATGGACTTGACCAAAATGGAGTAAAACCTATAGGGTGCATGAAATAACTAGCAGAAAAGTAAAATCAACTTCATGAGAATGGTTCATAAATAATATTTAATCAATCCTTTCAATCTTTATATGTAAATTAAGGTATATAATTTTAATATCACCTCAAAAAATCATTTTCTCTAAGACCTCTTCAATTATTCATACTAAGTACAAACATGAAGGACATTTTTATATGTCTAGGAATGTAAAGAAGAAGAATAATAGTTTTGGATTAAAAATGGCACTTAAAAATAAAATAAAGTTTTTGTATGAGTTTTAGGAAGATTAATATGACTTCCATGATCTTTTACCATGTGTCACACTTCCCCATTGGTTGTACAAGTGCCAAATGCTCCCCTTTTCAGTTGGTTTCTTAAATTTCAATTAGACAATCTACAATATTATAATGTAACTAACATCTCTCATAGGTAACCTTACATATTTGAAAATTTAAAGGAATAAAGGACACATGGTCACCTTGGGAACCATGCCACTTGCATTTAAGACCCTTAAAAGCCCACTAAATGACTCAAAATGACAAATAAACCTATTGGGCCATGACTAAGGCTAAAAATACATTAGACAACATCAAATGAATCATAATATATCCTATGAAAAAGTATTATACCCATATTACATATAAAAAACCAATTTTTTTACCTATAGGGGTCCAAATTTGACCTAAAAGTCAAATTTGGTAAACACTAAATACTACGTATGTGGTATTGCCACATACATGGTCTTTCATTAGTAATAAAAAAACACTAACAATTATTTTTTAACTTTAAGAGTATTGTCCCCTAATTAGTTGCATTCTATATATTGAAAGTGTAGTTTTAAATGATTAAAATGATGTTCACATCCTTAAAATCATAACTCATTATCTACTCATATGGTTGACTAAAGAGTACATAAGACTATTCTTAATTATTTTGGAATAATTGGATTAATTTCCCCACTTGGTACTTCACACTAAACAAGTCTATTTTAGAATAACTAGATTATTATCACAACCAATTAAAGTTGAAAACTTTGTGTAATCATGGGTGATGACTTTCATAGTAGTAGGAAGAAGTAAAAGTGCAAAACACCAGACAAATTAGAAGTGGTGAGAGAGAAAAAAAGGCATCAAATGAAAAAAAATCATGTAGGTAAGTCTACTATCCCTAATGAGTTTATTATCACAAATAATGATGAAATGAACAATGACACTATACCAAATTATGAAAGTCCAATTGTCAATTTTGATTTTATACCTAATTATAATGTAAGTCCACATTCAAATTTTAATATTTGTAATTTTGATAATGATGATAGTATGCATGATGATGTTAATTGCATGGAAACATGCATTAGAGAAACTTCTAATGATGAAACTAATATGGAAACACCTATTCGATAAAGTTACAATGAATAAAAAAATATGGGAACACCATTGAATGAATAACCTACTAATGAATAAAATAATATGGAAACACCAAATCAATCAAATATATGATTAAGAACACCTCCTAGGATTTATATAAAAAACCAGTGTATTTAATTGAAATATATGAATCCATTTTGAAACCAATTCCTTAAAACATGTCTAAGTACCATATGAGAAGAAAATCTAAAAGAATTTAGAACTGACACTTTCAAGATGTAATGAAACTTGAAGATGCCAATTTTTTTGTTACATTGATGAAATAACTTAATACGATACCTACAATGAATACCCTATAACTACAAACATCTAATATTGATGGTGTAACCAAGGCAACTGTTGAAAATTTTCATAATGTATACCATCAAGTAGGTTTGAATAAATGCACCAAATATGGTAACACTAACTGGCATGTTATTACAACTTCTTTGGTAAGTGGTAAAACAAATAATAAAGGTTGATTATAAAAACAAGTCAATCTTTATAAACAAATAGAAAAACACTAATGAAATCAATTGGGAGACATAAAATACTTGATGTTTATGGTAACAATGACTTGTAGGCATTCTATGGTAGCCTCCCACATAAAGACAAGGCTATAATTGATGCCCTCAAAGATTTAATTTTATAATTTTTGAAAGATAACACAAGGGTATCACCTAACATTAGATATGTAATGAAAAGAAGAGTTGGTTCTCAAAACTGTGAACCACATCATAAAAAAATTGGATATGACTCAAACACAATTTTACTCTAAATTTGTTGAAAAATCTTCATACATTTTTATTAGTCAAAGGTATTTTGAAATGGCCAAACCCTTTTATGTGAAAATTAATCACACATGCTCTACTTGTCTTTGTAGGCAACATGTTTAATTTTCTATGCATTATGATATTTTCATCATGTTCATTGTACTTTGCATACTAACATTTTACAAGAGTGTGGAGTAGAATCCCCACCAAAATCAAGAATAGAATTCATTCCACCAATTTTTTGTGAAATACCAAATGGTAAATTATTTTATAATAATGCATGTTTAGATGTAAGTTACAACATTTGTGGTGGATTGATAAAATTGAAAGCATGTGCCCATGAGGATAGTACACATGGAATTGGATAAGAATTGGCTACTTTTAGTAAATATAAATTTGTGATATATCAAATGAAATATGGAAAATAATTTAAAAGGTGAAAGTTTGTTACATAAAAATACCTATTTCCAAATTTATGGATAAATTCAAGGATGAAATTGTATGAGTATGAAAGGCACACACACAACATCTATAGATAGAATAATAATTAAAGTTAAGTAAGGACACATTCCTGATTGGTACTATTGTTTTAGTAGTTTACTTTGTATATAATTACACATTGAAACCAAAAAGAGAGGTTCTAACACAATACTACAATTCAATATACGTTTCACTTTTTATGCATATAACATTCATGCATTCACTTGATAGTACATATAATGACTGGAAAATATTAAGGGAATACCACTTTTATGTCAATGATGACCGAACACATGATTTAGATTATGCTCAAGGTTTTTTTTAGTTATTTTATGGAAATTTGAGTTAAAGTAACATTACTTTCAATGAAAATTATATATGGTCAGATAATTACACATTATAATTTAAGAATGCATGGATGTTTTATTGGATGAGTAGGATACATGTGAATACTAGTGTATAACATATTTAGAGTTTAATAGAAGCAAGCCATGGAAAAGGGGATCATGATGGTGTAATATCATGTGTCAAAAGATCACTTGCAAGAAATGAGTTTAAGTTTGAAGAGGTTGTTGATTTGTTAGATGCAAAGAACATAGTTAAATTGTGTAATGAATATATGGGCCATGGTGCTCAATAAAATTCCACTATTGATAGATATTTTTGACTCATGGAGGATGAAAATCATAAAAATATTATTAATTATATGATAGTGATAGGATTGATTAAGTTACACTCATTTCATATCTCAAATGTAGGTTCTTGGATGGTTCATATAAGGCATGTGGTGTGCTTTTGTTCTGTATGCATTGAATTTGTTTAAAATGAGTGAAAGTCACAAAAATGGGTGGATGAATGGATTTATAAACCTATAGTTCCAATTTATAATTATAAGTTTCCACTAGAATTACAACTTATAGAGATGACATAATCATATGACTTAGACCATGTGTCTGATCTAGTGAAACCAAATACCCTATTATATTTGACATGTGTTTCATGTACTAAATTTGGTAAATATATTAGAATGACATCATACTAAATCATGTTTTGTTTTATTATTTATGGAATGTTTATGTAGCTATTACATGTGAGGATAAATAGGAGGGGACAAACTACTACTTGTGTTAGTGTGTAGAAGAAAAACATAAATTGACTTTTACAGTCATAGATGGTGAAAACATTCACTATCCCATTGGGTCTATTGTGGTTACTGGTACTTGGATTTGATTTTATCCTATGAAAATTATAATGTATGGTTGTTTGAATACTTCAAAGTACATAAGAATATACTCCACCATTTAAATATGGTTCTTGAAAAAAATGTCCAACTACATAAATATCAAGGTAGGCCATTGAAAAGAACTCTATGGAGGGTTTGTGAATATGACCATGAAGAAATTATTGATATTATAAATAATAGAGATGATCCTAGTGGTTCCTTAAATTTAACCCCCAATGTGTGTTTGATTCTCAAATGAAATGTATTTACTTTTATCAAATTTAATTTATTTCTTAGGTTTTACATATAAATTTCAACTTAACTAAATACTAACATATTTATTGTAGGTTAGTGGTGCCAAATTAGCTTCCACATTTGAGTGGTTGGCACTATTAGTATAGAATTAAATATTATCAAAGCTAAGATAAGCTTTTGTTTCATGTATGTCCAATTGTTAGTTGACAACATTTATTATCAATGTTGTTTGAGGTTGGAATGGGTGCTCCATATCCGAATTGGGAATGATCAGAGTCAAAGAATGTAGTTATATATATTAGTCACTACCCCTAACATGGTGGAAATGTTATTTTTCATCCATGAGGCCCCATAGGTAGATATCTCTGAATTAACTCGCATGTTGACAACATTTATTGTCAATGTTGCTTGAGGCTAGAATAGGTGATTCATCTCCTAACTGAGGATGCTCAAAGGCCAAGAATGTGGCCCTAGACTTTAGTCATAGCCTCCAATGTGGTGGAATGTGGTCCTATATTTTAATCTCAACCCCTAATGTGGTGGTGATGCTAATTTTTATCTATGAGAAACCAAAGGTGTAAAAATCTCCAACTTGGCTTGCATGTTGACAACATCTATTGTCAATGTTTCTCAATGCCAGAATTATTGAAAAATTATGTATACACATGGATTTCAAGGCCATGGAAATGGGAGTGCATGTAATTTTCATGTCCTGATGTGTTGGAAGTGATAAATTTGTAATCAAAGGTCTAATAGGAGGAAATATCTATTGGAGGCAAATAACCTATCTCTTAACTATATAAAAGTTGAATTTTAGGACTAATAATAGAATCTCCTAATATGAATTTGTAGATTATTTTTTATTCATGAGATTTAGGGTGAACATATAGGACTTATACATGCATAGAATGGTTCTTTTGATTCATGGATATAACTTATATTTTATATTTTATGCCTATCTAAAGTTTGCCTAAAAAATATCAATTTTTCCTTATAGGGAAATGTCATATTGAGGCCAAAATGGGTGATACATCTCCTAACATAGAGTTATATAAGGCCAAAAATGTGTTCCTATATGTTAATCACCACCCTTAACATGTTTGTGATTATATTTTTTAGCCACAAAGACCTAGAGGTAGAGATTTCCAACGTGGTTTGCATGTTGACAACATTTGTTGTCAATATTGATTGAGGCCAGAATGGATGCTTTGCCTCCTAACTAGGTGTGCTTAGAGGCCAATAATGACCTTATATTATAATAAGGTTATATTATTCCATTAAAAATTTTAATTTTAGAACAATATATTGTATAAAATATTGCAAGCTTGTAAACAACTAATTGTGATTAAGAATATGCATTATTGTAATGTTTGTTAACCAGTCCTAGGGAATTATAATGGTGAGAGGAACTAAAGAGAGGATAATAAGGTGTTGACATGAGTTTTAAGTGGGTAGGAGGTGTATAAATTAAGGATTGCAAGTCTACAGGTCATCAAGAGTAGTCTTCTTGAGATTTCAAGATAGTTGAAAGAATATTGAGCATTAAAGGAGTTAGGGATAGGTTGGTAGAACCCTTGGAAAGTGATATGAAATTAGGAAAGTGTTTATTAGTTGATATATTAAATTTACTATTATCTTGGCCTTATAATCCTGATAAAACCCTAGTTGAGTGTTTGGATACACCAAAATACCCATAACTTGTGTTTGGTCTATACAAAGGGCATGAAATTATGTAGAATAGTGGGAATAGGTGATTTTAAAGTATTGAAGGTGGTTTGGAGGTTGGTTAAGGTATATGAGAGGAGGTATGGCCAAAATTTAGTCCCAAAGAAGCCTAAAACCCTAGTGGGATAGGTATATAAGAGAGTGTATCTAGTAGGTGAGATCAATAAGGGTCTTGATATATTGAGAAGAGTTGAAAGAGGTTGTGAGTGAGGTGTTTGAGGTGTTTCAATGGTAATTATACCAAGAAGAGAAGGTATATCAGTCATGGATAATAAGAAGCCTAATTAGACCTTGTAAGGCTAAGATCCTAGTAGGAATAAAGGTTAGAACTTGAAAGGACATAGGTGTAAGGCTATGAAAATAGTTGAGTTAGATTGGAATGATTATGAGGATTATGGAAGGAAGGTTGGAAGTGAGTAGGAATACCCTGGAGTCAAGAATGAGTAGTAAGATAATGAGCAGTGAGAGAGTGAAATAGGCCTATTAGGCCTTGGTGGCCTAATTTGGGCAAAAGTGTTAAAGAATAAAAGGGAAGAGTTGAGGTAATTAAGGTAAGTTTTTAGGCATGTTTGAATTTATTGTATGAGGTTGGTAATTATTATAGGCAGTTTTAAGTGTTAAGAGCAGGTAGAAGGCAACTAGGCTAGGACCTAGTTTAGAAGGCAAGTGGAAATTATGATGGAGATTGAACGTAAGGATGAGAGTGGATTTTATAGATTGAGTTGTATCTTGAGAGATGGTTGAAATTAATATAAAAAATCTAAGGAAACATAAGGTAGTGTTGGTGTTGACAAGAAGATGGTCTAGAGAGAGTCTATTCAAACCTAGTGAAAAGAAGAAGAAAAAAGGTATTGAGAAAAGGGAGTTTTTAAGATCATAATTTTAATTATAGGTAAAAAGGTGTGTGAGTAGTTTTGAGGTGATAAGGTGAATGACTTTAAAGGGTTGTAGGTCTATGATTTAATATTGTATGGGATAGTTATCAAGAAGTGGAGATTTTTGCATCTTTTGAGTCTTGTCAAGTGGGGAATTTTGTGAACAAAGTGGTAAGACGAGTGTTAGGGTGTGTTTAAATTGGAAGGAGGTCTAAATAGTGTGTCCAAGTAGAAATATCAAATTATGAATGCTCTCATCTAGGTTAGACTGTTAAAACCCTAGTTGAGGATTTGGAGCCACCAAAAAGTTATTTTATTCTATTTGAACCATGAAAATACTATGATATTATGTATAAGGTTATGGATATATGAATTTAAATTATATAAGTTGAATTAGAGGTTATATAAGGTTTATAAATCACCAAAACTTAGTTAGATAGAGGCTTAAAACCCTTAAGGGATAGTCATGAAAGGGGATGATGGTGATAAATGAGTTTGAGCAGGCCCTTGATCCTTTAGAATAACTTGAGATAAGTTGTAAATGAAGTATTTACAAGTGAAATTTTAATAATATACAAGGATATACAAGATAAAGTGATAAATTTCAATCCTAGTTAGGCCTAGTCCTTGAAGCCAATAAGGGGTAGTAAGTGGATAAGGTGGAAGAGTGGGGGTCTAAGCTTATGAGGATAGTTGTTTAGTATTGAAATGAATATGAAAATAATGATATTTGGGTCAGGAGTGAGAAATAAGGATTCAAGGGAAATAATCAGATTTGAAAACATGAATTAAGCCTTCTAGGCCTTGTAGCCCTACTTGGGTAAAAGTGGAAGATAGGTACAAGGAAGATTTGGGGCATTTAAGGAAGGTTGGTTGGAATGTTTAAGGATAGGGTAGGAGGTTGGAAGCTATTAGAGGTAAATTTAAGTACATAAAAAGAAGATAGATGACAATAGACCTAAACAAGCCTAGAAGGTGCACTGAGAGAGTGAGACAAGATTGATTACAAGAGAAGAGTGGAGATTATAGAGTGATTTGAACCTTGATAAGTGACTAAGGTGAATATAAAAATCTTAAAGAATCATAAGAGATTTTTTGTGTTGATAATAAGAGAGTTTAGTGAGGAATTTCCTAAACCTAGTGGAAAAGTGCAAGGACAAATCATTAAACTAGGTGAGTTTGGGATCAACATTACAGTCATAGGTATCATAGGTAGATGTTTTATAGAGGTTTGTAGATGATCAGATTTTACTTACATCAGAGCCTATTGGTATTCTAAGGCCAATACAAGAGAATATAGTATGAAATATTGTAAACAAAGGTTTGTGAAAGAGTATGAAAGATATTCAAAATCAAAACAAATTATTGAACAATATATTAACATAATTTTAAGTAAACTTTACATGAATTTTAACAACATTCAATAGACTACAATGTTTAAAAAGCAAAATGTTTCACTATATATATATATATATATATATATATATATATATATATATATATATATATATATATATATATATATATATATATATATATCCATAAAATCCATAAAGGGGTATAAAAATTAAACACAATACAATATCTGAGGCCAATGCCATATAGGCATATACAACATGTCAAACAACTATACATCAAGCCATATAGGCATACAATAAAATGTCATAAGACATGATCTCTTAATCATCAAAATGCATCTCTCTCTTTACCTTTCTTGTCAGAGCCTCTCCCCTAGATGCCTTGCTCACAACTAAAGGTCTCTAAGTGGATTTACTATGATTCCTCTTCAGCTTCAAACTTACTTGTATCTCTAACTATTCATATGAAAATATTGTTAGAAATTATACATGCTACAATAAGATGCTAAAAAAATTAACTTGTTAATTTTCTCAAATCATAAAAAATTATTCATAGGTGCACTTATCGTAAGATGGTAATCATTGTCAATTTGATATTGGTACTCAACAAAGATGATGCTAGGTTCACATTAGTGAATAGGAGTGTGAAATAGATCACTACTATGAGTCAGTGACCTAACCCTAATGATGGAAGGTGTAGGTACCTACAAACATATATATATATATATATATATATATATATATATATATATATATATACAAAATAAAAATTCAAAATTAGCTCATAAACTAAATCATTAAAATATAATATGAAAAATTATAAATTAAATTATCTAAATATACCATGCTACCCCTATTAATCATTTGGATAGGACTAGAAGACATCACCAGAGGAATTTGTATAGATAATTATTTTGTGTGTCATCTATTTTCACAAGTATAGAGTAAAATTATAAAACACACATCTATATTAATAATTAAACATTATGTAATATATAACTCAACCATTTACTTGAAAGAGTTTCTATACATATGAAATCATAACAACACCTACATTTATTCCCTCCGTAATAGATGGCATAGTGTCTTCTTTGGTCATCAATTGAACATACAAAATATTATTATTAGTAACTTTAACACACACATTATATATACAACATATATGTACAATGAACAATAAAATTAATTAATCATTATAAATTACCTTTATATAGGTATAAACTACATGTGAACTATGAGAAACACACGTGCTTATTTGGACTCCACAAACCTATTGCAACATAAAAATAGTTCATATACATCAAATTACCTTTTAAATTATATAAATATTTTTATTTTAACAAGTCTAGCATTTTTTTGTAATAATTGAAATATTAAACATACATGGGAAGTGGTAGGCAAGGTGACTAGATGAAATGTAGATGGTTGAAACATAGAAATATTGATATCATCTAAGCCTATGGAAAAACCACCATGACTGAACTACATGAAATCCTCCTCATCCTCATCAAGTCTAGTGCATGTAACACCACATAATTTTCATAAGTGAGCTCATCGGGTATCAATTCTAGAAAAATCCTCACCACATCCACCCTCCTTAGGAGGAGTATGAGAAACCTAGTTTGTATACTGGAAGAGGGTGTTAGTAAGCACCTTAAGCACATGCAAAGTATCAATATTTACAAACTATAATGGTTAATATCTTAGTAGGATGGGGTTTATCAACACATTCTCTCACTGGTTGATTAGGTACACAACATACACCTAGCCTATCCTACATAGAGCCCTTTCCCCTACCTTGAAATTCTGACAAATCAAAATAATTTTGGATTTCATTCAACACAATCTCACAATACAATTTTATTATAAAATATAGTGAGAAATCATTATTGTTGTAAGGTGGGTGATCAAAGACCATACACTATCGGTCCCAAAAAAATTATTTGATTAAATATTAAGTGAACCAATGGATTGTAATCCATTTTGTCATCACATCAAATGGTGCACCAATCTTCCCATTAATGAATAGGGAACAAATTTGGGATTTGGTTATGTGTTTATCTTTCACAATGGATATATATATAGTTTTTTTTAATAATATGTCTTACATATATTTCTATAGTTAGTACACCTATCAATTTTATCCATTAATGAATCAACTTGATCTACTAATATATGTAGTGTGTTTGCTAGGGAAATTTAGTGGGGGGTGTTTGAATGTGGATCCCTTAATTACCTAATCAAATTCTCAAGTTCAAGATTATTTTATAATATGTGGCCTATTAAATCCTCTTGACTACCTTGGGGGTCTTGAGTAACTACAAGAGGTTTAAAAGGGTTTTATGGGTGAGGAATGATTGGAGGGTTTTGCAAGTGAGGATGGATTGGAGGGTTAAGAAGGATAAGAGGGTTTTTGGGGTTAGGTGTTGGCACATTAGTCATTACACATTAAGATGTATGCATTGAAAAACATAAAAATACAAATAATTTTAATAAAAATAAAATAAAATAGAAAAAATTAGGGTCTAATTTCACTAGAACATGTTGGCTTACCTCTCATTCAGTCTGGCATTATTGAATCAAAGGTTGAGAGATTTAAAATGTATATTCTTACTTACTTGAACTTGCTTCTCCAAAATTCAGGTTTACCCTTATTGCTCTTGCTTGTAATTTCTACGATGTGAAATGCCAAATGATTTGGCTTTCCCATTTTTTTGTTTTATTGGGTAAATACCACATAAGCAATTATTCAACATATGTGGTTATTCCATGTATGTGGTTTAGCCTCAGTAATGATCAAGGCTAACTTTAAGAACTACATATGTGGTTCTAATAACCACATATGTAGAATGGTTTTTTTTTTGTGGGGGGGGGAGTAGAATTTTGTCCACTTTTTGGCCCCCCAAATTCATGCATATACCCCATAATTAAACAAGCAAATGCCCCCAATGTACTGGATGAAAATGGTAGGGGAGAGGTCCAACATATATGTATGCATATATCATGTGTCTTTGGTATTCTTTTATTACACTCAAGGATGCATGAAACATGTATGTGTATATAAAAAGAAAATGATATGCTATCTACTAACATAAATCAAATGACATAGGTTCTAAGGAGCTAGTAAATAAGTGAATGATAAATATTCTTATATTTTTGAATTCTTTGAATGTTTTTATATTTTATTAAATATTTTATTTTTTATTGAATATTTTATTTTTTATTTTTTATAATGGAGATATATACAAGGAAAAGTGCTACTAAAATCCAATGATATCATCAAGGAATGATTTTGTGAAGGCCATCTATCATGTATGCCATATTCATATATGTTGGTCACCCTAAAATATTGCACCTAAAATCACTCATGAGGTTGAGTGTTTGAGGGAGAGAATTGGGGTACAATGCATGGGATATATACATCCCATCATTAATTTTAGGATTGATGATAGTTCAATCCAATGACTGAGTGGTTTAACAAATGTTTACTCTGAGATCAATAACTAATACCTCCAAATGTTCAATTAGTATGAGAATTCACTATTAATTTACTTGATTGATAATTAGTGTTAGAAAATTATTATAAATACTTTGGGTTATTGACTAAGGTATATTATCTATGCACCCTGGTTAGTTATTTTAACCACTTGGGTTAATAGGTTTATTTTTACAAGCTTAGATATTTGATTCTACCTAATGCTTATGTTTTCTCCCACCCCTTATTTTATTGAGTGGATATTTTGCCTATTTAATAGGCCTCTCATATATTATTTAGTATGTTGGTTAATTAAATTTCTTAATATCTTTGCTAAATCTAATATGGTGTCAGAGCTTACAGTGTAGGAAGCTTAGAAGGGAGCCTTTGGAGTAAGAGAGGAGAAGTATTATCAAGGAAGAGCATAGAGCACCTAGTGGAGATCCATGAAGATAATTTTTTTTCTCCTGTGACTAGTGGAATATTCAGTAATCAATAGAGAAACATCAAGAAACTTGTCTTAGCAAAGGAAAAGCGGTAGGAGGCAATAAAAGAAGCTCACAGGTTTGTTTTTGTTTTTCCTATATTTTTTAGGTGGCCATTTATATTTAGTTTGAAAAGTGACCATATTTTAATTTGAGCACTATTTTTGGTGAGTGAGGGGTCTAAAAATTTCTATTTTTTGAGGAGATGATAGGAATTAATGGAATTCAATTTGGTTGAGTATTTCTCCCAGAATCTGCATCTAAAGTTTTACAGGTAGGCCAATTTTATGATTGGCTGATTATTTTTATGAAAATTTTAATCTAAAATTTTATTATTTTAATTAATTTTAATTTTTTAATTGAAATAATTCAAAACTTTAGCTTATAAGGGTTATTGGGGACCTACTGGTGACTAATTATCTTGAAAAAGTTTTAGAAGGTGAAAATTTCACCATTTTCTAGGTTTTTAATTTATATGTTGGTGGAAAAGGAATTTTTTAAATTGGAATTATATATCTGTAGATAAAATTATTTTTATCCATTTTTGGTATTTTTAAAGATGAAATTTTTTAAATTTCCCAAATGGTGTGGTGTTTTTTGTTAAAAACTGGAGGTATTGACCAATTTATGATTTGAGTCCATGGGTAGGAGGAATTTTATGTAAAGTCATTATAGTTTTTTATTATATTCATTTTTTGAAAAAAAATAGATCAAAATGGCTAGTTTAAAACACCTTTTATTACCAGATTCACAAAAATTGATAGGCAAAAATTTAAGTTTGTGGAGTCATAAGGTTTTGACACTATGTGAATATTAAAACCTTGATCAAATAGTGTTTGGTAAAGAGAAAAGGCCTACCATTAGTTATGATGACTATGATAAACATCATAGGGAGGCTCTTATGTTAAAACTATCAATAGTAGATAATCTAATCTCATAGGTTAAAAATGTCACCATTACATCAGTTTTGTGGACTAGTCTTACTTCTAAATACTAGGCATTTGAAGCTAATAGGGTATTGTATTTGAAGATTTTTTTTTTATACTAAGATCCAAGAAGGTGGATCTATTTTTGAGTTTTTATTGTAGATCAAGGACATAAATGATCAATTAAAGATTGTGGAAACTCTTGTTGATGAGCAAGATTTGATTGCTCTGGTTATGCAAAATCTTCTACCTTCATTTGCATCATTTGTGGAGTCTTTGCACATGATTTATAAGATGCAAAAATTGGACTTTGAAAAGTTGTCCACATTATTATTGTAGAAGGAGAGATAGCAGGAGTAGATAATATTGTCTACATCTACTTCTATAGAGAGTGCATTATTCATCAAGGGAAAGGGTAAGTAGTTTGGTAAAACTACTAGTTCTCTGATGGAAACTTCACAAGTAAGTGGTTATAATAAGAGATATAATTGGAAATGTTTTTACTATAAGTAACTTAGTCACCTTAAGAAATATTGTAAGAAAAGACAATAGGATATGGCTAACCCTGGAAAGAAAGCTCGTCATGTGAATGTAGTTGAAGGTGAAGGTGAGGAATCATCTCCTAATTTTGATTTCATGGCTTCTAGTGGTAATTATAAAATGGATCAATCTTGGTACTTTGATTCAATGACATCTTGCCATTATACATGCCATAAGGGATAATATGTGGATTTTGTTGAAAATGATAGTAATAATGAATATGTATCTTTGGGAGATGGTAGAACTCATTTTGTGAAAGGATATGGTAATGTTCATATTAGATTTGATGGTACTATTTGGTATACATTTAAGAATGTTAGGTATATGCCAGAAATGAACTAAAATTTACTTTACATTAATGAGATCACTAGAAAATCTAAATTTGTTGTAAAGTTTCATGGACAAAATTTTTTATTCACTACCAGAGATAACAAGATTATTTCTAGTAGGATTGGTGAGAAAGGCTTATATAAGCTTGTAGATCCATAGATGGCAAAGGAAAGTACACTTGTAGAGATTGATAGCACAAATTCACTATGGCATGAAAGGTATGGGCATTTTAATTTCTAGTATTTAACTACATTGAGCAAGAATAAGATAGTTAAAGGGATTCCTTCTATTCAGGATAGTCATCATGTATGTACTGGATGTTAGTTGGAGAAATAATTTAGACATTTATTTGATGTTGGTTAAGATTCAAGAACTAAGGGAGTATTATATATAGTACATGTGCACTTTCATGGTCTAATGTAGACACCTACCCCTTATAGAGCCCATTATTTTCTATTGTTGGCCAATGATTTCTCTAGGAAAAAGTGGGTATACTTTCTAGTGAAGAAATTTGATTGTTTTTTTTACTTCATATCTTGGAAAGCTATGGTTTAGAAACAAGAAAAATGATTAGTGAAATCTCTTAGAATGGATAATGGGGGTAAGTTCACCTCAAAGTAGTTTAAGGAGTTTTGTGCCATTGAAGGTATACATAGATAATACACTACCCCTTACACTCTATAGCAAAACAAAATTGTGGAAAAGTGAAATAGGATGATGATTGACTTGGCTCACTATATGGCCCAAATTAAAAATGTCCCATATAGATATTAGATATAAGTAGTGAATATGGTAGTATACATCCTCAATAGAAGTCCTAAAAAAACATTAGATAATATGAATCTAGAGGAGGCTTGGTCAGGTCAAACTCAAGATGTAAGTGCTTTCTAAATTTTTGGTTGTGTAGCTTTTGTAGTTATTCCTAGTCAAAAGAGAAGTAACTTGGATGTGAAAAAGAAAACATACATGTTTTTTGGGTAAAGTGAGCAGTCAAAAGCCTATATATTACTTGATGTTTCTACTAATAAAGTTATGGTCAATAGAGATGTCATTTTAAATGAATAGATGACATTCTTCACAACAACTAGTATAGTTTCAAATATTGAGTCATTATTTTCTTCTAATGATTTTATTATAAGTTTTGGTGTGAAAGTTGAGTAGGATTCTAGTTTATCAATGGAATCACATTCCAGGGAGGGAATTGATGTAGGTCATTGTGAGGTTCCAAAAGAACAACCAAAGAAGCTAAAGTTTTATTCTACCATAATGGAAGCACTAAAGGAGGGAGACTTGACACAAGGTGTGGAAGGAAGAAGATTGAAATCAGAAAAGTAATTTGGTAATAGAGGTGAGCATGAAAATTTTGCTCTAACAACCATTATTTCACTTATATTTGATCCTAATTATTTTTCATAGGCCAAAGGGAATCATGAGTGGGAATCAACCATGCAACTGGAATATGATTCCTTGATGAAAAATAAGACTTGAGATCTCATGGAGCTACTACCAAGAAGAAATCCATTAGTTGTAAATGGATTTACAAGGTAAAATGCAAAGTAGATGGTTCCTTGGATAAACACAACACCATAATTGTTGAAAAATGTTATGCACAAGAGGAAGGGGTTGATTATGAGGAGAATTTTTATCTTACTACAAAGATGGTAACTTTTCATTTGATTTTTTCTATTACTACTCAGTTTGGATGGTAGGTGCACCAAATGGATGTCAAGAGTGATTTCTTAAATGGAAATTTGGAGGAGGAAGTCTCCATGGTTTAGCCATACTATTTTTAGGTTCTTGGTAAGAAACATCTTGTTTACAGGTTGATCACATCCTTTTATGGGCTTAATAAGTCTCCTCAAGTCTAGTATATGAAGATAGATACATACCTTAGGTAGTCTGGTTTCAAAAGGTGTAACTCGAAAACAACTCTCTATATAAAGGTGTTTGGTGATGATATATTAATTTTCATTATATATGTTGATGATATATCCATCACTAGGAGTAATTCTATTCTTATTCAATAGATAAAAGATGATATTTGATGATAGACTTAGGAATACTAAAACATTATTTAGGTGTAGAGTTTTGGCAAGGTAATTATGCTATATTCATGTCACATAATAAGTATGAAAAATAAATGATAGAAAGGTTTAAAATTATGGATTATAATCCAAATCTCACACTGATGGAAGTTAGATCTAAAATTTCAATTGACACTGCTTCACCTCTAGTCAATGAAACAATGTATCGATAACTAGTGGGTAGTCTTATTTACGCCACCACCATTAGACTAAATATTTGTTTTATAGTGATTTTTATATCTCACTTCATTCCTAAAACATAGGAAGTACATTGGTTAGATGAAAAATGGGTATTAATATATTTTAAAGGTACTCTTGACTTTGGCATACTATATAAGAAGTTTATAGATTTATAGATTTTAGAATATTCTAACTCTGATTAGGTAGGATTAGTAGATTCAAGAAAATCTACAATAGGCTATGTATTCACTCTTGGTTTAGGAGTTTTATCATGGTAGAGTAAAATACAAACTATAGTGGCATTATATTTAATAGAATCATAGTATAAATCTATGGTCAGTGTAGGTTGTGAAAATATATGGATAAATAAAATCTTGGAGGATCTTCAGTTTGAGTCATCAAAGCCTACTCCAAATTTTTATGATAACCATAGTGTTCTGAAGATGGTGAAGAATATAGTATTCTATGACAAGAACAAACTCATTGAGGTTCACCATGATCACATATGATAGTTGGTTATGAATGAATACATCAGTCTCTTCTACTACCCCATTGCAAAGCAACCAACTGATATAATGACCAAACCACTTGGTACATACAGGTTTACAACATTCAAAGATAAAATTTGTCTTATTTTAAGTTTAGTAATTAAGGGAGGGTGTTAGCATATTATTGTAAATACCTTGGATTATTGACTAAGGTATATTATCTATGCACCTTGGTTAATTATTTTAACCACTTGGGTTAATAGGTTAGTTTGTTTTTACGGGCTTAGCTATTTTACACTAATCAATGCTTATGGTTACTCTCACACCCTATTTTCTTGGGTGGATATTTTGCCTATTTAATAGGCCTATCATGTATTGTTTAGTATGTTGGTTAATTAAATTTCTCAATATCTTTGCTGAATATAATAATTAGTTATCTAAATCTTGATGCATATCTAATTCAACTTGTGAAAAAAAAAGCTCTGCTTCACTAAAATTCATTTAAAAATATAAAATAAGATAGGATATCATCAAAAAAGATTAAAAAGTAGGGCAATTAAAAAAATAGAAGGTTTTATCTTAAACTAATAAATTATTTGGACACTATGACCTGAGATAGAGACTGGCCATAGTTATACCACTATGTGCACGGTCTAACTATTGTACAGATGCCAGATACTCAGTGGGCAAGCTTCTAAGGAAATGTTAGAATCCATTAATCCATTATATTCACTCTAAAAAAAGGATTACATGTATTCTAAAATTATTTCACATCATGATTACAAGAATCCTAATTAAAACAAAGCATGAATAAATCCAACAGACTAGTTATAATAATTATTGCACATTATAACTGAGATAATAATGTATGACTAAGTTATATTATCAACTCTTATCACCCATTTATCAAATAAATATAGAGACTAAAGGTAGTAAATGAAAAAATAATAATAATAATATATATATATATATATATATATATTACATTCTAAAGAATTTTATTAAAATTAATACCCCCATGCAAACAATTAAATCCCAAAATCACAAAAGGAAAGGAAAGTGCAATCTTGGAATGATTCTAGAAATGTTTAGGACTAATTTTTTTTAACTTTGATGCACAATCAAGTTGAAAACACTAAAGAAGGGTAGATGCAATACTGACACAATCCCAATAGTGTTTTGGCCCTAAAAGTATCAAACTTTAATAATGGTAATGTAGCCTGATTATATAGATAATTCATGAAGCTCATCTCCTTGTATTCTAGCTTATTCGACTAATATGATGGTTATAAATATTCAATGATGATTTGGAAATATGGTTTGAATTTATCATTACCTAATAGGTTCAAAGATGTTCTCATAATTATAGTTGAATCATTCATTTTTAAGGCAAATATTTCATCTACTAGTCCTTCTTTTTATTTATCTAGATATATGCAACTTGATCCTATGCCATCAAATGGGATGTGTAGTTAAATATTGGTTTTGACAGCCTTGATGGCTAGACATGCCATCAATTTTAGTTCTCTAGCCTCTTTAATGACTAAGATTATTTCTATATCTCATCATTACCATGTGGTAGCTTATCAATTTCACACATAATTTTCCTTTACTCTATCACTTATTGACATACACTAACTATTATTGGTCATGATGTAATGGGATGATGATATGTGGATGACTCTTGCAAATCCACTTACCTAACATTGACTGTACAAGATAGTCTATAGATGACACCTCTAGGTTAGCATGATGATGACATGTGGATAGTTATTATTATTAGATTTACCTAATATTAACCATAAAATATAATCTATTGATGTCATCTATAGGTTAAAGGGATGATGACACATGGATGAATCTTGTTGCTTCACTTACCCAATATTGACCATACAAGACAATCTGTTAACATCACCTCTGGGTTAGAAGGATGATGACATGTGGATAGTGTTATCACTATAGAGAGCACATTGATTAAATATGTGTAAGTCAAAAATTCTATCTAGATGATAAAATTGGATCTTTTCAGAGTGTGGGTGACTCTGTATTGAAAAGAACCTCTAGAGAGGGCTGGTCCCCTTAAGAGTTATCTTTAAAAACTAAACTATTTTGATTTTTTGGGATGAAAAGGGAGAAATAAACTAAAATAGGAAATCCTATCTAATGGGGTGATGCACCTGAATGATTGGTATTCTATGTAATCTTTATAAAATTGAGTAAGACACATATGAATCTAAAAGAAAACTCTACATTCAACCTTGAACATCAAAGTTTCAAAAGAAGGCCTGAAAGAAGTTTATAAAGCAAATTCAAATCCTAGATCTTCCAATGACCTGTAGAGGATGATATTTTCATAGTACGTGTGGAAAACATGTAAAAAAGGGTAAGTATATACCACTTTTATTTTGGTACATAGTCAAATTAAACTCTATTCTGATCCAAACTCATATGCAAAAAAATCTTTTTTATTTGATAAAAATGGTGTCAATTACAATTTCTTCTATGCATTTTGAATTAATGAAAAATGGTTTGAAAAATATAATAAATATGTTTAAAAATAATCTAAATACAAAGTGGCATTTATTTTAGATAAGTATTAGTCTTGGTTAGTTAAATCAATACCTAATCCTTTTACAATGTTAAAACAATTTATCAAAATTTCCAAACTTTTTGAAAATTTGCATAATATTCAAATTTTTGTGTAGAAGAAAAGTGGTGGGGCCCATGGACAAGTAAAAAATGTTTCATGCATGAAATTCCATAACAATAGCCAAAAGGTAACTCCACTTGAGTATTTAAACATGTTTTGAAACATAAGAAAGTCCCTCTTTGCATGGAAAGCATGATCTAGTCAAAAGTCAACTGAAGAGATTTGATCCTTAAGGACTAGTTAACTCAACTTGAGCTCAAATTGAATGAATTGAAACTTATGTATTGAATTTATAATGATATATCCACTTAAAAAATATATATGGCATGTGGTAACTCCAAAATTAATTCATTTGATAGATTTTCAACACCATTCTTTACTTGTTTGATTGACAAATTAGGCCTAAATTATTGCATTTTTAATCCATTATACCTGAAAAAATATTCCATGAAATATAAAAAAATAATTAAATATACCTGGAACAACTTTTTTCATCACAAGATATGTGATTTTGATAAGAAAACACTCACCATTTAGTCAACAGGGTTGACTAGGCCTATTTTGCTCCATTTTATTGAAGATTAGCCATTTTGATCAAGATGTTTTGGAAAATTATAGGATTATTTCTGACCAAATTAATATTTTAGGATTAAGAAAAATTCTTAGGCTTTGAGCTCCATTGATTATATTTTATTGAACTGTCTTGTACTTCATTTTACATAATTTTTCCACAACAAACATGATTTCTACCCTCATACGTATAAATACATGCATAAAATTGAGATTTATGGAATCTTATATAAGTTTTATTAACATTTAATTTTTTTTTAGGTTGATACATGATGATTTTATGGCAATAAAATCAACTTTTTGCAAAACTAGTTTTTTGAGGGTTTAAGAGGGCTTTGAAGCTGAATCTTCAAAATGATGATTCATGAAGTAAAAAAATATTTAAATTTATGTGTATAAAAATAACCCACATAAAATCCATACAAATTTTGGTTTCCCATGTAAAATATATAAAAAATTATCATGTAGAGAAATCTGCCTGTGAGGTTTTGACTACATTCTGGGTTGCCTACACTCTAATGATTGTTCATAAAACACAGCCCATAAAATGTTCTCAATTTTTAATTAAGTAAAATTAAATATGGATCCTAAAATTATACTAAAATCATTTGGCCAAAATCTACATGTGGTGAAAGATATGAGCATCTGAACAGGAGGTTTGGAAGGGTGCCTAGAACTGCAAAAAGTGAAAAATTCACCAAAATGAAAATAAACATTCACATACTTCCAAATACTTTAAAAAATCATCATGATGTCTATAAAATTCTATAAAAACACTCTGAAAGCACTTTTTTTTGAAAAGTCAAAAAACTCCTTTTTGGCCTATATGCCTATTTGCTTGCAAAAGGCTATATAAGCATGGTTTGCTTAAAATTTAGAGTTTTTACACTATTTAAAGGTCTAATTATAATGTGAAAACAACATCCCATGATTTTTAAACTTTAATCTAGACTTATAAACTTTCGTGGCACTCCATAATGATGTCTACTCTAATGGTGATCTCCAACGAACATGCTGAGGACTGTTACAAAACTAAAAGTACCTCTACTTATCTAATGGCCATAATTTTTTAAAAAAAGTTACTCAAGTCATGATAACCTTTTGTACAAAATTTTAGGTCTTGAAACCACCTGTAGCTCCCAAAAAGCTTAATTTTTTATTAAAATTAACCTTTGTGCAGGGATTATCTGCATATTTAAACTTGACAATGCTCTTTTAAAAATATAATGACCCATTTAAAATACATTTTTAATGTTTTTTACCAAAATTAGTGATTTTAGGCCACAATTCCTTAGTTTGACTAGATGTAAAGGGTTAATGACTAGTTTTATGAAAGTTTTGTATGATAGGGGTAGTAATTTGACCTTGACAGGTCAAATTACTAACAATTTTGGTGACTTTCAGGGGTTGACCAACCTGATGATCAAAGAAATTAGAAAATATGGTAAAACTAACTTGGATAAACACTAATTTTTAGAAGATATTTTGTAGACAAAGATACAATAAGACAACTGACAGAAACAACAATAAACACGTGTACATATGCACTTAGAGGAATGGACAACACCAATTGAAAAGGGAAAAACAACTACTAAAACATGTGTGAATATGCACTTAGAGGAAATAAACAAAAAAAGGTCTATTATTTACAAACTAATCTCCAGCTTGTTGGTCCACCTGGATCAAAAGGAAAATTTGACAATTCACTTTTGTGATGAGATGGATAATGATGTACTACATGTTCCCTTGCAAGCTCAGTGGTTAAGAAATCAAGTATCTTCTTTTCCAACTCCTTTGGCATAATCATATGTGGAATAGTAGTAGAAAAGTAACCTTTGATGTATAAATACTGACTTGGTGGCTCTTTCTCCTTATTAGGCTCCATTTCTACACAATCTAGTTGATTATGCTGAGCACAAAATATACTTGTATTACCTTTTGGAAGAATATCCATGTCTATAGGCTCATCAAGGAGATGATAACCCATTATAAAGATGTGAAACAAATCGCCATCAACAATGAACTCTTGAGGTGGTATAATTGAAGGACTTCTCACTTCTTTCTCTTCATTTATCTTGACAAAGTTGCTCTCTTTGGTTGCAATCAAATCATAATCTCCCTGGAGAAGAGTATATCTTGCTCCCAAAACTTCAAATAAGTCCTCCAATGAGATTTCTAGCTGATTGGTAATCTTTATCTACTCCACAGATTGATCAAATTAATCAGCTATTACATTAATTTCTTCATTCTCTTCATAATATGACATCACTGCATCCTCAACTTCTTCATGAACACTTGCATCCTCCTCAACACGTTCTTATTGAAACTCATTTGAATCTACAATTTGATGCTCCTCTTCCTTCTTTTGCATGCTGCTCTAGATGGATTTCCAAGATGGAAATTGGTTAGATTGTTGAGGAGGGTGGGATATTACCTGAGTAGTTTTAGATTTGATTGACTATATGATTTGATTCCAAGATGGGAAAGATAGAGTCTCCTTTTTGACATTTTGATTTTGGTTCTTTTCCTCTTTCCTTGTCTTCAACTCCAACTCTCTAATCTAGTTATTAATATTCTCTTGGAATATCTTCTCTTTAAAGTGGTCAGTGGTCAGAATAGAGTGTAATTTGATTATGTACCAGAATACAAGTGGCATATACTTACCTATCTTTAGGTCTTTTCCTCACCTACTATGAAAATATCATCCTTTACAAGTCATTAGAAGATCTAAGATTTGAATATGATTTGTATACTTCTTTCAATCCTTCTTTTGAAACACTGATGTTTAGGGTTAAATGTAGAGTTTTATTTTAGATTCATATGTGTGTCTTACTTAGTTTTAAAAATCTTATAGAGAATAACAATCATTTAGGTGCATCACTCCATTAAATAAGATTTCCCATTTCAGTTTATTTCTCCCTTTTCATCCCAAAAAATTAAAATACTTTAGTTTTTAAAAATAAATCTTAAGGGAACTAGCTCTTTCTGGAGTTTCTTCTCAATATAGAGTCATCCACACTCTGAGAAGATTCAATTGTATCAGCTAAAGAGATAAGGATTAATCTTCTTTATTTGATAAAAATGGTGTCAATTACAATTTCTTCTCTACCTTTTGAATTAATGAAAAATGGTTTAAAAAGCCAATTTATATGTTTAAAACCAACCTAAAGCTAAAGTGGCATTAATTTTAGATAAAGATTAGTCTTGGTTAGTTAACTCAATATGTAATCCTTTTACAATGCTAAAATAATTTATCAAAATCCCCAAACTTTATGAAAATTTGCATAATCTTCAAATTTTGGTGTAGAAGAAAAGTGGTGGGGCCCATGGACAAGTAAAAAATGTTTCATTCATGAAATTACACACAAATATCCAAAATGGAACTCCACTTAAGTATTTGAACATGTTTTGGAACATAAGAATGTCCCTCCTTGCATGGAAAACATGATCTGGTCAAAAGTCAACTGAATAGATTTGATCCTTAAGGACTAGTTAACTCAACTTGAGCTCAACTTGCATGAATTTAAAATTATGTATTGAATTTATAATTATATATACACTTCAAAAATATATATGATATGTGTTAACTCTAAAATTAATTCATTTGATAGATTTCAATGCCATTCTTTACTTGTTTGATTGACCAATTAGGCCTAATAGCCTATCTTCTTGCATTTGGAATATATTAAACCTAAAAAAATATATTATGAAACCTGAAAAAATAATTAAATATACTTGGAATAAATTTTCTCATCACAAGATATGTGATTTTGATGAGAAAGCACTTGCCATTCAGTCAACAAGGTTGACTAGGCCTATTTTGCTCCATTTTTCTACAGACTAGACATTTTGATCAAGCTAGTTGGGAAAATTATAGGATTATTTATGACCAAATGAATATTTTAGGATGAATAAAAATTATTAGGCTTTGAGCTCCATTGAGTATATTTTATTGAGCTATCTTGTACTTCATTTTACATGCTTTCTTCCAAAAAAACATGATTTATGCCCTTATTCATATAACTCCATGCATAAAATTGACATTTATGGAATCCTCTCTAAGTTTAATTAATATTTAAAAAAAAATTAGGTTGATCTGTGATGATTTGATGGCAATAAAATCAACTTTTTTCAAAATTGGTTTTTTGAGGGTTTGGGAGGGCTTTTAAGCTAAATATTCAAAATGATGATTTATGAAGTAAAAATATCCAAATAATAAAATATTTACATTGATACATACCAAAATGACCCCAATATCATCCCTAAAAATATTAGTTTCCCATGCAAAATATATGAAAATTTATCACATGGAGAAATATGCCTATGGGGTTTTGACTACATTCTAGGTTGCCTATGCTCTTAAAAATTGTTCATAAATCATAGACACTAAAATATTATTAATTATTAATTAGTTATAATTACATAATTCTCCTCAAAATATACTAATAGTGTTCATACAAAATCTACATGTGGTGAAAGATATGAGCATCTAAATAGGAGGCTTGGAAGGGTGCCAAAAATGGTAAAAAGTGAAAAATTTACCAAATGAAAATAAATATCCACCTACTTCCCAATGCCTAAAAACATCATCATGGGGTCTATACCATCCTATCAAAACACTTTGAAAGCACATTTTTCTTGGAAAGTCAAAAAACCCCTTTTTGGCCTATATGCCTATTTACTTGCAAAAGCCTATATAAGCATGGGTTGCTTAAAATTTGGATTTTTAAAACTCTTTAAAGGTTTTATTATGATTTAAAAACATCGTCCCATGTTTTTAAAACTTTCACCTAGACTTATAAATCTCCGTGGCACTCCAGAATGATGTGTGTTCCAATGGTGATCTCCAATGAACATGCTGACTGTTACAAAATACCAAGTATCTCCACTCATCCAATGGCCATGAAACTTTTTCATAAGATTCCTCAATTCATGATGACCTAAATACAAAATTTTAGGTTCTAAAACCACTTTTAGCTCCCAGAAAGCTCAATTTTCTCTCAAAATTGACCCTTGTGCATGGATTATCTGCATATTTGAACTTGACAATGCTCTTTTAAAAAGACAATGAACCATTTACAATCCATTTTAAACATTTTTACCAAAATTAGTGATTTTAGGCCATAATTCCTTGGTTTGACTAGTTACAAAGGGTTAATGATCAGGTTTAGAAAAGTTTTGAATGATAGGGGTAGTAATTTGACCTTGACAGGTCAAATTACTAACAGATAGATGTCACTATTTGAATTACCTGACATTGACCATACAAGACAATCTGATGACATCACCTCTGGGTTAGTGGGATGATGACACATGGATGGCCTTCATTGATCTAATTTATTAGAATTGATAGTATAATATAGAATGATGATGTCACCTCTAGATTAGCCTAATTATGACACATGCATTAATCTCACTAATCCACTTTCCCAGGGTTTTTTGACTTATATTTATGTCTCCAAGATAGTATATCACTAAGATTGTGACACATGATGCAATCCCACTAATTCAATTTCTTAGAGGCTTGTTTCATCATTTAAGTCCCATGGAGTGATGGAAAGATGCCACCTTGATCCAAAAAGAAACTTGAAGAATCATATAAGAGTAAAAAGCCTTTCCAAAAGGGTCAGGACCATCATGAGTTATGAAATATTACCAAATGGCTTTGGGAAGGGCACCTACAAGCAATGATACAAAATAAACATAGTCAACAACTCAAAATTTGAATTAAAGGGCCAACAAATAAGTCATTTGAAAATAAATAACTAAGCTTGTTGTTGTGAGTTATATACACACGTCAGAGAGTTTTAAATGAGGTAGCCTCTAATATTTTGGGATATTTGTAGAACTAGGTTCCACTTTGGAGAACAAGTTGTAGGCATGTGGTTAAAATAACTAGGTGGTGGAATAGTAGGTTGATTCTATGGGTTGTTTAACTAGATTTGTGGGTGGATGTATGTATTCTGTATGCAATGAGAAATGAAACATATCTAAAAATCAATCCTAGTTAGGAGAAGATAGATCCTACTTACATTTCTAATTGGAGATACATTAGATAATCAAGGTCATGACCAATATGGATCTGCTAGACCTAGCCAAGGAATTTATTACCAAAATAATATTACTAGGGAGAGTTCTAAAGCCTCTAGTCAAACAAAACTATGCAATAACCCTAACTAGGTCTTATGTTTTCATATTCACTATACTAATACCAAGTAAAGAAAAATATAATTTAGTGCTCACCAAAGCTTGTGGCACAAAATGGGGATTAGTAAATATAAAAGTAAACATGCATAAGAGAATCCTATTTAAGCTATGTATAGATAAAATCTTAATGCATGGAGAGAGAGAATATTATTTAAAAGCCATTAGTTATGCTAATTTTATCTACTAAAGAGGAGCAAATTTAGAGATACTTACCTAGAAGATGAACCCATTGAGACTCAATATTTCCCTTGGCCAAAGGTGCTTCACAAGAGGTTATTTTGGTTTGTAAGGATCACTAAGATAGCCCAAAGCATCCAAGACTTCTCCACAAGACTAGATTCTTTTCCAAGTATAAACCTTAAGCTAAGACTCCTCAAGTAGAATGGTAGAAGAGTAGATTTTAAAGAAGTGCAAATGAGTAATAATTCTTGTCTACTATCTAATAATGGAAAAATGAATGCGTTTATATAGATAGATCAAACCCTAAACCATTCAAAAAGTTTTAGCCAACAAGGTTGACCCAGTCGACCTAGTATCATAGTTGAAAAAAACTCACTACGTCACAGACGGGCTGACCTAGATCCTTAATAAGTTTTATCAATAAAAACACAAGGTTGACATAGTTGACATAGTCATGTAAACTATCAAAAAGGGGTTTAGGTTAGGAAAAATGCTAATGAAGGTGGTAAAATACTAGGTGGTAAAAGTTCTATGTATTTGAAAAGGGTTTCTAGGGCTATTTCTTTGGTGGACAAGTATTTCAAAAACCATTGTTTGATGTTTGTAGCTTTTTCACACTCACAAACAAACATAGTTAGAAGTCTAGGATAATAGATATAGGATGCTTAATGGTCTAAATTGAAGGCTGATCTTCTTTAGGCTACTATTTCACATCTTTGTATAAGATATTATAGTTTGGACCAAGAAGTTTTCTAGGGTAGCTATGGCTCACACCTAAAAGACTATATCTAAGGAGATAACTCTACACACATTTAATTATTGATTCAACTTATACTAACTATCTAAATTAACAAAATCTATCAATATTCAATAGCTATTGCACATCGAAGACTAATACTCATTAATAAAGCAATCAGATTCATATATAACATTGACACACAATAAAATTATTAAATCAATATAGATAAATAAACTTCAAATTCATTAACATAGAGGGGGAAGAAGAAATAACAAACACAATTGTATGATAATAAATTTATTGATTTCTTCCTGTATATTCATCTAAAATTTTAACCTTTTGAAAAGCAGGTTCTACATATATATAAAAAACTTGGGGAAGGGGTCGCCTCATCCTCCAAGTTTAGAAAACTTCAATTACATCTTAATAAGCTATCTGATAAGTCTCACGTTACATGTTAATATGTTATATATATATATATATATATATATATATATATATATTAGTCATGCAACATGTACATGCTGATAAAAATGATTCGGTTTATTACAAAATAGAAGCAACTACGACTCAAATATTCACTTATAGCTACTACATGCAACATTATGCAAAAAAAGTCTTCAAGCTAAATTGGTTCTTGTTTAATGTGTCTCAAAATTGTCATCAAAATTATAGTTGTATATGTACTTGATGACATGGTAATTGGGGTTTTATTTAGTGATGCACTCATCGATTGAGCTAAAGTTACCATGAGAGCTAAAGTGTGAATTGGTACTGACGTGGCTGTAGTTGCTGGCACTATAGGGGATTCTACAGAGTAGAACTAGTAGGTGGCATTTATATTATCTTATTCTTATCATATATATCTTGATAGTGCTTATATTCCTTAATTTGTTGTGCTCAAATTAGGTTCATGTATAAAAAATACAACCTAGTCACCCTTCTTATCTATTTCATTGGTTTAGCATGTTCTATCTTGGTGGCTCTAAAGCCAACCCAGAAGACTTATACCTCTATCAACTTTTTCATGGCCACATTCAATTTAGCTTTAATATCCACTAATCTTAGACCTTATAGAATCTATTTGGATCCATTAAAGGCTTACTTAATTATTTAATCAAATGTAGCTTGAGTCACCAACTTGTCTCTGTTACCCCAAATTGTAGTCAATTCCAATAGTCAAAATTTGCTCGACCTACTTTTCTTTTTTGACTAGTTTGTTCACAAGAGCTTCAGAGGATGATACCCAATCTCAAGGCTCCTATGTTCTTATTAAAGCTAAATTCAAATCATTTGATGCCTCCAAAGGGGTCATCAATTATAAGAGGCTAAATGCCTTATTGGGGGTGTATAATACTAAGAAATTTATCTTATTCTCATCTTCTCTAAAGATCTTAAACAATTTAGTTATAGAATTAACATGGGGAGCCAAATTGAATCTCAAAGAATTAATGGAATCTATAATTTAATACAACCTAAGTGCTACATTTTGCACATCCTGCTCAATACCTTGGGGAACTTGAATTCCCTATTGTTACTCCCTAAGAGTTTCCAAATCCTCTTTGAGCTCTTATCTAGCCATTTTGGTTCCCTCATGTATGTCCAAAATTATCTCTATATGGGTCTCCAGGTAGGAATTTAGGTCCTCTATGTATGAGGATTAATCCTTCCACTTGATCTATCTCTTTGATAGGGAATACACCTCTTCCATTTCCTCCATGATCAAAGTTCTACTTGAGCTATCCTCTATCTTCCTCTTATTGACCCACTAGACTAATGTTTTAGCCTTATCAAATAAAAATCTCACCATTAGAAGTTCATTAATATTCAGATTGAGCCTCTTAGAGGCCAAAGCTCCTAATTCCTTAGCCCAGTCTGGAATAGTGAGTTTTGAAGGCTATAATGGCTGAGCTTCGACTTGTACATGATCTTTAGGCTCAAGCTTAGTTTCATAAGAAGGATTGGGGATAGATGGCCAAATTATTTTTGACCAGTCTATGTTTTCCTATTATGGCATTAGATGCATAACAAACACTAGTTGCTTCTTTGGATCCCTTTTGGTGGCCACTACTATGGTTATGGGGGTTGGTATTGAATAAGGCAAAGGTGAACCCAATTGGGTAGAACAAGAAAAAATTGGAGTGATGGATTAGTTGATGGATGGCATGGATAAATCTATGGTTGATGGGGTGGATACTAAAGCAATAGAAACTATAGTAGTGGAAGTTGGATCAGGTGAAGTAACACTAGGAAAATTAGTAGATGGGTGCATAAAAAAGAGACCCATAAATAGTGATCAAATAAGAATGAATATAAAAATAAATAATGTAGGGATGGTATAAATTATGGGTAATAAAATAAAATAGAAATGGCTTAAAGGGGATGTAAGCAAAGGACCCTTACCATATGGTTCACATGTGAGAAGTGCCTTGGATTTCAATTTTTTTAGTCTTAATATCTTGGCCTACTGTAACTCCTCCTCATCCACATCTTGTGTTGGCTCACCTTCTAGTGAAGGTTATGCCTCTTTGAGTCCTTATGTGGGTGGGGTTTGTGGTATATCCCCTTTAAGCTTCCTTTGATAGCACCTTATTGTTATGCCAATTTATGTAACTATAATTTGTTGGGGAAGAGAAGGGGGAATAATGTTGGGTTTTGGAGCTTCACTATTTCCTCTTCATTAAAGGAGTCCAAGTAAATAATCCCAAATTATTCCCTCTATTCACTATCTTTTCCTTGAGCCAGATCCTCTGTTAGCTCTTACTTAACCTATATTAGTTCAACTGTTAATTCTTAAACTGGGAGTATGTGTTCCTCTTTAGATTGTGTAGAGGTAGGCACTTCTTCTTCTTGTTCTTCTTGTTCTCTAATAAGTGTTTCCTCACCTACCAATTTTTTTTGGTGTTATGGTTGGTCTTGAGATATAAATGGACCTTAAGGATATTGTCCCTCTCCATTTGGTTGCTAAGATGGCCTACCATTCCAAAAATTAGAAGATATCCATCCTTTAGGAGGAGGGATCCTGAACATTACTTTTTCAAGAGTGAGAGAGGGTTTAGCCTATACTCTCAATAGGTCCTCACTCAAGCCTATAGTTGCTCCCTTTTTTTCACCTCTTCATCATCCTTGAAATTTAAGAGCAAAAAATAAAGATCCATTAGCTCATGTTTTTAAACAAGGCCAAGGGTGTGAATATTCTTTTGAACCTTATCGTGAGGGTCCCAATCTCTATGGGGAATAATAGGCAAGGAATATGATTTCCTAACATTTACTACTTCCTTGAACTACATCCATATAATGTATTATATTATACCAATAGTAATGTGGGAGCTATGGAATGTATCCTTCTTTTTCTTTGTCAATTCCTCATCAATTCCATTCCATATCTAGTATGCAATTTCTTGCTCAACTACTTTGTCTGAAGTAAACCTAGGGAGCTGAAGAGGATCCACCTTGAGGCCAAAAACCATGATAATAGTGTAATCCATGGAGATATAATAGTATTTTAAATTTTTGGCAAGTGTTCTGGTTATTTTAGGTGAAATTCTAGCCAAAGGTTGACCATGGATGGCCTTCCAGACTTAAGGGTAGAGATCCTCAACAATCTTCACTATGTAACTAATATATGAGTAAATGTGCACAAAACTATAATAGTCATTAATTTTATTAATAATCACATCCAATTTGGAATCCCATAGGACTCCATTGTGCTCATATACCATCCCCATGACTATATATAATAGATAAGACATCATTTATAAATTTCCTCACCATGGCCTCTTATCTTTGTGCAAGATTTGTTCCTAGAGGTGAGCACTGATTACCTTCCCTAAAGTGTAGGTGCACTCCAAGGTACCTAGTAGGTCTAATAGAGGAACCCATTCCAATTACAAAAAATAGATGGTTTTATGTCCAAAAATTTAATTTATTAGTGTCATTCTCACATGGATCCCCATTATGAATTGAGTGATGGGAATATGATTCTTGACATGTTGTTTTAGAGTGAAAGTTTCTTCAAGGAGAAACCATATTTCTAGTTATCACTTCATGTTATTGGCCTTCTTCTAGATAATGAAAGTATAAAAATAAAACATGACATCTTGGATGGGTAGACTCAAATACCTATTAAATACATCACCTAAAATATACACAATAACTATGTTATTATCCATGTAGTGAAGATATCCATCATCTGCTATCCTTCCCTCAAATAAGAGGCCTTATAGTAAGTATATGCATGGAATAACCTCTAGATTCACAACTGTGTAATTTAGGGTTTGAAATTTTAATGGAAGTAAATCCTTCACCAACTTCTTATCCTCAACTAAAATATCCTCTTTTAGCGCAAAAGAGTCTACCTTCTTCACAACTTACCATAAGGCTGAGTAATTAAGATAACAACCATTGAATATAGTGGCATCAAACACTATGTATAAATACTCTATGAAATCCTTGATAGAGAATCTAGAGGGTGTCAGGGCTCCTTTATATGAATTGGATGATGATGCCTAGTAGTTTGACAGATACATGGTATGTTTCTAGCTTTTTGAAATAACGTGTATTGAATTGAATTTTATGAATAGAAAATAATTGTGATAGTAATTAGGGATTTTTAGATTAATTAAGGATAAAGTTTACTCAAGTTTTTGAAGATGGAATTATGTGAAATTATTTGGGTTCTTGATGTTAATATCTTTCTGTATTGATTTCCAGTTTGTGTGCCATTAATCACCGATGTCTTTGAGCTCGTCATCTTCACTCAATTAAAATTTTACCACCTTGTCCTAGTGTACATACTACATAGGATGCCTTATCATTAAAGGTGCCATGGTTTTACCTTTCATCTTTTTCCATGTGTCATTATGTAGTCTGATCAAGAGAAGTCAAACTTTACCTTTGGTCCAAAAGACTCTAAAACATAGGATGTTGTTTGGAAAGATAGGTTCTGAAAGATTTTATCCTAAAGTTTTTGAAGTGAAGTTTTTGATGACTAAGTACTCTTCAGGAATATTGGTTTAGGTAAAATTACCTGCATAGAAAGTTCCTAAAGAGAAAGATTATGATGAAAAATTCTTTGAAACAAAGTTTTCGATGAAAAGTCTCTAAAATGAAAGTTGCCGACACAAAGCCTCCAACGAGAAAGTTTTTGAAAAGAATCTTTTTGAAACATACCTTCCAATGAAAAGTCTCCAAAATGAAATTTTCTAAAGTGAAGTCTTAGAAATGAAAGTTTCCAAAACAAAGCTTTTGATGAAAAAGTCTCCAAAATGAAAGTTTCCAAAGAGAATATTCTAAAACACATTCACTAAAACAAATCTTGTGACACAAATATTTTGACAGAAACTTACGAATGAAAACTTTCAAACCATAAATTTTTTGAAATAAAGTTTTCGTAGTAAAGCTTTTGAAGAAAAAAATTGCTGAAGTAAACCTTCTGATAGAATCTTTTTGAAGCAAAAGTTTACAATGAAGAGTTTCCAAAGGGAAAGATTCCAAAAAGAAAGTCACTGAAGACTAAACTTATCAAAGACCAAGTACTTTGAAATAAATCAATCTAAATTCCTATCATACAAACCCATTCTTTACATCCTTCCATTAATAGGTTAGTTTGAACAAGTGCTTCCAAATGGAAATAAATATACCCCAACATGATTCATCATTCAAAGCACCAAGTTTATATAGATAATAAAAATCATGATAACCCTTAAAAACACATAGATAACTAGATAAGATCTTTATTATTTCAAAAAAATAAATGGGGTCTACACTTTTCAAAGAAAATTATAGGGTGGGGTGTGTTAAATACAATAAATGGTGACTCATAGGGTGAATGATCTAGAGTTTTCAAGAACCCAAAACCCACAGTTTATAAATCTAAATATCAACCATAAATTCATCCCAAAATAAATGATAAACAAAAATGAAAAGAGACTCTTAATAATCCTATGCAACATACTAACTCTACTTATAACTTGTATCTATGTGTGAAAAGTGATGTTCTTTATCTCTTGTCTCAAGGTTTTAGGCAAAGACATAGGGGTGATCTGTAGGTTTCACTTTGATTGGGCATTAGGTGCATAGATATTTGGGAGATCAAGCATTACTTTACTACTAGATATGAATTCATATCCTTGACAGAGATAATTTTGATCACCTGTTCCCCCTTTTGTTCATTTTTTTCATGATGCATGATACATTGATCTTATTTCATCATGAAGGCTTTGAATCCTTTTTTGATTTTCTTTTAGAATTTTGGATTATGACTTTTTATTTTTAATCTTTTTTTAATTTTTATTTCTGAGAGAGGGAAGAAGGTGTCCATAATGATTTGGTCTTAGTAAATTTTTGGTTTATTCAAAATGCCCTTATCAACTCTTACCCATGTCCATGATTATTACCTTAAACAAGTATTAATGTTTTATGTGCATTTAACCCAAGGAGATAAGGAGAGTTTTTTTAATTTTTAAAGAAATGTGCAATAAAATTTCACATACCTAATGAAATCATTAGATTTAAGACATATTCATGGCTAAATATCTCATTTATTACCTAGATTAAGAGTTTTCAACTACAATATGCAATACCCATTGATTTGGGCTAGATTCAAAATAACTCAAACTATGTTTGATTATACCAAGGTTGACCAAACTTAGACTACCATGCAACCAAAAGAAAATGACCCTAGAAAGTAGGAAAACTAATGAAATCAAGAAAGGCTAATCTAAAAATGAACCTATCCAATAAAATCAAATGACTAAAAGTAATAAATTAAATAATAAAGCAAAACTAACCTACTCCTACCTCTATCAGGTGATCTATTGTCATTCAAAGACTTTTCTAGATGGGGTAGCCATGAAGTAGTGCTTCAAAAACTATCCATTAACTAGATATGTCAAATCATTACATTGAATATCTTTCAAATGGAGTAAATTATTACCCAAGATCTCAAAAATCTGATACGGTCCTATCCACAAAAGGGTAAACTTGTCATGCATTTCTTTTTTCTCATGGGCTTTGTCCCATAGTAGTACCAAGTCAGAGATATTGAATGCTTTGAATTTTTCTCTCTTGTCAAAACATATCTTGGTCAAATTCTAATGTTTGATGAAGTTTTGCAATGCTTTATCCCCAGAGTCTTCCATTTTGATGATGTCCATCAATCTAGACTCTATTTTGTCATTTTACTCCATGTATTCTTGCATAAACTGATATGTTAGAAATTTTAGCATGATTGGGAACATTGGTTGTTTCCCATAAACCATTAGATATGGTGAATATTTAAGGGCCTATTTATATATAGTTTGGTCTAACTAGAGTGCATATTTTAATAATAGGTACTGCTCTCTTGGATGATCTATAACTGACTTCTTGATAGTGTCTACGAGGTTTTTTATTTTTTGACTCAACCAATCTATTCCCTTGTAAGTAGAGATTGGAGGAGGATCTAATTATCATGGGCCCATTCAGTGAAATCAATTGATTGAAATGATAGACCGTTATCATAAACTAAAGAGGTAGGGGTGCCAAACCTAGTTATGATATGTTATTCAAGAAAACTTATCACATCTTGGGATCTAGAGTTCTTAGTAGTTATTACCTCAATCCATCTAGTGTAATAATTTATAGCAGTGAGCACAAAGTTGTGTATAGCTAAGGCATTTGGGTTTATAAAAATAATGAATTCTAATCCCCATTGAGATAATATCCTTATTTTAATCACGTATTGTAGCATCATTTCTATATATACCTCTCTTTTTAACAAAACTTGCCACTCATGGCACATCCTCACATCTAAGTGAGTATCCTTAAAGACTGTCAGCTAGTAATAATCCATTTTGAGTATTTTATGGGATATAGTATTACTAGATAGATGGCCATTGATTATCTTTTGATGTATATTTTCTAATATTTTCTAAGCTTCTCCATGTGACACACATCTTAGATAAATTCCTTCATAATTTTTTTTGTAGAGGACTCCCTTCCTAATCATATAATGAGTAGCCTTAAGCTTTAAAGCTCTCTTTTGCTTTCTCTTGAACTCTTAGGGGTAGGTTCTAGTTAGTAGGAACTAAATAATACCTTAATACCAATCTTCTTAGGAGATCTGTGTCTAGAATATCTCTTCAATGGTGATGTGTGGGTTTAATTCAATCATCAATTAAATAATGCCTTGTCCTCTAACTATCTTGGTAGGTTTAATTTTAATTTCAAATTACTGTAATTTTTCCATCCATTTACCTCTACACTTTCCTAATTCATTCTATCCAAGCATGAGCTTGACATCAGGATTTGGTACTATGGTGATGGTATTATTTGAGAGAATGTAATGTCTAAAATTATTAATTGCTTTGATGAGAGTGAAGATTTTTTGTCAATTAAGGAATACTTAAGCTTTGTATATTTCAATTTAGTAATCATAAATGTATTAAGTTGTTCAATTTCTTCCCTTTTCTATGTTAGTATGGTAGAAATAGTATTTTCTAAGGTGAATGAGTAGAAGAAAAAGTCTTTAGTGAAATCAGGGCTTACCAGTACTGGGTCTTAAAAAATAGACTTTTTTATGTCTTAGAAGGAATTCTTAGCTTCAGATGTCCACTCCACATTGGCATTTTATTTGATAATTACATTTAGGGGTCTGACAATCTATGCAAATCTTGATATAAATTTCCTTATGAAATTTATCTTTCTAAAGAAGGATTTGATCTCTTTTTTGTTGTTTGGAAACATTATTTTCAAAATCCCCTAGATCCTGTTTGGGTCAATAGTGATCCCGTCATTAGTAATATAATGGCCTAGCAACTTGCATTTAGTAATTTTAAATATACTATTTTTAGGGTTATGTGATACCCCAAACTTCCTTCACCTTTCAAAAATGGACTTAATATGGTCGATATGATTAGATCTATTTTTAGAAAAAATAGTGAGATGATCCATGTATATAATTATGCACTTCCCTATCAGTCCCTGGAATACATGATCCATTTCTCTTTAAAAAGTAACTCCAACTTTAACCAACCCAAATTAAATTCACTTATATGTATACATTCCCCATTTTATAGTAAATATTATTTTCATCATATCCTTTGATTTGACTAATATTTGATTGTAACCTAAAAATCCATAAAAAAAAGACATCATTTCAAATCCACTCACAATTTTTATTACCTCATCTAACGAGGGCAAAGGATAATTGTCTTTCTTCAAGGATTTAATCATATTCCTGAACTTGACATAAAGTCTAATCTCACCATTATTTTTCCTAACCAAAAATAGATTGTCCACCCAAGTCAAATGTCTAATATTAAAGACTACCCTAACAATTAGGAGTTTTTCCACTTCCTTCTAAATTAATGGTTCCGAGATAAAATTAATCAGCCTCTGCCTTTGCCTAAATGGTTTATGATCAAGCTTGAGTGGAATCTTATGCATGATGAATCTAGCATTGAATATAATTAAATCATAATAAGTCCATGCAATTACATCTTTATACCTGATAATTAGTTCCTTGACATTTTTATTTTCTTATGGTGTGTAGCTTAAGCCAATATTGAAAAAATATGCATTATTTTCATCATCAATGTTTTTTGATCTAAATTCAAATTCATTAACCTTAATCTACCTTTGTTTTTGGGCTTGAGGATCTATATCAAAGGTCCTTTCTATGGTGATCATCCCTAGTGGGAGATGATTCTCTTTTAGCTAGATAACACCTTTATCCAATTCTTCATGGCACCTGTGGTTTCTTTCTTCATCATCAATTATGTGAGATTTGAATTATCCCAAATCTATCAAAAATTAGACAATTTGATAGTCATCATCAAATAATTGAAAATTTTCAACATTGTCTGGTACTAAAAGACAAGGTACCAATTCAATGGAGAAATTTTAGATTTTTGACTCTTGTAAGGGTGCCAAAATTGATGTTGAAGTGGCTAGTGACTTGAAAGATCCATTTTGTTCTCTCAGGATAGATACTATGTTGAAATCTTGAAATTATTCAATTAGATACTATGATCTATGCTTTTCTTTCTTCAAATATGATAATTTGCATTGATATTTATTTTTGATCTAATTAACAATGAGTTTACAATCTCCATATAGTAGCAATTCTTTGACATTATTCTTGAGGGAAAATTGTAATCCTAGAATCAAGGTTTTGTATTCTACTCTATTATTGGTGTATGGGAATTAAAACATGTATGTTGCCAATAGTTTCTCTCCTTATGGATTGATCATCTCGATACTAATACTTAATCCTTACATGGATCTTTCTCCATCAAAATGGAAGGTATATAATTAGGAAGGGTCCTAAATTTATTTTAATGCTTTGTGTTTCATAAAAAATGTGTAAATTCTAAGACTAAGAGATTTATAACTTACCTCTTCATTATTGGTATTTTACTCAATAATAGAATGTTTCATTCTTATATCTTGATTGATTCTAATTTAGTTGGCTATGTAGACCTAGACAACTACACACAATAGTTCTATATGTCAAAATGCTTTTAGATGCCCTAAAAACCACCTAACCCTTCTAGACCCACTAACCAACCCATCAAACCCTAAGTCAAGTTAGCTACTTAGCTAACTAAACTCATTGAACACTAACTAAATTTTAACCCAATCCTTTTAATTCACCTTGACCACTTTACCTCTAGACCCTCGACCATTGATGGCCAACATGGCCATTGATGGCTAGGTTAAACATCAACAGTTAGGTCTTCCTCATTTTAATAAAAACACTAGCTATGAATAAGATAACATGACACAATTATACGATGTCTACCTTTCCCATTGCTAACACATCATGATGAATTTAAATCAATAGCCTAAACCTTTTATGGAACCTTCTACCTCCATCTCTCCTTGCCTATAAAAGGAGGCGAGTAGGAGGTGAGAAAAAATCCATAATCAAGCATTTTTACATATAGGTAATCAAGCTTCTAGCTAGAAGGTCTTCCTTACAACAATTGAATAATTGAAATAGAGGTTTGAACCCCTAACAAAATTGCTCTTGAGGTAAGTATCATTACTCTACAAAAATTTCTCTAGTAATCAGCCATCAACTATTTAATAGGCAAATAGGTATATTTGTACTTCATCTTTATTTGTTAGATTTCTAACCTCCCTGCATAATCAAACCTTCCTACATCTTACTTTCTAACTCCTAGACCCTTAACCAAATCCCTTCTTGATCATTAACCCATTCTATAGCTTTTTTTTAGAACCTTCAGAATCCAAAAGAACCATCAATGGTCACCCTAACTATTAATGATAACCTCAACCACCAATGATCACCCAACCATCAATGGTCATCTTAACCATCAATGATCATCCCAACTGTTGATGGTCACTAAAGCAAGAAATAACAAGTTATTTCCAACCCCTTACCCCTAACTAAATCTAACTTTCTATATCCTTACCTATTCATAAAGACCTCACCTATTTTTTGAATTGGAGTTGACCTTATTTAGCACTAGTATTGACATGTTATTGCTATATTCTACTCATTTCTTAATTAAGGAAGAAGGTAAGAAAATAGGAATAAAGATGTGGTAGAAGACCTTGTTTATTGTGCACACATGATCTAGATGAGTATGGAGAGCTCCTTTTTATCGTAGAAGGATGATTTATAGATAAGAAAACATTCATGTAAAGAGGTTATCAAAAAGATAATAAGGTGGACTACTTAGCATGAGCTAGATCCAAGAAGCATGAGCTTGTTAAGAGGCTGTTAATATACTCTTTGATAATAATTAAGTTGAAAGAGATAAAATAAAGCACTTGTATTAAATAAAAAAAGAACTAAAATGAAATACAAGATGAAATAGATGCTTGATAATGAAAAATAAACTAAATATAGCAATAGTGGGTCAATATTAGTGCTAAAATAGGTCATATTTGATTTAGAAAATAGGGTAGGTATTTATGAATAGGCAGGGACACAAAAAGTTAGATTTGGTAGGGGTAAAGGGTTGGAAATAACTTTCTATTATTTCTTACCATAGTGACTATCGATGGTTGGGATGACCATCAGTGGTTAATATGATCATCAGTGGTTGGGTAACCATTAGTGGTTGAGGGTGACCATTGGTGGTTGAGATGACCATCAATGATTCTTACAGATTTTGAAGGTGCTTAAAAAAGAGTTACAGAATGGGTCAATGATCAAATAGGGATATGGTTAAGGGTATAAGAGTTATAAAGTAAGAAGTAGGAAGGTTTGATTAGGTAGGTAGGTAAAAAATCCAATAAACAAAGATAAAGTACAAATATACCTATTTGATTGCTAAATGGTTGATCGCTGATTGTTAGAGCAATTTTGGTAGAGTAATGATACTTTGCCTCAAGAGAAATTTTGGTAGATATTCAAATATTTGTTTTAGTTGCTAAATTACTAGAAGGAATATTTTTTTATTGTAAGTTTGATTATGCATATGTAAAAATTCTTGATTATGGATCCTTTCTCACCTCCTACTCCCCTCATTTTATAGGCAAGGAGAGATGGAGGTAGAAGGTTCCATAAGAGGTTTAGGCTACTAATTTTGATCCATCATGATGTGTTAGTAAAAAGCAAGGTAGAAATCATTAAATTATGCCATGTTAGCCTATGTACATCTAGTTTTTATATTATAATTACGAAGATTTGATCATTGATGGTCAACCAAACCATCGGTGGTCATGTTGACCATTGAAAATTGAGGCTCTAAAGATAAAGGGGTCAAGTTGAGTTAAAAGGGTTGGGTTAAGAGTTAGTGTTTAGTGAGTTTATTTAGATAAGTTGCTAACTTGACTTAGGGTCTGATGGGTTGGTTAGTAGGTCTAAAAGTGTTAGGTGGTCCTTAAGGGGTCTTAAAGCATTTCAGCATCTAAAAACATTGTGTGCAATTTTCTAGTGTCTATATTTTGCCCTTTTTTGTTATACAACTTTGAATCAATAAGATACAAAAAAAAATTGTTGGTTGAAGGTCTAGTTACCTCAAGTATGGGAGGAAGTGTTCCCCCTCAAACTAGGAGTCGATGAGGTGAAACTGAAACTGAGTTAGGGTTTGATAAGCAATTTATGGTGAGTCATGAGGTTGGGGGAAAAAATGGGGTTAGGCATTTGAACTGAAAACATGTGCACAAAATGTGACTAAGTGTGATAATAAAGATTGCACATAGACTAAGTTGCCATAATTGGTAAAAATAAAGTCAGTTCTAGAAGGATAAGTGACAAAAGGACCACATGATTACATTTAGGCATCGCATCTAAGAACATTAATATATACAAGTCTCCTAGATAGGTTTGATGTTCTCATAGGTATCTAAAGTAAGAAGTGATCCCATGAAAAACATAAATGGTCTGGTTATATACTAGGTTTTAGAAATTCAAATGTTTAACATGGCAAGGTTAGTTGGTGTGGTCAAAAGGATCAAGGCAAGGTCATTGTTAAATATGTGATAGTTTGAGCCAAAATGGATGATCATCAAGGTGGATGTGGTTGGATGGTTGGTTGGAGAGGGTGCTCTCTAAAGTTTGGTTGTAGTTTGGTGGAGAAGGGAAATCTATGAAAGTGGCATAAAAAAGTAGGTGTCAAAAGTTGTTAAAGAGGGGATATCCTGATCATTGATGATTAGGGGTCCCAAACATGACTGTCGATGGTCATCCTAACCATTGACAGTCATGGGGAACCCTAAAAGGGTAAAGGTTTAAAAGTGAAAATATAATTATCACTGTCACTTTTGAATTTGGTAACTTTATCTCTCATATGCTTAGAAATTTTGACATTTGGCACAAGAGTACTGATGAGGTGGGGTCAATTGCTAAGTGGGTGATTGGTTGATTATTTATAAGGTGGACTAGAAGATGTAGGGTAGATGAGGATGTAACCTAGAGGTGGGATCCAGGCTTCATCCTTGATGATGGTTAAGGAGTGAGGTAGGGGTTGCCCTTGAATTTATTAGTTTAGTTTAGTTTGATTTTGATTATTGTAGTTAAATTTGGTGTTAGTTTTTGGCAGGTTTTGGAGGGTTTTAGGGGTTTTGCCTTAGTTTTTAGGTTTTATGGTTATTTATTTAAAATTAGTAGGTAAAAATTGAAATTGGAAAGGGGGGCTTAGGGGTAGGGTAGAGGTAAAAATGAGGGTAGTTAGATTCTTAGAAATGGGTGATTTAGGTTATTTTTGGGAAGGTAGGGTTGGGTATTTTCCACCAACGATCACACACAGTGACTATCAATGGTTATACCAAATTGTTGATAGTTATAGTCATTTGTTGATAGTTGAGGATAAGAGGTTAAAACACCAACCGACTATCAATGGTTTTAGTGACCATCATCGGTTAACCAAATGGCCAAAATGACTTTGATAAAAGGCTTAAGGTAAATAGGTAAGTGTTAAAATGATTTAGCATGTAAGATGCTAAGGGTAGGTTGGGATTAGATAAAATGTTAAGGTAAATAGGTTTTTTTAAAATGTTTTTGATGATAGTTAGTGTTTTTATTAGTTAAAATGTGGGAATATGGGTTTAGGGTGGGGTTAGAGATATGATAATGTAGTTAAAATAAAGAATAAAAAAGTGTGTAAGAGGTACGTGAAATGAGGTAAAGTAGGTTGAAATCCATGGGAAAAGTAGTTAAATAAAAATCTAAGTGCATTTTTTAATGATTTTTGTAGGCATGAGATCTAATCCAGATGTAGGATTAGGTCCCTTAGATATTTGTGGAGATGCATCAAGGGATGACTAAGGATGACTAGACATATATGGAGGAAGTTAGCCTCGGTACGATGAGGAACTTCTAGCACATGATTTGAGATGCAATGATGATCATGGCTCTCATCAAGAGATGGGATCTGGCCATGAACAGATTTATATTATTGATGGGTAAGATGACCATCCTAATAAAGGATATACATAGGATTACATAGTTTTCCATTCGGGGGAACCTATATATCACATTAAGAGAGAGGAGAGAGATGATCATATGGAGCTCTTTTATGGTGATGATCATACATTTGTGAGAGATGGCATGTCAAAGGTTTTAGTTATAGACCTCTATATCAAAGAGACAAGGATGATGAGAGGTTTATGATGATGATGATGGTAATATCTTATTTTACATTACCTAATTTGAGTAGTGGGTGGTTCCCATGTCTGTTGCTAGGAGTCTTGGTAGAGATGTTGCTTAGTTGGACAGTGTTTGGGTTGGTACTAGTTTTGATAGTTTAGATATATAAAGAGTTATGGGGGTTTTGAGTGTATCAAAGATATGGTATCAGTGTGGGATTTATTTTTCACTATTGGGCTTACAATCATATCTAGGTTTTGAGACCATTGGGGCTACCATGGGAGGGATATACCTAGATGGAATTCAAGGTAGGCTTCATGAGGTGGAGAGGTGACTATGCAATGATAGGAGCTAGAGGAGGCATATAAGACATAGATTAGTTTAGGGAGGTATTGGAGATATTGTTTAGAGGCCATATGTGGGATTTCTAAGGTGGGACCACTAAACTCGACATATTTTGTCATTACATATTTTGAGGTGGATTTATGGGAGGAAAGAGGGTGAGATTGAGCTCATCTTATTTGACATAGCTTGTAGGTAGTTTGGCCTAGCATAGGGGATCTTAGGTATATTATCAAGGTATATGAGGGAAGATGCTAAGTTTATACTTCCCAAGACATAGCCTGATGATGTGGTCCTTGATTTTGAGGAGCTACTAGTTAGAGCAAAAATTGATGATGCTAATTTTGTTGATGGGTACAAAACATGGTACCAAGCCATTTATATATCAACTAATTTTGGGTGGGATTATGGGGGTAAGTATCCCATGGATGTGGACCTAACGAGTAGGGGTTTATAGGTATAGGTATAGGGAGGTAGTCTAGATGAATAGGCAAGAGCAACATTGGCCACTATACAATCACAAATCATAGTGTGACAAGGATAGGTGGCCACATTGTAGGGCCAAATTGTGACACTATAGGGTCAAGCTATGATTGTGATAGGGGAGAGGGATCAAGCTAGGATGTCACTAGGCTTGGTGACCTAGGAGAGGGACACCTTGAGGTAGAGAAGAGGAGCAGTTGCATCATTGATAAGACCACCAGGTAGTATCTTTATGGCATGATACTTGGCCATAGTTGAGGAGTTATGATATTATGAGGCCATAGTTTTGATATAGTATCCATAGGTACCTTGATGGGGTGAGTATAGATCAAACTTAGAAAGTGGTGTAGGGGTAGTGACTCTAGGTTAGTGGGCCACTTTAGTGAGTGGGTAGGTAGGCACCTCAGGAGGGTAAGCACCAGATGGTTGTGGTAATGCATGGGGGCAATGGTAGTGGTGCCCCTGGGGCATAATATATAAATGTACATGAATTTGATACCATCCTATGTGTTGATGTAAATTTTTGAGAGACAGAGAGGTTCAAATGATCATATGTACTATTTATTTTTATGACATGATGTATATGATGTTTATGCTATTATATAGATGTGATTTCATGTTTCATGGTTTTATTTATGATGTTTATGCTTATACTTATGAGATGTGGACTTAGTAGCTTAGGCATGTGATGATTATGGTTGATGTTTATTATTATGATGATTTTTTGTTATGTTAATAAATATATATGATGTTTTGTTTTATTATGATTCAATGTTTATGGTTTATGATAATGTATTATGTGATGTGTTAAATATGGTTATGATGTATAGTGATTTTGTTTATGGTTTGATGTTTATAATTTATGCTTCTATATATGGTTATGATGTTTATGGTGTTTTGATTAAGATGGCTTTGATAAATTGTTATGATCATGGATATGTGCCATGGTTATGGTTTATGATTATGGATGTGATGTGGTTATGGTTTATGATTATGGATGTGAAGTGGTTCATGATGTTTTATGATTATAAATGGTTATTGTTCTTATGTATAATGATGATGTTTTGATTTGATATTTATGAAAAAGATGGTTTATGATGTTGGATATGTGATGTTTTTGTTTTATTAGTATGTATGATGTTGATGATATCACATAAATTTAAATAACAAATTAGATGTGGGGAAAGATAAAAAATGAGACATATGTCCAAGTGAATACATGAACCAATTATGAGAAGATGTGAAAAAAGGGCATGATGCTTCAAAGACCAAAAAAAACCAAAGTTAGATTGGCCTAAAGAACATAATCCTTTTGAATGCTTTGAATTAACATGCCTTCATTGATAAATAGGTGTCTTGATCACATTATGTCAAGTAAGCTCGAAGTCCCTTGATTTGTAGATGGTATAAAGGGGAGATGGGTGGTAGGTGATAAAGGAAAAATGGGTGATAGGTAAGATAACCTTATGTGGGTTAGTTTTTCCCTTCTATAGGTGACCTAAGAACCATAATATATAAGTCCATGTCATATTCAAGGTGTAGACTGATCAATGTGGGAAGTCTACTAATGCTATATGTGAAAGCTGATTGGAAATTTCTTGGGATAACTTGTTTTAATTTTGATATAGGGTCATTTATTGCTTTTTTTTGATAGGTTTGTGAAGTTGATCGATACAAAAAGCTTTAAATGATTATTTTGATAAATTTGACTTAGCCATCCTTTGAGGGAATGGTTTAAGTCTGGATATATTTATTTTGGTAGTTGTCCTTCAAGGAAGTAGTCTATCTTTTAAGTAATTTTAGATATTGGGTAACTATCCTTCTAGGGAGTAGTCTGCATGCTAGAGATATTTGACCCAAGTGATATTTTGGTACCCCAAATTGTTTTTATGATAGGTTAGACATGGAAAAGTCTTTTTAGGCTTAGAGGTTTACCTTTATGAGGGTAAAACTTAGAGGACAAGAGGTTAATGATAGGTGAAAGGGGTGGTTTTGAGAGACAATGACCATAGGATTCCATCCAATTAGGGATGAAAATTATCCATGAGAACTATGCCATGAGTAGAGCCATGGTACCCATATTTAGGATTAGGTTATGACTATAATGGTTAATCACATGGTTTTATGTTATAATAAATTGTCCTCAAAGGGAATAAGATGAAGGTATGAGGAAGATGAAAATATCATAAATTAAGGGATGAGCTTAATTGAGACAAAAGGCAAGTTTGACCCTTGTTTAATAAAAGAAAGGATGTAGATGTGAAGTATTGAAAGGCTCAGGTTCTAGTTTGGGTTTGAGAGAGGATAAATGATAATCTCCTGATCCATACTTATGGGTTATGATGTAGGTTCTAAGATAATTGAAAGTAAACTTGTCTCTTTTATTTTTCTCCATATTAGTCATATGCTGATTTTATTTCATGATGAGGTCTTCGATGTTGAATTCTTCTTCTTTTAGGTGTTTGTTATAAGCGTGCTTGATTTGCTCTTAATAGACAAAAGGTGGTTAAGCATTATTTGGTGGCATTCATCAAGTAGCTAAATTTGTACTAGATGTTCTTGATGATAGTCACTCTAAAAAATGATGTCTTGAAAAGATATGTGAAGAAAAGGAATTTAGACTATGAAAGGCAAAATTGCCTCTACTTTGAAGACTAGACAGAAAGGGGTAGCACCCATAGAGGGTTGAATGCTAGTGTAATAGGATCATAAAGTAAAAGGGATGTGTAAATGCTAATCTTGACCAAAATCACTGACTACTATGATCTAAGAATTTGACTCAAAAGAGGATGGCTAGTATGATGTTATTTTCAAAATGAAAGAAACACACTAACTAGCATAACATCTCTAGGCCTAAACACTAGGGAGAGCTTAGTTAAAAACATGAATAAAACACAAAACTAAAATGTAAAAGAAACCCTCTTTTACCTTCCTTGGATTCTATAAAATGCTTGTTGTAATGGATTTCTCAGTTTGTTCTCATGAAGTACTCATCAAATGAGGCTTGGCTATCTCCTCTTCTCCTTGGCACCTTGTGGCTTTGGCTTGGCTTGGCTTAGAATTAATTTGTCATGGTAACACTAATTTCAATGGATTTTGGAATCATTTTTAAATTATAAATTTACTTTATCAAGACTTAGAAATGATGTTCATGGCCTCTCTATTTATAGATTTTTGAGAATTTCTAGAATCAACCTGATTTGTCCATCTTAAGATTGAGATGTGTGGTTGAGGATTAATTTAATTTTCAAAATTGAGTTTATAATTATCCTCATCATGACATTAGAATAAGGTGAAATTAAGAGGCATGGAGAGAATCATGGAAGGCATTGATGAGGCATGAAAGGCATCATGGAAGGCATAAATCCTAATATTTATGGCATTTATGGCCTAGGGATGTCTTCTCAAGAAACGATGTCATTTAATGATGCAAATATTTAATATTAATTTTCAAAACAAATTATTCAACAATTTTCCATGGAATTATTAATTAGGCTATAACTTGGATTAATTAGCTCTTAAGCATGTTTAAGCACTTTGTGCACAAATTACTCAAATTGATCATAATGCATTTTTGTTAGTCCAAAATTCAATTGGATTGGAATTAGAAGGCAATGTCAGATGCATTGGATCCATTATCACATTTAGGATGTTACCAACAACAAATAATGAAGGCACATGTCTTGTGTACGAGATTTGATAGGAAAGATCAATCTAGAGCACTGAGGTACAAAATTGGCATTTTGACTCAAAATGATCTGATCAAAGTTAGCTAGCCTATAAATTGCATTACCCCATTTAGGGATACCCTAGTCAAAATCAGAACTTGCATATGTTAGTTTCAAATCATTTAGTGTGTTTTAGTGTTTTTAGGCCAAATTATGTATTTTGGGTGTAAATTGGCCAAAAGCCTGATTGGAGGTTATTGGTGGCTAGATTTAGGTGTCTATAGTTTACCCTTGTTTGGGAAGGCATTGAAAGCTATAAGTATAGTAACATCTTCTTAGAGAATGAAAAGTTTGTATATGATTATAACTATAATAATGATAAACTAACTATAGGATGCCCCCTTGAGGGAACAGTTGGCACAAGTATGTTAGAAAATGGTCCCTCGAAAAGAAAGAAGAAAAATGAGGGGACCAAAGAAAGGAAAGATGATGGGATGAAAATATAATGATATTGAAAAAGTAGTCAAAGTCATTAAGAATGCAAGTAGGATGGTACACAATGGTTTTACCATATGCAATTATAAGCATTGTACCCTGATAGTGGTAATGTGGTATGATAACATAATGATTTGACCAAAGGTAGTTATAATCATTGAGAAGATGGAGCTACCCCAATCAGGATAGACAAAGATAACATGCCCTTGTATGGGTAGAAAAATTAAAATGGTGACAACACAATGATTTTCCCAAAGGTGATTATAATCATTAAGAAATGCAGGTGGGATGGTGTGCAATGATTTTCCCATAGACAGTTATAATCATTAGACCCAGATTATGGAAAACATGATAAACTTGGTTAAGGATGATGATAACTTAACACAGAAGGTAATGATGAATTAGAACAACCTACTAATAGGGAGATGCCCATCTAAACTAATAAAGGTTGAAATTATTTCATGTTTAATTACTCTATTTGGGATATGATTAGGATGGAATCAAGATGTCAGTACTGAAGAGATGTTATCATTTTTGAATAGATTTCTTAAATTTTAGGTTTTTTGTAGCACGTGTCGGTAGGCATCATGGTATAACATCATGAGGACTTAGGCAAAATATGCATAAGGACTGACTCCCATAATCTAATACTCAATATAAAATAATACACTAATGATAGAAACCATGATGAAAATATAAGTATATGAATATGAATAGATTCAAATGTAAGTGTGGGCAAGGAATCACCCAATGAACACACATAAAATGAATCAAGGCAATAGTGATAAAATCAAATAAATAGGCATACAAACAAAACAACAAAGAAACACTCATTAGAAACCATATAAACATTCCCCCAAGAAGATAGGTGATAACTTAATAAACAAATAAAATAGGGGAATAGAAGAAAAGGAAGGGAGTGGTTGAGCTATCTCCATCTGCACTAAACAAGTGGATGTTACCTACATAGTTCCATGGATGTAATATCCAAATGAAAAACTTCAGGCCAAATGTAGTTCTCCCAAGGAATGCGAAGAATGTGATAACTAAGGAGAACAAATAGAATGGATGTGATAAAAGAAGAGGAATGGTATTGCAAAATGGCAAATACATGAAAGAAAAGGCCAAAAAGGATGGGGAAACTAAGTGATAAGTAATTTTCTTATAACTTAGTAAGGGTTCCTATAATCCTTAAGGAAAAGAAGTGGTCAATGTTTTTATTCTTTTCTAATTATTTTACAAATGTTTTTGGAAATTTTAAAGTATCTCAACTCGATCAAGAATGACAAGACACTAAATGGTGAGATCATTCAAACTTAGGTCACTCATAAAATAATGAGAGCGTTCAAACTTAGGTTACTTGCAAAATGGTGAGAGCATGGTGGAAAGGGTGACTGAGCTAACCTCAATAGGTATCGATCACTACCTACATAGTCCCAGAGTAGGACCTTGATTCATTGTAGTTTCACCCTATAGTGGAAGAATTCAACTAGTATAGTAGTTAATTCAAATACAATAAGCATAGTTGGTAAAAAGGTAAAGTATGACATAAGAAGTGGCAAGTTGGTACATCAAGGATTAATAAACAATTTTTTCCCATAGGTGGTTATAACTAGACACACCTATATGGATTAATGGTACTAATTTACCCAAAGGTGGTTATAATTAGTAACAAGACTGGTGATAAGAAAGAAATAACAAATGAAGGATGAAATTGTCAAAACTTCTATCACACTACTCTAAAATATGATCTCTATCTAAATGATGTGAAATAACTAATGAAACTAATCAGATACCTTGATGCTAAAAATGTGTAATGAATGGAAAAAACCAAGGTCAAATGGTCTAGGCTTTAGAACACACTAGGTTGATAGAATAAAATGGTAAAATGGATATGACTAATCGAATGGTTAAGAATGATATTTGTACAAAGAAGAATAGTGATAAAATGGCATGACTAAAATGGTCCTTATAAACAATATGCTTTATCACTTAAGCATAGTACCTCTGGAGATGAATAATATTCATTGGCTTAAGAAGTTCATCTCTATCTAGGGTGGCAAGCCTATATGCTCCTAATCCATAATCTATAGTAATGATGAAAGGCCCTATCTAGTTTGGTTTGAATTTTCCTTTATGTTTCTTCTTATTCATGGTATTTTTTTGATTTTCTTTAAGAAGAAGATTACCAAGTGTAAATATTCTATACTTAACATGCTGATTATAGTGGCATTTGAATTAATTCTGATATTCTTGAATATTGTTGAGCATAGCTATGTATTTCTCATTAATTAGGTTGAGCTCTTGTAGGTGAGTTAGTCAATAGGCATGATCATCTAAGACATGCTTGAAAGATATTCATAGTGAAGGCAATTTGACCTCAATGGGAAAGATTACTTTAGTACCATAAACAAGTGAGTATGGAGTGGCTCCTATGGGGGTACGATGATTGGTATGATATGCCCAAAGGGTAGGGAATATCTACAAGTGCCAATCATGATAGACATCATTGAAAATATTTTAAATAATATTGATAATGGTTTTGTTTGATGCTTCATCTTAGCCATTACCTTAAGGGTAATATTTTATAGAAAAATGTTGTGTGATGTTATATTCAGTACATAGCTAGTCTACATCCTTATTCTTGAATGATCCTCCATTATTAGATATAATGTTAGAGGGGATACTATAATAGAAAATGAGATGGTTGAAGATGAATTTATAAATTTTCTTTTCAATCACATAAGTGAGGGGTATATCTTCAACCCACTTAATGAGATACTCGATGGTGGTAAGGATATGTTTATGGCTATCAGATGAAGTGGGGTTGATCTTCCCAATGAGGTCAAGTCCCCATGTAAAAAATAGCCATGGTGTCAACATCAATTTTAGAGTTTTGGCTAGGACATAAATCAGATAAACATACTATTAACATTTGTCACACTTTTTTACATATGCATTAGCATCTGCATCCATCATGGTCTAATAATAACTAGTATGTAAGAGGTTTTTGGATATGAATACCCCACTAGAATGAGCTCCACATACTCCTTTGTGAACTTCTCTTAACACTAGTGTAGACTCTACCTAAGTTAAACAATGAAGCAAAGTTCTATCAAAACTATGATGGTATAAGGTGGATCCAAGTAGAGTATAATGAATGGAATGATGAATGAAGGATTTGGTTGTTTTTGAGATAGGTTAGGTGGTATAAATTGGTCATGAAATTAGTTTTAAAGGTCTGAGCACTAGATAAAATTAGCACCAACAATATCACAAATCATTGCAATAGTTGAAGGTTCATGAGTTGGTGCTAACAAATTCTTGATGAGGAATTGATACTATCTAGCTTTATCTATTTGTTGAATCAGAGAGCTAATAGTAGCCATGGCATCTATAGTTCTATTACTAGCCCTTAGTATGTACTCAAACTGAATGTTGGTAATTTTTTTCTTAAGATTATTGATCATGGAGTTATACAAAACCATCTTGTCATCTTTGGTCTAAAAATGATTTGTGACCCAATTGATGATTAACTAAGAATCACCATAAACTTGGAGATGAAATATGTTCCAATGCACTATCTATCAAAGTCTTGCAACAAGTGCTTCATGCTCAACCATGTTATTTTTATATGGAAAGGTAATTCTAAATGATTTAGGGATTATATCCCCCTATGGTGTAATAAATAATAAGCCTACCCCTGATCCATGTGCAGTAAATAAACCTTTAAAATATAGCTTCTAAGGATGTTCCTCAAGGGGTGTATCAATAATGGTCATTATGGATTCATCAAGAAATTGAAACATGAGTGGTTATGTGTCTATGACAGGTGATTTATCAAGTTGATCTACAAGAACCTATCCTTTGATGGCATTTTGATTAACATACTCTATGTCAAATTCACTGAGAAGCATGATCCATTTAGCCATTCTAAGTTTCAAATCTATTTTAGATAGTAGATACTTGAGTGGATCTACTTTTGAAATGACCATGGTATTATTATTTAACATGTAATGGTGTAGTTTTTGAGCTATGAAGACCATGGCCAAATAAACTTTTTTAATAGGTGCATAGTTATGTTCATATGTAACCAAGGTATGACTTAGGTAGTATAAGGCATGATATTTTTCATTGTCATCATGTTGAGCCAAGAGTACCCCTAGAGCATGGTTGGTAGCTGATAGGTATAACAAGAATGGCTTTCCCAGCATAGGAGGTAATAAAATAGGTAGATTAACTAGATAGTCTTTTAGTTGTTGAAAATCTATTTGGTAGTGATCATCCCAATAAAATACAACTCCCTTCTTCATAAGGCATGCAAATAGATGAGACTTGTCTACTAACTAAGAGATAAATCATCAAACTGATTTGATCTTACCCTGCAAACTATGGAGTTGCTTTAAATTGGTTGGTGGTGGCATCTCAGTTATAGCATGGACTTTAGCTAGATCAAATTCAATACCTCTACAAGACATGATTCAGCTAAGTAATTTTCTTGAGGTTATGCCAAACACATTTATTTAGATTGAGTTTGACTTTGTACTCTTCTAATCTTTTAAATATCTTACACAACACTACTAGATGGTCGGCCTTGGTTTTAGATTTTCCTAATATGTCATCAATATAGTCTTCAATAATATCATGCATCATATATGACAGTCATGGCCCTTTTATATGTAGCTCTAGCATTCTTAAGGCCAAATAGAATTATTTGATAAAAAAATCTTCCCCATGGAGTGGTGAACATTATTTTATGTTGGTCTTCTAGTATGATTATAATTTGGTTGTATCTTAAAAAGCATCTATGAGTGAAATCATTTCATAACCTATTGTGGAGTCAATTATCATGTCAATATTAGGTAATGGAAAATCATCCTTAGGACAAGCTTTTTTGATGTATCAAAAATTAGTATAGATTTTGATCGCTTCAGGATTTTTACTAATAGGTACCACATTAGAGATCCATTATGAATAGTCAATGGATCAAATACATATTTTTATAAGATTTTTTCCAATTCTTTCTTTACCAATACAATAATGTGAGGATACATCTTACGTAGCTTTTATTTTACCAGTTTTGCATCATGATTATCCACAAGGTGGTGTAAAACCAAGATGAGGTCCAAACCCAACATGTCAAAATAGGCCCATGTAAAGATATCTACAAATTATCTCAATAGAGTTGTAAAGAATTCATGTTCCTCATTAGTGAGGGGCATACCTAATTTTATCTATTTAAGGTCTAATGGAGTCCTAATGTTTACCTCTATTGTATCTTTGACTAGAAGGGTCGAACCATCTTCTAGGATAGTAGGCAACAACTTGAACTATTAGACTATTCAAGGTCCTCTACTAGGTGTTTATCTTCAAATTATCCTAGGCATGATGAATCTGAGTCTCCTAATGAGAGATTTGGCCATGTTATTAAAAAAATTGGAAATTCTTGAAGAATTTGATCAAATACTTGTTGTTGTGCAAAACTGAACTCGGATCTGTAGGAAAGTTCATCATTGGTGGTCTCTTGGTCTAAATTTGAAGAAAAATAAACATCCCCATCTAATGGAACCTAAAATAAGTTTTCACCACTAGATTGGCCTTTATCTTTACTTTTTCCTTGGTCAAAAAACACCTCAAAGAGGTTTTCACTTTGGGACCTCAATGTTTTACTTATTTGTTTTTGGCTAAGGGTTTTCACCTGCTCTCCAAAATAGGCTACAGGATCTAATGTAATTGAGAATCTTGACTTGTGATCTCTCAATGGAACATTGTCTCGAAGGCCTAAGAAGTCACAAAATGCCTCATCATTATAGAACTCATCAATCAGTATATTGGATTCTTGTTGGTCCTAATCTATCAGTTGGGGATAATATAATGGTAATGGGTTATGATGCATGACTAAGGTAAGGGTAAAAATGACATTATTATCAAACAAGTTGGTTTTAGCTAGGTTATCAAAGGTAAGGCTATGATCAGACTCTACTTCACTATTGGCATCATCATCACTAGTCACTAGTGATGGAGTTTGAATAAGATATGGGGGGTCACCCCCAGGCAGTTTAAATCTAAGTCTATAAGGTCTTTCATACTTAGTCATGGAAATTGGCTCAATGGTTCCTTGTTGATTTGGTCTGAGGCCTCTTCTTTCATAATTGTGATGCTCCATGATCCTATTGGGAATAGGATACTTTGTACTTTTATAACAATTAGCTTGTTTGTCATCATATAACCATGATTCATCCCCTTTAAGAGGGTCAGGTTCTAAGCTAGATGTTGGTACAAATGTGATAGGTCCCTTATCTTTGTTCTTTTGTTACCAATGCATATGTGGGGTGACTTTAGGTCACCCAAAGGTTTTTTGATTCAGAGGAAGATTGGCAATATTAAATGTATCATGGGTCACATACTCTCTTGATCCATTATCTAAAATGGTGAAATGATTATAAGCTTTGGGAGGTGGAATGTGGGAAAGGGAATCCAAGGTATTAGGATCTATGTAATTATCTGGTGAAGGATCATTAAGTATAGCCTTTCTTTTATCCTACTTGAAACTTAGATTCATGTTATACTGATAATTAAAGCTTTGAAATTTGGCCTCAAGATGTTTTTAGTATTCATATGGGTGTAAATCTCCTATAATATTCACTTCCATCCTTGAGTGGGAAAACTTGATACATTAGTGTAACATTGATGGGACTAAATGAATCTCATGTAACCAAGGCCTACCTAGAAGCATATTGTATGACAACTCAAGATCAAGCACATGGAAAAGTGTATCATGGGTTAAAGGCCCAATGATAACTATAAAACTAATGGTGCCTTGTGATTCTCTAAGCTAATTATCATAGGCTTTGATGGTTATAATTTTTGGTTGGAGATCTACCATTGTATACCCAAGAAGCTTGATGAGCTTTAGAAACACTATGTTGAGGCTTGATCCCTTATCTACAAGGACACATTTCACTTTATGTCATTTTATATAAAATTCTATGTATAATGGGTTATTATGGAGTGGGCCAAGGGAAGACATATCACTTTGGTTGAATGTGACTTGTTGGGCTGGAGCTAGGTGTCCAACCAAAGCTTAAAACTTATTAGGGGATATGTCACTAGTAATAGTGGATTAGGTTAAAAACTCATTCAAGATGTTCTTGTGGATTAATGATGTTTGTAACAAATATAAAATAGAAATTTGTGCTAGTGTCTTATACAATTGTTCCATAATATCAAACTTGTTATCTTGGTCAATATTAAATGGTTTATTTTGAGGCTAGACGGTCAGTTGGATAATAGGTAAAGTGGAAGATGGTTATGGGCTTGGGATAGTAATCTTCAACCTCTAAGTTGTGATTTCATAATCAAGATTAAATACTAGACCATTATTGCTAATAAATGTTGGGAATGGTTTGGGACTAGATAAGAAAAGTCTCAATTGTCAGTGCACTCGTATGTGGTCACGTGGCAAGGATGAGTTGTCGATATAAGGTCTAAAAGGGGAAGTCCTAGTTTGCTAGTTTGCTTATATGAACTCCCAGGTCAAAGAAGGATTATCCATGTAATTTGGTTGAATGTTGTTATTTATTAATGATCTAATCTAATTAGTGCTTTGTCTAGGATTAATGGAGATGGTATTAACACTACCCCTATAATATGACCTAAAACCCTGATGTAGTCATGTGCAACTACATGGTATGTTTGTTGGTTGTTACCATTCTGACCTTGGTTTTTTCCATTGTTCTATCATTATGGGTTTTTTCTATTGATTTTGTTGATTTTACTGGTTCAGCCTTTGATTTTGATACTATTGATTTTACTACTACACTGGTCATTATTGTTGTTGTTGCTGATTATTTTGCTACTACTAATTATTATGTTGAGGAAAGGGGTTTTGATAAATCCTAAGAGTTTTATTGGAAGTGGAAGCACCATTATCTAATGTTATCTCCCCATTATCTAATATGTTCTCAATTAAATGCTTGATTTGGACACATCATCATAGATTATGCCCGTTGACCTGATGATAGTCATAGAATTCATTTTCATGATACCAATCAGGATAAGGAATGCCTTGCAGATAATGCTTTGGTATAGGCCAAATAATCAAATTAGTGGAAAAAAGCTTGTGAAATACAAACTCAATAGGTTCTCCTAGGTCACTAAATACATGATGTGTAGGCACAGTTCTTCTAGGAGGAGGGGTTTGTAATAGTAAAGGTTGTATTTATTATACAAGTCTTGGTTATTGTGCTGTAGCATTGGTTAAAGAAGTTGTTGGGTAGGAGTAAGCTAAAAAGGTGGTGTAGATGATATTTGCACCATTTGGACATGATGGGATCAGTTAATCCATTTATCACAACATTTGTATTGTGTTTGAATTGCTTCGGTCTTTCTTGGTTATTGGCTTGTGATAATTGTGATGCTTGCACTTGAATGGGATGTTAATGTTGGCCATTTACCTAATTGGTACCTTTATTTTGATTAGTTAAATTAAGCTTGATGAATCCTTTATTGATGAGCACCTACTTGATCAACAAAGCTTATTCAATTATCTCTTTGAAAGTATGTGCATGTTGTAGTTCTAGATGATAATCTATCTCACTATGCAAATTTTTAGTAAACATAGTGGGTAATTACTTATCTAGTAAACTATGGATGAAATGGCTTAAAAGGGCTCTCCATCACTGTAGATAACTTATAAAACTCTCAACATATTTTTTATTTGATTGCATTAATTCCACTAATGAAATATCATGCTTGAGATTATAGGAAAGGTGTTGCAAAAACTTATCAAAAAGATCATCAAAATCTAGTACTAAATTTTTGATCAACTTTAAAAACCACTCCAAGATTTGTCTAGCCAAGCTGCATGGAAATAATAGCAAAAGGTATATGTTGCTATATGCCACTAGTTGACATGTGAAAAAAAATTAGTTAAATGGGCCTTAGTGTCACCTTTCCCTTTGTATATGTCAAATTTTAGTGGTTCATATCTTGGAGGAAATGGTATTTGCAAATACTCCATTTTGAAAGGATAAGAACACACATCATCCAATTTGAACTTTTTAGTCTATTTCTTAGTCTGAATGGTAGCAATTACATCCTTCATCTGTTGTAATTATTGGGATAGGAAACTTGAAGGAACATTATTTTGAGGGAAAATATTGGTTTAGGTAGATGGTTTGGAGGTCACAAGTGGGACACTTTGACTAGGGTATGATAGAGATACCTATTGGGGTAGATTGGTTTGGTTGGGGAATGGACCAAGAATATGCATACATAGATTATGATGTACTTTAAATTGCACATTTAGTTTTGCAATATTTTGGTTTTAGTTATCGATAAAGGTTTGACTTGGAGGATTTTGTGGTTATTATGGAGGGATATAACTATAATGTGCCTACTATGGTTGAAAAGGGACATACTATCGACTAATCAAACCTTGATGTTGAGTGAAAACTTGTGGACCAAGACCTTGTCTTTGAATTTGTGGCACATTTTAAACCAATGGTTATCTAGTTGGTACTTGAGAAACATGGGAGACTCCTTGTTGCATGAATACCTATGGGGAAGTGAAAAAAGGTTGCAAATTTGACATCTATCACTAACCAATATTTGCATGTTGTTGGCTATTCATTGCTTGGTTTTGGATTGGCATATCAGTTTATGATTGAAGAGGTATTTTTGTCATTACTTGGTGAGGTGGAACATTAGTTTCCACTAATTAAGGTGGTAATGTATTTATCCTTTGTTATGTTGGTACATTAGATTGTGCCTACTGTTGTGGAATACTACTTGTTACTTATTGAGGAGGAGTAGGTTTCATCACATTCTGTCATTAAGGTATTACATTGGCCATTATTTGACTACCTAATCTCATAAGTTTCACACTTGATAAAGTAACTAGTTGAGGTTGAGATGTATAAACTCCTACTCCCTGGTATGATGATCCATTCATGGAATTAACTATAGGCACATGTTGTTGGCTAGTTGTTTGTGAATCAGTACCACTTTGATTGGGATTGGACACTACTTACACATTGTCCACTATGTTTGGCTCACTATTCTAAATAGAGGTTGAAGACACTTCTTCAATAATGGGTATATGCATCAAGTTATCTACCAAAATAGTTTGCACGAATAGGTTGAAATTCAGATTCTCTGTCTAGTTAACTCTATCAACACTCCTGTTGAAGGAACTAAGTCAATAAGAGGTTTTCTCATCATGTTCATCTGATTGAAATTATGTGCTAGATTTAGGTAGGTTTTATATGCTATTTTCATTTGGTTAAAGTGGTCTTCCATGATGTTTTTTCCTTGATTAGATATATTAGGGCCTTGATATGTTATTTTGACTAAAACCAAAAGATTGCTAGAAGAAGCCTGTTGATTATAAATTATGTTGTGGGGCACTCTTACTAGGATTGGTAAATTTTCATGGGGGAAGTCAAATGGAAACTTGGCCCCTAACCCTATGGCTCTAACCAAAATATCATCTTTATTCTCTAATAAATGTTTCTCAAACAAAAATGGATCATACATGGAAGTTGTATTAGTAGAATATGACTGTTGGATAACTGGCTTGTCAGCTGTGGGTATTATAGCTAGGTATTATGAGGTTTTTTCTTGGTCTTATTATGAATAAGGTGGTGTGTTAACTAAATAGTTAGCCAATGTATCTTGTCTTTGTGCCCCTAATTGAGTATTATAAGAGGGATACGAATCCATCTCATAAGCAATATTATCTACGTAGGGGTCTTGCACCATTTCTTCCTATGCAACCACATTACTAATCCTTGGATTTTTCATGAGTCTACTATAGGTGTAGGAATACATGTTGGGATCCATATTCAATGCTTTGTGATAAAATGTCAAAGAGTTTTTTAAACTCTAAAAAGACAATGTCTAAAATAGATGATGTTCTAACTTGGTCTAGATTCATCAAAAGGATCAAAAGGTTTATGCAAATATTTGTGAGGAAACAAGCTAGAATGAAGTATCTAACATTTTATTGTTCACACAAAGATAATTAAGTAAATGGACCAAAAATAAAAATGCCAAACTCTAAGGTCAAAGTGTTTCAAATCAGTCTAATATAGGAATTTAAAATTTCCTAGGTCTTTTGGCCAAACATGGCATCAAAAGCTAGGCTCAAACAAGGCATGTGCTAGGAATTTTGGCCAAATGGTGTCAAAAGTTGGACTTTTAAAATAGATGAAAGTTTTAATCTAATGGATTTGAAACACTTCTAAAAAACACTAGGAATTTTATTCTTGGACATGAACTCGATCAACTAGGTATAAGGTATGAAACAAAAGGCACTTTTAGAGATAGTTTATTTTCTCATAAATAATGGTATAAAACTTGGCTCTTTTGAAAAATAAGATAGGCAAAATTGAATGGTGTAACTGTGCTAGACAAAATATCATAAAAGTACACTTAGATTGGTCTAAAAATGTAGGAACAAATTTGAACTCTATGTAAGAGGGTCTATGAAACAATATTTGAAATGTTTTGGGCAGTGTAATGATGCTACACTACCCAAAAGGTGTCACAAATTTTTTTTTTCAAAAAACTCTCTAAGGCAAAGATAGTTTCTCACAATTTTGACAACATAACACTACTTTTCTTGACTCAAAATGTTTATGGTGCATAGAGTCAAAGTGCAAGTGTTTATCACAAAATGGCTTAAGTCTATCAAATGATGATAATGATTATGATTCTTAAATGACCTTCAACCCAAATTGAAAATTAAACTTAATTTCCCATAAGTTTATTGCAAATGGCAAACCAACTTAACACATCAACCCTATGAACTTATAAATATGCAATTTTGAATTGAGATTCTAAGTGAAGGACTCAAACAACTTTGGTAAAGGTATAGACTTAATTGGGAAAAATAATTATGCCAAAGTGGTTGATATGACTCCCCAACTTTTGATGAACTTTGAACAAGGTAAATTGATGATCTCACATGGGTAGCACAATGCCTCTTTATTTAAAAAAAATGAGGACCATGTGTTTTGGTTTGTATCATTTGTTTACACCAATTTTTGACTTCAAACAAGGCTTTAATCTAGGACAAAAATCAACTGATTAATTGCTCTTAGACTCTAAACTAACAAGGTTACTTGTTATTATTGGAATCCAACTATATAAATTATTTGAGAGGATATTAAGTGTTCATCCAAAATTAAATGTGCATTAAATAGTAGGGTTTTTACACCCCCTTCTCTCAAATGATAGTACTGTGACATGAAACTTGAGGCACACCTTGCACCAACAATACTTCCATGACAAGTGGGGATTTGTCTAAGATATAACAAGTTTCCAAACACTCTATGAGAATCAATTACACAATGACTTTCATGCCAAACAATGCAAAATGAAAGCATGGATTTTGGGTCTGTATCACTTGGCTTATTACAAAAAGGTCTAGTCCTTTTTGCAACCACTACATCCTGCTTATCACTCAGTTAGTGTGATGTCCGAAGTGCCACTACATCCCATGTAAAACTCTAATTAGGAGCCCAATGAAGTCAATATCAGGAGGTGAAACCCTAGGTCAAAGTTTCCTTAAAGAACTCATGAGAGGTGATGAAGTCCCCCTTACAAGATAAGTTTGCATAAAAATAAAGAAATCATGAAAATAGAAAGACTTTAGGATTGTTTTCAAGGTCACCCAAAATTTGACGAGTTTTTGGGGAGTGATTTAGATGAATTTCTTTCTAAGCCTTGGACTAGGCTACATGCAATAGGAATGGTGCTTTTGATTCCAAGGGTTCCCTAAAGGGGACAAATAGAAGAGTATACACACAACACCTCTCTTTTTACCAAACAAAAACTAGATCAAGTAACTATTAAAGATAAAAATCTTAGAATTATGAGTTTATTTTAAAGTCCAAATGAAAATGAGGTGGTGTTCATTTGACCCCTTGGTCTTAGTTGTAACTTTGAAAACTAATGCTAAAAACACTTAAGCACCTAAATGTTACATTAAGCACAAAAATAATATTCCTAATTAATTTTTAAGCATACAAAAGGTGATATAAATATGTTTTTAGTAAATTTCAAGCTTGGTATTGCAATAAAAATGTTAGCATGTCCTTTAGCCTTGAAGCTATTTTGGGTTTGAAATAATGAACTTCAAAGAAAGAGCTCTCAAGTTTGTGTTTTAAGAAAAACATAGTGATCGACATCAGTTATATAACCGATGATGATTATACTCACTAACTAATGATGGCTACCTAACTGAAATCAGTTATACCAATAGTTATTGATGATAGCTATCTAATTGATGATGGTTTTACTAACTGATGTCAGTTACTGTGTAAACCTATAATAAAGAAAAATAGCAAAACAAAGTTATAAAATCAAATTACAAGAGTTTTAATGATCTAAATGAAGATTTTAAAGCTAAAAAATGATATTCTTCATATGTGGGATGCCTTTGGTCCCATTAAGCATGCCATATGTGATCTAAGAATTTGACTCAAGAGAGGATGGTTAGCATGGTGTTAGTTTTAAAATGAAAGAAACACCCTAACTAGAATAACATCTCTAGGCCTAGACACTAGGGAGAGGTTAGTTAATAAACATGAATAAAACACACAACTAAAATTCAAAATAAATCCTCTTTTAGCTTCCTTGGATGTTCCTAAATGCTTGTTGTAGTGGCTTACTTTGTTTGTGCTCATGAAGTCTTCATCAAAGGAGGCTTGGCTATCTCCTCTTCTCCTTGGTACCTTATGGCTTTGGCTTGGCTTGGATTGGAATCAATTTGGCATGGTAACACTAATTATAATGGATTTTGAAATCATTTGTGCATTTTAACTTTGCATTATTTAGACTTATAAATGATGTTCATGGCCTCTCTATTTATAAATTTTTGAGAATGTCTAGAATCAACTTGAATTATCCATCCTGAGATTGAGATGTGTGGTTGAGGATTAATTCAAATTTTGAAATTAATTTTATAATTATCTTCATTATAAAATTGGAAGAAGGAGAAATTAAGAGGCATGGAGGGCATCATGAAAGGCATTGATGAGGCATGGAAGGCATGAATCTTGATATTTGTGGCTTTTATGGCCTAGGGATGTCTTCCCAAGAAATGAGGTCACTTGATGATGCAAATATTCAATATTCATTTATAAAACAAATTATTCAACAAGTTTCCATGGAATTATTAATTAATCTCTAACTTGGATTAATTATCTCTTAAGCATGTTTAAGCACTGTGTGTATAAATTACTCAAATTGATTAGAATGCCTTGTTATTGGTATAAAATTTGATTTGATTAGAATTGGAAGGAAATGTTAGATGCATTAGATCCATTATCCCATTTAGGATGTTACCAATAATAAATAATGAAGGCATATGTCTTATGTAAGATATTTGATAGGAAAGATCAATCCAAAACACCTAGGTGCAAAACTGACATTTTGACTTGAAATGACATGATCAAATATAGCTAGCCCATAAATTGTATTTCCCCATTTAGGGATACCTTGGCTAAAATAAACGCTTGAATATGTCAATTTCAACTCATTTAGCATGTTTTAGTAAAATCATTTAGCATGTTTTAGTAAAATCATTTAGCATGTTTTAGTGTTTTTAGGCCAAATTATGCATTTTGGGTGGAAATTAGCCAAAATCCTGATTGGAGGTTATTGGTGGCCAAATTTAGGTGTCTACAACTAATTTAGTTAACATTTTATTGAGGGTTTTATTAGAGGCTTCTACCTATCCATTTTCTTATGGATGATAAGATGAGGAAAATGTTAACTTGATGCCAAATGCATCACAAAGACCTTATACTTGATTGTTTTTAAAATATTTACCATTATCAGTGATGATCTTATGGGGAACACTAAAATGACAGATGATATTATGGTTGATGAAGTTGACTATCTTGTCAGCTTTGGTCAAGATGAGAGGAATGGCTTCCGCCCATTTGGTGAAATATGCAGTGGCGATTATAATGGATTGGTGTCATTATGAAGAATGAGGATTGATCACCCCAATGAGATCTAGTCCCCATTGTTAGAAGGGAAAAAAGTCCTTGGATGCTTGAAGGCCATAGGATGGCATGTGATGTAAATTGGCATGTTGTTGAAATTTAACACACTTCTTTACATAATCACAATAGTCTTGTTTGAGGGTGGGCCAATAGTATTCAAGGTGAAGGATACGTTTAGTGATAGCTAAACCACTAAAGTGTCCCCCACAAATTACATCATGCATTTATTTGATAACATGAGAAGCTTCATGACTATGTAGGCAATGGAGGCCGTCAAAAACATGTTTGAAAAGGATTCCCCCTAGTATGGTATAATGAGAGGCACTCTAAACAAAATCTCTTTAGGCATTCCTAGAGAGGTTGGGAGGAATGATGTTCAGGTTGAGGTAGTTGAATGTTTTCTCATATCATATGTCTGATGGAGATGCCTCCATAGTAAAAATGGTAGGAAGGTTAGAATGGATATAACCAGGTGTGATAATTTGATGGATGGTGACAAAGAGCTTAGAATTAGTAGGCATAGATGGGATCTAGGAAATAAGGGAAGCCATTATATCCATGAACTTGTTGGTAGATCTTGAAATAGATTGGATAAGGTAATGATCAAATAATGCTAAGAGTACATCTACTAGCTATTTTTACTTTTATAAGAAATCATTCTTACATTGGTAAGATCCATTAACCTATTTAACTACTAGTTAGGAATCACCAAAGATACTGATCATCTTAACTCCTAAGTCTAGAATGATTTAGAGACCTATTACTAAGGATTCATACTCAGCCACATTGTTGGTGCACTCAAAATCAAGTTTTAAAGAAATGGGAAGAGGTTCAATATTAAGGGAAATGAGAAAAACTTTGACACCCCCACTGTGCTAGCACTTCGAGCCATCAATAAGCATGGTCATTTGATAGATGGGATCTTTATGAGAAAGAGTCACAATGGACTCATCCATAAATATAATAAAAAGTGGTTGGTTATCTGGTAAATGAAATTTGACCAATTGATTGGTAATGAATTTCCCTTTGATTAACTTCTACTATAAGAACTCAATGTCAAAATCAGCAAGGAGCACAAGCCACTTAGCCATACATTGGTTTTGGTATGGTTTAGAGTTTATGTACTTGAGTGGGTTAGTTTTAGTGATGACAAAGGTTTTGTGATTGATAAGGTAATGATGAAGTTTAAAAGCCACAAAGAATAATGTGAGGCAAAGTTTCTCTAAATGGGTGTATCGAGTCTCATACTCTATAAGTGTTTGACTTATATAGTAGATAGCTTGTTCTTTGTTTTATTCATCCTGGTGAGTGAGCATTACCCTAAGGAATGTTTAGTGGTGGATATATAAAGGTATAAGGATTGGTACTCTTTATGAGGGATAATAAAAAGTGGATAAAGAAGGTATTATTTAGGTGAATTAAAGGTTTGTTGATATTCCTTAGTCCACTTAAAAGATGTATCTTTCTTGAGAAGATGGTGAAAGGGTTGACATCTATCTAATAATTTAGAGATGAAACGATGGATAGATTAGAGATTCCATTATAGGATATGGATTTGCTTAAGTTGGGTTACATGTGTCATGTTGAGGATCACTCTAACTTGGCCATATCTACTTTGATTCATTGAAGAGAGATAATAAATCCAAAAATCTTTCTAGATAAGACCCCAAAAACACATTTTTTGGGGTTGAGTCAGACATGGAAATGGATTAGGCACTCAAAGATAATTTTGAGAACATATAGATGATCCTTGTGATATTTATATTTCCCAAGGAGATCATATACATAGTCCTCTATGATTTTATGGATGAGATCATGGATGATGTAGGTCATCACACACTAATAGGTTGTTTCAGTATTCTTCAAACCAAATGACATGAACCTATAGCAGAAGGTTACCTATGCGGTGATGAAGGAAGTTTTATTATGATCCTTGGGGGAAATCAAGATTTGATTATATCCTAAGAAACTATCTATGAGAGATAACATCTCGTGGCCAGTTGTAAGATCTACAAGTTGGTCGATGCTAGGTAAAGGGAAGTCATCTTTTGGACAAGAAAGGTTGAGGTCATGATAGTCAATACAAAGGTAAATTATCCCTATGGGTTTGGTGATGGGAATGATATTGGAAACCCATTTTGGGTAGTTAATGAGTTGGATGATTTTGATAGATAAGAGACACTGAAGCTCTTTTTTTACTAGAATGGTGATGCAAGGGTACATATTGTGAAGCTTTTGTCTAATAGGTTTAAAATCAAGATGGATAAAAATGTTATGGAGAGAAATATAAGGGTCATTCTTAGGCATACCTTGATAATACCAAGAAAATTTTATGCTATGATCATGAAGGAAGCAAGGGTAATCGTATTTCTCTATAGAATCTAAATATTGACTAATCCTTATAATACAAGGGTTATCCTAACTACTCAAGTTGACATCGATAGTGGATTCATTAAACATGGTTTGTTTCTTAGGGGGAAGGGATTTGTGGATAGAAGAATCCCCCACACCAAGATAGGTGAGAACAGAGTCATCATCCTGATGTTGGATGGTGTTGATGGTAGGAGAATTGTTTTCTACCATTTTAGGATGAATCAAAGGAAAGGTTTTAGTTTGGTCATCCTTGTGATAGGTTAGGGGGACCCAAATAATGGTAATTACTAAAAAATTTTAGGAGGAATTATTTTGAAATCTTAAGACTTTGAAAGAGATTAAGTTGGTGAGGATGGGATATCTTCTTCAATGGTGGTGATGGGTTTAGGTGAAGAAATGGATTCTTTTGGTGGTATGAAGCCAAGGCCAAATAGCTCATGAGATTTTTGAGTTTTGATCAAAGGTAACTCATGAGGTCCATGTTCATAATCCCTAAAGCCAAATCCATTCTAGTCACACCTATGAAGGTAAAATTTGGAAAATCTAGGTTTGTCTAGATAGGAGAAGTCAAAGGTAAATGGTCAGGTGGAAGAGGTAGTGGTAGAAGCAAAAAGTCTATGATTAAGTCCCCCATAGATTAAGTTGGTTTTATGGTTGGGAGGCTCAAAGGGAATGATGGTTTTGATGTTAGGGTCATAATTAGGATCATGGTTGAGGTTCCCATACTTTTGAGGAGTATGGAAAGCATCCAAAGATAAAAGATGATATTCCTCCAATGAGAGACATTGGAATGTGTGTTCCAAGGGGTACTCTATAAGGATCTAAGAAGAAGGGATAAAGGATCTATTTGAAACTTCATCTATGGTAGGGGTGGTGTTGTTATTGATTGATGGTGAAGTGGATGAGGGAGGAAGAAGAACATCATTGGGTTGATATGTCATGTTGCAAGATCTGAAAGGACTAAGGTTAGCTTGTATGGTGACAACTTGACCCTCATATTCAAATTTGACACCTCGATGTAAGGTGGATGGGACACAACTCATGGCATGGATCCAAAGGCATCTGATTAAGACATTGTATTAGATCTCACCTTTTACAACATAAAATATCTCTAGAATTATGTGATGTACCAAGTGGATATGGAGGATGACTATCCCCAAAGTAGTGGCTATAGTATCATTAAAAGAGTAGAGAAATATTGCATTTTATGACATGATATTCTTTGGAAATTAGATTTGGTCTTAACCATGAGAGGAGATAATGTTAATACTATCTCTTCCATCAATCATCACCATTTTGATGTATGTTTGATTGATGTATGCAGTGATGAAGAGGGGAGTATTGGGATCCTCAAGAGGGATAGAAGGTATCTCTAAATCCTATAATGTGACAAGGGTGGGAAGTTGAAGGGCTCTAAAAAAGGTTATAAGAGGTTGAGGATATTTAGTTTGAACCTATATAGATTACAAGATCTATATCAGTGTTTAATGGTGAGGGGGTGAGGTATTTATTAATTCATAAAGTCTCATCTTCACCTATGTTTGGTGAAGTTATTTCAACACTACTAACTGAATAGATTAACAAGGGTTAGAAGGAGAAGAACCCAAAATAGATATTTTAGGTTTTAGTGAAGGTGATGGTGAAGGTGCTTGGGTTCAGTTGGAAGGTAGAATGGTGGAATGATATGTCCATGTAATGGACATTTTTGCCTTTCCCTTATCTTTTTGTTGGGCCTGAGATTGAGTAACCATATGGATAGTGTGGATTAGGGGAGGTGTTAGGATAGAAGGATGCTTTAGTTCCTCCTCACTTTCATATTAGAGTGGAGGAGTAGGTAAGTTTTGGATGGGTTCATTTGGTGGCTAGGTTGGTAATGGGCTCAAGGGAGGTTCATATAATAATAGATCATCCTCATCCCATAAGTTATGGATAAGTGCTTAGAGAGCTTTGTAGTTTTCTATGTTGTGTCTAGGTGTCCTATGGTATGAGTAGATTAGACTGTCATTGAACCAAGATGGCTTAGGAATTAAAGGGTCAAAGGGTTTGATAGTTGGTAGGCTTAAGTAAGATGTTTGAAATAAACTTTGTATAATGGTTGAATAATAGTCAAGAAAAGGTGTTCGGGGTGTTGGGTTTTTGTTTTTAGGAGTGGGAGCCTTCTTAGAAGTAGGATTCACTGTGAAAGTTGTAGGTGGTGGATTAGTTTTGGTAGGTGTTTCTAGTTGGGATTAATTTATTGTGGTTGGTTTTTAGGTGGATTATTTGGGTGATGAAGGTTTGGAGATATATGGGAAGGTAGAGGTAGATAGATTAGTTAAAAATGATGGGGAGTTTGATGATTTGGTTGGGGTAGGTAAAGGTAGAATGAAAGGAGAAGGTTTAGTTTGGGTAGTTGTGGGAGGGTTCATCTTCTTGGTATAAGGATTATCTCATAGGATGGTTGAAGTATGGGCTCCTAAGATAGAAGGTAATTGGGAAGGAGGTGGTATGGTTCAGGTTTTAGGTAGGAGTTTGGGAGACTCCACCTTCTTAGTTACTTTGGTTAAGGTTTTCTTTGGTGTAATAGATGGGCTTAAGTCCAATTTCAAAGATGGGTGAGCAAGGATAGAATTATGAAGTATTCCTAAGGTCTTGATAGGTTTATTTAGATAGGTTTAAGGTGATTTGGCTATTTTTTATGTGTTGGCTAGATATTTTACAGGCAGTCAAAATTACCTAGGCATTCATGGGATCAAATCCCATTCATTTAATAGTGAAGCTACCATGAATTTATGTCAATATAATTTTAATTACTTATAATTTACATTTATTCATAGAGTATAAAATTTTTGTGTAAATTATTCTAATTGAGGTTATTACTTTAATCACTTTGTTCATGAGCCATAACAAAGGGATTTTATAACAAGTAAGCAGTTGGTTCTAGGAATGTGAACAAATTTTAAAATTGGTTGAAGAGTAAATAAATGAATATAATACTTGAGAAAGAAGATAAATACACTTCACAATATATATATATATATATATATATATATATATATATATATATATATATATATATATATATATATATATATATAGTTTATTGTATACGTGCAAATAGATAAACATATAAGTGTGATAATCTTTTAAGCAAATGATCAATACAGTAATGAATTCAATTTAAATTAATAGATAACACAAGTTTACCATTTTATCCTCATAGAATGCACAAAATGATTCCCTTAAACACAAAGTTATCCAAAAAACCAATTTCTTTCTTATTCACTTTCATCAAAATTCATACAAAAATGTCCATATATTAAACACAAAGTTTTATATTTCTTAAACTTTCTTGTATAATGATTACAATTTTCTGCTTGTAAAAATTATCATCATCAAGCACATAGGCCTGCACTTATATTTATACAATTTTAGATACCAAATTCAAATAGGAAACAAGTTCTTCAATATCCATGTGTTGTGCTCAAATTAGAAACTGTTGAGTGGTGTCCTCCTCAAAATTCTCCTATGTGGCATGCAGTGGCTCATGACATGTAGCATTTCCTAGTCTTGTTGTTTAGATTAAATATAAATACTTTACATGTAGCACAAAGTTCATTGAAGTAATTTAATTTTACAAGATAACTTCAAGTAATGATGTTTTAACCAAGTTACTTGAGTTTATCATTTTACAAAGTAATATACCTTCAGCAAGTAACTCTACTAAATGTCTTTACTTAAAATTAATTTCTTTTAACAAAGTTAATTTACAAATATAATGAATAGGATGAAAGAAAATAAGAAGGAAAATGAAAATGCTTGGAAATAAGGGCAACAATAATTATTCCACTTCATGGACTATATATTTTCATTTTTCCTTGTACTTGATATGCGGAGACATCATCAGTTATATTGCTACATCATCATATTTAGCTAATAATTATCTTTATGTCTTGAATCTTAGCATTTAATTTTATAATATTCTACTATGAGATTTTATATTTTTGATCCTTGGCTCAATTATTTTTATTTCTAGTTGATATTCGATTATCTCCTTAATAGACTTGTCTATGAAAGGAGTTGTAACTTTGTATATTAGTTGCTTGAATTGTTCATATAGCTGCTCAGATGTCCTTATAACATTGTCAGACCAGATTCTAGTAAGACCAAAAAGGCAATCCTCCAAATTTGTCTTTACATTGCATGCTTCTTCCAAAATCTTCACTTTTTCACTCATTAATAGTATAATACAAATAAAAAAAGACAATAGGTACTCTTCTTGCTTTATCTTCTTTATGGATCCATCAAGAGCAATCTTTTCCTCAATCAAAGTTTTCTCATTCAAATGACTTATTTTTTGTAGGCTTTCCTACTGCATCTCATAAATGCAATTTTCAATCTCTATCTCCTTCATTACTACCTTAACCTTTACCATTTTATTTAAAATATCATCATAAGCACCCGAAACACTAGGGAAGAGCTTTTGAGTAGTTTGATGTATTTTCTTTATCCACTTATCCACAACCTTTGCTTTATCTCCAGTCTTTTCCACTTCTGTAATTACTTGTTGAGTAACTAAAACATTTAAAAGTAATGGTTGTTAAGGGGTATACTTTGATACCTTGGCAATTATTTCATATAATTTGGCATTTTATTCTTTCAACTTGGCCTTGGCTACTTTTTCTTCATCTAACTTTTTGAAAAGAGTGTTGATTAAGGTCTGTGTATCTTGCTTCAAACCTTCAGTGGTGACTTCTCCAGGATATACCTTCATGACTATTAAATATTTATTAGTAACTTCACTTTTGTTCATGCCTTGTGGCGGAATTGACACTTCTGTAAACTTTTGCCTTGAAGATTCAATTATCAATTTTGAAGTTAATTTTGTAGACTTAGATTTCTTACCTTTTTGGTCAAGACTTCTCAGTAGTTGTAAGTATATCTCCTAAAGATTTATCACTATTTTAGATTTTGGAGTTTTATGCAAATCCAACCAAGATGAGAAGTCTATACTATTTTGGGTGTATAAATGAGTTACCATTTACTATTCGTTGTTCCTCATGACTAGCTCTTGAAAATAAACCTCTTGGGCCTCTGTCTCTTTCTGTATCTCTTTTTATGAATCCTTTTTAACTTGTCTCCCAATTTTAACTTCCTTATCTATTACTTTTTAAACTAAGATCTCTTTCTCCTTAGGCTTCTCAGCAATTTTCTCTGTCATTTTCTCTTGTTCTTTCTCAACTTCTTTTCTTGTCTCAACTTCTTTTAGATTTTTAGTAACTACTTATTCCTTCTCCTTCTTAGGATCTACTACTTCTTTTTGTTTTTCTTGTTTTTCTCCTTAGGATGGGGTCTACTCTTCAACATTTACTTTTTTGGGTTCATTCTCCATGGTGGGTTGCTTTGTTGAAAGGGGAGGAGGTGGAGAAGATGGAGGGGGAAGAGGAGGAGGAGGAGTTTCCTTTTGAATGGATTCCTTAGGAGGTTTAGTGCTATGAGATTTTAGAGGTGGCATTAGTATAGATGTATCTATGATAGTTTTAATGGAAATGGGAATAGAATGAATGATGGTGTCAGTTGAATGGACCAATAAAGATGTAGAAGCTACTGGTTAAATTGGCTCCTTCTCTTTTACCACAAAATAGGTATCATCATCATTTATTTTTAGTTTTAGATTCTTCATGGGAACTTGGCTACTTTCTCCTTATGCTATCTCTTTCCTCTTATGACTTATGAGAGTGGTCTCCTTCATCAAATCCTTCATACAATAACCTTTGTTGAGAAGCGAGGTGGAAGTCATTGCCAAAACATTTGAAGTTCTATCAGGAATAGTCTTATCATGATCTTTAACAAAAATAATCACTAAAAGTGGGGTATTATCCCCTCCTATTGTATGAAAATCATCACTGGTGACAACCCCATCATCTTCCATATCCTCCATAATTGTGGCTAAATCAAAAGATCAAATTTGTTCAATAGTTAGTCTACTATTGTCCCTTCTTCTTACATCAAATTCATCTATGTAATCAATCCAAAAATCTTAAAGTGCTAGAATATGTATGTATTGTAGAGAAACTATATTTTGAGCCACCCTTCTATAATCAAAATTGAATTTAGACTTAAAATGTGTTTTAGTGTAATGATGGTACTATTTTTTTCCACATTCCTAGCTTTGTAAATTCTTGGGAAATGGTAATGACCAATGACAATGAGAAAGTTGATAGTTGGATGGTGAGATTTTGATTGTAATTCATGTATTTCAATAAGATGCCTACATAATTCCATGAGAATCCACTTATCACTTGGGTATCTAGGTAATTTTATAGGTGCACCTAAGAAACCCCCAACTCTGATGTATGTAAAATCAAGAAAATGAATGAAAATGCAACCAAATTGTGAAACTACATCCTATTCTTCATTTGATACTCTTTTGTGTTTTATAGCCATATTTAATTTAAAAATGAGTTCATAAAAGAATCTATCATTTAATATAATATAATGTTTGTAGTAATCTAAAAGGACCAGTTGAGGATAATACTCATATATTGGTATAGATGCTAGTGTGCCTTTTATTATTAGCCTTGAAAAGGATCCACTTGAAGTTATTGCATACACCATATAAGAAGTCATTTTGAAATAAAAAGTCTATAGGACACTACTTAATTACCAGTCCATGTCATCACTAATTATCCTTTCCCATTCAATCATAGTAGAGCTCCTGATCACATCAATGGTTATAATATAAGCATACATCCAAGTTTAGAAACACTTGGTATTTTTCTCACCATTGATTCTACATATAAGTTGAGTAATGTCATCCACTTCTTGAATAAAGTTTGATCTTACTATATTCTTTGGAAATATTTATGCTTGTTTCACTTTCTTCAAATAACTTGTATTCATTATCTTGATGCATTTCACTATCTTTGTCTCCCGTTACCTATTAACCTTTTCCATAGATATATCAATTACTTTTGAAGATGTTAAAATATTTAGACAATAGTTAAGATATTGAACATCTAATCTTATTACTATATTACCAATAGCATCTCTTACAATCCTGGTTAAAAAATCATAATACTTATCACATATTAAGACAAACTCTAGAAGTAGAGCTGATCTTGGGAAAGATGTAGCTTGTATAATCCCACTATTTGTCATGGTTTGCATGAGTGGAGTCTTGATTATGGATTTTGATCTCTCTATTAATTCAGTCATAGACACATACCCCATGCCTATATCACTTATCTCTATTAGTTTAGAGGTGATGGATGATTCAATGGGGTATCCCTTATATTCATACTTCATCTTAAGCTCTTATGACTTAGATCTCTTTGATTTTGATTTTCTTTTCCTACTTTTCTCTATAATCTCCTCAAGTGCCAACTCTGGGACTTCTTCAAATTATGTTGATTTCACTTCTAATTCAGCGATTTCCTCTTCTAATCTTCCTAATCCTTCTAATCTAGACATTGTCTTTGAATTATTCTAAAGACTTGATAAGTGATTTTTAAACACTTAGTAACTACTACAAATGGTTTATAAATATTGATAAAAGTCAACTTGTTGTATTTATAGTATTTCCTAGTAAGCCTTAGGTTCTAAGTAGTAGAAAAGTATTTGAAAACCTTAAGTAACTCATATTTAAGCAATAGGGTCTTACAACCCTAGGTTGGTATAGATAATACTCAAGTCTTAAGCATCAAGGAATCTAGGTAGGTCATAAGGAATACGTATGGACAACTTTGGGTTTTTATTAGATTGAGACTTTGGGTTTGATAAGGGAAGTAACTGCATTAAGAAAAAATGAGTAAAAATGGTGAATAATCACAAGTCTGATTAAGCAAGGTGTTCAAAGATTGGGGTTTCCAAGGGTAGTAACTTAGGGTTAGGACCCTGAGTCAGTAATAAGTAATAGGAAACCTAAGTTAGTAGGGAATTTATGGGTCAAGGTTCTCAAGGTAAGTAACTTAGGCTTAAAAACTTGAGTAAGCAACAAGTATTGGGAAACCCAAAAGGGAGCCATTATATTTTCATAGGAAGTTTGGGGATTTGAAGTATTTTTTTCTTGATTACATGATAAGTGATTGTGAACATTTACATAGGGTTGTAACATCATAAACATACTTGAAAATAATAGATAGAACTGAATGAAAGAAGAAATAGAAATATAAACATTCATGTCATCAAAATGAAAATAGTAAAGGGAAATGAGAAGAAAATGACCAAAATGAAGCTATGAAAGTTACAGGAAAATGATCCTCATACCTCAAGCACAAATGGGTTGAAATGGATTTGATCAAAGATGCTCTAGAGGATCAAATTGTATAGCTCAAAGTTTGTAGGTGATAGCTTGATTGAACAACTTGGATGCTAGGTTGTAAATGAGGTGGATTTTCCTAATTTTATATATGTCATCACATTAAGGACAAATTGGGGACACATGGGAAAGAGACACATATGCCCTTAGTTTTTTGTTAAGATTTTTGAGATAATTTGCTTGATTTTGGTATTTGAAGTTGAGTGATTTTGTAAACCTGAGTTAGTCTAGACCAATGAGTAGTTCAAGTTTAGAAACTTCCACTAATTTTACTTGTGGCCTTATGTAAATAAAGCAACTCCAAAAACCTAGTTTACTTTGGTTAGTGTTTGGTGGGTTTATGAGGCTACTTTATTTAGCTTCAAAATTGAAGTAAAGATATTTGATAACTTTGATTTGAACTAAGTAACATAATTTGGGTTTGTAGGACCACTCTACTTACTTTTAAATAAGTAAAATTTTTTAGAGAACTTGATTTACATTGGAGATGAGCCAAAACACTTTAGCTTCTTTGATATTTTGGGGGAGATGAGTAAATGGGTTTTTTAGTGTTGGATTTAGGTAGATATTTTCAACCTTCTAGAATAATTTGAAGTAATTGGAGAAATAAAGTAGTCAAACATAACAATTACTAAAAACTAAGGCTTTATTTAGAAGACTGGCTTAGCAAGGACAATTGACTCACATAAGAAAAAATGCAAAAATTTAAATAGGGGTATCCCATAAAAATTTAGTGTGAAATTTTGGGGACACCAGGATGGAGGTTAGTTTTTATACATTTCCCATGGTTTTAGAGGGAGAAGGGTTTGATGAAGGGTTTGAGGTGATGATAGGTTTGATGATGGTTGAAAGTGAGGATGAAGGTTCATGTTTATTTTAATAAGGAATCCTAAGATGATACCAAAAGGTGGCTCTATCAAGATTAGGTTGGGAGGAGAAGTCTAGGATTTGGACTAGTCTAGAGAAGGGTTTGTAAACTAGTTTAATTATTTGGTCATTGGTTTCAAAGATTAGGCCCATAGGTTGAGGTGAGGGAATGGTTTATTCACCTTTGTACTTGATGGAAGGTTTTAATATTTGATAATATGTTCCTCCATGGAGGGAGTAGATAAGGTGATCTCTTCTTTTGGAATGGTTTCAAAAGAGAGATTAGGTGACTCCATGATAGGGGAGGAAGGTGTGATGGTATCAAGTGAAGGAATGGAGGTGGTTGCTTCTTTTATTTGGGTGTCTAAAGGAATAGAGGGTGATTCCACCACTTCAATAAGTGGAGTAGAGGAATTGGTAGTTGAATTAATGGTTACCTCCTTTGGTATTTATATCAAAGCAGAGGTGGGTAAGTCCATGGTCTCATTAAGTAAATAAAGAGAGGTGGTTGCTTCCTTTATTTAGGTATCCAAAGGAATGGTGGGTGATTCCACCACTTAGTTGAGGTAATGGTTTCCTCAATGATAGGTTCACTAATAATAACATTGACTATATGGACCTTACGAGCATGAGATGATTCTAGTTTATTGCTATCATGGTTGGTAGAAGGAGCATGATTAGGAAAAGGTTACTGAAATATGTCAAGGGACTGATTCGGTGGTGCTTTGGGATTATCAAATATAAGTTCTCCCTTATCAATAAAGTTTTAGACAATGGTTTTGAAGGTGTTACACCTACTAACATCATGTCTGATGACATGGTGGAAAGAACATAGATCATTCTCATTTTACCAACCAGGTGTAGGGTGAGAAGTATCAAATTGTTGAAGAGGTTTGATGGGGGAAGTTGTATGATGTTGATTTTTAGTAACTTGTCCAAAAATGAATAATAAGACTCCTATAATAGAGTATATTGTTTTGGGGGAGCCCAGTTTTGATTTTAGATTTTTTTATTAGAGGAGTTAAAAGAGTTAGTTTGGTTGGTTTGATTGGCAATCAAAGGTGGAGTAGTTTCAAGGACCACCATGTTTATAGAAGCCTTTGGTTTGGTTTTGGGATGGTTACATTGGTTGGTGGTTTTGGATAAGGAAGGATCCTTGGATTTGAATCTAGAGTTCTTGTTTCTTAGTTTTAATTTCCCTTCATCAATGGCTTTGATTTCTAGTTTTTATGCCATGGTGAAAGCCTCATCAAAGGTTATAAAATTTTGAACCTATAGAGTAGGGGAAATGTGTTTGGCACAACCCTGAGAGAAAATTTTAATCAACTTAGGTTGGGGTAAAGAGAAAGAGAGTTGGTTGATAAAAACTTTTTCATCTAACTATGAAATTGACAATTGATTCATCATCAAATTTCTTGATGGAGTAGAGGTCGGTGATAGAGACTTTTTTAGATATATTGATTGAGAAGTAATCTAAAAAGGTTTGGGCAAGTTGGGAAAAGGAAAATATGGATTTCTTGGTGAGATCAGTATACCAATCTAAGGTTGGTCTAGATATAGATAGTAAAAGTGTGAAGGAGAAGAGCATCATCATATGAAATCAAGTAGTAAGATTGGAAAAATTCTCTTAAGTGTTGTTGGGGTCCTCATTGCTTTAGAACTTGTAAAACTTAGGTAGTTATTGTTCCCAAAATATGTTACTTGTTTTTGGGGATAACATATTAACTATCTTGGTCCCCCAAACCAAATCTCTCTCTTTCCATTTTTTTAAAAATGTTCTGAGTTTTAAAATTCTTCAATTATGTAATCTTTTTCAACTAAGGGACTTGTAGGTTCAACAGGTTCAATCAACAAGTTTTCATAAAGAAACATGTTTTTATTTGAATACTTAGGCATTTCAAGGATGGTTCAACGTCGAGGTTCAACCAAAAGGTCCATCAACAGGCTTCAAACAAGCGGAATGAACCATTGAACCATTAAACCATTAAACCATTGAACCCCACTTTAAAAGTTTCAAAGATTCAATGGGTTCAAAGGTTCAACAACATTGACTAACTTAAATGGTTCAAAGTTTAAAGGTTCAAAGGTTTAAAGAAGTTCAAAGTGTAGAAAGGAAGCTTTGAGTGAATGGAAGAAGTAGAAGAAGTTCAACAAGGAATTCAACCAAAGGGTTCAAAGAACGATTGAACCAAAGAGCTGAGTGAACAGATAAGCCGATTGAACCACCTGAACCATTAAACCATTTAACCAAAGCACTTCAAAGATTCAAAGGTTCAAGGTTTAAAGTAGTTTAAGTGACTAAGTGACCAATGATGTCCTTGTGGATGTCAAATTTAGGGTAATAAAATATCCATTTATTTTCAAATATGGCACGGAACTTGAAGACAAACTCAACGAATAGCTAAAGAAGATAGCTTGAGAGCTCAGATTGCAAGGAAAAAGGCAAGATGCAACAAGAAATAGGGAAAGCTATAGGAAGTCTAAAAATATTTGTAGGAGAGTTATTTCTAGTAGGTGGGATAGTCCACCAGGTGGACATTAGAGAGTGCAAACATTCAATGGCATGGTCTATTTTTCTTCATTAAGTGAAGGCAAATGGACAGCTATGTAAACATCATAAAGAAGACCAGGAAACCCATGCTTAGGAAAGGACATTTGATATGATTTAGAATGCCAAAGTTAAGGCTAATGACCTATTCTAGCATGGCTCTTTCACGAAAATGCACTCAAGGTATTGAATGCAACATGGGCCATTTCCATGAAATAAAGCACCCAAGTCTTTCTTGGAGTGCTATATATTGTAATTTCTCTTATGGTTTTAAGAGGATCTCTCTGTTGCAGAAGCAAAACTCTACCCAAATAGAAAGGTATTACTGAGACCTTGAGCTTAGATCATTAATCATATTTTGTTATATGAATGAGAAAGCAGGTTACTTTCAGACTTTGTACTGTAATAACTTGTGTTATTTAGGGGATTGTTCTTATGTCTATTTCCTAGATGCAGTCTTATTCATCTAATTAAATAAGTAGAACTAGTGGAAGTAATCAGGAAGGTGTCTTAAAGCTGACTGTGGAGAGACTTTGTGCTACCACAATTGTCTTTAGTGTGTTTGTTTTTCTATTTCTATGTAAAGGATTTTGGGATGAATTTGTGCCCCCATTATCCTTAGTATATTTTACTCTTCGGTAGTTGAGGTGGAGACTTTGCACTACACTTCATCTTGCTGGCTACTACGCCCTGTTACTTTTACTATCCAAGAAGGAATCTAGCTGTTGAATGAATATTACTTCTGAAAGAAGAGTACCTTCACCAATCACCCTAGATTTCTCCTTTAATTTGTGAACATCATCTATAAAAAAAGAGAGATGGATGGTGTTGTCCTACCCCTGAGTGCTATTTTCATCTTATATATATAGTATATAGTATCCTATAGTTTTAGGGAACCTCCCCTTGATGAGAGGAGAGATTTATCCCATCCTGATGTGGTAGACCCACACATTTTGGCTGATAAATCTCCTTATGCTACAGTTTAAACACATATTTTGTCCATCAGTTAGCTGGTGACAAAATATTCACCCAACAATTTTTGGTGACTCCACTGGGGATCGAATGAGCTGTTCCAATTCTTTTCCATCTCCATATCCTTATCCATTTCCATTATATACTCTAGTCTATGAAACTAGAAATGTTGGGGACTAAATGTTTTGTTTCTTTTGTCTTCTCTGAAAGCTCCAAGCTAACTAGAAAGAACACACAGCTTGAAGCTGCAAGCTTCAAGCTGAAGTAGTGCCAGTTCTTTTCCATTTTTTTTAACTTTATAATCTAGTAGCCCCATGCTATACAAGAAGCCAGAGAGTTGAAGGTATTATTGGCCCTATTTTCAAGCTGGTGAAATAAAGTAATTTTTATTTGTTTCCTTCACCATCTCGCCTTCAGCAAACTAGGAGTTTTCCTCCTATAAAAATTAGGTCTCCATTACCAGACCAAGCTTCTCCTTCTATTATTATTAGAGCTTTGTCAATACATACCCCACCAATATTTGTAATCCCTCCCTTTAATAGTTTTATAATGGAAGTTTAAGGCCCTTGGGGTAACTCTTTTGGTCCAATCAATCTCACCCCACCTCTACATGAACTGCCTCGTAGTTCTAAGAAGAATTTCCATAAGTTCTTTGGTGATGGGAGAGTTCATCCAAATGAACATATTATAGCCTTCAACATAGCTTGTGGCATAATAGGTGTGGAGTATGAGGACGTAAAAGTTAGGATATTTGTGGAAATATTGTAAGGCACTATTGCAAACTAGTTTTATCATCTATAAGCACAAAAATTGACTGAATGGAACACCCTCAAAGCCAAGTTTGAAGCAAGGTTCAAGCCTGAAGAAGATGTGCATGCCCTACTAGCCCAACTCACACAAATGAAGAAGGAACCTCATGAACCTATGAGGGATTTCATTACTAAGTTTGACAAGTTGAGGAACAAGATTCTTACCATTACATAGCCAATAGCTAAGAATTTCAAATGCTTCTTCATCAACTCTTAGCTGCCTAAAGTGAGTTTTCTATTGAGACGTGCTTGCCATATAGACCTTGCTATAGCCCAAGATTTGGCCATTGAGGTATAACATGATCTCATCTTGGTAGGGAAGATAAGAAGAGATTCTAACAAAAGTAAACCTTCTTCATCTACTGAGTATTCACCCATAGGCACCACTAATCTTATGGTGCAGAAGTTGGTAAATGAGTTGCTAGCTCTCAAAAAGTAAATGACACAAGGGATGTCTACTCCTTCATACTGAGATATACCAAGGAGGACTTTTCCTAATCAGTCATATCAAGGAAATGCTGCCAAAAATCAAGGGCAGCCAAATCATCTTCCTCCCCCACAGGGGAACTTGCCATTGACACAGCTCTAGCCAACTCAGCTACTGGATACCTTGAAACTGAATCAATTTTTTTTCCAACCTGAGTTGAACCTGGAAGATGGCACTGATATATTTGTAGAATACCAAGATGAATTAGTTGGTGACTCCAACATTGGTTTCTTGAATTATTAGGATGAGCCTAGAAATAAAGGTGAAGCATTTAATAGATCATACATTATATTCACCTGGTCTTAGAACCATTCAACTCAACCAACAATTTCAATTGTTAAGTGAGGAACCACTCTACCTTTTCAATTAAAGGACTCAATGATTGCTAAAAATATGAGTACCTCAAGTATTCCTTCATCTTCTACTTCAAATTCATAGATTAGTCTTACACCCCCAAAAAACTAGAAGGATGAACTTTCTTCCTCTGTCATCAATCCTTTCCAATCATTTGACATAGTCGACCATGTCAAGAAGACCAAAATTCAAATGACTGAGTTTGAATTCTTGCAATCCAATTCTAAGTAGTTAGATAGATTAGTGGAATGTGTGAAGGATGAAGCTGTCCCTGCAAGATAATAAATTCCAAAATTAACTCCTGGTCCCCCCAAGAACACATCCACCTAGAATAACCTTGTCATTACTCCTCCAGCTATCCCTGGGAAGATAGAACTATTTTATCTCTCTGATGATAAATAGACATCAGCTAAACAATTGAATCATAGACTTAGGCACATCTGATAATGTCATGCCCTCCAAAGTGGTTAAATCTCTTAGCCTCACATTGACCAAGACTTTTGGGAGATGTTTCTCCATGGAAAATAAACAAGTACCTTTTTTGGGACAAATCAAGGATGCCTAGTTTGCATTTGCCACATTTCTAGAAAAGAGAATCAAGATGATAGTCTTGGTGGCCGATGTCTCAGCCTCATACAACATCCTTCTTGGGTGAAATTTATAAAAAGATGTTGGTGGCAAGTTAAGCATGGACCTATTTGAGGCAAGGATCCCTGTCAAAGGCATCATGCAGAGGCTACTCCTTGAAAAGGAATCAAAGTATATTGTTACCCAAATGTCAGCCCTTAAAGCTCAAATTCTATTTGAGTCTTCAAGAATGGGTAATTACTTCTTATCCATTAAGGAGGTTCATGTGGCATCTGATGAAATTTATGAAGGTGACAGTCTAACAATTGATTCAGCCAAAATAGTAGAAGACTTAATAAAGCACAGTGCAAGTGCAGAAGAATCCTCCCCTCCAAACGAAGGAAAATCTAAAGAAAAATTAGTTTTTTATGATGTCTGGATTCTAGAATTCATTGGTAGTTGTTCTTATACTAGTTCTAGAGCTAGGATTGTGTTGATATCTCCTAAAGGAGATATGTTTCCTTGTTCATATAAGTTGCAGTTTAGTAACACCAACAACACTACTGAATATGGATCGCTACTACTCAGATTAAAGGCTGCTCATGATAGAGATGTTAAGCTTCTTCATGCCAAAAGAGATGTTGAATTGGTAGTTTTCCAGGTGAGGAACTTGTATCAAACCAAAAATGAGAGATTGTGACATTATGACAATCTAGTTTGGGATCAAATTGAAAGCTTTGGTGCTTTCAGTATCTCTGTAGTGCCCAGAGAGTTTAATGATTGAGATGATGCATTAGATATTTTTGCAACCCTCATGGTTCTTCACCCAAATTTTAAAGGAGATAGGTACACTATCAAACTAGTCTTTTGACCAAGTGTGCCTAATAATACCAATCATTGGTAGGTGTTCAACAATGACAACCAAATCATTACCTTTTTAGAACAAAAAGATAGATTTGAACAACTTCATTTCGAAGGTAGTGAGCCTCAAAAATGAAAATCAACCCATGGATAAAACTCAAACATAGGTAAAGAATTCTTGTAGTTAAAAGGGAATAAAATTCCCAAAGGATTGGTTTCCCTTGAGAAACTATTTGATAAGCACGACAGGTTCATCAAGTAGTAACAAAAAGATTCAAGCTCCTCCCAGGAGTTTGATCAAATAAATTTGGGTACTAAGGAAAATCTCAAGATGGTGAACATCAAGAAGTGTTGCACTCCAAAAGAGAAGTTCAAGTTTACTGCTATGCTCTGCTACTACATAGATGTTTTAGCGTACTCCTATGATGACTTGAAGTCACTCAGGCCTGAAGAAATTCACCATGAAATTCCTCTCAAGAGTGATTCATTGCCTCATAAGTAGAAATCCAGGTAGTACAACCCCAAGATAACAGGTGCTATTCTATCTAAGATTTAGAAAATGTTAAAATCCAAGATAATTTTTCCAATCCATCATTCCACATGGATTGTGAACATAGTCCCTGTGAGAAAAAAGAAAGTTGAAATTCACCTCTACATGGATTTTAGAAACTTGAATTAATCCTCTCTAAAAGATAACTACCCTCTACCCATCATGGATCAAGTCCTTCAGGTGGTGACTGGTTCAGAGATGTTATCAATGTTAGATAATTTTTAAGGGTATAATCAAGTAGAAGTCGATAAAATAAACCAACATAAGACTACCTTCACTACACCTTGGGGCACCTTTACATATCGAAGAATGCCTTTTGGCTTGATAAATACTGGCACCACCTTCCAGAGAGAAATGGACCTTACTTTTAGAGACAAGATGGGTAAGATCATTGTGGTATACCTTGATGATTTGACAATTTTTTCCAAGCATCATCCTAATCATATGCACCATTTACAACAAGTGATGGAATGATGTAGGTAGAATGGTATTTCTCTAAATCCTAAGAGGTCAATTTTTGAGGTTACAAAAGGGAAACTTCTTGGTCACACTATATCTTGAGAAGGCATAAATATTGACTCATAAAGAGTCAAATCCATCAAAGAGCTTACTCTTCCCACTAGTAAGACTGCAGTTCACTCTTTTTTTAGAGAAATGAACTTTCTACGAAGGCTCATCCCTGAGTTCACAAAGAAAACTTGCCACATTGTGGACATGATGAAGGGAAAGGCCACTTTTAGCTAGACTGAAGAAGCAAATCATCATTTCAAGACATCAAGATAGCCATCACCCATCCCCTAATTCTGGTTTATCTAGATTACACCAAAGGCTTCATAATGTACAATTATGCTTCTGAACACACACTTTTAGCAATTCTAGTTCAGTAGAATAAAGAGGGTGTGAAATCTCCCATATCCTTCATGAGCTGTCCTCTCAAAACTCATGAGTTGAAGTACTCAAACATGGAGAAACATGCTTTTGTAGTGGTAAAGGTGGTAAAGCACTTTTATTTTTACATTTTAAACTCACACACTATTGCCATGGTTCCTAATACAATAGTTAAGTCCATATTAACTCAGCAGGAGTTTAGAACCAAAAGGGGCAATTGGATTGATAAAATCTAGGAGTTTGATCTAGTTATCAAACCTACAAAGCTTATGTAGGGAAGGGGCCTCTGCCAATTAATTTTTGATAACATACCGAAAGAAATAGGGCATGAAGGAATGAAAGTTGAAGAAACACCAACAGTCCTCTTTGTCACCACTACGAATGAGTGGTATTTGAATATTGCTCATTTCCTTACCTATGGTGAGTGTCCTACTCACCTATCTCATAAAGAAAGGAGGATTGTTAAATTGAAAGCTACCAACTTTGTCCTATGGGACAACGGTCTGTATAAGAGGAACCTTGATGTAGTTTTCCTTCGCTGCATGGATAAAGTGCAGCAGAACAAACTCCTAGAATCCTTTCATAATATGGCCTATGGAGGACATATTTCTACACCTATAACTACCCATAGGATTCTATGAGCTAGGTATTATTGGCCTACCCTATTTTAAGATGCATACAAATAGGTATGTAAATGCAAATTATGTCAGTAGTTTGTTGGAAGACCCAAATTGGCTATGTTGCCTCTCAAACCAGTAGTAATTGAAGAGCCCTTTCAGTAATGGGGAATTGATTTCATTGGTGCTATAAACCCATCTTCCAGCATTGGACATGATTATTTCCTCATAGCCACAAATTACGTCACCAAATAGGTGGAAGCTATTCCAGCCAAGCATGTGACTTCAGAAGTAGTATGTAATTTCCTCAAAGAAAATATCATTTCTAGGTTTGGAGTCCCAACCAAGATTGTGACTGAGAATGTAGATTGTTTCTCTTCTCATGTGATTACCTAGTTATGTTTTTATTATGGAATCACCCTCTCCCACTCTTTTGACTATTTTATACAAGGAAATGGTCAAGCAAAATCAAGTAACAAGAATCTGGGGACCATTATCAGGAAGCTGGTTGATGAAAATCAAAGAACCTGGCATAAAGCATTATTTGATGCTTTATGGGTAGATAGAATTATGCCCAAGAGGGTGATAGGTATGTCACCTTTCTAGCTTCTATATAATTTGAACACAGAGATACCATCATGCTAGAATTACCATCACTAAAATTGGCAAAGGTTGTTGAAGATCAGACATATGAAAGCTCCATCGACAAGAGGATCATGTTCTTGACTAAACTTAATGAGAAATAAACCATGGTGGTGGAATGAATTATTGTGCATCAAAGCCTGGTAAAAATACTCTTTGACTAGAAAGTAAAAACCCATGAATTTCAGATTGGAGATCAAGTTCTGTTATGGGACAAGAGGAGAGAACCAAAAGGAATGCATGGGAAATTTGATTCTTTGTGGAGAGGCCCATTTTATATTCATCAAATCAATGGTGAAAATAGTTTCTTGTTGAAGTATTGACATGGCATGCCCTTTTCTCTACCTCGCAATGGGCATCATATGAAGCACTTCAATTCTTGAAGTATCAGATAAGTTCTGGTTGTACATATGTATAATTTTTGTATAGTCTCAAGTTTTTGTTTTGCATTGTTCATTTTATTTTTGGTGCATTTATTTTTGGGTGGCATGACTCTGTAGCCTAATGGCACACCTGAAGGCATTGATGATTCTGAATTCTACTCCCTTTGATTGTTTTTTGTAATCGATGGAAGTTCCCTAATTGGAGCCAGCTGTTGTTCCCAAAATATATTACTTGTTTTTAGGGACAACATATTAACTATCTTGGTCCCCCAAACCAAATCTCTCTCTTTCCTTTTTTTAAAAAATGTTTTGAGTTTTAAAATTCTTCAATTATGCAAGATTTTTCAACTAAGGGACTCATAGGTTTAACAGGTTCAATAGGTTTAATCAGTGGGTTTTCAAAAAGAAATAAGTTTTTCTTTGAATACTTAGGCATTTCAAGGATGGTTCAATGTCGAGGTTCAACCAAAAGTTCCATCAGCAGGCTTTAAATAAGTTGAATGAACCATTGAACCATTAAACCCCACTTAAAAAATTTCAAAGGTTCAACAACATCGGTGAAATTAAATGGTTCAAAGTTCAAAGGTTTAAAGGTTTAAAGAAGTTCAAAGTGCAGAAAGGAAGCTTTGAGCGAATGGAAGAAGTAGAAGAAGTTCAACCAAAGGGTTCAAAGAAAAATTGAACTAAAGAGCTGAGTGAACAGATAAGCCAATTGAACCGCCTGAACCATTGAACCATTAAACTGAAGCACTTCAAAGATTCAAAGGTTTAAGGTTCAAAGTAGTTTAAGTGACTAAGTGACCAATGATGTCCCTATGGACGTCAAATTTAGGGTAATAAAATATCCATTTATTTTCAAATATGGCATAGAACCTGAAGACAAACTTAGCGACCAACTGAAGAAGATAGCCTAAGAGCTTAGATTGCAAGGAAAAAGGCAAGATGCAATAGGAAAGAGGGAAAGCTATAAAAAGTCCAGAAATATCTGTAGGAGAGTTATTTCTAGTAGGTGGAATAGTCCACCAGGTGGACATCAGAGAGCATGAACATTCAATGGCACGGTCTATTTTTCTTCATTAAGTAAAGGTGAATGGACAGCTGTGTAAGCATCATAAAGAATACCAGGCAACCCATGCTTAGGAAAGGATGTTTGATATGATTTAGAATGCCAAAGTTAAGGCTGATGACTTGTTCTAGCATGGCTCTTTCATAGAATTGCATTCAAGGCATTGAATGCAGCATGGGCCATTTCCATGAAATAAAGTGCCCAAGTCTTTCTTGGAGTGCTATATATTGTAATCTCTCTTATGGTTTTAAAGGGATCTCTCTATTGCAGAAGCAAAACTCTACCCAAATTGAAAGTCATTACTGAGACTTTGATCTTAGATTGTTAATCATATTTTTTTATATGAATTAGAAAGTAGGTTACTTTTAGACTTTGTGTTGTAATAACTTGTGTTATTTAGGGGATTGTTCTTATGTCTATTTCCTAGATGCAGTCTTGTTCATCTAATTAAATAAGCAGAACTAGTGGAAGTAATCAAGAAGGTGTCCTAAAGTTGACTGTGGAGAGACTTTGTGTTTCCACAATTGTCTTTAGTGTGTTTGTTTTTCTATTTCTGTGTAAATGATTTTGGGATGAATTTGTGCCCCTATTGTCCTTAGTATATTTTACTCTTCGGTAGTTGAGGTGGAGACTTTGTGCTACACTTCATCTTGCTGGCTACTGCACCCTATTACTTTTACTATCTAGGAAGGAATCTGGTTGTTGACTGAATATTACTTTTGAAAGAAGAGAAGTATCTTCACCAATCACCCTAGATTTCTCCTTTGATTTGTGAACATCATCTCTAAAAAAAGAGAGATGCATGGTGTTGTCCTACCCCTGAGTGTTATTTTCAGCTTATATATATAGTATATAGTATCCTATAGTTTTAGGGAACCTCCCCTTGATGAGAGGAGAGATTTGTCCCATCCTAATGTGGTAGACCTGCATGTTTTGGCCGATAAATATCTTTATGTTGTGGTTGAAACACCTATTTTTCCCATTAGTTAGCTGGTGACAAAATATTCACCCAAAAAATTTTACCATTGAGGAGGATAAGGTTGGATAGGAATAGATGGGTGAGTAGGTTCATTGCAGATTTGATCATAAGACAAGAGGTTATGAGCCCCAAAAAAAGATGACTTTAGGTTGGTCATTTTGTCCATGAACATTTTGACCAAATCTATTTAAGGTTGGGAAGCTTCATAATTATGTGGTAGGTTTGGTTGGCGTTGGGTGGATGAAATATATGGATAAGTAATGAAAGGTTGAGATGATGCCACAGATTTGTATGTGGTCATAAAAGGTTGGGATTATTCCACATAAGGGTTAATGGGCACAAAAAGGTAGGTAGAAGATGTTATTTATCCTTTTGGATTAGGAACATATTGGTAGGATGTCATGGGTATTTTTTGAGGGATTGATATGGGTTGCTTTAGAGGTATGAATGGGTTGGTGGATTGAGGTTGAGTGGTAACTCTTGTACTAATAGGTGGAAGGGTAGGGGGTATGGAAAGCATGAAATTTTGAAGTAGGGTAGAAATTGGTGGGGTGTTAGTGATAAGGGGAATGGTATAAATAGGGGTATAAGATATCTCTATGGTGGATGAAGTATGGGTAAAAAGAGGTGAGGTTTCCCTTATGTTGAACAAGAAATGTTTCTCTCAATTTTTATTCATTTCTTAATTAAGGAAGAAGGTAAGAAACTAGTAATAAAGGTGTGGTATAAAAACCTAGTTGTTGTGCATGTGTGATCCAGATGAGTATGGAGAGATCTTTTTTTTTGGAAGGATAACTTATAGATAATAAGACACTCATGAAAATAGGTTTTTATAAAAATAGTAATGTGGACTGCCTAGCATGAGCTAGATCTAAGAAGCATGAGCTTGCTAGGGGGCTGTCAATCCACTCTTTGATAATAGTTAAGTTGAAATAGATAAAATAAAGTACTTGCATCAAATAATAAAAATAACTAAAATGAAATACAAGAAGAAATAGATGATTTATAATGAAAAATAAACTAAATATAGTAATAACAAGTTAATACTAGTGCTAAAATAGGTCAAGTTTAGTTTAAAAAATAGGTGAGGTCTCTATGAATAAGTATGGACATAGAAAGTCAAATTCGGTTAGGGGTAAGCGGTTTGAAATAAATTATAATTATTTATTTCCATAGTGACCATTTTTGGTTGGGATGACCTTCGATGGTTAAGCTAACCATCAGTGGTTGGGTAACCGTTGATGGTTGAGGTGATCGTTGATGGTTTTTATGGATTCTAAAGGTGCTAAAAAAAAGAGTGGTATAATGGGTCAATGATCAAGAAATGATTTGGATAAGGGTTTGGGAGTTATAAAATAAGATGAAAGAATGTCTAATTAGGTAGGGAGGTCAAAAATATAGCAAATAGAGTTGAAGTATAAATATACCTATTTACTTACTAAATGGTTGATGGCTGATTGCTAGAGAAATTTTGACAGAGAAACGATACTTTGCCTCAAGAACAATTTTGAAAAAGATTCAGATCTCTATTTTAGTTGCTAAATTTCTAGAAGAAAGACTTGTTGGATAGAATCTTGATTGCCTATATGTAATAATTTTGTTACTATGGATCCTTTCTCACCTCCCACTCTCCTCCTTTTATAGGCAAGGAAAGATGTAGGTAGAAGGTTTCATAAGAGGTTTAGGCTAATTATTTTGATGCATCATGATATGTTAGCAACATGTTGGGTAAACATCATTAAATTATGCCATGTTAACCTATGCATAGCTGGTGTTTTTATTATAATGTGGAAGACCTAATCATTGATGGTTAACCTAATCATTGATGGTCATGTTGATCATTAGTAGTTGAGGGTCTAGAGGTAAAAGGGTCAAGGTGAGTTAAAAGGGTTGGGTTAAGAGTTAGTTAGTGTTTAGTGAGTTTAGTTAGCTAAGTATCTAACTTGACTTAGGGTTTGATGGGTTGGTTAGTGGTTCCATAAGGGTTAGGACATCCCAAAGAATTTTGACATCTAGAACTATTATGTGTAGTTTTTTAGTGTCTATATTTTGCTCCTTTTTGTTATGAAGCTTTGAATCAACAAGCTACAAAAAAAAAATTAATCACTATTCAAAGGTCTGGCTTCCCCAGGTAGGGAGGAGGTGTCCCCTCTCAAACTAGGAGTCGATGAGGTGAAACTAAAATCAAGTTGGGGTTTGATAAGCAATTTATGGTGAGTCATGAGGTTGGTGACAAAAAAGGGGTTGTGAATTTGAAGCATAAACATACACACAAAATGTGACTAAGTGTGATAATCAAGATTACACATAGATTAAGTTGCCATAGTTGGTAAAAATAGGGTTAGTTCTAGAAAGACAAGTGAAAAATAGATTATGTGACCACATTTAGGCATAACAGTTGAGAACATTCATAAATGCAAGTATCCTAGATAGGTTTGGTGTTCTCACAAGTATCCAAGGTAGGAAGTGCTTGTGTGTATGAAAAAAAATGGTTTATTCATACACTACATGGTGCAAATTTAAATATTTAACATGGAAAGGTTGGTCAGTGTGATCAAAAGGACCCAAGCAGGGTCATCACTAAAGATGTGATAGTTTAGGATAAAATAGTTGATCATCAAGGTGGATATGGTTAGATGGGTTGTTAGAGAGGGTGCTCTCTGAAGGTTGGTTATGGTTTGGAGGAGAAGGGTAATCTCTAAAAGTGTCACAAAAATGTAGGTGTAAAAATGGTTGAAGAGGAGACATCCTGACCATCGATGGTTAGGGGTCCTAAACATGACCATCGATTGTCACCATGACCATCGATGGTCATTGGGAAAACCTAAAAGGTCAGAGGTTTAAAAGTGAAAATAGAATTATCATTGTTGCTTTTGAATTTGGTGACTCTATCTCTCATGCACTTGGTAATTTTGATGTTTGGAACTAGAGTACTGATGAGGGGGGTCGATTGATGACTAGATGATTAGGTGATTAGTTGATTGCTAGTAAGGTGGACCGGAGGATGTAAATTAGATAACGATGTGATTAAGTAATGGGAGCCATGATTCCTCCTTGATAATGATTAAGGAATGAGGTAGGGACTACCCTTGAATTTATTTAGTTTGATTTTGATTATTGTGGTTGAATTTGGTGTTGGGTTTTTAGAGGTTTTGGGAGGGTTTTACCCTAGTTTGTAGGTTTTTTGGTTATTTATTTAAAATTAGCAGGTAAAACTTGAAATTGGAAAGGGAGGTTGGGGGTAGTGTAGAGGTAAAAATGAGTGTAGTTAGGTGTTTAAAAAGGGGTGATTTAATTTAATTTTGGGAAGGTAGGGTTGGGTATTTACCATTGGCAGTCACACACAGTGATCATCAGTCATTATACTCAACCATCAATGGTCTTAGTCAACCATCGATAGTCAAGGACAGAAGGTTAAAGGGTCATCCAACTTTTGGCAGTCATAGTGACCATTGGTGGTTGACCAAATGGTCAAAATGCCTTTGATAAAGGCTTAATTCAAATAGGTAAGTGTTAAAATGGTTTAGCATGTAGGATGCTAAGGGTTGGTTAGGATTGGATAAAATGTTAATGTAAATAATTTTTTTAATTTTTTTTTTGATGATGGTTAGTGTTTTTAACAGTTAGAATGTGGAAATGTGGGTTTAGGTTGGGGTCAAAGATATGATAATGTAGTTAAAATAGAGAATAAAAAAGCAAAAGTATAGGAGGTAGGTGAAATGAGGTAAATTAGGTGAAATTTGTGGGAAAAGGAGTTAAATAGAAAGCTAAGTGTGTTTTATAACGATTTTTTTAGGCATGAGATCTAATCTAGATACATGATTAGGTCCCTCAGATCTTTATGAAGATCCCATCTATCAAATGACCATGTTATTCAATGGCTCAAAGTGCTAGTGTGGTGTGGGTGTCAGAGTTATTCTCAGTCCCCTTAATGGTGAACCTCTTCCCCTTTATTTCAAACTTGATTTTTAGTACACCCTTATTACTATTTTCTTACCTTCTTCCTAAATTAAGAAATGAGCAAAAATTGAGAAAAATAGGCTATGCCTCTCCAAGGTAGTCAAATATGTGAATAGTCTATTAAAAGATATCAATTTAACATTTTTGACCAATCTCTACCAAATAACAACCCATACCCTTCAAGAATATCTAATAACAATATGTCAATAGTTATTTGTACTCTAGGTTTTGAGGCAACTTGGAATCTCATATTATCAATCTCTCCCAATATAGGCACTACTATTTTATCTAGCTATGACACAATTATCTTAGATGGATTTGGTGTTAGACCAAGATTTTGACAAATGAAATTCAACATTACTAATACTAAATCTCCAGAATCTACTAAGCAATTATGTATATTATTGGCAAATGCCCAAATGGTTAGCAAGAAAGGGGGAACTTTTGACTTGCTTTTGTATATAACATTTGTGTTGGCTATCATGGACTTTTATGCAATGGACTTATCTATGATGGAATTTAATAAGAGTTCCTTTTTCTATGTGATTTATGTTAGTTCATGAAGAGTGATGTTTGATTTAATCTTCTTCATATCCTCAATAATATTATATCCTCCTTTACTCTATTCCTATATATGTTATGGTTGATCATTCCCTTTGAGGGGAGGAGTATTATTGTCAACTTTGGGATTTGGAGGGATAATCATATTATTGAGAGGAGTAGAAGTAATAAGTGGTTGCCTATTCCTTATATTATATTTGTTCCTATTAAAATACTAGAACACTTGCACTTCATCATAATTATCCTCTAGAATATTATCATCTTCATTAGGGAAGGAGGACTCAAAACTATCAAAAACCATAGCTAAACTAGATAAGCTAGATTCATGAGGGAAATTTAGAGGATTCATCATTTGATCTTGTTTGATCATATCTCTTTGGAATATTTCAAAGGCTGAAAAACACTCTATATAGTCCAATTGTCCATGCTATGATGTATTGTGGACCCTACATCAATTGAGCAAAGTTATTTCCATGATATTGATTTCTAGCAGCTTATTAAACTATTGCTATTCTACATTGTTAGTGGCCCTGTTATATCCTAGAAAAGCAAAATTATAGTTATAATTCTTATTATTAGTATTACCCATCTTATTATCTATATTTAAGAAGTCATTACTTAGCTTCTAAACCATTATTTATATTGAATCTAATTCAACTTTGTTGGATTCATAAACTTAAGTAAATATCACATTGGTGTGAGTATGATGATGATTCTACTTCTAGTTATTCCTTTGTGTCTAATTGTTCAAAAAATCATAATTCTAATTCATCATCTACTGTGTCATGGGAGGTAGAGTGTACAAATATTTATGATTGAATGCAAGGTTTTTTTGGTTTACACATGGAATTGTATTTTGTTGTACCCAACATTCACCTTTTCTTCTTGAAGAAAAGGGGACCCACTTTTTTTTGTGATTTAGATTTGTCTGTTGAGCCCTTATTCTACGTAGATGTACAAGTTATATCAAAATGCCCCTTGATATTTAAACTTAGAAATAAAAATAATGACATTAAACCTTTTGGACTAACTTACTAATGCCTTTTAGAAGTTTTTATACTATACAAATTTTGGGACTTAGTTTTATTTGGGAGTGGTCTGTAGACATTTTGTTTGGACATGTTGTTCAGGCCTTATTTATAGGAATTTAGTTTTTTTGAAACTTATGTTTGAAATTTACTCATCATAACTTTTGTTCAGGCATTGTATTTTGTGATGTTGTTCAAAATATTTTCATCATTTGTTTATCAGGGTTTTATATTAGACTTTTTATTTGGATTTTTCACATAAATTTTTTTGTTTGAATAAATGTTCCAAAGGACTTAGTTTTTTAGGACCCCTTATTCAAACATTTTGTATTAATCTTTTTGTTTAAAATTTTTTATCAGAACTTTTGTTTGGGACTTTTCATTGGATAATTTGTTTGAAATAATCATCATTAGCTTTATGCAATTTAGACTTTATGTTTGTTGATCTTGTTCAGAATATTTTTTTGAACATTTATTATGAGGGATTTGGTCTTCAAGATTTTTGTGTAGGCTTTATGTTCAGAATATCTATTTGGACATTTTATTGGGTCAATCCCAACACAAAACCCAACTCCCAATTTTTGAATGCTAAAACCAATAAAGAAAAACTACTCCCCAACACTTGCCAAAGATATGTACCAACTAAATTAATAATATTTGAACTGTGTAGGTAAAAAAAACATATGAACATTAGAAATTATTAATGCATGCATTGGAATTGAATGTTAAGGCTATATGCATGATGTGCATCTACCAATGTATTCATTTCTCACAAATAAATATGAACTCAATTGTTATCCTATGAATGAAAGACCTAGCTACATATGAATCTATTATAGGTAAAGAAACCAAAAAAAATGATTTTTTCATGATACATGCAAACATACTATGATCACACCAAATAATTTTAATGGTGTCATCATCCAAGAGATTCAAGGGAGCACTTCCACCATCCTTGTTCTTTATCAAGGATTTAACGAAGTTCATAGACATAATATATAATGCAATAATTTTTGACAATAGGTATGGTAACTACTCATAATTATGGGATGATTTGGATGCTATCAATTTTTTTTCACATGAATAAAATCTGTCCTTCATGAAATGAAATTTTTTTACAAACTTGTTGGCTCTTAAAAGACAAAGATTTCACTTTATGGTAGCCAAGCTCGAGGTGATGCCCTACATTGACCTACTACAAGATTTATTCTTTTTTGGTAAAATTACACAAGATGCATTTTTGTACCACATGTATTGCTAGATAAAAATGACCTACATAACTGGGAATTAATTTCAAAGGTATCTATCTCTACCAGTTCCAGATGTAATTTTTGATAAACATAAACTAGTTTCTTGGAACAAAAAAAATTAATTGATAAAGTATTAAGCTCATGGATTCATCTTGGAGAGAAAATGGTCCTAAAGGAAATGTCTCCCACCCCCATTAAAAAAATTAGGATGGGGGTACGTATCAGGGTGGACTTATTAAATAGAATGTATGGCATGTTCAACATCCATGTTCTCAATTTAGATTGGATGATATTATTGTATATGATAATGACCAATGATGCAAATTTTTCCTTGGGAGATATCATTAAATTTTAGTTGAGAGAACAAGGTATACATAAGAGTAAGTGGCCCAATCCAACTTGACACTTTTACATTATGTCATACTTATTAGATGTAGTATTGGGTACAATCTATAAAGACCTTGGCAAGCTTTAGATCTTGGCCATTGATTGTATCAAGAATAGTATTTGGAATTACTATCAGTTCATGGGTATTTATGCATACAAAAATCACATGGTTTAAATTTCTGAGGATGTTTCTCCTCAAGTATGGCATGCAATTCATGGGACTCCACTACCCTAGATTAAAAAAAAACATAGTAAATACACTAGCTTCAAGGGGTGACTACTAGTTGTATCCTGATTATATGGTAATCATGGTTTTTGATCATAAATTCCATCCACTATTCCTCCCTAATTATTTAACAAAAAATCTAGTAGATTAATAAATTACATATCAACTATGGTGGAGTGTCAAGGAGGACTTCATAAAACACAAGAAAATCACATTCTATGGGTTGCATATGATCATTGAAAGAATGTGTTACACATAAAGGAAGCATTTTGGATACATCAACAATAATATAAATATATATCACTTTCCCACCCTACCATAAAGGGACTGGGATCCCCATGGTTATATACAAAATCATATTTAGGGCTTTGGTATCCAATACCAACATGTCCCCTATGACCTTGATTTTTTATTTTTGAATGTAAAATATTATGCCCAAGTTTGGAAAGGTCAAGAATTATAGTCATGAAAGAGGATCATTTGAGGATAATTCAGTTAGAGCCTTAAATTTTAGTGTAAGAAATGCAAACTAGGTTGCCACCAGCTAAGGGATGGACAACTTCAGTTTTCTAGAACAACCAACCCCCAAAACAAATAGAGGTACAAGAGGAGCCTTCCCAAGAAATTCCCTTTATATTAAGAGATATTAAGAAAGAGCTTAGGTTAAAAGAGCCTGATCTTAAGGGATATTTAGGGGATCCAATTATGTTATATTCCTTTGATGAAGAAGACAAATAACACACAACTACCTTGCCACTGCAAACACTAACAACTGTACCCTAATTATAGGAATCTATAGTTCTATGGATATCTATAGAGGAATATACTTCCTCAATCCAATAAGGATACTCATAAATAAATACTACTATCTATTATAAGATTAAAATAAGGGCTCCCCTCATAGATAATCTAATAGTAGATCAACCACAGGGCTTACCTTTAGTTCCTCAATAAAAGGTGGAGGAAGAGCAAGAAATTAGTAAATAATAAGAGATGGAAAAAGCCAAAGCCAAGCCTTATAGATGATAAAGGGAAGGAACTAAACACAAATAACTCAACAGGTAATAATGCTTAGCCTTCAAACCCTATTCCTTAGTTTCCTCATGTTTTACTATTTTTAGTTCAGTTCTAATTAGTACTATTTTGAGAACTCCCAAGGTGGAGGATGTCACCTCAACCACTAATATTTAATTTTCATATTTTATTTTCTTTCACATACTTCTACTCACTCCCAAAGTTGAGGAATTTTCTACTACCACCATCTTCCCCATAGTGTCACCCACATCCATTGTTTCCACTTATAATATTCCATTTGGGACTACCACAGTGTAGATTATGAAGAGAAAAAGGGCCACTAAGAAAGTTGAAATAGCCTTAGACACTCCCCAACTCCATGTTTATTCTACACAGATCACTTTTCCAATGCCATCCACTAGTTCATCCCAAAGTACCACTATCATGACCTTAAGCAAGGGAAAAGAGTTAAGCAAGTCATTAAAGTCCATCCACTCCCCTAATATGGAGGTGTACATTGGTCTAAAATTATTTGTTCCTCCCTTCCTGACACAATCCTCAAAGGAGTACAAGAGAAACAATCAATAAAAAATCCTAAGGTAGAGGCTATAACTAGAGACACACAATAGATAGACTCTACCCAATTGGTGATTCCCCCATGGGAAATTGATCTCAGAACAAAGGCTACCCAAGTGCCTAATTTCAAAATTATATAACTCCCATCAATAAAAAACCTATTTGATAAGCCCTCTAGGAGTATTCAAAGGGTTAGAAAGAGGAAGTTGGAGGATGAAGCTAGTATGGAGGTCATTCTAGAGGAAAGGTAAGAGCTATATGCCTTATCCAAAATGATCAATAGATAGTTGGGGTAGTCTCCCTACATTGAAGATTTTAGGTCCTTAGTAGAATCCCATTAAGATGTTATGGTAACATTGCATGAAGGGGAAGAAATAGAAAGACAAGATATGGAACATGAACTATAACAAATCAAATAACAACAAAAAATAGTTCATATTCCATTAGGGATTGAAGTTGAAGTGAAATAAGATACTTCAAAATGTTATAATGCTCTAGAAGATCTAGAAGTAATAAAGGCTAAATTAGCCCCTCGTATTTCTCAAACATACCAATTGCTTAATTATTTAAAGGGAGATGAAAATAAATTGAAGTTATTGATCTTGTACACAACTAATAAGGCATATAGCCATCTAGACCTGATGACACCAATTAGAGGCATCAAATGCACTCAATTTGGTGGTCATTAGAACATAGGAAGCTAAGGAATGGGTGATAGAAGTTGGGGAATTAATTCACAAGTATCAAGGGCATGAGTTTCTCATCTTGTAAATTTAAAATGACTTGAATTTGTCAAAGGCAAAGGATGCTATAGGTAAGCTAATCAGTAGAATCAATTTTGATTAACTCATTCAAGAATTTTTTGACAATTTTAAGTAGTGTTTGCAAGGAATAACACTAGAGGATATTGAAGATGAGCTAAATTTTGCAAGGAAGAAGGTAACCAAAGTTGATATTTTTAATATCAACTTCTAAAATATAAAAATAGAACATGCAAAACTATTAGAATAGGTTAACAGGGTACAGAGACCCTCACTATTAAATTTAGATGTTATACAATAGAATCATGATGTAGCACACAAATTTTATCTCAAGATAGAGGTAAATAATAAGAAGACTAAGGTTTCTACATCTAATTCAATGTCTACACAAATAATCACCACTCCCACTCAGGTTAATGCATCCATGCAAATGTATATTCAACCCTAGCCTTAAGGGCCAATTTTGTCCATGTAAATTCAATATAACAACATCAAATTTTATACTTGTAGTTATCTTATGATTTTTATTTGATGTAAAAGTTTCCTATTTTTTTTTAAACATGCACATGTCACATGATATTATAAAAAATGACTTTAACTATTGATAAATGTAAGATAACTCTATACGGTTTTATAACTATAGTTAGAACTGAGGTTTTAACTACATCATGAAATCAAATTTTTCATGTACTTGGTGGATTAGGAAATCCCTCTCCAAGTATATTTAAATATATGTAACCCACATTTATAAAGGGTTAGAGAATTTCAATACAAAAGTAGAATCAATTTTGATTGTTAACAAATATGTTTGTGTATTTTCTTTCCAATCTCTATGTAATTAGGCTTATCTTATTTTGGTTGTTTGATTCAATAAATCTCAGTGTGAAAAAACTATGAGGAATTATTGTTTTCATTATTAATATGTTATTTTTAGATGTGAGATAGTTATTGAATGATTAGCAGATTATATTGATCATTGGCAAGTAAGTTAATTATTTCATATTTTTGAGTGTCTAGATGTACTTTCAACGATATAGTTTTATATAGATGTGAAAAATATATCTTATATGCCTCCTTAGTTCAATTCATAATCTCCTGAGTAAGTGTGTGTAATAAATTCTCTAAAAGGATCAACCTTTGACTGAGGCCTTCAACTTTCTTATATCAAAATTATCCTAGATTGCTTCACCATGTTTGTTTTTGTGTGTGAAAGAGCTGATAGCAATAGAAATTAGTTCTAAAATCACTTTCCCACTTAGAAACCAACTTGAGAGGTGATTCTTGAAACCATAAAATCTTTATTTTCTGCTTTACCCTTTACTCCTTTTTTGAGTTTGTTTTTGAGGCCTACCCACTTTAGATTAATAACCATCCATCCACCAACTCACCTAGATTTTAATTCTCTTTTAGATACCATTCCTCCATTCATAATACTTGTTAACAACTTGCATGCCCTACTTGCTATTCCATCACCTAGTTGTTAAAAACACATACCTGTAACTCATACCCTAGAGTGGAGTTTACCTCCTTTAAGATCCTAAAATGTTAGAGGCTACCTCACTATAAATTGGTGTGCAAATAAACCACATCAACACACTTTATATTGCTAAAAGGAGGGCCCTGAGATCCTATAATAAAAGAGGTTATTTTATACATAAATTTCCACTGGAGTCACCTAGGAGAGTGACCAGATCTAGTTCTCAGGATAGTCTTCTAGTCTCACCCTTATCAAATCATAAGAGGCCTAGATTTGTACCGACTACCCCTATCCATAATATATCCATAAAACCTTATCCAATATGGAACACTCCCCTTGTTAATTATCCAATGGCTCAACCACCTTAGTTAGTTGGATTTTCTATTTCCATTCTAGGGGATGTGCATGACCTACCAAAGAATCCTAAAAAGTATCTACCATCATTCTTTCCTTTAAAAGGAAGAATGATAGAAGAACACATCAAATATTTTAAAGTTTTCCTAAGATTAATGAATATGTTGCATGTAGTATTTTCCCTTGTACACTAATAAATGATGCTTATGATTGGTATGTTAATTTGATAGAGAATTCTATTACTTCTTAGAAGGCATGTCAAGATGCTTTTCTTGCATAATTGAGACAAGTCACTAGTCCTAGTCTAATATACCAACACTTTACTAACATGAAGAGGGATCTTAATGAGATAATATTAGCCTTCAATGTAAGATTATATAAGATGTATACCTAGTTAAGTCTAGCATACAAACTAGGATAAGGTTTGTCATTAAAAATGTACAAAAATACTCTGGATCTAATTATTTTAGTTTTTATGAGAAGGGCTATTGCTATCACTACCTTGTCCCTAGATTATGAATATGCCATTAACATTGATAATCAAGTTAATCCCTAGGTCCCTAGAATACCTAATACAAATAATGGCCTCCCAACACTGAATCCAGTTCCATATATGAAGAAAAACATCCCTATATTTAAATAAAACCTCTTCTGACATAAACAACACATCCAAATTATAGTTTTTTAAACAATCATGCACTAAGCAATGGTTACCAGTAGAATCAACATCTAGATACATCCTCTAATACTATTGGCTAGGTCATTAACTCTAAAAAATTAGAGTTGGATGTTATACAAAAGTTGGTTCATAAGTTAAGTAATGACTTCGTTGGCATGGAAAATAATAAACGCAATACTAATGGCCCAAGTGGTAATCATAATTCTAGGTTATAGAGTATAATATACCATTGAATAAGACTAAAAATAATATAGAGTAGTTCATCAAGCCTTCAAAAATCAACATGGTAGAGATAACTCTACCTAATTGGTGTAGAATCCATAATACTTCTCAACATGGTAAACTTGACTGTGTTGAATTTTGTGTAATATTTGAGATATTTTAAAGAGAGGTGGTAAGGTAAGATCAGATACATAATCCACCAAAATCCCATTAGGACCCTATCCCTTTAATCACTATCATGTTTTTTAAGACTCATGAGTTTCCTTTCCCAAGTGAAGATGATAATGTACCAAAGGAAAACCCAATAAGATTCATGATTTAAAATAATTCTAAAAAGGTGGTTATAATCTAAAAAATAAGTAGCCCTTCACAACTTTTATTCCTCTAAATAGCATAGCCATTCTACCAAATCCAAAAGCTGAAAACAATCCAACTCTATTGAAAGGGAATGATCAACCTTAAAATAAGGAGGAATAGAGAAAAGGAGGATACAACGTCATTGAGGACATGAATAAAATCAAATCAAACATCACCCTTCATGAATTAACTTAGATCACTAAACAAAAGGATCTACTGTGTAAGTCTATCATAGAGAAGGCCATTATGGAAAGAATAAAATCATCTATAGAGAAGGCAAAGGCCTCTAGCACTAATGTCATATTTAAGATCAAGTAAGAGGTTCCACCATTTTTGATGACTATCAGGGCCTTTGGTAAGAAGATTAATAATTGTTTAGTTTATATTGGAACTTCATAAATTATGATGCCTACTTTTATATGTTAAAATCTTGGCCTAACTCCAAGACCTTCAAAGATAAGACTTTCACAGTTGGATAAAATAGTGGTACCAATAATTGGAGAATTAACTAATATACGTATTCAAGTAGCATTCAAGCCATGAGTCTCAATGATTATCAACATCCTTGTGGTAGACATACCTAAAGGCTATCGACTATTTTTGAGTAGGGACTGGTCTAAAATGCTCAATAAATATCTTTCAATGGATTTATCTCACATTTGGATACCACAGAGAGGCATTTCAAATTAAATCTAGATTGATAGGGAACCAAGGATGAAGTATCCTATCATAGAGTACAATGTCAAAAACAAATAGGTAAGTTTTGAATCCCCTAGTCTTTGTATTTATACTTTCACCACACAAAATCAAATACAAGAGCCAAAATCTTAGGGCCCCAACTAGCTATGGACTCTCCACTTTGATGACACCATATCCAAGTAAGGATCAGGAGTAGGAATTGAATTGATTGATTCATAAGAGAATAAGTTCTTAGCAACATACAAGTTACAATTCCTTAGCACTAACATTATGGATACATATGAAGCATTAATTTTGGGATTATTTTGTACTCAAGAATAATGTCAAAAAATTATTAGTATTCAAAGATTCAAAGTTAGTAGTCAATTAGGTTAGAAATAAATACCAGCATAAGCTATCATATCTAAAAATATATAAACATAAAGCATGGTATTTTATTGAGATCTTTGAGGCTTTCAACATAGTAGCTATTCTTAGAGAGAAAAATCAAGCTACAAATTCATTATCTACTTTAACTACCAATTTGGATCCTCTCTAAGAATCCCAAGTAAAGAGATTCTCCATTGCGTTGGTACCTTATCCTTTTATCCCTAACAACGAGGAAAATTTATAAGTCTTTGATGATGACTAGTAGATCATTTGGTTTTTAACCAACTCAGAATAATTTGAGTCCCAAATCATTAATGATAAGGAAGTTAGTCATTTTTGCTAAGAGGAATCAAATGAGGAAGGTGTCCTCCATCTCAAAGAGAATTGTCTCCCAATTGTTTTGGTCTCCTTAGAAAGACCATTTGACATAGATCCTCAAGCTCAATAGTTAAGGCAACACAAAGTTAGTGAGTCTAACTTCAAAAGGAAGAATTTGGGTGATGAACATAGCCCATGCTATGCCAACCTTAGCCTCAATTACACTCTAGAAGAAAGACAACGAGTGAAGGATTTACTCACCCAATATAGAGATGTGATTGCCTGGATATATGAAGACTTGAAGGTTTATGACCCAAAGGTCATCACTCATACAATTCCACTAAAACCAATAAACAAGTTTTTAGATAGAGATAGAGACCATGAATCCCATCCTAGAGCCTATCATTCAAAGAGAAGTGGAAAAGATAAGTACAAGGATAGTCTTCCTAATCAGACATTCTACCTAGGTGGCCAATTTAGTCCCAATCAGAAAGAAAAATGGAGAGATCAGGTTATGTGTTGATTTTAAAAATTTGAACAAATATTCTAAGAAGGACAACTATCCATTCTCCTCCTTAGATGAGGTTATTCAGATAGTTAGTGGATTTGAAATGATGTCCTTCTTGGATGGATTTTTAGGCTATAACCAAGTGCTGGTATAATCAAAGGATAGAATGAAGATTGTGTTTAATATGAAGTGGGGTACCTTACATATAATAAAATGCCTTTTGGCTTAATAAACATAGGAGCCGCCTTTTATCAAGCCATGGATTATGCATTGAAGGGATTAATAGATAAATGTATAATCATCTATATGGATGATCTTACTATGTTCTCCAAGAATAGGAATGATCATGTAATCCATTTGTAGTCAATATTCAAAATATGTAGAAGGTTTGACATCTCATTGAACCCAAAAAAGAGAATATTTAGAATTACTAAAGGTAAACTCTTAGGACATATCATTACCAAAGAATGAATCATTATCGATCAAGATAGAATCTAGGGGATTTCAAAGATTACACCACTAGACAACAAGAAGGAACTCAAGTCATTCATTGCAAAGATAAATTTTGTAAGGAAGTTTATTTCAAGATTTGTAAAAATAATGAGTCCCTTAAATGAAATGATCAAACAAGAAGCTAAAATAGAATGGACAACTGAGGCATGGAAGTCTTTTCAAGACATCAAAGATGTTATATCTTAGGCTCTAGTAAAGATTAGTCCATATTTTACAAATTATTTATACTTGTACTCATTTTATTTAAAACATACAATTACTACTCTCATACCATAGAAGAAATATGAGACTCAGCATCCAATTACGTTCATGAGCATGAATATAAAGGATGAAAAACTCAAGTATTCCATGATTAATAAATAGAGATTTACCCTTGTCAAAGTGGTGGATAAATTTTGACACTACATCTTGAGGAATAAGACTATTACTATCATCCCTGATCCTGCTATTAAGATCACCTTATCATAGAATGCATTGGGAGAATATAGAGACAAATGGATGAAAAAACTATAGGAGTTTGATATATAAATCATGATTGCTAAGATTTTTTAGGTTTAAGGCATCATCCAACTCATGACTGAACCTATTCCAAATATTACTAGTGAAGAGGAATGTGAATCCTAGATATCTAGAGGGGAATGGTATACTTACGTAATCCAATATCTGCTTTAGGTACTTACCCTCTAAAACTCAATAGAGAATGAAGGAGAGATTTGAGGCTCAAATTTGCTCAATACATGATCAAAAAAGGAGTTATCTATAGGATACATTATGAAGACATCTATCTTAGATGTGTATCTATTGAAGAAGCTCAAGATATTTTAGAAAACTTGCACCAGAAGATAGGTAGTGGCCACCCATCTTGGAACACCATGGCTTATAAGATCCTAAGAATGGGCTATTACTGGCCAACAATTTTTAGGGATGCTCATGCTCATATAAGGACATGTTATAAATTCCAAGCATTAGTAAAAAGAGAAGTACATGCATCAATGCCTTTGTAACCTATTATTGAAGGAAAGTTATTTACCCAATGGGGTTTAGAATTCATTGGTGTCATTAACCTAAAATCCTCAATAAGTCATAAGTTTATACTCACTACCATAGATTACTACACCTAATGGACTGAGGCAGTGGCCAAAAATAATTTAATAACATAAGATGTAATTCACTTCTTAGAGGAACACATTACAACTAGATTTGACACCCCCATTTCTCTAGTTTGTGACAATGGGCCAACATTCATATCAACTAAATTTACTGAATGGGCTCATGACAATTAAATCACCATCAAGTCATATTCTAACCATTACCCTCAAATAAATGGATTGACTAAATCAATGAATAAGAATATAATCGACATAATTAAGAAACTAGTTGGGGATAAGCCTAAGGACTAGAATAATATACTAAATTATGCCCTTTGGGTAGATTGAGTGAGATATAAGAAAGCCCTCAAGGCCTCACCCTATCTATTGGTATATGGACAAAGGCCGGTATTCTCAATCAAGCTAAAATTACCAACTTATCAATTCATGTAGGAATACATAAAACTAAATGAAAAAGTAGAATCTCTACTACTAGATATAATTTAAAAGAAAGATTCAAGAACTGAGGCACTATAGACTTTCATCAAACACCATGATGTATTCAAGAGATGGTTTGACAAAAGATTAAAAGTTAAAACATTTATAATTTTTGATCTAGTGCTTTTGTGGGATAAAGCCCATGAAAATAAAGGTCAGAATGACAAATTTTCCCCACTATGGATTGGACCATATCATATTTCATAGATCTTAGGCAATAATGCATTCTATCTAAGGGACCTACAGGGCAATGAACTTACATATCTAGTCAACAAATAGTTTTTGAAGCATTACTTCATGGTTGTACCATATAAAGGTGCCCCTAATTATTAAATAAACATGGTATAGGTAGGATTAGGTTAGTTTACTACTTTCTAGTTTAGTTTTTAGGGTTTCTAGTGTAGTTTACTACTTTCTAGGTTAAATTTCTTACTTTCTAGGTTAGGTGTTTTGTTATTTCCTATGATAATCTGAATTATATTATTATGACATGACCAAGATTATATATATATATATATATATAGTTGGACCCCTATTTTATGTTTAGATAGGCATATAAGGAAGGGGAAAATTTCAAGAGGAATTCATAACTTGGAGCCTATTCACAAATTGGTTATACTTTTATGTTTGAGGTTTTTAGGATTTAGGTAGGTAATCATAGTCATTCAGAGTTGTGTCATAATTGAATATTTATACCAAGTATATGAAATTTGTTCATGAGTAGTTCATAAGAATTTATAAAGTTTTATCACTCCATTAGACTAAGCACACTTATCATATTAATACTTGTTTGAAGGTGAAAATCATTGGTGTAGATGTCAAGACAGGGATGTTCTGGTAATGATTTGTTTTATAACTATACCATCTCATAAGGGTTTTGACCCTCTTATTTTCATTCAAAAAAAATTAGAGAAATAAAAATAACCAATGAGTTCAAAAGAGCAATCAATAAAGCCAAAAGAACATCCAAAGAAGATCAAAGGATCATATGATCAAATAAGGTCAATGTACCATGCATCATGATCAAATAAAAGGAAGGGGATGGAAGGAACCCAATGAATCTCTATTAGGGATATGGATGTCTATATGAAAACAAATAAATTATTGAGCTCCCTTGATTTAATAAGCTTTAAAAATAATCAGAATGAACCTACAACTGCTCCAAGCCTTTGAAAAGATCTTTGCAAAAAGGGTTTAATGAACATCACTTTAACACACACATATCTATGGATGAGAAGGCAAGTATGTTGTGTGATGTAGTTGGAAGTCTCTTTCATATATCTAATTTTAATATTTTTCTATGTCATAGTTCATGTCTGATTTGAAATTGCTAACCAAAGTTTTGAATTCTCAAATACTTGGAAGTATTCCCCTTGTAAGTCAGCATTTGTTGTACCCATTTTTTTTGTGTGTTTTATCCTTGCCTATTGAACCCCTCTTCTATGTATATATGTAAGTTATATCAAAATAATACTTAACCTTTACACTTGGAAATACAAACAATGGCATTGAACATTTTGTACTAACTTACTAATACCTTTTGGGAGTTTTTATACTATGCAAGTTTTGGGACTTAGTTTTATTTATAGAATTTATTCAAGACTTTGTCTATGAATATTTTGTTCAAATATGTGATTTGGGACTTATTTATAGGAACTTAGTTTTTTTCACAACTTATGTTCAAAATTTATTCATGAAAACTTTTCTTCGATCTTTGCATTCAGTGATCTTGTTTGAAATATTTGTTTAACTTTTGTTTATCATGGTTTTGTATCAGATTTTTTGTTCCAAGTTTTCACATCAAAAATTTTATTCAATTTTTTTTCCAAAGGACTTAGTTTTTCAAGACTCCTTATTCAGACATTTCATATCAGGTTTTTTACTCAAACTTTTTCATTAGAACTTTTGTTTAGGATTTTTCATTAGATAATTTGTATGAAACAGTCATCATCAGCTTTATGCAATTCAAAATTTGTGTTCAGTGATCTTATTCGAAATATTTGTTTGAAATTTTTTTTAAAGGATTTGGTCTTTAGGATTTTTGTTTAGGTTTTATGTTTGAAATATCCATTCAACTTTTTTTTTGGATCAGTACCAACACATAACCCAAATGTTGAAATCCTGCTATAATTAGCCAACAAAGCAAAACTACTTCCCAATACTTGCCAAAGATACCTGTATACCTAGAAAGTCTATCTTGGATAATTGAAGCATAAACATAACTTTGATAAATAATCATGGAAAAAAATCATATATTAAAAAACCTCATGACCTTAGGGTAATCACAAAATTTATAATATGATTCAACTCAAGGTATAAAGGCTCAAACTCTTCTTTGTAAGAAGCTCACTTAGAACTACCAACTAGTCTCAAAACACAATCATGAAAACATGAACTTCTGACATCTGATAGAACATATGAACATTTGAACCATGTAGGTAAAACAAACATATGAGCATTGGAAATTAATAATTCATGCACTAAAATTGAATGCTAAGGATATATACATGATGTGTAGCTAATAACACATTCATTTCTCATAAATAAATTTGAACTCAATTGTTATCCTATGAATGAAAGCCATAGCTACCTATAAATCCATTACAAGAAAAATGACCAATAGAAAGGAATTTTTCATGATACATGTAAACATACTATCAACACACCAAATAATTGTAATGGTGTCATCATCTAAGATCTATAGGGGAGCAATTCCACCATTCCCATGTTCTGTCAAGGGTTTAATGAAGTTCACAGACATAGTATATGATGCAATACTTTTTGATAATATGTATGGTAACTACTTGAAACTATGGGATATTGTGGATGCTATCATTGATTTTTCACATGAAAAAAATCTATCCTTCATAGAATGCTAATTTTGTTTAGACTTGTTGCTCTTAAAATATAAATATTGCACTTTATGGTAGCCAAGCCTGAGGTGATGTCTTGCATTAACCTATTATGAGATTTGTTCTTTTATAGAAAAATTACACAAGATACATTTTTGCACCACATAGATCACCAAATAATCATGTCCTTCATAACTTGGGATGAATTTCAAAGGTATCTATCTCTACCAATTCTAGATGCAATTTTTGATAAACATAGGCTGGTTTCATAAAACAAAAAAAATCAATTAACAAAGTGTTGATATCATGGATTCTCCCTAAATAGAGAATGGTCCTAAAATAAAAGTATCCTACCCCCATTAATAAATTTAGGATGGGGTTGCATATTGGGAAGGCCTTATTAACACAATGTATGGCATGCCCAACATCCATTTTCTCAATTTAGATTGGGTACCATTACTGCATATGATAATGACTAGCAATGTAAATTTTGCCTTGAGAGATATCATCAACCTTATGTTGAGATAAAAAGGTCTACATAAAATCATGTGGCCCAATCCATCATGCCACTTTTACATGATTTCATACTTATTAGATGTAGCACTGGGCATAGTCTATAGAGACCTTGGTGAGCTATAGAGCTCGGCCATAAATTTTATTAAGAATCACATTTGTGATTACTATCAGTTCATGCATGTTTATGAATACACAAAGCACATGTTTTTAATTATTAAGGATGTTTATTCTCAAGTATGATAGGTAATTCATGGGACTCCACTACCTAGGATTGGAAATAACATATTAGATATACTAGATTCTAAGGGTGACTATTGGTTGTATATAAATTATATGGTAATCATGGTTGATAGTCATAAAGTCCACCCCCTACAACTCCCCAAGTATGTACCAAAAAATTTGATAGGGCAAGAAATTGCATATCAACTTTGGTGGAGTGTTGAGGAGGACTTGATAAAACATAAAAAAAAACACATTCTATGGGTCACATATGATCATTGATATAATGTGTTACAGATAAAGGAAGCATTTTGGAGATGTTGGAAGCAAGAGAAAGAAATATCACTTACCCACCATTCCACATAAGGACTAGGATCCCCATGCTTATATCCAAATCATATTCAAGGTTTTGGTATCCCATACCAACATATCCCCTACAACCACAATTTTTTATTTTTAAATGCAAAGGATAATGCCTAGGTCTTGGAAAGGATAAGAATTATAGGCCTGAAAGAGGATCATCTAAGGATAATTCAATTAGAGCCTTCAATTTTAGTTCAATAAATTCAGACTAGTCTACCACTAGCTAAAAGATGGACAAATTTAGATTTTTGGAATAATCAGCCCCCATAATAAATAAAGCCACACAAGAAACCTTCCCAATAACTTCCTTTTATATTAAAAGTTGTTAAGAAAGACCCTGGGTTGAGAGAGCTTGATACTAGGGGAGATATAGGGGATCTAATTAACTTGGATTCCTTTGATGAAGAAGACCAAAAGCACGTAGCTACCTTGCCACTGTAAACACCTATAACTACACCCCAATTACAAGATTCTATAGTGCCAAGGGTAGCTGTAGAGGAAACTCCTTTCTCAATCCAATAAGGCTAATCTTTAGAAATAAATATTACTATCTATTATAAGAGGAAACCAAGGGCTCCCCTCATAGATAATCCAATAGTGGATCAATCACAGGGCCTTCCTTTATTTCCTCAACAACACATGGAGGTAGAGTAAGAACTTAATGAAGAAAAAGAGTTGGAAAGAGCCAAGGCACCAATCCTTATGGCTGATAAAGGGAAGGTACCAAGCATAGATGACTCAATAGGTAAGAAGTCTCAACATTCAAACCTTACTTCCCTAGTTTCCTCATGTGTTCTTATTTTCAGTTTAGTTCTAATTAGTACTATTTTGAGAACTCCTAAGGTAGAAGATGTCACCTTCACCCCTTATGTTTTATTTTCCTCTTCTAGTTTATTACACATATCTTTGCTCACTCCCAAAGTGGAAGATGATTCTATTGTCACCATTACTTTATCTTCCCCCACATTGCCACGTACATCCATTGTTACCACTTCTAGTATTCCCTTTAGGACTAACATAGTCTAGACCATGAAGAGAAAAAGGGGCCACTAAGAAAGTTGAAAAAGCCCTGACCACTCCCCAAATCCATGTTTCTTCTACACAGATCACTTTTATAATCTATCCACCATTTCTTCCAAAGATACCATTGTCATGACCTCAAGGAAGGGAAAAAGGGATAAGTAAGTCATTATAGTCCATCCACTCTCCCAATATGAAGTTGTGGATTGGTCCAAAATCATTTTTCCCTCCCTTATTGACATAGTCCTAAAAGGAGTAAAAGAAAAATAGTCATTAGAAAATCCTAAGGTGGAGGTTATAGCTAGAGACACAAAACAAATAGACTCTACCCAACTGGTGACTCCCCCATGGGAAATTTATCTTAGAACAAAGGTTACCCAAATGCCTAATTTAAAAATTATAGATCTCCCATCAATAACAACCCTATTTTATAATCCCTCTAGGATAATTCAAAGGGTTATAAAGAGGAAGTTATAAGATGAATTTGGTAGGGAGGTCATTCTAGAGGAAAGGTAAGAGGTCTATGCTTTATCCAAAAGGTAGATAAGATAGCTGGGTTAGTCCCCCTACATTGAAGATTTTATGCCCCTAGTATAAGCCCACAAAGATGCTATGGTAACATTTCATGAAGGGGTATAAATGGCAAGACAAGAACTAGAACAAATCAAGGAACAATAATAAATAGTTCATATTCTAACAGGGATTGAATCTAAAGTAAAATAAACTATTTCAAAATGTTATAATGATATAGAAGCTTTAGAAGTGATGAAGGATGAATAAGCCCCTCATATTGCTCAAACAAACCAATTGATTAATTCTTCAAAGGAGGCATATAGCAATCTAGACTTGATGACACCATTAGAGGTATCAAATACACTCAATTTGGTGGTCATTAAAACATAAGAAGCTAGAGAATGGGTGATAATAGTTGGGGCATTAATTCCCAAGTATCAAGAGTATGAGGCACTCATCTTATAGATTATAAATGACTTGAATTTATCAAAGGCAAAGGATGATATAGGTAATATAATCAACATAATCAAGTTTGATCAGCTCATTCAAGAAGCTTTTTATAATTTTAAGTAGAGTTTACAAGGAAGAAGATTGGAGGACATTCAAGTTGAGTTAAGTTTTTCAAGGAAGAATGTAACTAAAGTTGAGATTTTTAAGATCAACTTCCAAAATACAAAGATAAAACATGAAAAATTATTAGAGAAAGTTAATAGGGTACTTAGACCCTTGTTATTAAACTTAGATATTATAAAATATCATCATGATGTAGCACACAAATGTTATCTCATGATAGAGGTGAATAAGATTACTAAATTTTTTACATTTAGTTCAATGCCTACATAAATAGTCACCACTCCCACTAAGGTTAATATATCCATGCAAATGTCTACTTAGCCCTAGCCTTAAAGGCTAGTTTTGTGCATGTAAATTCAATATAGTGGCATCAAATTTGGTACTTGTAGTTCTATTATGATTCAAAATTGATGTAAAAGTTACCTATTTATTTTGTAAACATTCACATGTTACATGATATTATATAGGCTGACTTTAACTATTGACAAATGTAAGATAAGTCTATATGGTTTTGTAACTAGAGTTAGAACTGAGGTTCTAACTGCATCATATAATCAAAATTTTCATGTACTTATAGGATGAGGTGACACCTCCCCAAGTCTATTTAAACATATATAACCCTCATTTATAAAGGGTCAGATAATTTCAATACATAGGTAGGATCAATTTTGATTGTCAGTGAATGTGTTTGTGTACTTTATTTCCAATCTTTGTGTAATTAGGCTTATCTTCATTTGGTTGTTTGATTCAACAATTCTTAGTGTGTAGTAGATGTGAAGAATTCTTTCTTGTCATGATTAATATTCTAGTTTTATATGTCTAATAGCTATTGAATGATTAGAAAATTATATTGATCATTGGAAAGTAAGTTAATTGTTTCATATTTCTAAGTGTGTTGAAGTACTTTCAATGATATACTTTTCTGTAGATGTGTAACAACTATCTTAGATACCTCCTTATTCCAAGTCATAATATCTTGAATAAGTGTGTGCAACAACTAATCTAAAAGGAGAAAACCTTGATTGAGGCTTTCAATTTTATTATATCAAAATTATCTTAGACTACTTCAGCATGTCTATTTGTGTGTGAAATAGTTTATATAAAAAAACATTGGTTCTAAAAGCACTTGTCCACTTAGAAACTAGCCTGAGAGGTGATTCCTAAATCCATATAATCTTTCTTTTCTACTCTACCCTTCACTTTTTTTTGAGTTTATTTTTAATACCTAACCACTTTACATTAGTAATCATACAACCACCAACTCACCTATATTTTAACTCTCTTATAGAGACCATTCCTCCATTCATAATCTTTGTTAACAACCTACATGCCCTACCTACTATTCCATCACCTGGTTGTTATGATTGTATACCTACAACTTTTGCCTTGGAGTGGAGTTCACCTGCATTGAGATCCTAATACATTAGAGGTTACCTTATTACAAATTGGTGTGCATAAAAACCATATCAACATATTCAATAATGGAAGTTCATTGTTGAATGTTTGACCTCCTATATTATGAAGGCTAAGTTATATATTGAACTACTTGTCAACATTGATAGCTTCTTAGAATGATAAATCTATAGTATTGATAGAGGAAACTCTTTGAAATAATATCATAGTAATAAGATCCAAGACATTTTTGTATATCTTGAACATTAGATTCTTGTTTAAATCATACACAATATTCAATTGAGTGTGGATCTTCTAAAATCTTGCAATGAAGGCTTGATGGACACGTTAGGTTCCATTTTCATGATGGTAAAGAGATAATATACTAGAATTGGATTAGTTATGTGTCCAAATTGTGAAAGGAACATATTTTGAAACTCATTCCATGAAGTGATTGAATTTCCCTACAAATTGAGATACTAATCATAAGAATAATCTTATAAAGTAAATGGAGAAATCCTACATGCAACATCCTCATGGATAACATTCATTAATTTCAAGGTGACATTGAAAGATTTGATATGTTCTTTAGTTGTCCTACCAATTTAAGGGGAGAAGGTTGGTAAACACTTTTCTATATTCCTTGGCAAATCATATTGGTCCTTAGGGATTGTAATGCCAGATCTAATAAACCAAGGTTGATCCATAGGAAGGTTGATAAGTGAAATGTTTCTTATAAGGGAAGGTGTTTAGGTTCAGTGTATATCAGGGATGATAGGTATGAGTATAGGCCTCCTAGAATTTGATAATGGTCAAATCAAAAGGCTAGCTTGGGGCCTAGACCATGTTAATCTTCTGGGTGCCTCTATAATGATTGAACCCTACTTATTGGGAAAACACACAAGTGTGCCCTCATTCTAGTGCCATATTTTCTCATTGTATTTATGTGGGTTTATGCACACTTCAAATAGTTTTAAACAAGGTAACCTCTAATTTTTTGGGATCTCTTTGGAACTAGGTTCCACTCTAGGGAATAAGTTGTAGGTATGTGGTTAAAATAACTAGGTGGTGGAATAATAGGTTGAGCTTGTGGATTGTTTGACCAGGTTTGTGGTGGATGCATGGATTATAATAAAAAGGATAAATCACTTGATGATTTGGATGGGTGGAATACTATCTTATAGTGAGAATTTCTCAAAGAAACTCAAAACAAAGGAAGGGTAAGGTATAAAATAAAGTTCTATGTCTTTTAAAAGGGTTTATAAGGTTATTTCTTAGGTGGACAAGTATCTTAAGAACTAATGTTTATTTTTTGTAGCTTGTGTACACTCAAAATAAAAATAGTTAGAAGTCTAGCATAATAGATATAGGATGATTAATGGTCTCAACTAAAGGTTGTTCTTCTTCAAGTTATTATTACACACCTTTGTATAAGAGATTATAGTTTGGAGCAAGAAGTTATCTAGGGTTGCTGTGGCTCACACCTAGAAGACTATATCTAAGGAGATACCCTACACACCTTGAATTATTCATTCAACTTATACTGACTATATAAATCAATGAAATCTATTAATCTTCAATAGACATCGCACATATATGACTAATATTCATTAATAAAACAATTAGATTCATTTTTAGCATTGACACACATCAAAATTATTGAATCAATATAGACAAAGAAACTTCAAATTCATTAACACATAGATGGAAGAAGAAAGAACAAACATAGTTTCATGACAATCAATTTATTGATTTCTTCCTATATTTCATCCAAAACTTTGACCTTTAAAAGTGGGTTCCACATGTATATAAAGAACTTGGGGAAGTGGTAGCCTCATCATCCAAGTTTAGAACACTTCGATTACATCTTAATAAACTATTTGATAAGTCTCAATTACATGTTAATATATTATAGATATCTTATTCATGAAACATGCACATGCTGATAAAAATGATCCAGTTAATTATAAAATAGAAGCAACTAGGACTTAACTATTCACTTATAATCACTATATGCAAAATTATGAAAAAATAGCCTTCAATCTAAATCAATTATTATTTAAAGTGTCTCAAAATTATATTTAGAAATATAGTTTTACTTGTGCTTGATGATTTATTAACTAGAGCTATAATTGGTGATGCAATCATTGATTGAGCTAAAGCTACCATGGGAGATGAAGTGTGAGGTGGCATTGATGTGGCTATAGATTCTAGTACTATAGGTGGATTCTATGGAGTAGAATCAAAAGGTGGCATTTGTGTTGATTTATTATTAGCATCTAGATCTTGTTAGTGCTTATACACATTATCATGTTATGATTGAATTAGGTTCATGGCTAGAAGATGTGGCCTAGTCACCCTACTTGACTTTTCCATTAGTTTAGCATGTTCTATCTTGGTAGTTCTAAAGCCAACCTAGGAGACTTTTACCTATGTCACTTTTTTATTAGGTGAACTCAATTTGGATTGAATATCCTCTAATATTAACCCTTTTAGACTCTATTTTAAGCCATCAGAGGCTTGATTAATCATTTGATCAAATGTAGTTTGAGTCACCAGCTTACCTCTAGTATCTTAAATTGGAGTCAATTTTATCTCAGTCAAAATTTTCCTAACATGTTTCTCTTGTTTGACAATTTTTTTCATGAGAGATTGAAAGGATAATACCCAATCCTAGGCCTCTTGTGTTCTTATTAAAGATAAATTTAAAGATTTTGATGCCTCTAAATGGTTTATCAAGTCTAAGTGTTTAAATGCCTTACTAGGGTTGTACAATACTAATAAATTTAGATTATTATCATCCTCTTTAAGGACCTTAAATAATATAGTTATATAATTAATATGGGGAGCCAAATTAACTCTCAAATAATGAATGGAATCTAGAATTTCATATAGCATATGCATTACATTCTGCACATCCCACTCAATACTTTGGGGAACTTCAATTACTTGTTACTCTCTAAGAGTTTATGAATCCTATTCTATCTCTTGCCTAGCCATTTTGGTTCCCCCATGTATGGCTAGGATTTCCTCTAAATGGGTCTCCATGTAGGACTTAAGGTCCTATATGTATGGGGACTGACCCTTCTGCCTGTTTTGTCTATTTGAAGGGAATACATCTCTTCCCTTTCTTTCATGATCAAATATATGCTTGATATATCCTCTATCTTCCTCTTCCTAATCCACTATATTGATGTTGTATCCTTATCAAATAAAAACCTCACTATTTGCCATTTTTGGCCCACATAAAAAATTATTTCATGGTTTGATGAAGCATGTAGAAAACACAAGTAGGTAGTTTGTTGAAGCCAAGTCTCACACATGTAGAAGAGTTAGATAAAATGGTTAGAAGGGTTTATTCAATTTTATACTAAAATCATATGCACCAAACCTTGGGTCCTCCACTAAAGCACAAATGAAGTTATGCATGTGCAAAGTTGGATCTTTAGTTAGTTTTCACTAAGTTTCCCATACTTAGCCAAAAGAACTCAATCATCATCAGGACATCACATTTGGGCCTTCAATATCTTCACTTGGAAAGCTCACAGGTTTAGTAGAACAAATGGGTTTGTCTTTTTTGACCTTAAGAACATCTCCTAAAAGTTTAAGGCTTCTGGGACTTTTTCTCTTCAAGTTATGAGCCTTTGAAAATGGACCTACAATGTGAGATGTTCATGCCAATATCAAATTTAAGGACAAAATAAGACAACCCTTCTAAGTTTAAATTTGATGATTGTGAAACCATCAATTATGGTCACATGAGTATTTTTTGAAGGGAGAGAAAATGTCAACTTTAGGACTGTGAACTAGCCATTGGTTTTCAAACAGTGGGTCTCGATAGATTGATGGTCTACATTGCATCATACATTTAGATATAACAATGAATGATGGTCAAAGAGTCAGAAAATATCAAGGGAAAATGTATGCATGATAAGTGTCAAATATGCATTCAATTGTTATGAGATCAATGATCTATGGGCCTTCATACAAATTGAAATTGATGGAGTGAGTTGAGTCAACTTGTCAATGAGTCGAGTCGATTTTCAAAAACTAATCAAATTAAAGATGAGCCTAGGATTATCGATAAAGGTTGGAAATATATTTTTGACCATGAAACATAGGGTTATATAGGGTATTATGATACCATTATACCTAGTTCAAAAGTTTCACAATGGCTTAGGTAATTTAGTAGGATGTAAGGAACATGTATAGATCACCATTAAGGTTAAAATATGGACCTCTAGTTCATATTTTTGCTCGAGTAGAGTTGTTCTTATAATAATGTTTGAAATTTTTAGGAGGATTCATGTATGTAAATTTAAGTTTGGGTTCCTTTAGAAAAAATATGGGTCTTTTAAACATGTTATAATATAGAAAAGTGATATATTTTCTATAGGTCTATACTGATATGAAAACTATATGAAAACCAATAGTCTTGAATTGGTTTTCTACCTATAGATAGTCCTATTATCCAAGAATGAAGATACAATAGAGGTGAAATTAATGAAAAATATCTTCATTCTTTGGCATGGTCGTAACCTTGACAAGTAGCTGCCTAAAGGCACCAAATCATGTTTCAATCAGGTCTATGATCATAAAGTTTTGTCTTCAAGTAGGAGTTGGTATGAAGTATCAAAGAAAATATCTAGTATTGGGAACTATAGCTAGGAACATTTAATGAAACTTTAAGGCCTTTGGGGACCTTCTCACTCAACAAGTCATATACAACATTCTGATTAATCAAAAGGGTGGCAATGTTCCATTTGCTAAGAAGCAAAAAGTGGTAGTTCAAGTTTATTTAAAGACCTAGGACATGTGCTCTTTTTTGATAGCATGCTCACCCATTCTTTTAGGTTGTCTCTCTTCTTCTATATATCCTGGTCTCATTCCCTTTATAGGGATTCTCAACTTTTTTGAAAATTTTAGCATTTTATTTTTGGGATAAGGATACTCATTGAGACTCTTGTAAAAGTGTGCTCATTTGATAAGGTTAAACCTTATAAAAATATTTTAAAAATTAACTTCTAAAGCAATAAGATCAAATCTTTGTCTGTCTCTTATCTTTAATTAGTGTTTTGTATACTTATGTATGGTAAATTCATGAAGGAAATTATTCTTAGTTTGTTATCATTCTATTTTCCTCTTTGAATATGTTCTCAAGCCAATTTTTAGGTCTAGATTAGTGTTCTATTTGGGGCCTCTTCTATGAAATATTTATGAAATTGGTGAGCTTATGAGATTTATTCAGTGATAATTATCTTTTATTGATCTAGTGTGGGTTAAAACTATTATGAGTGTCCACTTAACTTTGGTCTATCACTAATTTAGTTTTATTAGGAACTACTCTTTTGTTGTGAAGCATTAGGCTTAGTCTTAGTCTTAGGTGAACATAAAAGAGGAAGCCAACCTACTTTGAAGGTTTAGCCCCAACATAGGTGACTCACAACCTAGGTTTGTCCTAATTTTATAAGCTCAATTGGAGAGATCCTTAAGAATTATCTCCAAGGGTGTGAATTGATCCTATAATATTTTTTAGCACATTCAGTGGGACACACTTATTTAAAAAAGAATATTAATCAAATTTGATACTAATTTGATCAAATTTTTAGTGGTTAGATCTAAATAATAGCATGTAGTGACTTTGAATGGAAGAATCAATTCTCTTGTGCATAATAGTAGCTCCATCTTATGCCAAAGGTGATAAAAATGTTAGCTTTAAGATGTATTCCTTTTGATTTTGTTGAACTATCTTTAAATTTAGAAAAGAGATTAAGATTTGTAAATACTCATCCATATTAGGGAAATTTTTTTCTTAGGATATTTCCAAGGCCTATCCCTACAAGAGGACCCTTGTTACCCCCTTGTGTAGCTATGGAAGTCCCTAGAGATTTTATGGATTTTAATGACCAAAGCCCTCTAACCCTCACTCGCTATGAGCCTATTCCAATTACATCCCTAAAAAATGTTCCATATTACACTAGATACCAAGCTATAACACCATATAAACACCTCATGGACATAGAAAACTTTTTCAATTTCCATAATGTCATAGAGGAGAATATAGATATTAGGTTGCTAGCTACCTCTTTCAAATGAAAGGCCCTAGATTGGTATAAAGGCCTTACTACAAATTCTATTCAGACATGGGAATAATTAGGGGAAGCCTTGTGTAAAATATTTGAGGACAAAAGTGACCATTTTTCACTTTTATAACTAACTACAATTACAAGAGCTCCTCATGAAGTCATGTAATACTTCAACACAACGTTCCAAAAAACTTGGGATAGAATCCCAGTCATAGTTAAACCAACCCCCAACTTTAATTTCCTATATTATTTAAATTATTTAAATAGTGACATAGTGGTGATGATATAATATATGGGAGGAAATATACTTCCAAGTGCATATGAGGTGGTAGTTAAAGTAGAGAATTGTCTAGTTTAAGCTAGTAAACTTATACCCAAACCATTGATACCCTTATTTCCTGAGATTAGACCCTCTTCCTTTTCTATCCATCCATTGGATGTCATTCTCCCTACACCAATGACTATTGTAACCCTTGAACCAAAGCAAGAAAAAACTTCTACTAGCGGATCTAGTGATTCACTAGAACAAAAGAACTTTTAGGAGCTCAAAATCATGTTTTAGTCTTTGGGGAATGACCTAGTAAATGTTAAAAGGAAATAGGCCTTATCAAAGTTCATATTATCCTTAGTAGTAGGATTTTCAAGCAAATAGATCTCCATATAAAGGAAACTACTAGGGCCAAGGTCAGAATCAAGGACAAAGGTAGCATGGCTACAATAGACAGGGTAACTTTAACAATAATATTGCTAGTACTTCCAAATCCTTTGTCTCAATTAAAAATAATGTGATCTAAGAAGTAGAGGGTACCATGCCTTGGAACTAATCCTTTGGTTAACATATTGTCCCAATATTGAACTTAACCAAAGCTTTAATGATCAATGGTAGTAAGTTGTTAACTTTAGGTACAACCAAGATCTCATGGCCCAAAAAGTAGAGGTGCCTATGATGACCAGACTGAAAGAGCCTCCATAGGGTCAAGGGTCTAATTAGGGACCAAATTAGTTGGATGCTACAATAATGAACTATGAACAAGGGGAGTGTTATGCAACCAACCAATACACTAGTTCTAGCTAGGCCTATAGTCTGGTGGCAACAAATACATGATTTAAAAGAATGAATATAGATGGTAACTAGAAATTAATCAAAGAGATTTACACCATTACTCCTTAAATAACAAGGCTTGGTGAACCATTTGTCACTCCAAAGGTTTCAATACCTCCAAAAGATTAGAGCCAAATGAATCCTTTTACTCCCTAGGGCTCATAAGTTTAACAAATAATAGTGGTGACTCCCAAAACATAAGTAAAGGTGGGTGGTTCACCCATCAACATTGTTAAACATAGGAAGAAGTCAAATGTGAGTGTGTCCTTATGGGATATGATCTTTATGCTTGGTAAGGTGAACATTCTTTAGGAGGGTTTGTCCAAGGTTGATGTTACAAATTTTGTAGACAAACCATCAAGCAAGGTGAATGAAGTTCTCACTAATGAAATCAAAGGGAAAAAATAAGGGAAATAAAATAAAATAATCAAGGCTCCTCCCTTTCATATTTTAGTAATCATTAAAAACTCTCTAGTGCAGAATTGTTTAGTGGATAATGGGTCTAGTACCTCAGTGATAGCAAAGTCCATAGTTGATCAGCTTGGTTTGAAATATGAGCCATAGTCTAAAGGAGTAATACAACTTGATGATTCTTCTCCTAAACCATCTTGTATAATTAGAGACCTCAATATGACCTTTAAGCTTGTCCAAATGTCTCAATATCCCAATATGTATTAGTCTTAGACATGCCTCACTTTACGTTGTGCTTATCTAAAGAATTCAAAATAAATATAGGGGCTATCTTGTAGTAGAATAGTCATATATGGACTTCAAGACAAGGTATGGGACCAACATGTCAATCAAGGTTGATCACATTGTACAATTCCATATAGAACCTTATGGGACAAATAGTGTCAACATCAATTACACCATCATTGATGAGGATGAATTTGTAATGGGATGGGATATAAACACTCATCTATAAGAGGTATAAAACATGTTCATGGATGAGTTGTGGAATGATAAGTAGTTTGTGGACCCCTTATAAGGTTTTGAAGAAATAGACTTGGGTTTTTTTGTTTACATGAAGAAGACCAACCTATGTCATCCCTCATAAAGCCTCAAGAATATCTTAGTGGTATATGGAAGTTTTTTTTTGATGTCTCAAGGAACAAGAATAGGGTGGATGTAGGTTCTATGATAATTTCCCTTTCAAATTATAGGTAATTCTCTTCATACAGGTTCTAATTAAGCTGCTCTTGTAATGCAACATAATACAAGGGTCTCATTCATGGTCTTCAATGGGCCAGTAAGAGAAAGATCAAGGAGTTTCAAGTCTATGGGGATAGTGAATTGGTTGTACACCAAGTTATAGGTCATAATTACACTAATAACCATGTAATGAAGTCTTAATAACATAGAGTGTGGGGCCTCATTAAAGACTTTGAGGCTTTCAACATCCAATCAGTACTGAGAGGCCAAAACCAACATGCTGACAGACTAGCAGTTGTGGGGGCTCATTTTGACATCCCTAATGAACTAAAAGGAACCAAGTTTCAACCACACATCAAAGTGGTAATAATACCATTAGTGAAAAAAATAAAACTCTCTGGTAGGTCTTTGACAATGATAAATCAATTACATATTTCTTGTAGTAAGAAGAAAAATTCTCCTCCCTTAATCAAGAAAAGTTACAATGCCAATATGAGGAGTATATTATACAATTAAGGTATAATAATCTTCTTAAGGTTTTAGTCACCCTAGAAGGCCTCTTTAATGAAGGGAACCATATGAGGAAGGATAAAGCAGTGATGTCAAACAATGAGGAAAACTATGAGAGAGTTATTATATTTGAGGACAAGCTTATCAAGATTGGAAAGGTAAGAACTAAAGTTGAAAGTCATGCTTTCATATAACTCTATAAGGAATATAGATACATTTTTATTTGGAAATATAGTGACCTAAAGCGATTTGATCCTAATCTAGCCCAGTACACAATAAAGCTAGAGGCTGATGCCAAGCCTATCAGGTAGAAATAGAGGCCCATAAATCCCAATATTGAAGAACTCATACTAAAGGAGTTGAAAAAGCTTGTGGAGTCCAAGATCATCTTCTAAATCAAACACTCCTCCTGGGTAGCTAATCTAGTACCTATCAGAAAAAAGAGTGGGGAGATCAGATTGCGTATGGACTCTAGAGATATTAATAGGGTGTATTATAAGGACAATTACCCTTTACCATCCATGGATCAACTCTTACAAGTAGTTTCTAGTTTAAAATATTTATCTCTCCTAGATAGATACTCAGGTTATAACTAAGTGCTAGTGAGAGAAGATGACCAATACAAGACCGCCTTCACCACCAAGTGAGGGACTTTTGATTTTTTAGAAGATGCCTTTTGGATTATCCAATGCTAGGGAAACCTTCCAAAGGGAAATGAACATGGCTTCCCAAGGATAGCTAAATTAAATGGTGCTAGTCTACTTGGATGACATTACAGTCTTTTCCAAGAATGCTAGTGATCACATAGACCATCTGACATTAGTTTTCCAAAGATTTAGAGAGTATGGGATATCTTTGAACCCCCAAAAATGTGTGTTATTTATGCATGATGGAAAATTATTAGGTCATATTATTTCAAAAGAGGGTTTATCCATTGACCCTAATAGATTAAGTGCTTTATTAGCCTTATCCTTACCAAATCACAAAAAGGGGATACAAAACTTCTTTAAAAAGATAAACTTTGTGAGAAGGTTCATACCTAGTTTTGCAAAACTGGTCAAGCCTATCACTACTATGTTAAAGAAAATCCAAGTGTTTATTTGGTCTGATGAAGTTAAAACAACTTTCAAATCCATCAAACAAGCCATTACTTAAACACCCTCACTTTTAAATCTTGATTTTTCTAAAGACTTCATCTTGTACATGTTTTCTAACATTGACAACATATTAGCTATGCTGATGCAAAAGAGTAGTGAAGTAATGAAGAAACTAATTACCTTTCTTAGTCATGGGCTTGAAGGATATGAGGTGAGGTACACTTTCATTGATAAATTAGTTATTTCAGCCTTGATAAGCCTCAATAAATTTAGGCCCATGCTCTCCAATAGTAGGATCCATCTTATGGTGTCTCATCCTAGAGTTAGAGATTTCCTTCTTAACAAACATTTAAGTGAGAAGAGAGCAGGATAGATCACAAAAGTCATAGAATATGATGTATAAATCAAGGTCACCAAGCTGGTCAAGGGAAAGGGATTATGTGAACACATGGTGAATGACCTCCAAAAGGATAATGGAGTTATTTTTGTGACCCAAGACAACTTGTAGGTAGGTGCACTCACACCTCAGAAGAGTTAGCTTCAAGATATGGCTTGTTTCTTGGTAATAGGAGAATTCCCTCAAGGTTTAGATAGAGCCAAAAGAAGGTATTTTAGGTTTCAATATATACCTTATGCATTAATTGATTGTGTTATTTTTAGAAAAGACCTCAATGGGGTACTCTTTAGATGCATAGATCATGACCAAGCAACCAAACTCTTGGAGTAGTTCCATGGTGGACCTACAAGAGGCCATTTTGCACCTAAAACCACTGCAACAAAAGTAATGAGGGCTGGTTATTACTAACCTAATATTTTTAAAGATACTCATACATGGGTTAGAAAGTACCAAAAGCGTGCCCTCTTTGTAAGAAAGAAAAAAATAACATCCTTTCCATTCAATCCTATTCAGGTGGAGTAACCCTTTATGTAATGGTGGTTAGACTTCATAAGGATGTTTAATACACCATCAATTTTAGGGAATAAATGGGTGATCACTATAAATAACTAATTCAATAGGTGGGTGGAATCCATTACTTTGAAGGAAGCTAGTGAGGTTTTAGTTTTGGATTTCTATGATAGCCTCATAACTAGGTTTGGTGTCCCAGCCACCATAATTTATGATAATGGATTAGATTTCCTTAGTATGAAGATAAGTGAATGGAATATAAATATGGAAATCTAATTTATCACTTATTCTAATTATTATCCTCAAGGAAATATAATGGTAGAGTCGATAAACAAGAATTTGCTAAGGATCATTAGGAGGACCATGGAAGAAAATTAGAGAACATGACACACCAAACTATAGACAACCTTGTGGGATGATAGGGTGACTCCTAAAACTACCATTGTAAATTATCCATAGTGTTTTTGTGTATGGAAGGGAAGACAAATTACCTATCTCCCTTGAAATGCCTATATTAGAATTATCCCATCAGCTTGAGTTGATGGAGGATGAACCCTTGAATGTGAGTATGGTAGAACTCATGAAGTTGGAAGAAACTATGGACCTTGTTATGAAAACTATGGAATCAAATCACGCTTAGGTCAAGAAAGATTTTGATAAAAGAGATATAATAAGGATATTTGAGGAAGGGGACCTAGTCCTCAAATAGGATTCAAATAAGGCCAAACCAAGCAACCATACCAAGTTTGACAGCTTGTGGAGTGGTCCTTATTTGATCCATAGATAAAAAGAGCATAATGCTTTTCAACTTGCCCAACTAGATAGAGAGGTAATACCCATCTCAATCAATGGAATTCATTTTTATCCATGTTATTGAATAAATATTACATCTATTATAACATATTGTATATATTACATTAGCTTTTGATTTTCTCTAGGTGCCTTGTGCACTTTTTATTTTTTGTTCTATTATTTCCTTTTCTAAAGTGCCTCAGGCATTTTGTTTCATTTTATTTCTTTTGATCCTTGTTTTAAGAGAAAATTTTAGCTCAGTTACAAAAAACTAATGAATCCATACCTAATAGACTAGATAAGATGATTGTCTAGGTTCTCAAAGAATAACATGCATGATTTGCTTTGAGTCACCAAATATGTTGGCCATTTTGGCCCACATAGAAAATTCTTGCATGGTTTTATGAAGCATATAGAAAACACAAGTAGGCAATTTGATAAAGTGAGGTCTCACATGTGAAAAAGAATCAAAGAAAATGGTCAAAAGGGTTTATTCACTTTTGTGCCAAGATCATATGCACCAAATCCTAGGTCCTCTACCAAAGTGAAAATAAAGTTATGCATGTTTAAATTTGGCTCTTCAGTCGATTTTCACTAAGTTTCCCATACTTAGCCAAAAGAGTTCAACCATCATCATGATGTGACACATAATAGATATGGATCTTTCAGTTTAGGCCTTTAATATATTCACTTAGAAAGCTCATAGGATTAGTGGAGAAAATGGGTTTATCCTTCTTGACCTTAGGAACATCTCAAAAATGTTTGAGGCTTCTGAGACTTTTGCTCTTCAAGTTATGAGCCTTTGAAAATGGACCTAAAATGTGAGACATTCATGCCAATGTCAAATTTAAGGACAAAATAAGACAACCCTTCTAATCTTAAATTTTATAGTCACACAACCATAAATAATGGTCACATGAGTGTATTTTGAAGGGAGTAAAGATGTCAACTTTAAGACTATGAACTAGTCATTAGTTTTCAAATAGTGGGTCTTGGCAGATCGACGGTCTATGTTGCATCATACATTTAGATCTAATGATGAGTGATGGTCAAAGTGTTAGTGAATCTCAATGAAAAATGTATGCATGATAAGTCTCAAAGACATGTTCAACTAGATAGAAATCAATGATCTCAAGGCTTTATACAAATTGAAATTGTTAGAGCGAGTTGAGTTAACTTGTTAATGCGCTGAGTTAACTTGTTAATGCGCTGAGCTGATTTTCAACAACCAATCAATTTAAATATGAGCCCAAGATTCTTGACAAAGTTTGGAAATATATTTTTAACCATGAAACATTATGTCTTGTAGGGTTTTTTGATACCATTAGAGCTAGTCCAAATGCCATATAATGGCCTAGGTAATGCAGTGGGATGTAAGGAACATGTATGGATTAGTATTGAGGTTAAAATATGGGCCTCTAGTTCATATTTTTTCTCAAGTAGAGTTGTTAGTAAAATAATGTTTAATGTTTTCTGGAGGACCCATGTATGCACATACAATTTTGGGTTCTTGTATAAAAAGGATGGGTCTTTTAGACCTATTATAATATAGTAAACTTCTTTATTTTGTATAGGTCTATACTAATATAGAAACTATAGGAAAACCAATAGTCTTGAATTGGTTTTCCACCTATAGATAGACTTATAATCCAAGAATGAAGATACATCAGAGGTGTAATTAATGAAAAAGATATTCATTCTTTAGCATGGTCATAACCTCAACAAATAACCACCTAAAGGCACCAAATCATGTTTCAATCAGGTCCATGATCATAAAGCTTTGTTTTCAAGTAGGATTTGGTATGAAGTATCAAAGAAAAGATCTAGTATTAGTAACTATGGTTAGGAGCATTTAATTCACCCTTAAGGCCTTTGGGGACCTTATAACTCAACAATTCATACAACATTCTGATTAATCAAAAGGGTGGCAATGTTTCATTTTCTACGAAGTAAAAGGTGGTGGCTCAAGTTAATTTAATGACCTAATATAGGTGCTATTTTTGATAGAATTCTCACCCATTCTTTCAAGATGTCTCTCTTCTTTTATATATCCTAGTCTCATTCCCTTTGTAGGGGTTCTCAGATTTTTTAAAAATTTTAGTATTTTCTTTCTAAGACAAGGATACTCATTGATACTATTGTAAAAGTGTGCTCATTTGATAAGGTTAAACCTTGTCAAAATATTGTAAGAATTACCTTATGAAGTAATAAGATCAAATATTTACCTGTCTCTTATCTTTAATAAGTGTTTAGTATGCTTGTGTATTGTAAATTATTGAAGGAGATTCTTCCTAGTTTGTTGTCCTTTTTCTTACCTATTTTAATATGTTCTCAAGATAATTTGTAGGTCTAGATTAGTGTTCTATTTGGGAGCTCTTCTATGAAATATTTATGTAATTGGTGAGATTTTGAGATTGACTAAGTCACAATTATCTTTTACTGATCTACTATGGGTTCAAACTTATGTGAGTGTCCACTTAAATTCAGTATATCACCCTTTTAGTTTTATTAAGAGCCCTTAATCTTGTTGTAACTCTTTTCCCATGAAGCATTAGGCATAGTTTTAGTATTATCTAAGCATAAAAGAGAAATCTGACCTACTCCAAAGGTTCAACCCCAACATAGGTGACCTACAACCTAGGGCTATCCCAATTTTAAAAGATCAATTAGAGAGAGCCTGAAGAACCCTCTCTAAGGGTGTGAATTGAGACTACAACAATCACCATTAGAAGTTTAGTAATATTTAGATTGGGCCTCTTAGAGACTAAAGCTCTTAATTTCTTAGCCTAATCTAAAAGAGTGAGATTTAAAGGATCTAATGGTTTAGATTTCACTTACACATGCTCTTTAGTCTCGGTCTCATTTTTAGAGAGAGGATTGGGGATATATGACCAATTTTTTTTTACCAGTCTATGTTTCCATATTATGGTATTAGATGCACAAAAAAGATTAGTTATTTCCTTCGAGCTATTTTAGTGGTCACTACTATTATTATAGAGGTTGGTGTTGAATAAGGCAAAGGTGAACCCAATTGGGTAGAAGAAGCAAAAATTAGAGTGATGGATTGGATGATGGTTGTAATGGAAAAAGTTATGGTTAATGGGGTGGATAACAAAGGAATATAAACTATAGTAGTGTAAGTTTGATTTGGTTAAGTGGTAAGAGGTAAATTAGCATATGGGTGCATAAAAGAGACCTTCAAATAGTGATCAAATAAGAATGAATGTAGAAATAATTGGTGTAGGGATGGTATAAACTATGAGTAATGACATCAAAGGGACAAGGCCTAAGGGGGATGTAAATAGATGACCCTTACTAGATGGTTCACCTCTGATAGGTGCCTTGGATTTCAATACTTTTAGGCTTAATATCTTGGCCTACTATAACTCTTGCTTGTCCACTTCTTAGATTTGGCTCTCTTTTCAATGAATCTTATGCATCTTTGAGTGTCTATGTGGGTGGGGTCTATGGTCTATCCCCTTTAAGTTTCCTTTGATATCATCTTGTTATTTTTCTATCTTATGGAACTATCATTTGTTGGGGAAGAGAAGGGGGGTAATTCTAGGTGTTGGAGATATTGAATCCACTTTTTCCTCTCCATCATAAGATTTCAAGTAAATAATATTGAATTATTCCCTCTATCCACTATATTTTACTTGAGTCAAGTCCTTTACCAGTTATTGCTTAACTTATATCAGTTTAAATGTTGATGCTTAAACTGAGAGCATGTGTTCCTTTTCATATTGTGTAGGCATGCGCTACTCTTTATATTATGTAGGTGCGCTTTGAGGTACATAGTAGTTTTAATAGGTGAACCCACTCCAAATTGCAAAAATAGATGCTTGCATGGCCAAAAATTTGATTTAGTAGTTTCATTCCCACATATATCCCCATTCTAAATTGGGTGATGGGAATAAGATTCTTGACATGTTATTTTAGAGTGAAAGTTCCTCTAGGGAGAATCCACCTTGATAGTGATCACTTTATGTTATTGGCCTTCTTTCAAGTAATGATATTATGAAAATTAAATGTGACATCTAGGATGGGTAGACTTAAATACCTATTAAATGCATCCCTTAAAATGTACATGATAACTATGTTATTGTCTACAAAGTGAAGGTATCTGACATTTTCTATCTTTCCTTCAAAGAAGAGGCCTCATAATAAGTCTATGCATGGTATAACCTCAAAATTCATAGCTACATAATGTAGGGATTGAAATTTGAATAGAATCAGGTCCTTCAACAATTAATTTTCCTCAACTAAAATATCCTCTTCTAGCATAAAAGATTCTACATTCTCTATAGCTTCCCATAAGGCTGAGTAATTGGGATAGTGCCTATCAAATATAGTGACATCAAACACTGTGTCTAAATACTCTATGGAATCCTTGATAGAGAACCTAAAGGGTCTTAGGGCTCCTTTGTATGACCTAGATGATGATGTTATGATGGTTTGATAGATAATGGTACACTTCAAGAGTCTGGAAATGACATATATTGAACTGAATTTAGAAAATACAAATAACTTTGATATAAATTAAGGATTTTAATATTTCTTAAAACTAAAGTTTACTCAAGATATCAAAGATGGAATTATTTGAACTTGGTTGGGGGCTTGATGTTAATAGCTTTCTGCATTGGTTTCTAGTTTGTGCACCATTAATCACTAGTGTCTATGAGCTCATCACATTCATTCAATTTGAATTCAACCACCTTGTCCTAGTGTACATGCCACGAAGGATGCCTTATCATTAGAGATGACATGGTATTACATTTCATCTTTTTCCATGTGTTAATATGTAGTCTAGTCAAGAAAAGTCAAACTTTACCTTCAAACTAAAAGACTCTAAAATGTAGGATGTTCTTTGGAAAGATTGGTTCTAAAATATTTTATCCCAAAGTTTTTGAAGTGAATTTTCCAATGAATAATTACTCTTTGAGAATATTGGTTCAGGTAAAAGTAGTTTTATAAAAAATTATCAAAGAGAAAGATTCTGATGAAAAGTCTTTGAAAAAATGTTTCTAATGAAAAGTCTCTTAAATGAAAGTTGTCGACATAAAGCCTCTGATGAGAAAGTTTCCAAAAAGAATCTCTTAAAAATAAACCTTCTAATGAAAAGTTTTTGAAATGAAAGTTTCCAAATTGAAGTCTCCAAAATTAAAGTTGTTGAAACAAAGATTTTGATGAAAAAGTCTTTGAAATGAAAGTTGTCGAAGATAATCTTCCAAAACACTTTTTTTAAAACAAATCCTGTAACACAAATATTTTGACACAAACTTCTAAATGAAAAGTTGTCAATCAAAAACTTTCTGAAATAAAGTTTCCAAAGAACAAACTTTCTAAGGTAAACATTCTGATAGAATCTTTCCAAAGTGAAAGTTGTCGATGAAGATTTTTTGAAGGGAATGCTTCTAAAATGAAATTTATTGAAGACTAGACTTGTTGAAGACTAATTACTTTGAAATAAAGTAATATGAATTCCTATCATGCAAATCCATTCTTTTTGCCCTTTCTTTAATTGGTTAGTTTGAACAAGTGCTTCCAAATTTAAATAAGTATACCCCAACATGATTCATCATTCAAAGCATCAAGTTTATACAAATAATAAAAATCATCATAACCCTAAAAAACACATAGATACCTAGATAAGATCTTCATTATTTCTAAAAAATAAAGGGAGTCCCTAATTTTTAGAGAAAATTTATTAGCCCTTAATTTTGGCTAAGTATTATCCATTTTGGTGCAGAAATGACATGGTGTAGAAAGACCATGGTGTGGAAGGACCATGGTTTGAAACTTAATAAGCATAGAATCATCATGGTACAGAACCTATAGGGCAAAAGATGACAATGATGTAGATGGACCAACATGAGAGGACCTAGTCAAATAATAATTAGTAATGAGGAACCCAATGACTTATGACTTAGAACTAAAGTAGAAGACTATGCGAATGCATGGGAAGCAAGAGAAGTGAAGGGAATGATTCATATGGGACACTTAGATATTATTTATAGGAAGTTTTACATTGGTTTTCAAGGAGAAGAACACATAGTAGCAAGGATTTAGAATAGAGTGTGGATATAGGTGATGTAAAGGCCCAGATCCTTATGAGAAGAGTTTGTTGAATGCCATGAATCCCAACATATTGGGAGTTTATTGGATAATTACTCAAGTCTTGCAAACACTTGGTTAGGGATAAATAAGTATAGACACCCCTATTGTAAAGGATCGTAGAGAGGATGATGATGATGGATGGATGTATTGTTAATGTGATGGTTAATCTTAATATATAAAGTTGCAAGTTTTATCAAAATTCATGTGTTCATGATGGATGATGTCATGTGAGTTACTTAGTATGAATTTTGGAGTATCTCTTCTTGTATAAGAAGTAACTTTAAAACTATAATATTGTTAATCTACGTAATCATGGTAGTAAAACTTAGAACTCCAAGGATTGTAATAGTTTATCTTTGCATTTATGGAATATATAACTAAATACATGTTTGAAATAAAGAATATAACTAAGTATTATAGTACAATAAAAACTTTTAGGAACTAGTCTTAAGCTATGTACTTTGGGTGAGTGTGCAAGACCTTAGTATTGTGTGAAAGGGCTAGCGTACTAGGTCATTGGGCTAGACTTCAGTACTAACACTAATTTACAATAGAAAACCCCAACATTTTGGTTTTGTTTCTATGAACATAGCATTTTATACTTAGTCATGGAAATTTTTTGAGCACATTACTCTTGAGAATATAGAATAATGGATTACCAGTGTTGAAGATAATTTTGTGGTTCCTTACCTTGAACCAAGAGTTTTAGCATGGTAGTGGGTAGAGAAAAATCTCTATAGCACACTGTATGAAACCTTCTTTCTTAAGATGCTAGTTCACTTACATGCTTGGCTCTTTACATATGCTCAAGGATGGTCCAAAAAACTTGGGAGAAGATAGTCTTAGACCCTCGAGCAATAAAGAGCTTTAGCTTGACTGAGAACCCCATGGATTAGAGATGTTAACATTTGGTGGAATGTATTTTTGAATAGTTACATTTTGGAGTATGATGTAACCACCTATTCATGTCTTCAATAAGCCAAGTTATATTTCCTTTGAGAACCATGTGGCCATTGCATTAAACACTTTTCCTTAGAAATTAAGAAGTTATTTATTAATTTGGGACCTGAGACTATGCCAATGGAGATCTAAATCCTTCTATCAATGAGCTACACATTTGGGAAAGGAGTAGAAAAGAGTTTGTAAAACATTGTGTGTTTAAAATGGTAGCTAGTTAGAGTGCATTGTGAAAGCAAAAGTATAATGAAGCTCAATAATGGATTATAAGAATTAGTGGTACGATAATGGACTAGGAAAACTTAGGAAGTATTATCAGGATCTATAGGGAAGTGGAGACACACAAAGAGGAACCCATAACTTTTGAGTTGTATCCTATGCCTCTAATATCATATGAATGAGAAACTATCTAGATGATAGGAACCAAGAAACCAAGTATAAACCAATTAGGCTCCTTAACCATAATGTGTGCTCATGATCTTAAATCACATGTAGTACACATATATAATTAGGACATAGACAACGTGGAATCAGGGATTGAGTAAGGGATACTACAACTTAGCCATTTGACATACATATATAAATATAAGGGTAGTTTCAAAAGTTATAGGCTATAAAGGTCCACTATTAGAGGAAATTCAAGCTCAAAAATTTGAAGTAATTAGCTACAACCGTGTATTTATTTTGGAAAATTGGATGGCCACACATCAACCTTCAGGTGCTTCAAAGAGTGATGCAACCTAAGAAAAAGGCCAAAAGGACTGAACCACTACTGATGATACTAGAGGAAGAGGAGGTGCATGAAGGAGACATAGTTCTTATTAGGGAAGAAACTCCAAAAGAAAAAATTTAACATGGAGAGGAAGAGGAAACAAGCATGACATGGAAAAATAAGAAGATTAAATCTTCTCTACCTCTATCACTACTAATTAAGGAAATATAATACCTAGAATTAGTGTTGCACATGTAAAATTAGGTCTCCAAGGTTTTTAGTTGCATAATCTTCAATTACAACCATCAAAAACTTAGAAACAAGGTTGAGCTTCAAAATGAATATCTAGTCGAGTGATAGAACACAAAGAACCAAGTGGTCTTTGATCTGAAAATCTTTAACCAATTGAAAAATATAAGGTTATTCCAACTCTTCAATTTTCCATATTTTGGAAAGCCCATGGAGGTAGTTTAGTTCTTTCTCTTGTGCATCCATAAGGACTTTATCTAATTTGATAGGAATAATATGAAGATCATGCCCAAGAAAATAAGCAAGGTCATGGGATTGCAATGCTCAGGGTTAAGTGTGATTGATGACTTAGAAGACACCAAGGAGATATAAAGGACCACCATGATGCTCATGTACTAGAGGTAGGGCCATGCCATGAACATCAAGAACCTACAAGATTTGGCCCTCTATGCTATAGAATAGATCATTATGACCAAGATCAGTGGGACTGATTAATGGAAAGAGGTCAATGTGATGCACCTCCATATTGAACACTAAGTCACTTAGGGACTAAAATACAATTTGGATTTGTATTTTACCTAGAATATCATCGAAGATATGAATAAGACCCATCAAATGCCTAATTATAGGCTCCTATGGGGGTATTCCTTCTCTTAATAGTTTTTACTAAAATTGACATGCTATATTATAGCTTAGAAGTGTTGAAGTGGGTATACCCTCCCACAAATAAGTCCCCTAATGAATGTTATAAGTCATTCACATGCCTTCAACACATCAGCCCTTCATACAAAATCAAGATGAGTTACTAGTTTAATGGGATGAAGGTGGAAATCAAGAATGAGTGGCACCTCTTGAAAGACTTGCCCCCTTTAGTTATTGAGAAAGCCCAATTTTTTATAAAGTATAAATTCTCCCTTACACACATCAAAATCAACCCTTTCAAATAGTTCTTTACATGGCTAAAGTTACCATACACCTTCTCAGTGTAGTAATTCATAGACTCTATGAACTGGATATATGATGCACAACCCATTATCTTAGAAGTTAAAAAGATTGATATGAAGACTTATACTCTCTAAAATATGTTCATTTATTTAGGCAAGAAGGCCTATCAAGAGAAGAGGGAGATAAAATTGATGGATATCAAGGTAAAGTAAATAATGGTGGGTGAAAAAGTACACCACATATTCTACATACTACATCCCCAAAAGGATTTATAGGCTACAGACCCTAAGGAGAAGCTCCAAAATGCATCCCCATTGAAGAAGTGGCTAGAGCTTGGTTCCAACACAAGTTTACAATAGAATCCATAAAAGTAGTAAAAAAATACCCAAACCCCTCAACTAGGCTATGTACCTTTGCACCTATATCCACCTCACCCTTATCCATATCCACCTCACTCTTATCCATCTCCACATCACCTTTATCCATATCTACTCCAGCCTTCTCTAATTAACCCTTCTCCATTGTACCCCTCTTCTCCCCAACCTTATCTTCCCAAATTTCCACCACCAATATTTCCTCCACCTCCACCTTCTCCTCCACCTCTTCCTTATCCCCCTAAGTCTACTCCAAAACCATCTCCTTCAAAATCATCTACTTTAGGAGCTACCCAATAGTATACTAATGAGCAAGTTGGTAGGACATTCTTGAAGTATAAATTCATAGCTTAGATTCTGACTCCAAGAAGACTCCCTCATCAGTGTGGGAGGAGAAAGCTACCTCTAATGACTCACTATTTGATGTTGAACCACTCTATAGTGAAGAGGATAGTGAGGAAGAAGAGAGTGAAAGGGTTATTTGTAGCATTCCCATGGCTACCAATGAAGAGGTCATCTTAGAGTGTGAACCTTATAAGGGGAAGGAACCAGTCAAGTCCATGAAAGAGCCTCATAATGATGCATCTACCACTCCATGTGAGTGATATTAGTTTGACATCCTTGATTAGATGCTCTATCTATAACCACACTTCATTTTAAAGGATAAAAATTTGGAGACAAAGAAGTAGGTGTCTTTTTTTTCTAGACATGTATAATGAGGAGCAAGAATTTGAGCTCCCTCAATATAGCCTCTCCTTGGGACCTGATGTTCTTATGATGCCCAATCCACTATGGGTTGATTCTCAATAGATCTCCCCTCTTATATCAAGTACTTAATTTTTGAAGCTGACCATAGAGATCATATACTAAAACATTTTGTTAGAATCTGATGCACACACTATCAAAAAGAAACATGCCCAAATTGTGGGTATGTATAATAAAGAGATTGTAGATAAACAAGTGCTCATTGAGTAAGTAGACACTTTGAAGCAAAATGTCCAAGAGGCCATAGAGGTAAAAGTAAAAAATTTGAACCTCTATAAAATAATTTTACAATAAGAAATAGAACTGGAAGATGGCATACCTCTAGATAGGGATTCCATAATCAAGCTATAGGACTTGGTGAACCTTATGCAAAAGTTATGCAAGGAGTAGCCCATACTAAAAGAAGAGGGGTTAGAGCTAGTAGAATAATTCACCATAGTATTAAAAGTATACAAGAGTACTCTAGAAGGGGTTTGGGAAATTATCCATATTTTGGATGGAATTTTTACATGGTTGGCACACCCAAATAAAATTTTAGAGACTTAACTCCAATCTAGAGAAGCTCAAAAGTAGTAGATGGCTAATGTTGCACTTTTAATAAAGGACCACATTGAGTGTGCTAAGGCATTTAGGGATGTGGAGATGATGGAGGACATAATAAACACACATCATCAATAGATAAATACAATTTTTTTATCCCTCTGAGAATAGGTTGACAAAGAGGTCTCCACACTTAAATATGTCTAGAAGGATGTTACTGCATCCCTAGACAAAGTGGTAAAGAAGGAAAATAAGAACTCTATCCAACTTGAGGAGATGAAGAAATCAAAATTGGTCATAGAAGAAATAAATACCAAGGTGCTCAAGGCATTATCTCATTGGGACAATGTTAGGAAGTAAATCAAGCAAATGAGACCCAAGTTTTTGACAAAAGCTACTAGTATGACTTACTCTAGGATGGACTAAAAGCTTAGTGTGGGGTGATGTTGCCCCCAAATTTTGGATAAGTATTATCCATTTTGGCATAAAATTGACATGGTGAGAAAGGACCATGGTATGGAACTTAATAAGCACAAAATTACCATGACGTAGAACCTATAGGGTGCAAGAAGATAATAATATGGATGGACTAGCGTGAGAAGACCTAATCAAATAAGAATTAGTCAAAAGGAACCTAATGACTTAAGACTCAAAATTGAAGTAAAAGACTAAGGGAGTGCATGGGAATTAGGAGAAGTTAAGGGAATGGTTCATATGGGACACCTAGACCTTATCCATAGGAATTTTTGCACTGAAACATAAGGAGAGGAACACATAGTAGCAAGGATCTAGCATATAGCATGGATATAAGGGGAAAAGGTGCAGATCCTTAGAATAAGAGTTTATTGAATCCCATGACTCCCAGTATATTAGGAGTTTGTTGGATAATTAATAAAGTCATTAATGATTAAAAGCACTTGGTTAGGGATAAACAAGTATAAATACCCCTATTGTAAAGGACTATGGAAAGGATGATGATGATGGATGGATGTATTGTTAATGTGATGGTTAAGCTTAATTATATAAATTTTTAGGTTTTATCAAACTTTGTGTGTTCATGATGGATGATGTCATGTGAGTTACTTAGCATGAATTTTTGTGTATCTCTTTTTGTATAAGAAGTAACTTTGAAACTATAATGTTACTAATTTATGTAATCATGGTAGTAAAACTTAAAACTCTAAGGTTATAATAGTCTATCTTTGCATTTATGAAATATATAATTGAATACATGTTTGAAATAAAGAATATACCTAAGTATTACTATACAAAAAAAACCTATGAGAACTAATATTAAGCTGCATGTTTTAGGTAAGTATGCCAGACCTTTGTCTTGTGTAAAAGGGCCAACACACTAGCTCATTGGGCTAGATTTCAATGTCAACATTGTGTTTACAATAGAAAACACCAAAAAAAATATAGGGTAGGGTGTGTTGAATACAAAAAAGTTATTTAAAATTCAAATGGTCTAGATTTTGAAACAAAGTCAAGAAGGTGGATGAACATAATGAATAAAAAAACATTTTTAAAAAAATCAAAGCCAAATTTGAAGTATATTTCATCCATTTTATGAAATAAACTAAGTTTAAAAATGAAACCATATGAACACTTAGAAATTAATTTTAAACAAGAATTCGGAATGGATTATATTTCTCAATAAAATAGTCCATGAATGTTTTAAAATCTAGATAAATCACCTAGGTCTAAGTTGAAATGGCCTGAAGAAAGGGAAATTGATGTATTATAAAAATAAGATTTAAACTAAGACTTAATAGATATAGGCAAATTTGGACATTTTAAACCAATTTAAACCTATATTGGAAATTTAGACCCATTTAAATAATGATGATTTAATCAACAAACTTGGTTAATATCAATGAAGAATCTAGAAGGCAGAAATTTAGATCTAGAAACTAGCAAACTAGAGACCAAGATAGAATAAGAGAGTCCCCATCTAAATATTTGAGGTGAGGCATGTTAGACCCAAAAAATAGTGACTTACATAGGGATAATGTTTCAAAAACATTTATAACCTAGGATGCAAATCTCTAGTGAAATCACTTCAAAACTTAGATTGTAAATCTTCATATGTGAACACAAGCATAAGCTACAAACAATTCTCTTCAGACAAAATCAAAAAGATGAAGGAGCCAAAGTTAACTTCAACATGTGGCATAATAAGTTCTAATTCTATTTTATACCATTAGTATATGAAAGTGATAAATTCCTTTATAGCTCTTGAATTCACATAACATAATTTAGACCTACATATACAACCAGAACTTATGATAGGAAAAATATTCAATAATTTAGATTGGGGGAAATGGTATGGGTATTTATCTACTATTAGCAAGTCATATATAACTCTGATAGAGATACTTTTGGCTCCATTAAAGACCTTGATCCACTATCATCTAGGCCATAAATCCTGCATTGTAGGTTACCTGAATCACCCTTTCAAGGAAGATTTTATCTTTTACATTTTATTCCATTTCCTTCAAAATTTTATTATAAAAATACTTTGAAGCTTTGTATATTGAGGTTTAGGGACCAAGCCAAGGGTATAATGATAGACTCAAAAAATTCAAATTACTAAGATAGATTCAAATCAAATTTACTTTTATTAATTGATTTATATATTATATTAAATGCAATTGATGGCTTTAGATGAAATTTTTTTTCTAAAATATACAAATTCTATTTAGAATCATAGGTCTCCACAATTCATAAAATTTACAAAAGAAAACTGAAGCAATCATGCAATTATTCAAGTATGAATTTCACCTTCAAATTTATAAGATTTAAATAAATTTCATGTTTCCATCAACCACTTGAGGTTCCTTAATGCAATACTGAAAATAAAAGGGATTACATAGGTTTTACTCTTTTACTTAGTGTTTTTTTTCTTAGGATAGAGCTTAAATACTATAAAGGGATGATAAGAATAAGGAAAAAGCTAGAATCTTGAATTAGAATAGAACCAAAATAAGAAAAATAGAAAACAAGAAACCTACTCTAAAACAAAAACATATACAAACAAGCTATTATTTAAAATAGGTAAACTAACCTAAATAAACAAAATAAATTAGTGAAAGCTAACTAAGAAATTCAGTATATAGAAATGAAACTATGCATATTAATTTAAACAAAAGCATGCCCAACACAATTAGGAGTGTGGGTCTAAAAACTCAAATCAACATGATTTCCACTTGATGGTAGTAGCAAGGTTCTTCTATTAAATTTCCTCAGGAAGGAAAGGATGTATTTTAATTACCTTAGAATTTATTTGATTTGGCTTCTTACAAAACCCATGTGATTAGCAAGCATGCATTCAAAAGAATTAGGTTTCTTAATTTTAAATTTAGAATCAACATAGGCTTGGAAAGAATTCACCTCAAATTATATCCAGGTAAATTTAGGATATCCATGGCATACCTCATCAAATTTAGAATCAATCAAACCCATGAGTGGAAAAACACATGAATTATTTTCTTGACAAAGATAACCATTGGTTAAGTCAACATTCCTAGGGAAGGGAAACACCCCTATTGAAAATACTAAAACATTAGGACTTATATGTCATTGGTAATTTATAAGATCTATAATTTCATATTTTTCACTTGATTATATAGAAGGGAAAAAATTAGATAAGCAGTGGTAAAAGTACCACCTGATAGGGATGTGGAATTAGACTTATAATCAAAGAATTTCTCTATCTTTATCAAAATATGCCATCTGAGAATAACTATCATTTTTATCCATGAATTTTGGATTAAGACTTGGAATTTATAGATCTATTACATGTGTATTAACCTCCTCATAGTTAGTGTATTTAGTAATCATATGTTTTAAGTTTGACTTTAGTTAAATCGAGACTTAAATGAGATCATCATCCTTATTTGCATTGTAATCTTAGTTTGTAGGTGAATATGTATTCAAGATATTCTCCTCCCTATTTGAAAGGTACTTATAATTTTTGATCATATCATAATCTAGATTATTATAAGCTTCTGATTTATCCCTTTCAACTACCCCATACTTAGGATATAAACTTTCTTGAGGGGGACAATGACCTAGACTTTCACTACTAACATTTAGGTCAATGAAAGGGATGAACCCATATTTGTATTCAGCCAAAATTCCATAAGGTATTAAGACTATATAAATCCAAAAACCACATAAATAATTTGTGTCCTTCACAACTCCCTATTTTATTCACCTCTTTCATTGAAAAGATCTTCATACATGAACTTAGGATAATCATTTTCCTTTTCTTCAAAACTAGAATCAATATAATCATAAACAATAGGTCTATCTAGTTCTTGATTTTGAGATATTTTATTAGAATTAGAAGAGCTTAGCTCATGTTAACTCAAATCATACACAAGGGATACGTTTACTTTGTGTTTAATTGCAATGATATTGGGCATATAAGGTTATGAGACTACCAGTTCTTAAAGGGTTGGATCATTAGAGATAAGAAAATTTTATACTTTGTCCTCTATTTCTAGCTCTTACATCTCATTGAATTATTCTTATAGGGGACTATAGGAGGTTTAAGACCCTTCTTTTTATTGTAATTATAAGTTCTCTTGTAATTTTAAGATTTCCTCTTTAATGTCTAAAATGTATTTTTACACCTCTATCATGTCATCAAAATCATGATCAGGAGGCTCATATAGAATGGCATCCACTTTGATGGTGATGAGGTCTTGGTTTTCTTGATTATCAAGCAAGATACTAGGGAGACAGGGACAATATTCCACTAGGATTATAGATTAAATTAGGAATTGAATTTATAGACTCTACAAGTGGAAATAAAATTTGGTGTTAAGCTTAAATATGAGTCATATGCTTCTCCTTTCAAAGTGAAGGGAAACATTATATAGGCTACGTCTTCAAATTTCACTATTAACATATTAATAATCACTCTATAAGCAATAATGTGTTCCTCAAAAAATCCTATATGGTCACTCTAAAACCCCAAGAGGAAATCAAAGGGATCTTTAGGCATGGCATGCTGAATTCCTAGAATGTTTATGGTTGAATCACCAAGCCAAAGAATGGTGATAGCCATGAAATTTAAGGGATTAAAGATAATATTAAAGAATATCTACAATAATATAATCCTTACCAATTATGTTCCTCTTATGTCTCAACAAGTGAAATAAGTAAAATCAAGAACATAAATTTGGACCTTATGATCCTTGCAATGGGGTCCAAGTTTCTTTCAAATAGACAATAATTAAAAGATAGATAACAATCAAGATTTATTTATCCCTCTTATCACTAGTTTTTAGTAATCCCAAAATATTATGCCTAAACTCATTCATGCAGTTGAGTTTTCCAGGGAGAAAAGTGAGGGACAATGTATAAGATAAATATATCCCCTCATTAATTTTAGGATTGATGCTAGTTCAATAAAATGACCAATTAGTTTGAAAAAATGTTTACTCTAAAATAAAAAACTACTACTATTATAGGCTTAATTTTCACCCTTGGAGAGGGATCTTCAAACTTTCTCCAACTAATTTATAATATTGGGATAACCCCAAGTTGTGGGTAACCTATGTTGGGGCTGAACCTCTAGAGAAGGTTGGATTCCTCTTGATGCTTACCTAAACTAATGTTAAACTAATGATTTATAGGGAAAAGTGTTATAAATATGGTCAAAATATCCTAGGAAATCTATAAGGGTGATGCACCAAAGTTAAATGGACACTCATATAAGCTTAAACACACACTAGATCATCAAAATATAACTATGGCTTACTCAATCTCACTAGTTGCATAAATGTTTCATAGAAGAGGTTCCAAATGGAACACTAGTATATACCTACAAGTTAGCTTTAAAACACCTTTAAAGAGGCAAGTAGAAGGACAACAAACTAGGAGTAATCTCCTTCACAAATTTATCATGCATAAACATACTAAGCATTAATTAAAGGTAAGAGAAAGGCAAAGAGTTGATCCTATTAATTCAAAAGGTACTTCTTACAATATTTTGATAGGGTTTAACCTTATCAAATGAGCACACTTTTTTAAGAGTCTCAAAGATTATCCTTTTCTTAGAAAATAAAATGTAAAATTCTAAAAGCTGAGATCCCCCTCAATGGGAATGAGACCAAGATATATAGGGGAAAAGAGATAGAGAGAAAGGATGTGTGATAACACTATTAGAAAAAGAACACTTGTCCTAGGTCATTAATTGAACCTAAGTTTCTACCTTTTCATCTTAACTAATGAAAACCTTACTACTTTTTTTATCAATGAGGGAACTGCATGTGGCTTGTTGAGTGAGAAAATTTCCAAGGGTTCTAAGGATGCATTGAATGATCCTAACTATAGTTCCCATCACTTGACCTTTTATTTTATCATTCACACCATCTCTCACTTGAGGTCAAAACCTCATGATCATGGATCTGATCGAATCATGGCTTAGTGCCTTTTAGGTGGCTACTTGTTGAGACTATGGCCATGTTAAAAGACAAAAACCATTTACATTAATCACCTATCTACTTCGCTTTCATAACTAGATCATAGTTCCCACCTATAGATGGAAAACCAATCTAAGGACATTGGTTTTCCTATATTTGTCTATATTAAAATAGACCTATATACCATATATCACCTTTTGGACCCCACTTTATTTTTGTAGAGTTAAGACTTCATTATATACAAATCCTTATTTAACTCAATGAACCAGTCTCAAGAACAAACCCTATAATCTCTAAATTATCAAACCAAAGATCAATATTAGCTCTAATGGTAGTCCCTTTATATTATTTATATCCTAATGCATTATCTAGACTACTCTATGGTATTTTAACTAGTTCTAATGACATTGGGAAGACCCTACAAAACTCTATGTTTATGGTCTAAAATAACTTTCCAACCTCCATCAATAATCCTAAGCTCATATTTAATCTAATTGGTTGTCAAAATCTAACTCAGATTATTAACATGTTGACTCAAATTGCTCCATAGATTTCAATCTATTCAAAGACCCGTGGATCATTGATATTCTAACTATTGAATGCATCTTTTACACTTGTCACACACATTTTCCCTTGAGATTCATTGACCCTTTGACTACATTTTTCCATTAGATCTATATGCTTGATCAAATTCCAACCTTTGATCTACTAAGACCATCATTTTAAAACTAATGGATAGTTCATGACCCTAAAATTGACATCCTCACATCTATCAAATGATGTTTACGTGACTGTTATTGACCTTTATGTGACCATAAAATATAAGATTGATATGATTTATCTTTATTTGTATTTAAATTTGACATCCTACTAATAATCATTCAACATCTTGTAGAAAGAGATTTATGTTTCATAGACCATCAAATTTAATCACATATAATTTTTTTCTTGAGCTTTAATTTGATGTTAGCATGAATGTCCTAAGTTGTAGTTCTATTTTAACTAAATTTAAAGGCTTATATATTGAATCATGAGAATCATGGAGGCACAAAAATTTTACAATATGTTATTGAGACCAAAAATAACAAACCCATTTGATCTACTAGTCTTGGGAGCTTTCTAGGTGAAGATATTAAATGCACAAGTTGACTGGTCCATTTGATCTTTCATGACATCCTAGCTCAAAGATGGCTAAGTATGGAAACTTGGAAAAATATAACCGAGACAAATTTGATCATGAATAACTCTATTTACACTTTTTAGGAGGTCTTTTAACTTAGCATGTATGATTTAGGGACTAAAATGAACAAACCCATGTGACCACTTTCCCCTACAATTACTGCATGTGCAATATATGGCCTTGTCAAGATGCTCACTTGGATCTTCTACCACTAGATATGAGATGTATAGATGAACATAATGAAGAAATAGATATATTCCTTGAATTTACATACTTAACTCAATCACTTTTGACATCCCATAGGGTCTCTTTGTAACTATAGACTTGCCCCTTAAAAATTGGCAAGATATACTTTTAAGTAGGTTGAAAGTGTTTTCAAAAGATATGAAACCCTTTGGTCCATTAATTCATCCACAAATCCTATCCAATACTTGATCCTACTTGATCCTTAGGAAACTACATTACATTTAGGAAAGTTTTGTATGTGGGCCAAAAAATGGCCAACATCTTTGGTGACTCACAAGGAAGCATCCCTGCTATGATTTGAGAACCCAAACCATTTGTCTTATCTAGTCCACTAGGCATGGAGTCATTAGATTTTGTAATTGAGATAAACCTCTTTTGAATTAATAAGGATCAAAATAAAAAAAACACAATAAAATGCTCGAGGCACTTTGGAAAAGGAAACAATAGAATAAAAAAGAAAAGTACACAAGGCATTTAGAGGAAAACATAAAGCTATTCTATTATGTATAATATGTTACAATAAATGTAATGATATTCAAAAATATGGATTTAAATGAATTCCATTGACTAAGATGGGTAATACCTTTTGATCCATTTTGGTAAGCTAAAAATATTTGTGCTCCTTACATCCATGGATCAAATAAGGACCACTCCACAAGTTGTCAAACTTGGTATGGTTTCCTAGTTCGGCCTTATTCAAGTCCCATTTTAGGACTAGGTCCTTCCTTAAAGCTCCTTGATATAAATCTTTTTTCAAAGGCTTTATTGACCTGAGATTGATATGATTTCAAATTTTTTATAGCAAGGTCCCTGGTCTCTTCTAACTCCATGAGTTATATCATCCTCACATTCATGGGCTCATCCTCCATCTACTCAAGCTTATGGGCTAATTCTAATGTAGAAAACTCAAGGGAGATAGGAAATTTGGATTCACTTACATACAGATTAACATATAGAGAATTACTAATGGTAGTCTTAAGAGTCACCCTATCATCCCACAAGGTTGTCTTTAGCTTGGTGTGCCATGTTCTCTAATTTTCCTCCATGGTCCTCCTAATGATCCTTAGAAAATTCTTGTTTGTGAATTTTTCTAGTCCATTTCCTTAAGGATAGTATTTGGAAGATGTTCTAAGGTAGATGACTAGTTTGAGAGCCCAATCACTTTTCTTCATACCAAGGAATGCCAATCCATTATCTAAAATTATGGTGGCTGGGACACCAAATCTGGTCACAAGGATGTCATAAAAATCCAAGATTGCACCTTTACTAGACTCCTTCAAAGTAATGATTTCCACGTACCTGGTGAAATATTCAATTGCATTGAGCACCCATTTATACCCTACACTTGAAGGTAGATTGATCATCCCAATGAAGTCTAACCCCCATTGCATGAAGGGTTGTTCCACCTGAATATGATTGAGTAGAAGGGATGCTAGTTTTTGCTTTCCTATAAAGAGGGCACAGTTTTAGAATTTTATGATCCATGCATGAGAATATTTTAAAATATTGGGTTAGTAATAAATAGCCCTCATTACCTTTGCTATAATGGTTTTAGTTATAAAAAGACCTCCTACAGCTCCATCATGGAACTATTCCAAGAGTTTGGTCACCTAGTCATCATCTATGCATCTAAGGAGTACCCCCATTGAGGTCATTTATAAAAATAACACCATAAAATAATTCATAAGGTATATATTAAAGCCTAAAATACCTTATTTTGGATCTATCTAAATCTTGGTAGCATTCTCTTATTTCCAAGAAGTGAGCCCTATCTAGAAGCCAACTCTTTTGAAGTGGAAGTGTACCTACTTATGAGTTATCTTAGGTCACCAAAATAGATTTCTTGTCTTCTTGGAGGTCATTCACCATGGGTTCACACAAGCCCTTTCCCTTGAAGAGTTTGGTAACCTTCATCTCTATGTCATACTCTATGACCTTTGTGATATAGCCTGCTCTCTTCTCATTCAAATCTTTATTGAGGAAATCCCTAACTCTAGGATGAGACACCATAAGATGGATCTTATTGTTGAAGAATATGGGCCTAAAATGGCTTATAAAGGCTTAAATAAATTTATTCTCAATGAAATTATACCTCACCTCATATTCTTCTAGACTTTGACTAAAAAAGGCAATTGGTTGCTCCATTGCTTCACTATTCTTTTACATCAACATAGCTGATATGTTGTTAATGTTAAAAAAGGTGTACAAGATGAAGTCATTATAAAAAATAAGATTTAAGAGTGAGGTTAATTTGGGTAAAGTCTTGATTGATGGCTTTAAAATTTTCCTTTCCTTCATCATACCAAGCAAACACTTAGTTCTTCTTCAGTATGGTAGTGATAGGCTTGACTAGGTTTGCAAAACTAGGTATGAACCTTCTCATAAAGTTGATCTTCCCAAGGAAGATCTAGAATCCCTTTGTATTCTTTTGCAAGGATAAGTCTAATATAACACTTACTCTATCAAGATCAATAAATAATCCCTCTTTTAAGATAATATGACCTAACAGTTTGCCTTCATACACAAAGAACACACATTTTTGGGGATTTAAAGAGATCCCATAATCTTTACATCTGTAGAATATCAACCTCAGATGGTTTATGTGCTCATTATCATTCTTGGAGAAGAATATAATATCATCCAAGTAGACTAACACCATTTGATTTATCATTCCTTAGAAGACCATGTCCATCACCCTTTGAAAGGTTTCCCTAACATTAGATAATCTAAAAGGCATCTTATGATAATAAAAAGTCCCCCACTTGGTGGTGAAGGTAGTTTTGTATTGGTCCTATTCTCTCACTAGCACTTGGTTATAACCTGAATATCCATCTAAGAGAGAGAAGTGTTTAGAAGCAATAACTAATTTCATGAGTTTCTCCATAGATGGTAGAGGGTAATGATACTTCAAAGAGACCCTATTAATATCCTTGAAGTCTACACACAATTTGATCTCCCCACTCTTCTTTTGATAGGTACTAGATTAGCTACCCATAAGGAGTGTTTGATTGGGAAGATGATCCTAGATTCAACAAGCTTGTTCAACTCCTTTCTCATAAGCTCTTCAATCTTGGGGTTTATGGGCCTTTGCTTCTACCTGATAGGCTTGGAATTAGCCTCTATCTCTATTATGTGTTGGGCCATATTAGGATCAAATCCCCTTAGGTCACTATTTTTACAAGCAAATATGTTTGTTTATTCCTTACAAAGATCTATGAAAGCATGCCTTTCAACTATCATACTTACTTTTCCAAGCTTGAGGAGCTTGTCTCCAAAGATAAGAACTCTTTCATAGTTCTCTTTGTTAGTTGACATCACTGATTTATCCTTCCTCATATGATCCCCTTCATGAAAGAGGCCTTCTAGGATGACTATCCTTTTAAGAAGCTTATTAGAACTTAATTGAATGATTTTTTCCCCATACTGATGTTGTAAATTTTCTTGATTGAGGGAAGAGAACTCTGCTTCTTACTATAAGAAATTTGCAATCTATTTATCATTTTCAAAGACCTACTAGTGAGATTAATTATCTAGCACTGATGGTCTTATTACGACTTTGACATGTGTTTGAACCTTGGTTCTTTTCAAATCATTTGGGATGTCAAAATGAGACCCCAAATTTGTTGGCCTATCAACATGTTGGTTTTGGCCTCTTAGCACTGATTGGATATTGAAATCCTCAAAGTCCTCAATGAGGTCCCACACTCTATGTTTGTAGTAATTCATTAAAGATTTTTTAGTGGCATTATGACCTCTATTTTGGTGTATAACCACTTCACTATTCTCATAGACTTGAAACTGCTTGATCTTTCTCTTATTAGCCCATTGAAGACCATGAATGAGACCTTCATATTTTGCTACATTATAGGAATAGCTAAATTGGAACTTATATAAAGAGAAATAATTATAATTTGGAGGGGATATTAGCATGACACCTACACTCACCCCGTTCTTTCTCCTTGAACCATCAAAAAACAACTTTCATAGACCACTAAGATGTTCTTGAGGCCTTATGAGGGATGACATAGGTTAGTTTTATTCATGCAAATAGAAGACACCCAAGTCCATTTCTTCAACATCTTCTAAGGGGTCCACTTATTGGATATCATTCCACATCTCATCCAAGAACATGTCTTGTACCTCTTCTAGATGAGTGTTCAAATCTTATCCCATTGTAAACTCATATTCATCAATGATGATGCAATTGATGTTAACACTATCTACTCCATAGGGATCTATATGGAATTATGAAATGGGCTCATATTTGATTGACACTTTGGTCTCATACCTTATCTTGAATGCCATATAGGACCAATTTTATTTAAGATAGCCCCTATCTTTATTTTTAACTCTTTGTGCAAGTATAGTGCAAAGCAAGGAGGCACATCCAAGACCAATACATATTGGGCCACTAAGATAATAGGATAATTTTTTAGGGTCATACTAAGGTACTTGATTATACCAAATGGATTTGGATAATAACCATCAAGTTTCAACACTCCTTTAGATTATGTCTCATATTTCAAACCAAACTAATCAACTATGGACTTTGACATCACTAAGGTACTATCCCCATTATCCACTAGGCAATTGTGCACTAGAAAATTGTTGATGATTATTGAAATATATCAGGGATGAGGCTTGAATATTCTACCTAATTTCCCTTCATTTGTCCCTTTAGCTACATTGGTAAGAAATTCATTTACCTTTCTTGGTGACTTATCTACAACATTGATATTTAATGGTCCTTCCTAAAGGATGTATACTTGGCCAAGCATGGAGGGCATGTCCCACATGGGCACACTCCAATTTGAATTTTTTATTTGTTTAAAAATGTTTATGGGTGAACCAAAAACCTTTACTTGTGCTTTGAGAGCCACCACTATTATTTATTGAACTTGTGAGCCTTGGGGCACAAAAAGCTGCCCTTGGCTCTGATTTTTTGGAGGTACTAGAAATTTTGGAGTGACAATAGGTTCACTTGGCTTTGTCAATGAAGGAGTAATGATGGGAATCTCTTTGGCTACTTCTTGGTCACCATCTATGTTCCTTCTTTTAAATCTTATGTTTTATGCTATTAAGACATAAGCCTAGCTAAAACCAACCTACTAATTAGATGTGTAACACTCTTATTGCTCACAATTCATCATTGTATCATTTGATTGATTTGGTCCCTAATTAGACCCTTGACCTTGTGGATATTATTCTAGTTTGGTCATTATAGGCACCTCTACATTTTAGGTCATGAGAGCTTAGTTGTATCCAAAATTAGTAGCTGGATACTATTAATCATTGAAGGCTTGGTTAAGGTCAATATTTGGAATAATATGTTGACCAAAAGACTATTTCCAAGGCATGATACCCTCTAATTCTTGAACCAAATTATTTTGAACTAGTATGAAGGTGTTGAAAGCACTAGAAACATTAGAATTAAAGTTATTATTCCTATTATAGCTATGCTACCCTTGTCCTTAGTTTTGATCTTGGCCCTAACCTTGGTAGTTCCTCTTATAGGAAGGTATATTTGCTTGAAATTCTTGTGGTTGAGGATGATATGAACTTTTATAAGGCATGTTGAAATCCTCTTGCCTTTTGGAATTCACCAACTCATGCCCTAAGGACTGAAACATGATTTTGAGCTCTTAAAAGTTCTTTTATTCTAATGAATCACTAGATCCACTAGTAGAAGCTTTCTCTTTCTTTGGCACAAGGATTACAACAATTATTGGTCTAGGAAGAATGACATCCAATGGAGGGATAGTAATAGGATGTGGTTTGATTTTAGGAAATAAGGGCATTAGTAGTTTGGGTGTAAGTTTACTAGCTTAAACCAAATAATTTTCTACCTTAATGAATATCTTATATGCATCTAGAAGTATATTTCCTCCAATAGATTATATCATCACTACTATGCCACTATTTAAAAACTTTAAATAATATAAGAAAGCAAAGTTAGGGGTTAGTCTAATTGTGTTTGGGATTTTATCCCATGTTTTTTGGAACCTTGTGTTGAAGTCGTGCATGACTTCATGAGGAGATCTAATAATGGTAGTTAGTTATTCTATAAGTGACAAATGGTCACTTTTATCCTCAAATCATTTACAAAAGGCCTCCCCTAATTAATCCCATGTTTAAATGGATTTAGAAGTAAGGCCTCTATACCAATCTAGGGCCTTTATTTTGAAAGAATTAGCTATAGGCCTAATAACTATATTCTCCTCAGTGACATTATAAATATTAAAAAAGTTGGATATGTCCATGAGGTGCTCAAAGGGTGTTATAGCTTAGTCTCTAATGTAATAAGTAATGGTTTTAAGGGATGAAACTGGGATAGGATCATAGTGATCAAGGGTTGAAAGCTCTAAGGGCTTCCATGACTATGTAAGGGGTTCATAAATGGCTTCTTATGCCTTGGAAATGACCTAGGAGCAAAAATTCCCTGATATGGATGAGTATTGGTAAACCTTAATCTTTTTTCTAAATTTAAAGGTAGTTCAACAAAATCAGAATGAATACCTCTTGAAGTTAACCTTTTTATCAATTTTGGCATGAGATGAAGCTATTTCTCTACACTAGAGTGTTTTTTCTTCCTTTTGGAGTCATTAGATGTTATTGTTTGGGATCTTAACTAATCTTTAATTTGACCTTGTTGTCACCTTTGGCATGAGATGAAGCTACTACTCTACACTAGAGTGTTATTTATTTCTTTTAGAGTCGCTAGATTCTATTGTTTGGGATCTTAACTATTATAAATTTGATCAAACCAACATTAAATTTGATCAATATTTCTTTTAATAGAAGTGGGTCCCATCAAGTGTGCCAAAAACTATTATAGGATTAATTTTTAACCTTGGAGAGGATTCTTCAGGCTCTTTCCAACTAAGTTATAATATTGGGACAACCCTAGGCTTTGGGTAACCTATGTTGGGGATGAACCTCCAGAGAAGGTTGGCTTCCTCTTGATGCTCACCTAAACTAACAAAAAACTAATGATTCATAGGGAAAAAGGGTTAGAAATATGGTCAAAATCTCCTAAAAAATATATAAGGGTGATGCACCAAAGTTAAATGGACACTCATATAAGCTTAAACACACACTGGATTAGTAAAAGACAACTATGGCTTACTAAATCTCACAATCTCATCAATTGCATAAATATTTCATAGAATAGGTTCTAGATGGAACACTAGTCTAGACCTACAAGTTAGCTTGAAAACACCTTAAAAGAGGCAAGAAGAAGGATAAAAAACTAGGAAGAATTTCTTTCATAAATTTACCATGTATAAGCATATTAAGTAATGATTAAATGTAAGAGATAGGTAAAGAGTTGATCATATTAATTCAAAAAGTAGTTATTATAATATTTTGACAAGGTTAAACCTTGTCAAATGAGCACACTTTTATAATAGTCTTGATGAGTATCCTTGTGTCAAAAAAGAAAATTCCAAATTATAAAAGTTTAGATCCCCCTCAATGGGAATGAGATAAGGATATATAAGGGAAGAGAGACAAAAAAATGATATGAGAGCACACTATTATAAATAAAACACTTATCCTAGGTCATTAATTAAACCTGAGCCAACACCTTTGCATTTTAACCAATGGAAACCTTACTACTTCTTTGATCAATCAGAACACTACCCATGGCTTATTGAATGAGAAAGTTCCCAAGGGTTCTAAGGATGCATTGAATGCTCACGGCTATAGTTCCCATTATTGTACCTTTTCTTTGATCCTTCATTCCATCTCTCACTTGAGGTCAAAACCTCATGATCATGGATATGATCAAATCATGGCTTCATGCCTTTTCGGTGGTTTCTTGTCAAGATTATGGCCATGTTGAAGGACAAAAACCCTTTGCATTAGTCACTTGTCTGCTCCACTTTCATATTTGGATCATAATTTCTACCTATATATAGAAAAATAATATAATTAAATTGGTTTTCCTATAATTATTTATATTAAAATAGACCTATAGACCATATATCACCATCTAGACCCCACTTTATTTCTACAAGAGCCAATCATTCATTATACATGGATCCTTATTTAACTAGTTTAACTAGTCTCAAAAATGAACCCTATAAGCTCTAACTTATCAAATTAATGATCAATATTATCTCAAATGGTATTCCTTTTTTAATATTTATATCCTAATAAATTATTTAGACCACTCTATGGTGTTTGAACTAGTTCCAATGACATTGGGAAGACCCTACAAAACTCTATGTTCATGGTTAAAAATAGCTTCTCGACCTCTATCAAGAATCATGGGCTCATCTTTAATTTGATTGGTTGTTAAATTTTGACTCAACTCACTAAAATGTTGACTTAACTTACTTCATTGATTTCAACCTATATGAATACTCATAGATCATTGATCTTCTACTTATTGAACTCATCCTTGACACTTATCATGCATATATTTGCCCCTAAGATTCATTGAACCCTTGACCACTGCTTGCCATTAGATCTAGATGCTCTATCGAATACCAACCTTTGATCTATTGGGACTCATCATTTGAAATCCAATAGCTAGTTCATGACCCTAAAATTGATGTCCTCACTTCCATCAAATGACATTTGAATGACCATCATTGACGATCACAAGACCATCAAATTAAAGCTCAATAGGATTTGTCTTGTTCTATCTTTAAATTTGATGTCTCATTGACCATCATTAGACATCTTGTAGAACATGATTGATGTCCCATGAACCACTAAATTTAAGAATAGATAGATTTTTTCCTAAGATTTAATTTGACATTAGTGTAAATTCCTAAGTTGTAGGTCCTTTTTAACTAACTTTTAAGGCTTATATATCAACGCACAAGGATCATGAAGGCACAAAACTTTTAGGAAATGTTATTGAGACCAAAAATAACAAACCTATTTTATCCACTATTATTGGGAGCTTTATAGGTAAATATATTAAATGCATGAGTTGAATAGTCCATTTGATCTTTTATGATGTCCTAGTTCAAAGATGGCTATGTATTGAAACTTGGCAAAATCTGACTAAAGATCCAACTTTGATTATGCATAAATCCATTTATGCTTTGATGGAGGGCCTAAAACTTAGTGTATATGATATAGAGATTAAGATGAACAAACCCATGTGACCACTTTCCCTACAACTACCACATGTACGAGATATGGCCTTGTCAAGATGCTCATTTGGATCTTCTACCACTAGATTCGAGATGCCTAGATAAACATAATGAAGAACCCGATGGATTATTTGTATTTACATACTTAACCCAATCACGTTTGACATCCCATAGGGTCTCTTTTTAATTATATACCTACCCCTTAGAAATTGGCAAGATACACTTCTAAGCAATCTTAAAGTGTTTGCAAAAGTTATGAACTCTATAATATCCCTTTGGTCCATTAATTCATCTATAAATCCTGTTCAAGCCTAGCTCCATACTTGATCCTTATAAAACTACACTACATTCAGGAAAGTTTATTATATGGGCCAAATAATGGCCAACAACTACCATAAGATGTTTAATTAATATGAGCATCCACTATTCATTTACTTATTTACTAATTAGTTGTATAAGCTTGTTGCATAACTAATTCAACTTATGAAACAATAAGCTCTACTTCAATGAAATTAATTTCAATATCTATACTAAGGTAAGATATCATAAAAAAGATAAAAAAATAAATCAAGGTAAGGCAAAAAAGAGAAGGGTTTATCTTAGATTGAGAAATTATTTGGACACTATGAGTTGAGATAGATCCTAAAAATATTTATACCACTATGTGTCTGGTCTAACTATTGGACATGCATCAACTACTTAGTAGTAAATCTTCTAAGGAAATTTTGAAAGCCATTATTCTATTGGATTCACTTTAAAGAAATCCTAACTTGTATTCTACAACTATTGCATACCATGATTACAAAAAGATTAATTAAAACAAAACTTGAATAAATCCAACAAACTAGTTTTAATAGTTGTTACACATTATAACTAAGACAATAATGTATGACCAAGTTTTGTTAGTAACTCTTAGCACTCATTTACCAACTAAATATATAGGATGAAGGCATTAAATGAAAAAACATAATAAAATTTGTATTCAACATTCTAAAGCATTTTGTTATAATTAATACCCTAATTAGACAATTAAATATAAAAGCATAAAAGGAAAGGCAAGTATAATCCTGGCATGAGTTGGTTGCCAACCTCGGATGCACAGTCAAGGTAAAAAACTAAGGAAGGGTAGGTGAAATCTTGGAATAATCCCAACAATGTTTCATCCCTAAAAGTATTGACCCTTAACAATGTCAATGCAACCTATTTATAAAGACATTCATGAAACTTATGGCCTCATATTCCAACTCAACCCATTAATAGGTGGTTTAAAATATTTAATGTTGATTTGAAAATGCATTTAGGATTCATCATTCATTGATATATTCAAAGACATTCCCACTAATTCAGTTGAACCATGCCTCTTTAAGGCAAATATCTTGTCTTTTAATCCTTCTTTGTCTTTATCTATACCTATGTACCTTGATCCTAAGTTGTCAAATTGGATACATATTTTAATATTGGTTTTGATAGCCTTGACAACCAAACAAGTCATCAATTTTAGTTCTCAGGCCTCCTTAATGACTAGGCATGTTTTTGTGGCTCACCGTTGCTACACAACATCCTATTACTTTATTTCATCCTTTTCCTTTGCTCTACGACTACTCATCATATTTTTTATGTTCTTAGTCATAACATAGAGGGATGATGACACATGGATGGCTCTCATTACTATACTTTCCCAACATTAACTATATAAGATAGTCTTATGACATCACCTCTAGGTTTTTGGGATTATAACACATGGGTATTTATCGCTACTTCGCTTTCCTATCATTGATCATATAAGATAATATATTGACATCACCTACAAGTTAGTGGGATGATGACATGTGGATGGATCTCACTAATCTAATTACTGAACATTGATTGTAAAATATAATTTACTAACATCACCTATGGGTTACAATTAATACCCTAGATAAATAATTAAATATAAAAGCATAGAAGGAAAGGTAGGTGTAATCCTATCATGATTATAGTTTCCATCCTTGGATGCATAATCAAGGTGTAAAAACTAAGGATAGGTGAAATCATGGAACAATCCCAATAATTTTTCATCCCTAAAAGTATCGACCCTTAACAATGTCAATGCAACTTATTTATAAAGATAATTCATGAAATTTATGGCCTCATCTTCCATCTCAACCCACTAATGAGGTGGTTAAAAATATTCAATGTCAGTTTGAAATTTTAGTCGATATTTACCTTTCCTTGACAAATTTGAATATGTTCCCACTAATGTAGTTGAACCATGCCTCTTTAAGGCAAACATATTATCTTCTAGTCCTTTATCTTTATATAGACCTATGCAACTTAATCCTAGTTTTTCAAATTAGAGGCACAATTGAATATTGGTTTTGATGGCCTTGATGGCTATAGGTCATCAATTTTAGTTCTCAGGACTCCCCAATGACTAGGCATGTTCTTGCGGCTTACCATTACCACACGACAACATATTGATTTTTCACATCCTTTTCCTTTACTCTGTCACTAATCAACATAAATTATATGTTGTTGGTCATGAGATAGAGGGATGATGACATGTGTATGGTTGTCTCTACTCTAATTTCCTAGCATTGACTATATAAGATAGTATTCAGATATCACCTTCATGTTTTTGGGATGATAACACATGGACATTTCTCTCTACTTCACTTTCCTAGCATTGACTATTTAAGACAGTCTACTGACATCACCTATAGGTTAGTGGGATGATGACATGTGGATGGATATCACTAATCTAATTGACCAACATTTATCATACAATATAATTTACTAACATCACCTCTAGGTTAGCAGGATGATGACATGTGGATAACTCTCACTACTCTACTTACCTAGAATTGATTGTACAAGATAATCTATTGATGTCACCTCTAGGTAAAAAAGACAATGACACATGGATGGTTCACTAATCACTTTCTTGGGGACTTGATAACTTGAATTGATGTATTTGGGACAATGGATCATCAATATTATGCACATAGTGCAGTCCCACTAAACATCTTACTAATAGGCTTATTGTATTGTTGAAGTCCCATAGAGTGGTATAAATTTACCATGTGGCTCCAAAAATAAAGTTAAAGAATTAAATAAGTCTAAAAATAATTTTTGAATGGGTTCAAACCATTGGGATTTGCTAAATATTTACACATGGATCTAGGAGTGAAAAGGGCACTTGTAGGCAACAGTATAAAATAAACATAGTCATCAACTCATAATTTAAATATAAGGGCCAATAACTAAGTCATTTGAAAATAAATTACTAAGCTATTTTAAATTCAAATGGTCAATATTTTGAAATGAAATCAGGAAGGCAAGTGAACTTAATGAATAAAATTCATTTTTAAATAACTCAAAGCCAAATTTGAAGTAGATTTCATCCATTTTTATGAAATTGACTAAATCTAGAAATGAAACCATATGAACACTTGGCCATTAATTATAAAAATTAAGTATAAATAGATTATATTTCTTAGGAAAATAGTCAAAAAAACTTTGAAAAGTAAGATAAATTACCTAGGTCTAAGGTGAAATGACTTGAAGAAGGGAAAATTGAAATATTCTCAAAATAAGATTTAGACCAAGACTTAATAGATCTAGGCAAATTCAAACATTTTAAACCAATTTAGCCCTAGATTGGAATTTTAGACTGAGTGTAATAATGATGATTTACTAAAAAATCTTGGTTAATATCAATGAAGCATCCAAAAGGTAAAACTTCACATCTAGGAACTTGTAAACTAGAGACCAAGCTAGAACAAGAGGGTCCCAATCTAAGGATTTAAGGATGGGGCATGTTGGACCCAATAATATGTTGTGTAATCAATATCATCAAGATAAAACCAATATTATATATTATTAGGATCATAATAATTAATGTAATCATTAGTATGAGAAATATATAATTGATTAGGTTGTTCTTAAACTTATTATATACTATTTTGAGCATCTGTGTATGAAACATTCACTGCACCATAAATTGGAATTGATTTTTGAATATTTTCATCATTATTAGTATCTTTGATCTTATATGGACAAGAGAAGAGTCATGCATATTTTATTTAACACTAGGAAATGACATAATTTGTACCTTGACTTCTTTATTTGAGGATGAAAGCATAGACTTTATAATATTGCTCTTAACATTTTGTTCCTCTATGCATGAAATAAATATGATGTTTGGATCCTTACAAACCATATTTATATCATTCAATTTTGAAGGCATGTTTTACTTTGAAAACTTCTTTTTTTAGAAACCCTCTTTTTAGGGTGCTTGTTTGCTTATATTGAGTTTGATTTTGAAACTTTTGTTCTTTTACTTTTTGTAACATATCTTGCTCTAGATTTGCCTTTGAATATTTTCTATTTTTAAGTTTTGCATTTTCAATTATTTCTGATCTTAATTAATCATTGATACCCATACTTATTATTTTTGTACCTATGTTATAAAATATGTGTGCATAAGGTGAGTGGGTTTCTTGATTTATGTATTGTTGATGGCATAAAATTACGCTAGATCCTAGCCAATCAATAATGGGAAGTTTCAAGTTGTGGGATGATGCGGCTTGAAACAACCTCCAAATTTTAAAGAAGCTGATCTCTTCTATTTTATAGGTGTTGGGGAAAAGGGATAGGAGACTAAATAGAAATGCAAAATGCAAGAATTAAAACCTATCTATGGTGATGTGCTTGAGCGTAATCTTAATCCTAACGTGAGCACAGTGAGGCTATTATATGATTCTATTACATTTAAGAGCAGACAAGTGCATGATCAATGTAAAAGATTGGAATAATAGAAATAGAGGCTCACAACAGGGGAGTCTTTTGCTGAGATACATGAATTGTCAATAAAGGCATAGTGTTCTATCTTCTTAGTAGAATCCTCCAATCACATAAGAGGCGCAAAAGTCATGCACAGTTATTTAGAACTTTAGACTCTAGAAAATGAGACAAGAAAATAACATTTCCAATCACAACACTAGAAAATCTACAGTATATACTACTTTGAAAATGATACAGACAACACCAACCAAGGCATGGAGCTTAAATTTCCTTAATTCATTTAGCCACATAAAGGGCACAGAAACATGCATGATTATATCAACCTTACAACTCAAGAAAATTGAGACAAGAGCAAATGATATTACTGGTCACAAACTCTGAAAGTCTAAAACTATAATAATTTCTTCCCCCTTTTAGATTTTACAATCTTGCTTATATAGCCTTGGGTGTCTCCTTTGATCACTTTCTTTCTCACGCAATCTTCTCCATCCTTCACCTCTTTGGTCACTCAACTGTCTACTCTACCTCCGCTATTAGGGGACAAATAAATAGTGCCTTCAAAGCTCACAAGCCCCAAAAATCTACCCAATGCACTGTTTCATCTTCTCGAATTAACTCTCACCAAATTTCCCTCTAGTTTCACTGTAATAGGTAGATGGGCACTCTGTTCTATTAGGATAGAAGAGGATACTTAGCCAATTTATGAAAAACTCTCTTTTTGATCAAGAAGGCACCAGAGGATGACACCTGGCCACCTTCACTTTCTTTAAAATATCATCTGAGACCCACCACAATCTTCATTCGGTGATTAGGCTTGAAGGTCATCTCTCAGAAGTTGATATGTGGTGACCTCCGCTGCTCCTGGGAAGATATGTGGCATCTTCCACTTTTCCTACTGGGGGTATGTGGTGCCTTTCACTTTTTGGGGATGGAGTAGAGAGGGACCTAGAAGGTGACACTTGGTAGCCTCTGCTGCACTTTGATACTTAGTAAAATGAATGATGCCTTTATGCATTGAATGGAAAGCATGGACCCAAGTATTGAAACAAAGGCTCTTGGTAGTCAACACATGGTGGCTTCTACTGCTTCTTCAATAGGTAATTGAGGGCCTCTGCAACTGCCACTTGGTGCTTTCCCCTCTCTCTATTGCTCAGCTCATCAGAAGTCTTTGTCAAAATAGAAAACACAGGTGCCTCTTATGATATGCGGATGCTAACACATGGTGCATTCCATTTAACTACTACTAGGTACGTGGCACAATCTGTGGTTCTCTAAAAATTTATAAAGAGGTCTTCGAAAGTTCCCAGTTGTCCATCTTCATCTCTCGGAGGCTGACACGTGGTTGCTTTTTCTTAAATCCAATACTTAGGACAAAATTGAAATGAAAAGAAACAAAAGGTAAAAAGGGATCACACTCTGAGGATGACACTTGATAGCTTCTATTGCACTTCAACACTTAGGCAAAATGAACCCGTCCTCTACTCCAAAACTCTGTGGCTTTACCCGAAGTGCCAAAATTGTAGTGCTCGACTAAAAATAATTGAATATGACATAGAGTAGGAAATTACTCTATAGTTATTAGCGACCATCAAGGCTTTTAAGCCCACTCAAAAAGAACTTGACTCCCGCTCGATCAAAATTTCAAAATTTACAGCTTCAAAAGAGCTATGTGGAAGATAGACCACTCATGGTTGGATAATCCTTGCTTGTTTTGCAACTCATCAAAAGCCAAATCCAAGCTAATGAGATCCTTATGCGAGAAGGTTTCCAAGACTTCGGTAGTGGCTTCTAGCTAGAAAATAGGAATTAGAATAGTTTCAACCTCAGAGGTTGGAGAATCATCCTACAAACTCTAAAAAAATGTTTGATCCCTTTGCCTGGCCAGCATCAATAGTTGGATTTGGTCCACCATCAGCACCATCCTCACATCTAAAAATGGGGAAGGAAGGCCCAATCGCACTAGATCTTTAATGTATTGCCTCATTTCATTGATGCCTTCTTTGATGACATCAAGACAGCTTCTATAATTGTTGGCTACATCATTATGACTAAGCTCCTCATTGACCCATTTCACAATGGCCATTCTATCAAGAATACCCATGGCTACCAATGTTGCATCCCTTGAGCTGTAGAGCTTCTCTAGTAAAGAATGAGAGTCTATGACTCTTTTGGAGATCATGGCTAGAGTGCTCTGTATTAGATTCTCGACCCTCTCACACAGCTACTGTGATTTAAGGAGGAAGGTGAAAACTAGCCTGAGCTGGAGAATCTCTAAAGAGATTCTCTCCCATGCTGACTCATAAAGGCCCTTTACCAGTTGCACCACTCTGATATCTCTCGACTTATTAGCCAACTCAATTGCTAGTTGCACGGTCCACTACTGCACTGCCTAGATCTAGGCTTGAAAAGTCACAGCCTTATTCTATTCTTCTAGCAACCTTTGTTGTGATTGGGTAACCTACAGTTGGAGTCCTTCAACTCTTCCTTATAGTGTTGCATTTTCCCATCTTAGAGCTATTGCTTCATCCTTTGCAAGCGCAAGTTCTATCTTTAATGAATCATTTTGGGCCTGAATTGCCTATTGAGTCTGGAGGGAAATAGTATCTTGAAACTATTTCTGTAGACTAGCTATCTCATTGTCCTTTTGGTTTATTTGTTTAGCCAAACTACTACAATTTGCCTTTTTTTTTGGCTAGGTCAGCCTCCATCTTCTACAGTCTCCTTGATATCCTCAAATAATCTTTTGTGACTACAGAAGTGGATTTGGTCATGAGCTCAACTCTATCTTGAGGCCTGAACAGGGACATGTCAATGGCCACTGTGTTCATGGTGTAGTCTTCCAGCTACATTTGTTTGCTCAGCCTGGAAACATTGGGTGACAAATGGGTCACCGTCAACTATTGTTGGATGGGGTCAAATTATGACCTCAAATGTGGAACCACCGGTGCTTTATTCTCTTTACTCCTCTTCTTCTCCAATCGAGCTTCTCTTGCCTTCCTTGTGGCATTAGCCTACATCTGGAAGGTGGAAGGGGATGCAATATGTCCCCCTGCAAAGGGAAATCCTTGCGGCAGGCTGTATTGGAGAGCCATTGGTTGTGTAGGGGTGAGTTGTAGGGGCATCTTTTTGGGAATGGAAGGGGAAAAATAGGGTAATGTTAAGGCTTGAGGCATCAAGGATGAGGTGAATTTCAAAATGGGAATGGTAGCAGTGGCGAGAGGTGTCATTTGGCTGGGTGGAGGCACCATGCTGGCAGGGTGAGGAATGGATTGAGAGGGGGGAGGGGGAGCAATTCCTACCTGAGGAAAAGTTGTAGTGCTCTGCACTGGGTGCTATGAAGGCTCTTTTTCCTCTTTTGGGTCTAATTGGAACTAAACCCTTCTCTTCCTGGGTGTTTCTGATGTTCCCACCATCTCTAAATCTCTTGTATAATAACTTGGTATGAAACTTTTGTAAGATAAAAACACACTTGCTACAACAAATTTAACTAGGCACCACAATCATAATGAGCAAGATATTTTTGCAAGAATGATTGAGAGTTTGTAAACTTTAAAATTTGCTAAGGGATATTTATGGGCTTATCAAGTCCCAAATAGCATTAAATTAAGGTGACCGTTAGCAAATCCTACTCAATCTTTAGGAAACAGTGAGGCAGACACATTATGCAGTGCAAGGTACCTTAGAGATTTTAAAAGATTTTGGGAATCATTTATTGTGGAAAATTTTTAAGAATTTAAAGCTTCTAAGATGTCGACTCTACGTTTAAAATGCTTAATTTAAAAGAAAAGTGGGAAAGCAAAAAACAAAACAAAGCAATGCGGGAATGGAAACTAGCTAACTACATTAATTACAAATCCTTATTTTCCTCTACGATCAAAAATGAACTTTCCAATGTCTTCTTTATGACAAGCCAACTTGTGTTGCCATACCAGTGATTGCAACGGGTATACCTTTGATGGGATGTCCTCTACGCTGGCCACACAAATTTGCTTGCACTCAAATGAGTCTGAGAAAAATGTGTATTTGACACCTATGAACTCTTGTTGTCCTTGAATGCCCATCGAATATTGGTTCTTCATGTTTTCAGGTGTCATCAAGAAATCATTGGCTATTGGTTCTTCACTCTGTGCCTTTTGATATCCATTATCTTTCAGCTCATCTTCTTCAGATTCAAGCTTTATTGCATCAGTATGCTCCTTGATGACTGAAAGATGGCCTTCCTTCTGCATACTCATTTGGGCCTCACAGTCATCTTCTCCATATCTGGCCAATCCATAGCCTTCCTGAATGATAGTGTCATCTGTCTCAATGACTTGGTCAAGGGAGCATCCATATTCCTTCATATCCTCTTGCAAAGTGAGAAAGAAGTCAGAAATGATCTCCTCCTCATCTAAAGTTAAGGAAAAATCTTGTGGCTTATCCTCTTTCTCATTAAAGGGGGTACCTATGGTGATTTCTTCCTCATCTGTACTTATGGAATCCTCTTGACTAGCCATGAATTGAGCATATTCTTCTGCATACTCAATTGCCTCCTTCAAAATATATTCTTCTTCAAAAGGGGATGAAGAAGAAGGCTGTGATGGAAAACATGAAGCTTCTTGAGTAGGGGTGGAAGGGACTTGAGGGGAAAGTGAGAGTTTGAGATCCTCTTCCCTTACTGCTATTATAGGTTCTACATTATTAGGGAAGTGATCTTGACGGGTTTGACCATGCTCATGAATAGGGGTGGTGTATGTCTGATATGGGATTTGTGGTGGTGGATATGAAGTTTGGTAGACTTGGTAAGGCTGGTTCTCATTAACACTTAGCCTCTCTTCGATGAACACAATCAATCCACACACTTCTAACATCTCATATGTAAGTTCTTGCCAATTTGCCCTTTCAATGGGATCCCACTCACTTTTAATTAGATCTATTGCTTCCCTTACTTGATAGATGATATGACAAGGAATCTCTTGGCCATATCCCCTTCTACTATCAAGCTCTAACACATATTTTTTAAATCCTATCAATGCTTTCTTGAAGGTAAAAATGAGATTAGGTTGGGCATAAAACTGGTATAGCTCGTGGCCATGTACATCCTCATTACTTGACATAATTCTAGGAGAAGTTTGTTCTTGATTAAATATATAAGGAGAATAAGACTCATAGCTATGAGTTACAGAGTTATACATACCAAAGGGATTTCTTGATGATACTGCTTGATTGGCTGATGACTCAGAGTCATTGTTGGTGTTGATAAAAACCTCCAAAGGCAAATTGGCTAAATAATACACCAAAATTCTTCAACTCTTTGAAAGATTGGTCCCATCGGGTGTGCCAAAAACTGTTGATGGTGTAAAATTGCGCTAGATCCTAGCCAATTAACAATGGAAAGTTTCAAGCTATGGGATGATGCGGCTTGAAACATCCTCTAGGTTTTAAAGAAGCTGGTCTCATCTATTTTATAGGTGTTGGGGAAAAGGGATAGGAGACTAAATAGAAATGCAAAATGTAGGAATTAAAACCTATCTATGGTGATGCGTCTGAGCGTAATCCTAATCCTAAACTGAGCATAGTGAGGCTATTATATGATTCTATTACATTTAAGAGGAGACAAGTGCATGATCAATGTAAAAGATTGGAATAATAGAAACAAAGGCTCACAACAGGGGAGTCTTTTGCTGAAATACGGAATTGTCAACAAAGGTGTAGTGTTCTATCTTCTTAGTAGAATCCTCCAATCACATAAGAGGTACAGAAGTCACGCACAATTATGTAGAACTTCAGACTCCATAAAATGAGACAAAAGAAAATAACATTTCCAATCACAACAATAGAAAATCTACAGTATAGACTACTTTGCAAATGACACAGACAACACCAACCAAGGCATGGAGCTCAAATTTCTTTAATTCATTTAGCCACATAAAGGGCATAGAAACATGCATGATTATATCAACCTTACAACTCAAGAAAATTGAGACAAGAGCAAATGATATTACTGGTCACAAACTCTGAAAGTCTAAAACTATAAGAATTTCTTCCCCCTTTTAGATTTTACAATCCTGCTTATATAGCCTTGGGTGTCTCCTTTGATCACTTTCTTTCTCACACAATCTTCTCCATCCTTCGCCTCTTTGGCCGCTCAACTGTCTACTCTGCCTCTGCTATTAGGGGACAAATAGATGGCACCTTCAATGATCGCAAGCCCTAAAAATCTACCCATTGCATTGTTCATCTACTCAAATTAACTCTCACCAAATTTCCCTCTTGTTTTGTTGTAACAGGTAGACGGGCACTTTATTCTGTTAGGACGAAAGAGGATACTTAGCCAATTTATGAAAAACTCTCCTTTTGATCGAGAAGGCACCAGAGGATGACACCTGGCCACTTCTGCTTTCTTTAAAATATCATCTAGGACCCACCATAATCTTCATTCGATGATTAGGCTCGAAGGTGATCTCTTGGAAGTTGATACATGGTGACCTCCACTGCTCCTGGGAAGATACGTGGCATCTTCTGCTTTTCTTGCTAAGGGTATGTGGTGCCTTCCACTTTTTTGGGATGGAGTAGAGAGGGACCTAGAAGGTGACACCTGGTAGCCTCTACTACACTTTGATACTTAGCAAAATGAATGATGCCTTTATGCGTTGAGTGGAAAGCATGGACCCATGTATTGAAATAAAGGCTCTTGGTAGTCGACACGTGGTGGCTTCCGCTACTTCTTGAAAAGGTAATTCAATGCCTCTGCAACTGTCACCTAGCACTTTTTTCTCTCTCTATCACTCATCTCATCAGAAGTCTTTGTCAAAATAGAAAACACGAGTGCCTCTTATGATATGCAGATGTTGGCACATGGTGCATTCTATTTAACTGCTACTAGGTATGTGGCATGATCCATGGTTCTCTAAAAAGTTACAAAGAGGTCCTCAAAAGTCACCAGCTATCCATCTTCATCTCTTGGAGGCTGACACGTGGTCACTTCCGCTTGAATCTAATACTTAGGCCAAAATTGAAATGAAAAGAAATAAAAGGTAAAAAGGGACCGCACTCTGAGGATGACACTTGGTAACTTCCACTGTGCTTTGACACTTAGGCAAAATGAACCTGTCCTCTACTCTAGAACTTTGTTGCTTCACCTGAAGTGCCAAAATTGTAGTGCTCAACTGAAAATAATTGAATATGATGTAGAGTAGGAAATTACTCTACATGTATCAATGATAGGATCACCACTATCTTTTATTTTTAATATTTTTTTCTTCAATTTAAAACCAATATGATGCCCATACAATCTATGATATGCACAATAGTATTTTGATCATCTAAGAGGTTATATAGTAAGAAATTTTATCAATTTATTTTGACGTATTTATCTTAGGATTTCACTTGGAATCTTACTATACTTTTGTTCACTTTTTAAATCACTAGTAGATTAATTATCTTTTAGATTCTTATTTTGATATGAATATGCAAACACATGATTAACATTAACATATTTTAGATTATGTAGGTATGTAATCTGATTTTCCAATGATGTGATCTTTAAATTGAAATTATTTTTTAACTCTTCTATTAACTTGCTCATAAGGATGATTTGATATTTTAGGGACCCACAAACACAAACCTTTGGTGATTTAAATTAAATATGCATCACAAACCATCTAATGTATATTTTGGAGGTGGAGTTTGAGGAAGGATATATTGACTACCTTCATTTGAAAATATAAGATGTGGTACCTTACCTTTTTAATTAGTTATAACATGGACCTGATTAAAGGGATGGTAGTTATCACCATCCAAAGAGCTAAAAATAGGCCATATAAATTTTGGAAGATATGAGTAGTCTATTTTCACTCCTACTTTTATATAAAGGTGGATAGTTTTTTCATCATAGGAATCATAACATTATATATCATCCATGAGGAGTGAAAGAAAGAAATACCAATATTAGGGAAAAAAGAAAAAAATATTAGTATTATTGTGTTGATGCAACAACAAGACTCATAGGTCAGGTTCACAAAATTTTTAACCCTAAATTTAGAAATGTGGGGTTAGTGTTAATACTATATAATTAGATTAAGTGCAATGATGATCAGCAATTATATAGTAGGCTATCTAATTATAAATTTATATGCATGATTACTTTGAATTATAAAATAGATATATGCTAAATATATAAAGTACCAAATTTTAAATATGTTCAATTGATTGTGATACCAAATGAAAATGATACTTAGATAATTTTACTATGTACAAGAAGATTTAGGTTGGACATAGATAGAAGTGAGTAGGGTCAAGGTTTTGAGATAGTCATCATATTCTAGAAATGATGTTTCTCAAGCTACAAACACTACATCTAACCTAGGACACTA